>CAKXYN010000254.1:0-740000 GCA_935064755.1 Tragelaphus eurycerus | reverse complement strand
TGAGCACTAGCAGAATCCAAAGTCTTGGACACAAAACCCTACAAAGGAAAATACGGAGCAGAGCTAATCAGCATCACTTATTCCAACGATTATTAAAGCTACACAGCTATATGCCAAAATCAGTCTGCATACAAACGAAAGTGGCAAACCACTGAAATATCTTCCTTCTTGATAGTTATAAATTTGATTAATGTTCAAGTCATCTTGTAACCCGAGGATTATACATTTAAAAAATAAATTCTTTTTTGCTGTACATCGAGTTTTGGACCTTAGTTCCCAGGGACTGAACCAACACTCCCTGCATTGGAAGGTGGAGTCTTAACCACTGGACTGTCAGCGAAGTCCCAAGGATTATGGATTTTGATCTTATGTGGTAATATATAACATGAAATTACCAAAATAAACCTTTAAAATGTGGAAATGGTAAACCTCCAACACAAAGTGTTAGACAAGAAACACACTAGTAAAACATTTCAGTGATTTGCAATGAATCAATGCATGAATAAATTCATATAATGAATAAGTGAGTAGGCAAAATTTCCTTCATTAAACTTACACACATACGTACACAACCAAAGGCAGCCAACGGACAGTAACAGAACTGCCCCTTTAGAGCAGAAGGGACAAAACGTCAATCACGTCCTAACTCAGCCTAGAGATTAAGAGGCCCCTTGAATTTTTTAAATGACATTTTTCTCTCAGATGTCTAGAGACACAAATCTCAGCCTTCCGTTAAGTTCTATAAATGTGCTTAAATGGCCAATATTTATCATGCTTTAGGTTCAAAAGTGATTTCTTTTAATAAGTAAAAGAAGTTATTTTAACATAATTTTTAATACATTTTAAGAAGAATTAAAAGTTCTCCAGATAATGAACTGGGTGGGGCTGTAAGTTAAAGAGGTACATTCGCAGACTACAAGATCAGGCTTGAAGACAGGGTCTCCATCTCATTTGACTGCACTTTTAGGTTTTACTTTTTTACAATAGGAAGCAATTGTCTTTTTACAATAGACAGCTTCTATACTCACCTGTAATGTTCTTTCTAAACCCTGTATAGAGTGGCTATGATGTAGATTCAGGCGAAAGCCACTTTTCTGCTGGTTAGATGCAAGGTTCTATGACAACAGTTGGTAATTAGAGATGAACTCTGGTGGGAAACAATGAGGGATAATCATAAGACAGACAAATCCCTCACCTGTGGCATGGTGGTGGAGGAATTACTACTTGCTTGCTGTTGCTGAATTTGTGCAAGCTGCTGTTTCTGCATGAGTGCCAGCTGCTGTTGATGTTGCTGGTATTGTTCGGCTGTAAATGCTGAACATAAAACGAGAGAACACTTTACAGAAATGCACATCTATCACACGCAACTTACAATATATGAAAACAAATTTAAGCATTTAAAAAAATTTGCGCAAAATGAAAGCATTTGAGCATCCTGTTAAAGATCACTTCTGAATGAGAATTTCAGCATTTTTATAACCACACTTGACAAGAGTGGCTTGAGTTTAAAGAGAAAGTGAAACTTTGAGTTGCACATACCAAAGAGAAGTGCTCACTTCCCAAGCTTTGAAACCATTATTTTTTTGGTAAGCTGTGACACTTGAGCTAGACAATGTAAAAGGTAATACCAGCTTTTTTCAACCGCATGTTGGAAATTCAGCTTTGTACTGAGCTTAAGAAGAGATCCAATAATTACCACCTAGTGTCTATTTATTCATACTACTGTCCTAATCCATTCAGATGATCTCCAGCAGTTCTGTGCAGAAACACTAGCTGTTCTACATAGTTCTGAATTTTAGTCATTACAAATATTTCCTCCATATGAAATATAAGGTTGTTGGTTTATTACCTTTTTTTTTTTTTAAAAAAAGAACCCATCCTTTAAGTTTAACAGGAAGAAAAGAGGCTCCAAAGGTTAATTAATTTTCCCCACCCAATTAACCCACCTGGAAAAAATCCAGTCAATAAGAACGGAGTTGTTTATGTTGGCTTACTGTACAGAATGATGTCTGAGGAAAGACACTGTGTTATGCTACTTATGTTTGTCTATGGAGAGCTCAGTTCTAAAAAAAACAAACAAAAAAATGTTCATTTATTACCCCCCCAAAAAGTGTGTGCAGTTTTTAAAAAGGAAAACCTTTTTCTTTTTTTTTTTTTTTTGCCAATTAAAAAAAAAAAAGAAAAAAACATACATACAATCACAACATCTGACTTTAAGGCTTCTTTAAGAAGCCTGTGGTGTTTGGCTAAGAATTATTTCAGAACAGAAAAAAAAAAGGGTTAGCATGCATCCTCGGTCACTAGGGAATCTATAAACCATGCACATTCCCTCAATCTAAGGTTTAATGTCTTCAAAATACTGTCAACTAATTTGTCATCTTTAAAGATGTTTTGATAATTTATTTAGAATATTACATCATCAAATTTTGCAATTTCCACTTATAATTCATGAGAATCTTTATCCTCTGGGGTGGAGTTTCTGCCTAGGACAGCTAGAAAATACTTAGCTAGAAGTTAGGCAGAAATTCTACCGTATTTTAATTAAACAAATCAGAAAATTGTGACATAATGTTTCAGAAAACCTCTGAAGTTGCTAGTACTTACACAGACTTTTATACTTGAGCTGAACTAATTTCCTGGGTCACAAAGGCAAAAAATCATTTGCTGGAAAAACTCTACCATTCATTTTCCTGTTTTTGGTGTTACAAATCTTTTAGTTGATATATGTCCTTTGATGAGTTTCTTCTCCTTGTTATTTAGTCAGTCATACTTGATTCTTTTGCGACCCCATGGACTGTGTCCACAGGCTCCTGTGTCCACAGGATTTCCCAGGCAAGAATACTGGAGTGGGTTGCCATTTCCTTATCTAGGGGATCTTCCTGGCCCAGAGACTGAACCCATTATCTCCTGATTGGCAGGTGGATTCTTCACAACTGAGCCACTAGGGAAGCTCTGTTTTTCTTCCTACTATGTTGGTAATCCTCAGATCTGAACTCTGCAGGAAAAATTCTTTTTTTATTGATAAATACATTTTTTAATTGATAAAAGGATAATCCATAAATAGTGACATAAAAGCAAGTTTCTGTCAAAATGACCATTTCCATATAACAGAAATAAGTTAAATCAGAACTTTAAAAAATTTTTTTTAAATAAGGCTGCCTTGAAACAGATTATAATTAACATAATATTTATCTTTATGCTTAAAAAATTTCATAAAAAGAAACTGCTTAATGCCCAAAAGACAATTTAAGTATTGCTAATATGTTTTTGCAACTTCTACTTTAATTTCCTAAGCTTGGGTGAGTTGCCTAAATCTTGAATTTCCTGGTAGGAGATGCTTAATAAACTTGAAAAAAAAAAAAAAAAAAAAAGACCATTACTGGAAGGTCACGTCATTACACACCTAAAAAACAATAATTTAGCATTCACTGTAGAATAGGTCTGTGTTCAGAACTCCATTTATATGAATGAAAGTATTCTTTTGCAGAACTTTGCTGGTGTTTGTGACTTAAAATTAGCAATATTGAGTTAAAATCAATTTCAATAAAGGTTCCAAATATTTTACCCTATTTAAATCAATGTTTCAGTCCTCAGTCTCTGAGGGTTTTGTGAATTTCATTTTTTAAACAACTGTTAACTTCCTAATACAGATCTGGAAATTTAAAAAAATGCAACCAACACTTTAGATCAATAACACTCACTGTGATTTTAGATCCCTATGTTAGCTATTTCTTACATATCTCTATACTCCAGAGTGTAGTTATAAAAATTTCCCTGGACATTCTGATACATGTTCTACAACAAATGCAGAGTAACATATATGCCAGAAGTGATGGTAGTAAAAAACACGGGTCTAGGGGCCAAGAGATCCTGATTTTTCTTTCATTCTCAGCTCTATCATAATTAGCTGAGTATACCTAAGGAAATTACTTAATCTTCTGGAGCTCAGTATGTTTATCTAAAATATACAAGTACTAAATTAGGTGATCATTAAAGTCCTTTTCAAGACATAACATGCTAAAGGGTTTTAGATTTCTTCTGAAAAATAACAATTCCAATCCAAAAGGCTGTATGAATGATTAAGGAAAGCTTGGACAAAGGTCAGGTAATAACTTTGGGCAAATAAAAGCTGAACTGGGTTTCACATTGTTCCTTACACAGGAAACTAAGATGACCTTGGATGCCATTATAATTCAAAGCCTAACCAAATTCTAAGTGAAAATAAACCAAAATGACCATACTTCCCTAAATCTCTATCAAAAGGTTTTAGGTTGTATGTCTACCTCTAGATATGGTGTGGTAGTCAAGTTTACAATTCACATGAAGAGGGACAAGCTGGTTTGGTGAACACATCACTAAACCTAGAATCAGAATCATTTCACAGAACCAAAGAATGTTAGATCAGGAGGGTTTCTTGGTGATTTCCTATATAACCTCATAATAAAGATGAAGACACTTTCATCTGAGATCACAAGGATTTTAGTAGTGGAAACTGCTAAACTACCCCGAAACCAATGAGATTTTAAATATAGAAAGAAATAGACAAAAGTTTGTTTTAGATTTAATATCATTTACAAAAAACAATCAGATGTTTTATGTAGCAACAGTGTGCATCATGCTTGCAGAGCCCAGAAACCACCACTGTTTGGGTAGCTTCTAACAATTCTCTCAGGGTAGGAATTTAGATGAAATAATCTAAAACTTCATGAATCCACTTCTTATGCAAAGAACTATCATGTGCCAGGTATACCAGCCTTGGAACAGTCTGGTGTTCAGGCTGCTGGCCTTTAAGTCACATTCCTATAGCTGGAACAGATCAACGGAATAATCGGGGGAGGTATGGGAAGAGTGACAGATAACTTCAAAAAGGAAACAATTTCAAAATTTGAAAATTCAGTCTGAGGTGATGGATTCTAGGTTACCAGAATATACATTGTGTTTTAAAAACAAACAAACCCAAACATCTATTTTAAAAGATACTCATCAATTAGAAATTTCTTTGAGCAATATAAAGCAGAAAATTATTTTAATGCAACAAAGAGAGGTCACTTTAAAGAAATAAACATATCTGAAATGACTCCACACAGTATTACAATATGACCCCTTAATCAGTAAGCTTGAATTGATAGTATGGAGGTCACAAGCACTTATCAGTTATTTAAAATACCCAATCTGAAAACAAAAGTTTGTTGTAATTCATTTGATAACAAACTACAACCAAACCTGAATTCATCTGGCTGCAAATGTCTTGAACACGAGATTCTTTGTGGTCAAACCTGCCACTGAGTGTGACTATTCTCAAACTTCAATACACAACTGTAGGACTATTAATGTATTTTACTATGGGCACCACCCTAGGCTCTGCTGAGCAAGTAATTCTGAGTTTTGAAACATATTTGGATAAGGATAAGGTCCTACAAACTTAAATCTAGCAATGAAAACATTCAGTGTTCAAATCTAGTTACTGTCCTACAATAAGATTAAAATTTTATGCTAACTAATAAGGGCCTACTACTGTACAGTACAGAAAACTACTCAACACTCCATAATGACCTATATGGGCAAAGAATCTAAAAAAGAGTGGATAAGTGTATTAATATATGTATAACATTTAGTTTGCTGTACAGCAGAAACTAACACAACACTGTAAATCAACTATACTCCAATGGAAATCTAAAAAAAATTTTTTAATGCTACAAATAGAAGTAAACTGTGCTGCTGAGTAAGCTACAGATATGGAGACTCAGAAACTATCAATCTAGCTACAAATTTCCCATTGACTTACGAAAATAAATCTATCCTGCAGATATGGGAGTTTAGAAAAATGACTTAAAATGCTGATAAAATTTCACTGAGAAACAGGAATTCAAATCATGAATATATACTGGTGGTTTAAAAATCACTTTTCTATTTTCAGTCTTTCTGAATTAGAGTCCTTCCTAATTATGAAAAAAGGTATTAATCTGAATCTGTTATACCTTCAAACACATGCAAATGAACAGTCATGCAACCAACAGTAAGTTTCCAAAGATTGTTTTTTTTTTTCCTTTTTCTTTTATCTGCACCTCATGGCTTGTGGGATCTTAGTGCTCTGGCCAGGGACTGAACCTCGGCAGTGACAAAGTGTGAAGTCCTAATCACTGGACTGCCAGCGAATTCCTCAAAGATATTTTTGTAGGTGAAAATATTAGAAAAATATTCGTGAAAATTGTCTAAATCACATTTTTTACTAAAGACTATATTTAAAATACACAGTTTATCCTTAAGTACTAAAATCTAGTCCTAGAAGTTCTAACATGGTGTCACCCTGCTGTACCGTATTCAGAAGACCAAGCACTCTTAGCACCTGACTACCCATCTGGCTGCACAGCTATGCAAAGTGGTGAGGACCGGGAAGCAAGCAAAAGACTGATGCTTGCCTATAGAAGCTATGTGCTGGAGCGCACGCCCTGTGCTGAGAACGATGGGCTTCAGATGCCCTCATGTAGTTCCTATTTGGAACTGAGAAGAGGCATTTCTAGAGGATTATTTAGAAAAGGGGTCATCAGTCCAGAGGGCATTACTCTGTCACAGCACACATATAAGTATTAATATTTTAAAACAACGATAGAATAATAAAAAGTGGCTACATTGATACCCACTTATTTGGCTTAAAATAGCAGGCAAGTGTATCAGCTGACTTGTATGTCACATAATGACTGGGTAAGGTCTAAAGTCAGTGTGGTAAATATTAAGCCTAAAAAAATTCCTTTAGCAAGTAACATGATGAGTCCATCTCCTTCTTTCAGTAAGTCCAACACAGCCAGTTTTTCCTCTGGCATCAGACTAGATCAGAGTTTCTGTGGCTTAATTCCAGACAGAGTAGTTACGTTTGCATTTAGGGGCTATGACAAATGAAAAAAAAAACCTTCTTTAAAACTACATCAAACGAGACGAGATCTCAACAGAGGGTGAGGTAGCAATGCAGGCACTGATGCTGCAGAAGGAGCCGTAACAGACTCACTTCCCTCGATCCCAGGGTGGCTCATACTTCTAGTTCAACTTACTTAGAATCCTCTGTAACAGCTCAACTGCTAAAGGTTTTTTTTCTCCAGGGGAATTCAATGAAGTTAAAGTTACACATGACATGAGTTCACTGTTATATACTTAACAGCAAAAAGCTTTAGCTTTCTGGAATATTCACAAACATGAAAGAATAAAGTGTTACCCTAAAGCAATTCTTTAAGTATACAGAAAGATCTAGGAAATTTATGAGAAAACTGAGAATTAAGTGCAAGAGAAAACAAATGATAAACCCACCCATTTAATCTGATCACATATATAGGGGGAATGAAATAATGGAAAAGAAAATTATACAGTTATTAAAGATTTTTTCAGCTAAATTTTCATTACTACTGTTCCATGTTCATCTTTTAACATTCATTGGCAAACATAAATCAAATAAGTGTTACACTATCAATGCTCATTTAAGTAGTGTAGCAAAACAATTTATGTGAAAAAGATCATATAAGATCCTTAGGATAGTTATACAACTTAAAGAAGTGGAGAAGATAGGAAATTGGTCCAACAAGCCAGTTTTCTACATCTAGTCCCAAAGAATTTTAAACAACTTAATCTTTATCAGGGAAGCATATTATAAGTTTATACTATTAAAATCTCTACACTCACACCATATAAGACCTTCATGCTGAAAAATCCTTTTGACTTTTAAGACTATAAAAGCAGAGAGAAACTGAATCTTCATGATATAGACTCCAAAATTAATGGGATTGTAAGTAATCTGTTAGGTAGGCCTCAGAATAATTTAGATTATCTTCTACTTGATTTCTGATATGGGTTTATATTTCTTATGAGCTGAAAGACTTCCCTTTCATAGAAGTACTTTATTTCTAATCACAAAGAATATTAATTTATGGAACCTTTTCTGAAGGTAATGAGGCACATTTTTGTGTTTATTAGGTTTAACTGTAGCCTTACCAGATAATTAGGGGGACAGATTAAATTATCTTTATAGCCCTTTCAAAATCTATATTTAAATTATCTTTATAAATATCTGCAGTAACAACTTTAACAGTGAATTTCTATAATCTACATGCCTCAAAAAACTGGCATTTGCTTTAAAATAGAAAACTATAATTTGGGGAATATTTTAAGTAGATGGCATTTATATTAGACCCATTTCACAGTGTAGGCATAATGCTAAAGTACAGTACATATTACCTGAAATGTTTCCAAATTATTAGAATAATCCTTAAACTTAGATGTTCTCTGAAAAGTTAGTGTCCCTCTTATAAATTATTCTGAATTACTGTGTCAGCAGAGAAAGAGTGCCTGTCTATTAAGTTGCTGGCTTACTTTAAAGCAGTCTAGTAAAAGCCCAGAGAAGTATCCACTATCAATTTACGGTCCATGTTCTTTCCATATTATCTGAAAATACAATAGCTAAATCTTGGTGGTTCACGAAGTTCAACAGGAAACAAAGGCCATACATTATAAACAGCACTACAATTCTTGGGTGTGCAGAAATGTTTAAATGAAGACACATGCACAATCGGGATTCAAATAAATTCTTAAACCTAGATTTAAAAAATATATATTTTGAGAGAAGGGGACTTTTAGCTGTAAGAATAACAGACCACATATTCCCCAAACTGATGAACCCGAGGCTTCTACAGAAACGCACATCAAAACGAATGAACGTACCAAAGTGTGCTGAACCGCTGCTGCTTTTGCTTTGCGTAGAGGTACTGCATGTCTGGGTCCCGGGCTGTGCGGTGCCTGTCCGATTTACACTCCTATACAGTTTTCGACAGGAGAGTTCATCATTGTCACTGTCATGTAGGGATGGTGTCCGAGGCCTAAAATGCCGCCATCTACATGATTTGATATTGACAAGTATCTGACTGAGGTCTTTAGAGAAAGATTTGTCCGAGGTATTTGTTTCTGAGGTATTGGCAGACTGATTGACTGGAGAATGTTGTGGTGAGGAAAGCATGTCCAGATCCAGATGGCGAAACACACTGTTGTAGTCTGAGTGCGCTCTGTCCAGTAAGACCCTGATAAAAATCAGTCAGAAAATGTATGTAGAACAGCTATTCAGAAATTACACAAGAGTTTTTTTCTCTCCCCTCCTCAAGTCCCCCAAAGCCATCTCATACCAAATATTTAAAAGCTATAAATTTGATTATTTCAGTATTTGGCTCTGTAGGCTAAACTCTCAATTTCTGTTAAGGTTCTGTCACTTTTTAATGATTCGATTAGAGAAGAAAGTACTCCACCTTGAAGAATAAAGTAAGCTGTCCAACTTACAACAGAAAGCCTTCTAACAATATGTTACTGTCACCATACAAGAGAATTTGATCTTTCACTTTCATTACAAAGCACCAAAACATTTGTGAAGCATTGCTAACATAACTGTTCCTTAAGCAAAAAAAAAATTTTTTTGAGGGAGTAGGTAGGAGAAAAACAATAAAAGTATGTGATCTTTGGATATTTTACACTATTAAAATTTCTTACAGACAAAATATTTGAAGTCACCACTTGAGAGGATTTATTTTACTTTATTTATAAACTTTATAAATGAATCCATCTTAAAATGCTAACACTAATGCTAGTACAGAATAAAATATAGCCAACATAGAGAACTTCACTACTAATGATGAGGTTGAAAAAGCACTCAATAAAATGTGTCTTAACTGGATAATTCTAAACTGACAATGAAGTGATAACAACTGCAATTAAGATCAAAAATGAAAGAAACGTGTATAAGTCATTAATTTACTGTAAATTAGACCCTTAGGTTTCTTCCTGAAGGCAGCGTGATCTGTTTTGCCTTTTAATTTTTTTTCACTAATGCCACATGAGTCTTTCTTTTCCTTCACTTTCACGTGTTTGGCAATCCCTCCCCTCCTCACACAACTTCTCACCTAAAGACCTTCAGAGCATCAAGGACTCCATCAGGTCTAGACAAAGGCAAGGTGTCATGACAAGCTGAGGTCACGATCAGGTCCCACATGGAGCCAGGAGCCTTTCCTCTGATGAGTTAACTCAGTGTACTAGTTATACGACACCTTAGCCTATTTAATCCCTTTTTCTCAGTATCTCCCAGAATGCCTAAAATAATTTTGGGTAATTCCTTTGATGTCATATGGGCTTCCCTGACAGCTCAGTTGGTAAAGAATCCACCTGCAATATAGGAGACCCCGGTTCGATCCCTGGGTTGGGAAGACCTGCTGGAGAAGGGATAGGCTACCCACTCCACTATTCTTGGGCTTCCCTTGTGGCTCAGCTGGTAAAGAATCCTGGTAAAGAATCCTGTAATGCGGGAGACCAGGGTTTGACCCCTGGGTTGGGAAGATCCCCAGAGAAGGGAAAGGTTACCTACTCCAGTTTTTCTGGCCTGGAGAATTCCATGGACTATACAGTCCATGGAGTCACAAAGAGTCGGACATGACATTTTTTTAATGTCATAGAATTTATGTAATCATGATGTATACTTGTTTTCATCTACCTCTGAGGACAGATATCTGAGGTTTTCAATTTTGAGAAGAAAAGCAGATCCATTAGGGAACCACTAGTTATGCATTAAAAGCTACTGTTGTGTAACAGGTAACAAAGTGGCAAAGTATCTTAGTAAAAAAAAAAAAAAAACAAAACAGTTAAGAAGAGCAGGTGGGAAGAAATGAGCTCTTTGGAAGGATCACCTCATTTTAAACTTTCCATCACCCACATCTAAGACATCCCTCTGCTAGGAGCAGAGGTGCCTCACCTTCCACCGCGCCCAACCCGTCTTCGTGCAAATCCGATGCACCGCTGGGGCACAGTCAGGGTGATCAGGCAGTATCGGTATCGCACATCCCCTATTCCTCCGTCACTAGGACTAGTCCAAGGCCAGTTGCCAGTTTGGTCTAAGTGAGGCTTAAAAAGAAAAATCTGAATTGTTAATTTATTTTTTGTGAACTAAAGGTAAACTATTTGTTATTTACAAAGACAATCCACACTTACAGCGTAGTACTGACAGCCTGCCTTCCTTCGGAAAGCAAAAGGGCCATCGGGATCATTCTCTTCCTCAGCTTCTGAAGAGCCAGACAGAACCTTTAAATAAAAGGCAGTGCGTCAGATTGTGTGCCTTCCAATGTTCCTCATCTGCATTCACAGAAAATCCTTGCACTCACCTGGGAGAGAGGCTCTTCGTCTGAGCTGGGGAAGTCATACTGGTTCAGGTCTTTAGCGTTGAAGACTGGCAGAGTGGTGGGGCTGGCCTGTTGAGGAGCAGCAGCAGCAGACGAAGGTAAGACTTTGGGCTTCTTTTTCATATTTACGTTTAGGTCGGATAAGATCGGCCTTATCTTGCTGCAATAGTCATGAATTAAACACCAGAAATCATGGTCAACAAACTCAAAGTTTGGGGGAAGTTTTAAAATAAGTTTACTGCTAACATGGACTCATAGGAGATACAAAACTCTTAGTCTTGTCATTTTCTAATGTAAGTCTTAGAGGTTGTTCTCTGTGAAAACATGAATATGTTCCTACAACCTAAACATGATCATAAAATACTTTGTTTCAATTAAAGTACAAGAAGAGAAGTTCTCCTGAAATCCTTTAACTACAATTAGTATTTATTGCTGGCTTCTATATCTTTTTCTTAACTTTCTACAAAAATTCTAGGAGAGAATTTTTTTAAAAGGAACTTTTAGCTAGTCTTCATCCTAAAGAATGAACAAATCAATACTGAGAAAGTAATAATGAAAACATATACACAAAGCACACTTTAGATAACTGTTAACATAGTGAAAACAAATCCACAGTACTGAGGTATTAAAAAAATAAAGAGTAGTAAAGACTTGCTAGCTCTACAATGAAAGCAAATGGTGAGCAGGTTTAGAGGAAAAGATATGAAAGCACTAAAGCGGGAAACAACTCAGGGATAAAATACACAGACAAGAGTGATGAATACAGGTGCACATTAGAAATACACATGGCAGGTGAGGGCAGAGGTGAGGAGAGATATGAATTTGAGGTGGAGGCAACAGGCAAGGAAGATCAGAGGCAAAAGTGGTATTTGGTAGGAAGAAACAGATCATGACGACTATAATGTTTGTGTAAATATGCTAAGTATTTATATCAAGCTTTATGAAGTTTATGGCATTATGGTTTTTAAAGAAAAGTTAATGAAACTATAAGGTATCTCTCTTTACAATTTCTACTGCTATATCTATAGGCCAGTCTTAAATCAAAAGCTGGCTTTCGTGGTAGGGTTTATAAACAAATTTCTCCTTTTTACTCTGATTCTAATGATAAATATCACGAACATTCTGATCACCTTATTAACTTTAAATTCCTTCACGTCCATCGCCTCCTGGTGTTTGAACTGACTGCTGTTGGCGATGGGGATGAGGGGGATGGTGTATGTGGGCTTCACTGGCTGCCTCTGAGCCATGACCTCAGACATGATCTCCCCACTGTAGTCACCCAAATTATACCTGAAATGGTATGAAAAGGTTTACAGAGTTAGTTCTTGTAAGCACTTACCGTCATGACGACTAATAACTAACTCAGATATTAACTATAAACCCTGATGAAACTTAAGATTACAGGTAAACTACCTGATGAATGCTTATTAAAAGTAAAGATTACATAATTCCTATTGCTTCTTTCTTTTACTTTTTGGCTTATGGCTTTATCATGCCACCATTAATAGATAACCATGGAGGGGGAGAGGGGGATTTAATTTTAACATAGTAATTTTGGTGACAGATTTGGTGGAGATGTTGAAATTCATGCCTGAAATGGTACTGAGGAACTTTCTGCTAATTTGAGTTGCCTGTGCCATAAAACTAATTTTTCTGAAATGAATCATAAGAAATTGAATAGTGATTTCCTTTGGGAATAGGGACCTGGAAACAGGGGAGTGTAGCCTGAAGTTTTCACCGTGCTTCTGCTGAAGGATTGTGTGTGGTGTATTTCGTAGCTCAGTCGTGTCCAACTCTATTGCAACTCCATGAACTGTAGCCTGCCAGGCTCCTTTGTCCATGGAATTTTTCAGGCAACAATATTGGAGGAGAATGCCATGCCCTCCTTCAGGCCATCTTCCCAACCCAGGGGTCAAACCCGCGTCTCGTGCACTGCAGGTGGGTTCTTTACTGCTGAGCCGCCGGGGAAGCCACACTGAAGGGCTATCTAGGTATTAAGAATACGGGCCTTTCCCCCATCCCTGTTTTATACTTTTCTATTAAAAAATCTCAGCATGTGTTAAGAGAAAATTCAGTATCATTTAGTAAACAAAATAAAAACTTGAGAAGTGACAAATGTTCTCTCCCTCGCAGCTCTGCACTAACTCAAGTTAAGTCTAAAAGAAAATGATTTTGAAATTGAAGTATCCTGCCTGACAATTTTACTGAACCCAGTCACTTTAAAAGTGAAACTAGAGAGAGGAAGGCATGTAAAATTACACAAAGTACATCAACACCACATATTTCAGCAGTCTCTAACTATTATTAAAAGAATGTATTTCTGGAGTTACAGAAAACTGCTTAGTAAATAAATGACCCCTACACAAAATTCTAATGGTGCCATGCTTCTCATGCTATTAAAACATACTTTACCTCTTTTCCATAATTTCCAGTGTTAAGTGTAATAGCTCTCTTTTACTTTTTCTCTTCTTTTTATCATCTCTAGGATAGTAACAGCCCGGCTTAGGTCTCGACGCAGCTTAAGCATTTTTTCATAAGAGGCTTCATCATTTTTGCGATTCTGCAAGTATGAATTTGCTTGTTTAATGTCAGTAAGCATTTCTGAGTATAGCTGGTAACATATAAGAGTATATATATATTTGAAAGGTGAGATTAGAATTTAAAGACACTGAAAGGGAACATGGATCACCGGGAAATCAATTTTGTATATGGTTTTTAATGAAACAACATAAAGATATATCATTAATAACTCAGTAATGAATTTAAAGGCAGATTCATTTTAAATTAATATTTTTCATTATAAAATGTAAAAAGTCTGTCTAAATAGAAAACAGGTTTCTGATGTTGAGGCATTTATAACTATAAATAAATTTTCTTACATCAAAAAAATTACAAAAAAATCTCCCCAGGTTTCCTTACTTTCCGCGTCTGCATTTTTTCAGTTCGTCTTCTAAAAGCCACATACGGATCATTTGTGCTCGAACCATCTCGCTTCTCTTGTTTTACTGATGGGATAAGGGATGGACCTCGACAGTTTTTTCTCTTTTTAATCCAGTATTCATAAACTTCTCTAATTAATTCATCATCTTCTTTTAGCAGTAGTTTGGCTTCCTGCAGACTGACTGGCTAAATGTAAAATCATTATGTCATTTTCATATAATACAAAGAAAAGGTTCAAAAGTACTTCTAATTTAAATGACAATCATCAGAATAATAGTATCAACAATAGCAAATATGCTGAGTACCTTGTACATGTCAGATAACGGGCTAGACGCTTTATTATACATTATTGTATTTAATTTTCACAACAATCTTGTAATGTTTGTCATCTCTATTTTACACACTGGGAAATAGACACACACAGAAATTGAGACCCTCTGCTGAAGGTTATATAGGCTAGAAATGGACAGAGATATGAATTCAAGCTTGTCCAGAGCCTGCTCACTTACCTTCTTTCCAACTTTATACTGTTTTCACACAAAGAGATACTTTATATATATATACACATATATATATACACACACACACACACACACACACACACATTCATTATATATACAATGAAGCTGTACCTGCTGACCACTGCTTTTTTCTAGACGGTCAATCATCTCCTCAAACTGCAATGGGCAGATGTCCATTTTCTTCTTCAGTTTATTCACAAATACTTCATCTTCAGAATCCAAATCATAATCGGGCTGCTCAGCATCCAAACTAAAAGCTGACAGAAGAAACCACACGCGATCATTTACTGCGTGGAAACTCG
Organism: Tragelaphus eurycerus; assembly: GCA_935064755.1. Lineage (NCBI taxonomy): Eukaryota > Metazoa > Chordata > Mammalia > Artiodactyla > Bovidae > Tragelaphus > Tragelaphus eurycerus. The sequence continues at coordinate 725,045 of CAKXYN010000254.1, read as the reverse complement.
GACAGAAACCTCTCACTGATATCTAGGGTTATCTCTAGGGAAACAGGGAAGATTTTTAAAAAGATTTTGTTTTCAGACTTGAAAACAATCTAAGCTTCCTGCATTGAAAGTTTAAGAAAGAAGACCATCTTTACTGTTAAAAGTGATAAAAGATGGGATGTGACCTGTGACCCAATCCCACACAAAGTAAACTAGAAGCCCACTAGTAAAAACAGAAAGAGATTGTTAAACGTGCTGGGTTGAACTGAACAAAAATTCTGTAGTTCAAAAATGATAAAATATCAGCAATTTCATGGGATTTAATACCATAATAGAAGGATAAGGTTTTTAAGTAAGATTGTTTCTAGAATGCTTAAGTCCTATTTTGTAAATTATTGAACTGCTTCACCGACAGCTGGGGGGTGGTATTTAAAGCTGAAGTGTTACCACTGCCAATAAGGGTAACAGCTGTCACTCAGTGAGCTCATTCCTGCTGAGGTTTGTTCCCTCATGAGAATCATTGTCATAGTGAGAGAAATGGGAAGTTTTCCTTTCAAGGAAAATTTCCCTTTCAAAACTTGTCAAGATTTGGAGGGAAAAAAAAAAAAAGGGCAAGAACCATCGCTTTACACTATACTGTCAAATGTTGTTCAATTACTTTGCAAAATTGAACTAGTTTGATAATAATGTAAGTAAAATATTAAGAAGCTTGATACCAAAATCTGTCTCATACCTTTTCTTTCCTTCGACAGTTCCTCCTAAGTTCCCACCACCTTCAAACCCACAACTGTGCAATTGTATGAGGCCCTTTCTGACGGGCCTTGCTAGTTGCATCTGCACATTATGACCCAGCAACATCAAATTCCGTTTGTTTCAAACAGCAGGCTCCTCTTTCCCTGTCTTCAGGCCTTTGCTGCTGCTGCTGCTAAGTCGTTTCAGTCGTGTCCGACTCTGTGCGACCCCAACGACGGCAGCCCACCAGGCTCCACCGTCCCTGGGATTCTCCAGGCAAGAACACTGGAGTGGGTTGCCATTTCCTTCTCCAATGCATGAAACTGAAAAGTGAAAGTGAAGTCGCTCAGTCGTGTCTGACACTTAGCGACCCACGGACTGGAGCCTACCAGGCTCTTCCATCCATGGGATTTTCCAGGCAAAAGTACTGGGGTGGGGTGCCATTGCCTTCCCCGCTTCAGGCCTTTACATTAGCTCTTTCCTGCCTGGTCCACCAGGCAAATGACTCATCTTTACAAAACCCAACCTGACATCAACTCCTGTGGAATCCTTTCTAGACTGCCTCCCACCCAATAAGTGGTTCCTAACTATTTTATCTTTTTTAGAAGTTATGAACCCTCTCTCTCCAAAAAAACATGGTGTATAGTATTTTACATAAATTATAAGCAGAAAATTCAAATGTCCTTAAAACAGCTTGTGGCACTAAGGTCAAAAAATTCCTGTCCTAGATCACTCCCCTTCTTTTGTACTACTGTTGCTGCTGCTGCTGCTGCTAAGTCGCTTCAGTTGTGTACGACTCTGTGCGACCCCATAGACGGCAGCCCACCAGGCTCTGCCGTTCCTGGGATTCTCCAGGCAAGAACACTGGAGTGGGTTGCCATTACCTTATTGTGTGAAAGTGAAAAGTGAAAGTGAAGTCGCTCAGTCATGTCCAACTCGTAGCGACCCCATGGACTGCAGCCCACCAGGCTCCTCCATCCATGGGATTTTCTAGGCAAGGGTACTGGAGTGGCTTGCCATTGCCTTCTCTGAGCTACTGTTACACATACTTAACAATCGTATTTGCTAAACATTCAAATATGCTCAATTTTCTTGAGCGGAGGGATTGTATCTCATTTATTTCTGTCACACTGAACACTCAACTCCTCAGTCCTTACAGGGTCTCACGATGGTAGCCCTTATCTAGAGGCACACGATGTTCATCTGTTTCTCATAAGTGGTGATAATTTTGGTCACCAGTAAAGAAACTGCCCAATATTCCACTGTGTATCTCTGGCCCATGCCCCCCTCCATCATCTCGTAACTAATAAGCAATTTGTGGGGAGAGCTTAAGACCATGCAAATACCCTGCTCCTCATCAAAATTTCCTCTTAGGTACACACACTGGTGATTCTATGTGAGTCAGTCTTGATCATGTAATTGCAAAAATGATTTTCTGGGTTTCTTTGAATTATTATTTTTTAAAAAAAACTTTTATTTTGTATTGGGGTATATAGCCGATGTTGTGATAGCTTCAAGTGGACAGCAAAGGGACTCAAGCCCACATATACATGTATCCATTCTCCCCCGAACTCCCCTCCCATCCAGGCCACCATAAAACACTGAGCAGAGCTCTTTGTGCTATACAGCAGGATCTTGTTGATAATCCATTTTAAATATAGCAGTGTGTACATGTCCATTCCAAACTTCCTAACATCCTTTACTCCACCATTCTCTTCGCCAGAGCACCATTCCGCTCTTGGCTGCATTCTCTACTGTACAACTGTGAGACTAGTCTCCTCCACCACTTAGCACTGTTTATTACCAGTATGGAACTCAGGAATTTTTACTTTTACAATGGTTCACAATTCATTATTGTACTCAACTATTCCATTGTTTAAAACGTCCCTAAACTAGCCAGTGGAAACTCCAAAGTCCTCCTGCGATATGCCTCTGCCATTTTTGTGAGTTTTTAATTTCTGGCATAATAAGATGTTCAGGTTTATCTTGACTTACCCTCCCCCAGCCCTGGGATCAGCCATCTTTCCATATATTCTTAGTCCTATTTAGTGGTTACGGACCAGGGACTAGGTGTTTGATGTGTTTATTGCTACTGAATATTTTTGTTTCTTGGCTTTACCAGTGGACAGAACCAGAAATGCACAGATGTGTATCTTTACACACACACACACACACATATTCAAATACACAACAAGACTGCCTTTTAAAAGAGATTTCCTTTGAGGATTAGCAAAAGAATCTTGAGACTCAAATCTGAGGGGAAGGGAGGAGAGATTTATTCCTGCCTATTCTGGTCAGAACTATTTTGTCCTTTCTTATAGTATGAATAGGAAAGGAGAAGTCCTAGTTGTATAATCTCAGTTCAGTTCAGTCACTCAGTCGTGTCCGACTCTTTGCAACCCCATGGACTGCAGCACGCCAGGCCTCTCTATTACCAATTCCCGGAGTTCAACCAAACTCATGTCCATTGACTTGGTGATGCCATCCAACCATCTCATCCTCTGTCGTCCCCCCTTCTCCTCCCACCCTCAATCTAAAAAAAAAAAAAAAAAAAAAAAAAAAAAAAAAAAATTAAAAAAAAAAAAAAAAAAAAAAAAAAAAAAAAAAAAAAAAAAAAAAAAAAAAAAAAAAAAAAAAAAAAAAAAAAATAAATAAATAAAAAAAAAAAGATATAAAAAAAAAAAAAAAAAAAAAAAAAAAAAAAAATAAAACACCATGGATCTTCATGATGAAAATTATACAGTGTCAACTAAAGAAATCAAAGGCCTAAATACCTGGAGAGTCATTTTGTGGTCACAGACTAGAAGACTCAACACAGAAAAGATGTCAGTTCTCCCTACAATGATCTATAGATTTAAATGCAATTCCTATCAAAATCACAGCAAGTTTCTTCACAGACACAAACTTACTCTAGTGGCATTTTTAGGGAAATATTTACAGGGAAAAGCCCTAGAATACCCAACACAATCTTGAAAAAAAAAAGGAGGAAGCATTTCCCCAATGTTAAGGATTATCATATAGCTGCAGTAATCGAGACAGTTTATCTTGGGATAAACACAGGGATCAGCGGAGTAAAATACAGAACCCACAAATAGAGCCACATCAATATGCATAATTGATTTTTGTTGAAGAAACAAAAACACTCAATAGAGGAGGGATCACTTTTTCAATAAATAGTGTTGGAACAATTAGATGCCCAGAGTGGGGAATGGGAGTACACACCGTGACCTAAACCTCACAGTCAAAATAGATCACACACTTAAATGCAAAACTATGAAACTTCTAGAACAGGTCATAGGAAACCATCTTTGGACCCTGGGCAAAACAAAGACTATTCTTGGAGTTGATACTAAATGGATCTCACCAAAATTAAAAACTTCTACTCTGTGAAAAACTGTTAAGAGAATGAAAAGACAAATTATATACTGGGAAAAAATATTTCCAAATCACATATAACAAAGACTTGTATCTACAATATATAAACAAAAAAAATACTCAAAACTTAACATTAAAATACTCTAATTAGAAAATAAGTAAGACACGCACAATCTTCACCAAAAAGGATATCTAGATGGCATAAAACACATGAAAAGATGTTTAACATATTAGTCATTTAGAGAAAAACAAATTTAAAGTACAGTGAGACATCACTGTATACCTACTAGAATGGCTAAAATTAAAAAGTGATAACCTCAAATGCTGACAAGGATAAAGGAGAAACTGGATCCCACATACAGAGCTGATGATACTGCAAACAGGTATAGCCTTCTGAGATACAGAGTAGACGTTCTTGTCAAACTAAAAATGGATGACCCAACAACTACACTGTAGGTATTTAAGCCAGATAAGTAAAGATTTATGTTCACTCAAAAATCTGTACATGAACGTTCACAGCAGCTTTATTTGAAACAGTCAAAAGCTGGAAATGACCCAGTGTCTCAGTGAGTGATCAGTGCAACCTCCTGCAGTGCATGTTACTGAAGACCGCTCAGGAAGAGAAGGGAAGGAACTACTGATACACGCAACAGCGCAAATGAATGTCAAGGAGGCTATGCTCAGAGGAAAGAGTCAGTCTCAAAAGATATACATTCATAATTCCATTCATGTTACCTCCATCAACAAACATAATTACAAATATGGACAGCAGATGAGTGGTTGCCAGAGGCTAGGAGTGGAGTGCATTTAAAGGAGCAATAAGGTAGAGTCTTGTGGTGATGGTATAACTGAGTATCTTAACTGTGGTGGTGAATATACTAGGCTTTATATATTCTGTGAATCTATAATCATGCAAGACAATGTTAAAAGAAACTCAAAGTCAGCTAACACTCATTTGGCTGACAGTGTTTATAAACTTTCTAATGTAATATGTCTTTCTAAATTTGTACTGATGAAAAACATTTTTCCCCCAAATAATTTACAATTCTGCTTTCATTTTATTACTATTATTTGATTACAATGTCGGCAGAGTCAATGCCCTTTTAAATATAGTACCTTGACTTCTCTGACCACAATTTAACCCAAAAGCTACCAATAAAATGGAATTTGTGACTTCTGGTCATCAATAGAAAAGCACCTATTTGTAAAACAAGCATTCGAAGCTTTTTTTCTGATAGTAATGATAATATAAATTGAGTAATGTAATTTTATCTTGCTCCATCCTGCTTTAACCTGATAGCATATATTCATGAAATAATACAGCCAGTGGCCGTGGAATGCAATGTGGTCCTGGTTAACATATACAGCAAGGATCCATTCTGGAATTTCACATTGACATGATTTTCCAGAGAACTAAAGTTTTAGGTCCTATTATTGGTAAACTTTGTTTAGAATGTCTGTGTTTTATATGTAATTAAACACGAGTAGGCAAGACTGAAGTGACTTAGCAGCAGTAGCAGCAGCAGGCAAAAAAAACACATGCCATTTGTTTGGTTTACTTCAAAGTAACCTTTAATATACTGGAAAAAATTTTTTTCTAAAGGAAAATTTTTTTCCTAATGGGTGCAAGCTGGAGGCGGAGAAGGCAATGGCACCCCACTCCAGTACTCTTGCCTGGAAAATCCCATGGATGGAGGAGCCTGGTAGGCTGCAGTCCATGGGGTCGCTAAGAGTCAGACACAACTGAGCAACTTCACTTTCACTTTTCACTTTCATGCACTGGAGAAGGAAATGGCAACCCACTCCAGCGTTCTTGCCTGGAGAACCCCAGGGATGGGGGAGCCTGGTGGGCTGCCATCTATGGGGTCACACAGAGTCGGACACGACTGAGGTGACTTAGCAGCAGCAGCAGCAAGCTGGAGGTAAAGGTGAAAAAACATCACAAGTTAAAAACATCAAATGCTAACACAGAACTGGTAAGCGTCAATATGGGCATGTTTACTTGTGGTTTTCATATTTAAGAAATAGTTTTTAAAAAATGCTTAGAATCCAGCACAAAGAATAGACCATATGGAGAAAAGGATAAATGAGTTAGAAAAGTAAGTTCATAAGCAAAAAACTAGGTAAAGCTAGTTGTTCTATGTCCATAGAAAGAGCAATAAAAACAAAACAGATTCATACTGTTCTGAAAAAAGTTTAGACAAGCCCTGGAAAAAGCTCTTGATCATAAAGACAAGACAACAATGAAAGCTGTAACACCTTCTCCTTAGCAACCCTGCAATTACACGGTTAGTGGTCCACTACATGGGGACCAAATGAGTGAAATAAATTCATCTAAGTTTACAAGCTCTCAAGCAGTTCATCATCAAATCCGATTAAGCTATCAAAGGGTCATTTCCAATGAAGACCTCTATCAGTACCAAGTCATACAAGTTACCAATTAAAACACTAAATTAAAAAAAAAAAAAAATCATGAGCATTCCCTGGGGGTCCAGTGGACTCCATGCTTTCACTGCCAAGGGCCCAGGTTTGATCCCTGGTCAGGGAACGAAGATCTCATGAACTTGTGGGGCTTGGCCAAGAAAGAAAAAAACAGAAACACAGATGGGCTGGCAAACTATGGCCTGTGGGCCAATACTGGATTGATACATGTTTTTGTCAAGAGAGTTTTACTGGAACACAGCCATGCCCATTTGTTTATGTACTGTCTATTGTTGATTTTGTCTGTAACTGCAGAGTAAAATACTTGTGACAGAGACTGAATGACCCACAAAGTTTAAAACACAATCTGACTCTTTATAGAAAAGGTTTGTTGACTTCTGACTTCTACTAAGAAATTCTTTAAGGCAATTAGTATTACTATTTCTGAACAGTAAGAAAATAATTTCTACATCTAAAGGTATATTTTTTTATCCTACTCATCTCCAGTAGCAGAAGACGCCATGTTGAGATGAAGCTAAAATAAAAATCTAGGCTGAAAATGTGTTGTTTCTTGTCAGGTGGGAATCTCAAGCACAAGTGTAAAAGGTGAAAATGGCTCTGATAACTCTCAAGCTGATGCTAGTCAATGAAGGGGCCCCCAACAGATAAACATAAAAATCTGTTGAGTTATGTAAGAACACAGTACAAGATGCAGTCATCAAGAGAGTAATCACTTACGCTGTATGTGAATGAGCTGCTTTGGCATCTTGAATTCCCCAGGATATATAGACTCATAGTAAGCGATGTTACTTTCTGCTTCTGGGACTGGTATAACCATGTTATCCCTCTTCTCGCCATACACCTGCTGTGCTGAAATAGCCCGCTGAAGATGGTGCTCCTAGAAAGAGGGAGAAACAGGTACATTTACCCATTAAAAAACAAGCAATCAGAACATACAGCCTTATGAAGAAGTTTCTTGTTCATTTATTTTTAAAGTAGAGGGATTTTTAGTAGCCTTGTAAGGATGCTAACAATATAGTTGTGCTGAAAAGATTTTGAGTATAAACAAGAAGATCTGGTTAGATACACTGTGTATTTCAATTTAAGAAAAGGCACTACACTGAAATAGAGGATTAAATTATATAAGATTCAAAAAAAAAAGCTGACAAAGCTGTTAAAGTTTGCACTTTGCAGATGAATTTTTTTTTTAAAAAGGGGTAAAACATTTGAACTTATTGTATAAAGCAAGCAGGCTATGTGTAAAAAATATTTTATGGATTATAATCACTTATTCATACAGTGCTTCAGAAGACAGGTACAGATTATCTTCTCCATTTTTGGTTGATGAAACTGACACAGATTCAAACCTGGTCTTCTGTCCCAAGTAATACCCTTTCTTATGAATTTCCAGAGCCCTTTTTGGACAGTAGCAAAGTACAGGGACTGAAAGCACAGGCTGCAGGGTCTGTGACTCCCGGCAAGACACTTCATTCCTCTAAATCTGATTTCTCCAGTAAAAGAAAAATTGAACCTTACAGGGTTGGTTGGAAAGATTTTAGTAATATAAATGTGCATTAGATGTTTAGTATAATGCCTGGCACCTAACAGGTGCTCAAAATGAGCTTTGGTTGAGTTGCCACACAGATTTTTTTACCAGCTGCCATAAAAGTACCTGTTCTCACCCATCCCTATCATCACTGAATTTTGGTAAACATTTCATTAAATTAAAACTAGTTTTTAAAATATTTATATACAGGTTCAGGGATGAAAAACATTCCAACACTAAGAAGACAAAAAATTCTAGTCTCCATCAGTAGCCTCTGGTCATTTTATGTATACGTAGATTTCAATTCACAGCTAGGAGTCTTCTGAGCAACCTGACATACCCTGACATATCCCCCTGAGATTTTTCCATACTGATACTTTTACTACAATTTGTGCAACAGCAGAAGTGCATTTCACTCTGTGGATGTGGAATACATACTCCATTACTTACTTAACCAGACACTAATTGATAGAGAGAAAAAAAAAAAAAACCTGGAAACAACCTAAATGCCTATCCTTCTCCCTGAATGCTGCAAAACCCAACCCTGTACTATGATATTTAGGAGATACCCAGGTGGGCCCACAAGAGCCTCTGTAGGACAAGGAGAGATGCAAGTGCTCAAAGGGTACATGAGGTGACAATACCTATTCTGACCACTCTGTGTAGGAATCCATAACATCTCTCTTCAATTTTAAAATCACCCGTATTCTTATTTTAGGTTAATTTCTTTATAGTGAGTTTTTCTTCCTTTAAGTGTTGCCATTTGCTCACTTTCAAAAGGCCTGCTTTCCCTTTTCTCATTGATGTTTAAATACGGGGATTATTTTCCTTTTCAACATTAAGGAAATTAGCCCCTGCGTAATAAAATTGACAAATATTTACCTGAAATTTGAATGGTCATTTTAATTTTTTTCCTTGTAAGAAAGTTTCACTAGTCAAATTTATTAACCTTTTCCTTGATGACTCTTGTTATCCTTAATAACAGGTATAAATCGTACAGTTGCAAACTCTGGTATACAAACAAAACCTTTCCTTTTTATAATGCATTTGATCTCTGATTCATACTACTTTGTGGCTCCTGGGAGTTGGTGGAAGCAGTGTGGAGGGGGCAAGAGGGGGGACCAGAAACAGGCTGTGGTCACAGTGCACTGGCCCTGGAAGCTTGAGCCCCAGGTGGGGAGCTGGCCACAGGCGTGCCCTTCTCCTCTCAGATACCCTCACACGGCAAGAACAATTTTGTGACCTATGTCCCCTCTACTTACACCAAACTCAAGGAGGGAGTGACGGAGCAAGGCGCGTTATTCTTAATTTGCATTTTGTTCTTAATCAGTTAGCACGTCTCTGTGTAGGTGAACATGAGAAAGAGATAGTTGATCTATTTTTTGTAAGGAGAGAGAGAGCAAGCCACTGTCCTAATGTCTAGCATAAAATCATCTATTTCCCTTAATGACTAAAAATGTCCCTTTATAACTCCCTCTTGCATTTTAGAGTATTTCCAAGCTCTTCCTCCTTATTCTATTAAAATGCCTATGTCACTATTTAACGTGTTTTTAAAAGCGCAGCCTCAGACTACACTTTATTAACTAGTGCTTTTTAGATACTAAATTCACTCCTTGCAATTCTTTTTCAAAAATTGCTGGGCTATTTATTTTTCTAGATGAACCACAATGAAATTTACTTCCGCAGCGTGAGATGGGACCACTAAGGCCTTTAGATGTTTTGCAGTGTGGTGGTGAAGAACAGGATTTGTATCAGGAGTGCTCTGGACTCGTATGTTAGCTCCACGGTCTACCAGTTCTAGGACTTTGGGGCTTGGGACAAGAGTTATACCAGCAAGTTTTATTTATCTCTAAGTGTACACTGTGTATCTAACATAGGGGACTGTGGTCAAGATAAGATGCCTGAGACATACTAATGTACCTTTCACTACTAGAGAAGTTGAAGAGTTTCCCATATGCTTGTTAATATTTATATTCTCCCTAGTGTTAACAGCTTTCTGTAGAAAGACTTTTCCTGATGTTCATATCCATTTTTCTATAATTGTGAAATCAAATTTTTGTTTCTCAATATTATAGTAAATACTTACTGTTTAAAAAAAAACTTACACATGGTTTTTGTTTTATAAAATATTTGATACAATTTCCTCAGGCCTCCCTGGTGGCTCAAGTGGTAAAGAATCTGCCTGCAATGTGGAAGACCTGGGTCTGATCCCTGGGATGGGAAGATCCCCTGGAGATCTTCCTGATAACGAACTTCATAAGGACTCAAGGTATGTATAATATACAACAAATAGGTTATGGTTTTCTAAACCTGAAAAACCTCAATAACTGGGATGTAACTATAACTTTAAACTTTCCTATTTACTGTCACCCTGTGTATGTACAAGGACTTGAGGACTGAAGGAGGCCACACACAGGTGCCAGTGTGGCCAGAGTGTGGTGAGGGGCACACAGGTTGGTCAGCATCAAATCATGCAGAGTCATGGGCATGTTAAGAATTCATCCTTGTACTAAGAGCGATAGTGTCTGAAGGGTTTTCAGTTCAGTTCAGTTCAGTCGCTCAGTCGTGTCCGACTCTGTGACCCCATGAATTGCAGCACACCAGGGCTCCCTGTCCATCACCAACTCCTGGAATTCACTCACACTCATGTCCATCGAGTCAGTGATGTCATCCAGCCATCTCATCCCCTTCTCCTCCTGCCCCCAATCCCTCCCAGCATCAGAGTCTTTTCCAATGAGTCAACTCTTCACATGAGGTGGCCAAAGCACTGGAGTTTCAGCTTTAGCATCAGTCCTTTCAAAGAACACCCAGGGCTGATCTCCTTTAGGATGGACTGGTTGGATCTCCTTGCAGTCCAAGAGACTCTCAAGAGTCTTCTCCAACACCACAGTCCAAAAGCATCAATTCTTCGGCACTCAGCTTTCTTCACAGTCCAACTCTCGCATCCATACATGACCACTGGAAAAAACACTGCCTTGACTAAACGGACCTTTGTTGGCAAAGTAACGTCTCTGCTTTTCAATATGCTATCTAGGTTAGTCATGGCTTTCCTTCCAAGGAGTAAGCGTCTTTTAATTTCATGGCTGCAGTCACCATCTGAAGGGTTTTAGTTCTTATCTAAAAAAATAGATCAATTTCTATAAAGCAGAATATGTGCAGCCTTTAAGTGGTTTAGAATTAATATTTCAGTTCAGTTCAGTTGCTCAGTTGTGTCTCTTTGCAACTCCATGAACTGTAGCACACCAGGCCTCCCTGTCCATCACCAACTCCAGAAGTTTACTCAAACTCATGTCTATTGAGTCAGTGATGCCATTCAACCATCTCATCCTCTGTCGTCGCCTTCTCCTCCTGCCTTCAGTCTTTCCCAGCATCAGGGTCTTTTCCCATGAGGGCAGGTCTTTGCATTAGGTGGCCAAAGTATTGGAGTTTCAACTTCAGCATCAGTCCTTCCAATGAATATTCAGGACTGATTTTCTTTAGGATGGGATGGTTGGATCTCCTTGCAGTCCAAGGGGCTCTCAAGAGTCTTCTCCAACACCACAGTTCAAAACCATCAATTCTTCAGCGCTCAGCTTTCTCTATAGTCCAACTCTCACATCCATACATGACCACTGGAAAAATCATAGCCTTGACTAGACAGACCTTTGTTGGCAAAGTAATGTCTCTGCTTTTGAATATGCTGTCTGGGTTGGTCATAACTTTCCTTCCAAGGAGTAAGCATCTTTTAATTTCATGGCTGCAGTCACCATCTGCAGTGATTTTGGAGCCCCCAAAATAAAGTCTGTCACTGTTTCCACTGTTTCCCCATCTATTTCCCATGAAGTGATGGGACTGGATACCATGATCTTGGTTTTCTGAACGTTGAGTTTTAAGCCAACTTTTTCACTCTCCTCTTTCACTTTCATCAAGAGGCTCTTTAGTTCTTGGCTTTCTGCCATAAGGATGGTGTCATCTGCATATATGAGGTTACTGATATTTCTCCTGGCAATCTTGATTCCAGCTTGTGCTTCATTAAGCTCAGCATACCTCATGATATATTCTGCATGTAAGATAAATAAGCAGGGTGACAATATACAGCCTTGACGTACTTCTTTTCCTATTTGCAACCAGTCTATTGTTCCATGTCCAGTTCTAACTGTTGCTTCCTGACCTGCATACAGATTTCTCAAGAGGCAGGTCAGGTGGTCTGGTATTCCCATCTCTTTCAGTATTTCCCAGAGTTTGTTTTGATCCACACCGTCAAAGGCTTTGGCATAGTCAATAAAGCAGAAATAGATGTTTTTCTGGAACTCTCTTGCTTTTTTGATGATCCAGTGGATTTGATCTCTGGTTCCTCTGCCTTTTCTAAAACCAGCCTGAACAACTGGAAGCTCAGGGTTCATGTGCTGTTGAAGCCTGGTTTGGAGAATTTTGAGCATTACTGTACTAGCATTACTGTACTAGCATTACTGTACTAGCAAAATCACTGCAGATGGTGACTGCAGCCATGAAATTAAAAGACGCTTACTCCTTGGAAGGAAAGCCATGACTAACCTAGATAGCATATTCAAAAGCAGGGACATTACTTTGCCAACAAAGGCTCGCCTAGTCAAGGCTATGGTTTTTCCTGTTGTCATGTATGGATGTGAGAGTTGGACTGTGAAGAAGGCTGAGTGCCAAAGAATTGATGCTTTTGAACTGTGGTGTTGGAGAAGACTCTTGAGAGTCCTTGGACTGCAAGGAGATCCAACCAGTCCATCCTAAAGGAGATCAGCCCTCTCAGGGATCTCTTTGGAAGGACTGATGCTGAGGCTGAAATCCCAGTACTTTGGCCACCTCATGTGAAGAGTTGACTCATTGGAGAAGACTCTGATGCTGGGAGGGACTAGGGGCAAGAGGAGAAGGGGATGACAGAGGATGAGATGGCTGGATGGCATCACTGACTCGATGGACGTGAGTCTCAGTGAACTCCGGGAGTTGGTGATGGACAGGGAGGCCTGGCGTGCTGCGACTCATGGGGTCTCAAGGAGTCAGACACGACTGAGCAACTGATCTGATCTGATTTGTACTAGCGTGTGAGATGAGTACAATTGTGCTATCGTTTTGGAGAAGGAAATGGCAACCCACTCCAGTGTTCTTGCCTGGAGATCCCAGGGATGGTGGAGCCTGGTGGACTGCCGTCTCTGGGGTCGCACAGAGTGGGACATGACTGAAGCAACTTAGTAGTAGTAGTAGTGCTATAGTAGTAGTAGTGTAGTAGTGTGCTTCACTTCTTTGGCATTGCCTTTCTTTGGGACTGGAATGAAAACTGACCTTTTCCAGTCCCGTGGCCACTGCTGAATTTCCCAAATTTGCTGTCATATTGAGTCCAGCACTTTCACAGCATCATCTTTTAGGAATTTAAAGAGCTCAACTGGAATTCCATCACCTCCACTAGCTTTGAGAGCAATATTTAATGAGATGGAAAAATCCATCAACTTATTAAGTAAAAAGAGATCTGAAAATTTTATATTCAGGATATTTGTCTTTAATCTTTTTTAAAAGAAAAAGACATAATGGAACGTACACAACTATAGCAAAAAGTTTCCAAGTAGCTGAGCACAATCCTCTCTACACTCTTCTACCCATCTACCTGCTGTGTCTCCCACGGCCTTTACTGTCCTCTGATGTCACGTATTTGGCTTGTTTGCTGGTGTCACCACTTCCGTCCCATCCCAAACCAAGCATCATGAGGGCAGGGATTTTTGTCTATTTTGTTCACGGCTAAACAGCCACCCCAAAATAGTGCCAGGCACAATGCATGGTGCTTAAATATGTACTGAATAAATGAATATGTATGTAGGTATCTGTGAACATACATAAACACAAAGAGCACAAAGGTGCAAGCATGCACACATTCCCATCAAATTTCAAAGTATGTACATCAGTTAACAGATCACCTCCAGGTGATACAATTTTGAAACATTTCTATCATTTTAATTTCCTTATTTTCTAAAATTCTTTTTTAGTTGTTTTTGACACACACACAAAAATTGAGTACATCTCACTACATGATTTTCTAAAACAAAGGTAATTTCTAAAAGATACAATTTATTTAGTTCAGCAAAACCCTTCCCATTTAAGTCAAGTTTAGTTGAAGAGTAAAAATTATACTTGCAGGCAAAGAAAGTTATTCTTAAAACCCCAAACTACATATACTTATTTCTAAGGCAAAAAAAACACAACACACTAAATTATATTACAGTAACACTTCAATTTTAAGTTAAAATGAAATTTTTGCTTTGAGTAGGAAGATGTATTATAATAAAATAGCGAACACAAGATAAATTAGAATAAGATGAGCTGTGAATCCAATAATTACAAATTGAGTGCTCTGACTAAATATCTAAGATGATCCTATCCTAAATTACAATTATATAAAAAGTCAGATGTTCCTGGAAGATAGTATCTAGCAAATGAAACTTTTAAATGCATCTACCTGCAGCACTGAGTAAGCCAGCCTGTCCCAACTGTGTTCACTGGAATACTTAATTTCAGATTATCAACAGGTAGTGTAATGAAGAGTCTGACAGTTTAAAAAAAGAGAGAGAGAGACAGAACACTGGATTTTTAAACTCTAGGAATGAAAGTCTGAAACACGCTAATGTAAACTGGTTGCTCATGAGGGAGGGTTCAGTTGTACCAAATTTACGACCACAGAATCACTGTTTCAGAATCTATTAATAGTTCATGAAGAGCTTCTGTAATACAGTTTGGGAAATGCTGGTTGAGGACAACAACTAGAAATATGGAGCAGAGCAGCAGGGCTAGAGTCTGCTCATTAATTTAGTCTGTACTTACTAAGTGCCAACTGTGTGCTTGGCCTGAGAACACAATGGTAAATAAAACAGATGTGGTTTCTGACACTGTAGTAGGGATGACAGATACTAATAAAACAGTCCTAGGAATAACTGCAAAGTGTGGTAAGTGCTATGAAGTAAAGTACAATGAGTTATGGGAAACATAAATAAGAAAGGGATTTCAAGGAGAGTATCATTTTCACTAGCGAAAAGTGACATGTAAGCCAAAATCTGTAAGAACAGGAGTTAAGAGGTCATTTTAAGAAAAGGAAATAGCTGTGTTTGAAGACCACTTACTAGTCTGGCACCTTAGGAGCTGCCTGAAACTTTAATATAAAGTTTCTTTATATTAAAGAATATTTTACATATTAGGCTCAGTTTCAGAGTTAATCACCAAAGCACCAAGAACAACTGCAATTTTTCATGAAATAACAGAGGCACATCTCTCAAATCTAATCTTACAGGGAAAAAAGTAAATACAATTAAATAATCTAAAGAAATTTTTAATATTCAATCTTATATAAAATGGAATCAGATGAATTGTAACTTATGATTAAGCAAGCTACTTTAAAAGTTTCTCACACTGCAAGTAATTATAGATAATGTTTTCTATCTATAGCAATGTGAACAATGAAAAGGAGGATCAGAAAAGACTGAACAATAATCTTTGTGTCTCCATGAACCCTGCAATCATGGGCTCCAAATATCCACAAAATACCTCTGCTCACCCAGGGCACTGGAAGAGTGTGGGACTTCCTCCTAAGTCCAGCAGGTCTCTCTGCTACTTGTTTTTTATTTTTTTATTTGTAATATGTAATATATTTATTTTTTCTTACCCATCTTTCCCCTCTAACAATTAATGGTTTTTTTCTTTTACTTCCCTTCTTTGTTATTTTTGCTTACCCCTAGAAAATTTTTTGCCTTTTCAGGTGGCTTTTAATAGTCTTTTTGATAAATGCATTGGCAGTACAGGCATATCACATATTTGAGGCATCAGAAAGTATCATTTTCATTGAGTCAGTTGAGAGTGACAGTGGCTATATGCAGATAAGATCCACCTGAAGGGAAGCACTATAGTGTGTCTGCAACATCTGTTCTGTGCCTTTGTTCACTGGGATGGACCACCATTCACCATGTTGCACCCTAAGCCCCTCAAATTTCCTCTTGTTCTTCAAAACCTGGTTTAAAAGGACCTTTCTTCTGCCTCCTGTAGTACTACATTCTCTACTTAAGAAATTGTGCTATAATCGTTTATTCATTTACACACTGATCTCTAAAATGTGAGCTGCTTAGATAGATGCTAGTCTAACTAACCTTTATATTTTTTCCTTTAAAAGATGTATTCTCTTATAGTATTAGGGGCCTCAATTCTTTAAAGAATGAGAACTAAATTATCTTTGTAATCTACTTAGCATCTAGAACTATATTTTGCTTTATTGCAGGCACTCAATATTTTATAAAATATCACTATAGAAAAATGAAGATAAGTCTAAATTGGAAAAAGGTATTTCTATCTGCTCTATAGGAAGTTCTAATAAATATTACCAAGCCAGAAACAATTATTCAAGGTTATACTATGCAAATTCCTACGCAAAGATTTAATTATATTCATTATTTATTTAAGCAAATAATGGCTTTAACAGTTAGCCATAACAACAATTAAGACCATATTTACATCTTTTAGGTTACTGAATTAAAAACAGCTTATTAAAAGCAACAATACTGTATAAGACTCCTTATGTGGAAATAAGTGATGACTCATTTATAAGAAGCCACTTAAGAAGTTTAAACCTCTGATTGTTTATGCATGGAGAGCCAGGCCTTTTTGCTACTGGAGAGCTGAATCACTTTCTCTCCTGTCTCCTAGTGACATCTTGAAGAACCAGCCAGCAATGTCGAGGGCTCCAGCAGGGGCTCCCAGGTCCTGCATCCAAACACCCAGTTCCTGCCTGGCTCATTACAGCCTCCTGACTGATTTCTCTTCTACTTTCATCTGTCTTCATGGGAATAAACAAACTAATCTGTTAAAAATAGGTAAGTCAGGCCATGCCATACTTCCATCAATATATTCCAATTATTCCCCACCCTCACTCAGAATAAGAGCCAAAGTTCTTAAAACTGCTTACAAGGTCCAGTAGGATTGGCATTCCCCTTTCCTTGCTGCTTTGGGGCATCACGCTCCTCTTCACTCACTCTGCTCTCGTCAAACTGGGTTCTTTACTCTTTGTCAAACTTATAAGAAATTAGCTTGCTTCCTCAATTTCAACTCCTGATTCAAAAGTCCCCTTTGTAGACAATTCTTTACCAGCTCTCCACCCTGCACCTTCCAGAATGGCTATAACTGAAAAGGCTGACAACATGGTACAATCGTAAGGATGAGAAACAACTTCAACTGCACACATGATCAGTGAGAAAAAGGGGCACCAGATCTCATGAAACAAAACACACACATTCCACATGGCTCAGCCATCCCACTCCGAGGTATTCACCCAGGAGAAATGAAAACAAGAACACAAAAAGACCTGAATCAGAATTTCATGGGTTTTATTCACAATAGCCTCAAGATGGAAACAGCTCAAGTGTCCATCTTCAGGAGGACTGGTGCACAAACTGTGGTTTAGTAACACAACAGAGGACCACCCAGCAACAAAGAGGAATAAACCACACACCCACAACTCGAGGAAGTTTCAAAAACACTAGGGTGAAGGGAAATAGCTTTGCACAAGAGTCCATACTCTTAGTCCATTTATGTGATGTTTAAAAACAAGCAAAATTAATCTTTGGTACAAAGAAAACAAAAACAAAAAACCTAGTAGCTGTTTCTGATGCGTGGAGGCAAGGATTGAATGGGGAAGGGAATGAAAGAGCTTTCTGGGATGATGGTAATGCTCTACATCTTCATGGGGGTTGGGTTATATAACCATGAGAATTCGTTAAAATCCAGCTAACATACACTAAGTATTTGTGAATTTCTTTTCATGTAAATTTTACCTCAAAAGAAAAAAAAAGTCAATAAATACTGAACTCTAATGAATGATATGTATGCTGAAATATTTAGGGACACTGATGCCTGTAATTGACTTCAAAATGCCTTAAAATATAAGAAGGACTGACAGACGGAGAGATAGCAAGTAGACTAAAATCTTAATGCTGGAATCCAGCTACTGGGAATGTGGGTGATCACTATAAAATTCTTGAAACCTCACTGTATGTTTGAAATTTTTCATAATAAAATGTTGCAAAAAGTATGGAATCTCTTCCCTCTCCCTTCAATCCTATTCCCCGGCTCTGCTGTACTTTCCTGGATAGCATCTGCTTCCTCATAGATTGAATTTACTTATTGTTTTATTCATTATCTATCTCTTCTTCCCAGAATATAAGACCCACAAAGGTAGGAACTTTTTGCTTTGTTTACCCCAAATCCAGAATTGTGCCTAACACATACAAGTAAACAGTAAATATTTGTTGAATAAATGAGCCAGTGAAATTACACCAGTTGTTTAATGTTCACAAACTGTTCTGGTTTGAGAAAGGTATTTCATTTAAAAAAAATTCAATTTCATAAAAGCAAAAACATACAAAAGACCAATGCACTTTGCTTTTGTACTTAGAATACTCAGGATAAACAGTTAAAATAGCTGAAGACAGATTAGACTATTTGGCAAGAAAAAGAGCAATTCAATACTTACATTTTCTACAAGAAATGAATGGTAAAAGATTCTCAGTCTATATTACTCTCTGCTTCTCCCAACTACTGTACTCTGAAATTAGTTTTACTTCTAGATAATGAAACAGTAAAGGAAGACCTTTGCTGAGGTACAGGTCAAACACTCCAGTCTTGTTCTTTCTCTTCAGTGTGAAATATCTGTCAATTTAGTCCTTCCCTTATCCCTTATTTGTACCCCTGATGTCCCTTTATGGATGCAGGCTGTCAGTAGTGTCCTTGTTACAAGCAGGCCTACCTGATGCGGTGTTTGGTCATGTGAAAGGGAAGGGACTAGAAACCTCTTTCTACTCTCATAAAGGTTACAATCTCATCAGAATGTTCCCCTAAATACTGAATTTTAAAAAGCTCAAAAGGCTCTGGGTTTTGTGTCAAACTTTATGCTGAGGATTTCTGTACCTCCAATGCACCCCCAGAGAACCCGTAATCTGCTGTTAATACCTTTTTATGCACACATTCAAATAAAATACAAAGATTGGCACCCTAAAACAACAGTACTGAATAAACTGAACATCTAGTTCAAACTGATCTAAAATTAAACACGCTGATATAACCTAATACAAGCAGATGCCACACCAAGGCTTGGTCCTTAGCCCTTCATATACTCACTCCTCCAACTTCATCCACAATCACGGCTTTAACTACCATTTCTATGCCGATGACAAATTCAGAATCTTCCTCTTTAGCCCATATTTCTGTTGAACATTAGGCACATGTATAAAGACCTCTTATTACAAGTTCACGGATATATCCCATGTAACATCAGCTCCCCACCTGCCAACTCTCCAAATCTGTCCCTCCTCGTGCACTATCAATTTCTGTGAATCACACCACCATACATGCAGTCACCAGGAAGTCTTTATTTTTCCAGCTCCCTTTTGCTACCTATGTCCCTGTTTTCAAATCAGGCACCAGATACTATCAATGTCTTCTTCATCTTATGTTTAGAGGTTTTTTCGTGCTTTCTCATCCACTGTCACAGCCAGGCTGCAGTCAGCCTTCTTACCTCCGGCATCGCACCTGCCCACTTCCCTCTGTGTCTACTGCCAGTGGTCTTTCTAAAAGAGGAAGAGGGCTTCCCTGGTTGTCCACACTCTCACACTTAATCACTGGCTTTCTGTTGCCTTTACGATCTTGGCAAGGCAAATGGAGTCTTTTATGATTGAGCTCTAGCTAATTTTGCCAGTCTACCACCTACCACACTCTACCCTAAATGTCCACATTCCAGCCACAGGGAGTGTCTAACAGAACTTTCCAATTATACCTATATGTGACACCCCGCATCCCATCTTTCAGTTCAGTTGCTCAGTTGTGTCCGATTCTGTGACCCCATGGACTGCAGCAAGCTGGGCTTCCCTGTCCATCACCATCCCTGTCTTTAAGTCCACCCAAATTTATCACTTCTTCATAATTCTACTAGGATCTCTCTCTTTTAGAGAGTCTTTGAAAACAGGTATATGACACTATCATGATGGTAACATACAAAAGAGGTACAGGGGATTTTCTAAGTATCTATTCAATTAAGATGTTTATTGGAAACCAAACAACTCTGAATCCAGAAAAAATTTTCCTGACAGGAGTTTCAGCCCTAAACTACCTGCCTCACATATACCAGAAAGGAAGGGCATAGCAGGCAGGAAAGCACACCAAGACCAAGAACAAGGTCAGGAAGAAGATACTCCACTCTCAAAAGGACATAGGTTCCCCAAATTGCTTATTAGCTGCAAGGGAAAAGTAGCAGCCATACAGTGGGGAAACCAGGCCACACTCTGACTGGACGACCAGAATGAACAGCACCAACGAGAGGCAAACAATATTACATGCCTCCAGAGGTGATACCATGAGAATACAGCATCCCTTATACAATGTGCTAGCAACACCTGATGGGGAAGGCAATGGCCCCCACCCCAGTACTCTTGCCTGGAAAATTCCATGGATGGAGCAGCCTGGTAGGCTCCAGTCCATGGGTCGCTGAGAGTCGGACACGACTGAGCGACTTCACTTTCACTTTTCACTTTCATGCATTGGAGAAGGAAATGGCAACCCACTCCAGTGTTCTTGCCTGGAGAACCCAGGGATGGTGGAGCCTGATGGCTGCCGTCTATGGGGTCGCACAGAGTCAGACATAACTGAAGCGACTTAGCAGCAGCAGCAGCAACACCTGAATCTAATGGAGAACACAACACCTGAATTTAATAGAGAAAATATCAGACAATTTAATAGAGAAATGGGAAAATCACCCTATTAGAATTTAAAGAGAAAATATCAGACAAACCCAAAATGGGATCACCCTAATAGAAAAAAATCCCAACCAAAAATGTCTACATCACAAAAGGTGAAACACTTGTTAAAATATTTAAGGGTAAAGAGCCATGATATAAGCAACTAACCTCAAATGGTTTGGAAAAAAATCTGCGTGTGTGTGTTTGGGGAAAAAAAAAATTTTTGTGTGTCTGTGTGCGTGTGTGTAGGACAGAAAGGGTGTGTGGGAAAACAGACAAAGCAAATGAGACACAATGTTAACAATAAGTGTACATGGATTACTCTTTTTCTTGCAACTTTTCTCTAACTTTGAACTCCTTTCCAAATACAGCTGATCCCTGAACAATTTGGGGGTTAGGAGCATCAATCCAATTCCCCATTAACTGAAAATCCACGTATAACTTTGAGGAAAAAAAAAATCATTGAAAAAAATTTTTAATTAAAAAAAAAAAAAAAAAAAAAATTACAATATAACTTTACAGTGGGCTCCCTGCATCTGGGGTTCTGCATCCATGGATTCAACTAACCACAGATCTATAGTGGTATAATATTTATAGAAAAAAATTCACATATGAGTAGACTCATACAGTTCAAACCTAAGCTGTTCACGGGTCAACTATAATAACTGTTTCCTTTAGGCTAAGAGCAAAAGGAGATTGGGTGGGGGTGGGGGTGGGAAGTAGACTATAAGTAAGGGTAAGAGATGTAAGTTCTTCCAGAATTGCTGCCAAGTAACTGCATGAACTCCTAAGTCAGTGACAACGGGACAAGCCTCAGAGTACAATCTTCTGAATAATGGTTCTAGGGACCTAACTAGGTGTTACATGATTAAACAATTTGCTAATTGCTAACAGTTTCTTTACTGTTAGAGAAGAATCCGAGGAGGATTCTCAGTGGTTTCACATTTGCCAAAATGCACCTTTCCAAATGAATAAATACAGCAGTCAACATTTCCTAACTACGCACTGACTGTTGTTAGTGTGATTTATATAAATGTTTGGTGGAACCAAGTTTTTACTCTTCAGTAATAAAAAGGTAAATATTAAAATAACGTTACGAGGTTAAACTGGGGTATACAAAAAACAATGTCTTCTACAATAATGGATTTCATCAGTTTGGGGAAATATAGCCTCCTGGTTCCAGTGTTCAACTCATAGTGAGTTGGTTTTTTACTAAGTTTATTTTTAAAAAGGAGAGCTGTGTTAAGACTACGAAATCTCTGACAACTGAGCTCCCTTTTACAGACAGTAATACAGATGAGGGATTGGCACATTGTTCCCTGAGGGGCAAATCTGGCTCACCACCTGTTTGTGTAAATGGTTTATTAGAACACAGTCGAACTGGGTCATTTACATATCACCCATGGCTGCTTTTGTTCAGCAATAGCAGAGTGGGTGTGACAGAGATTGTAAGGCCTGAGAAGCCTAAAATATTTACTATCTGACTGGTTATGAAAAGTTTGCAGATTTTTGATCTGTGCTCTGTTTAATTTTCGAGATTCAGCAGCCTGGTGGATCACTGGCACACACAAAGCTTACTCTACCATTTACATGGTGAAAATGACAGAAGAGGGAAGTTCATTAAAAATTCATCACTATACTAGACCCCAAATCAGATACTTAATCTTCATTCTGAAAGCATATTATTTTCCTTTTCTATATAATTGCTTTACAGTGTTGTGTTGGTTTCTGCTGGACTATAACATGCTCTAAGTATACATATACCCCCGCCCTCTTAAGCCCCTCCCACCTTCCCATCTCACTGCTCCGGGTCATCACAGAGTCCTGGGCCAAGCTCCACGTGCTGCACAGCAGCGCCCCACTGCCCGTCTGTTTTATGCCTGGTGAAATGCATGTTAACACTACCCTCAACCCACCCCCCGACCCCTCACCCTTGCCGCTACCCCACCATGCCCACACACCTTCTCTGCTTCTGTGCTTCTACTCCTGCCCTGTACACAGGCTCATCCGTATCATTTTTCCAGATTTCATCTAATGTGTCAATATATAATATTTGTTTTTCTCTGATTATGAAGGCATATTATTATATCAATTAACATCTATTTCACAGGGAAAGTGAGGCTCAGTAAGGTAAATCACTTGCTCAAAATGGTGAAGTAGGATTTGGACTGAGGTCTGACTCCAGAACCCCATGGTCTTTCTGCTGTAGTTTAATCCCTCCTTGTTGTCTTGCCTTTCCCATGAATGACTGAGTTCTGGCTGGTACTCAGGGGAGGACTCAGAATACTAACAGAGAAGCAGAAAGGACTTGAATCAGCTGAAGAAATGAGTGACCGCTTCATGGGGACTAGGATTATTCGGAAGCTACAACTGGGTAAGTCAAGGAAGGAAGGGCACATTTCCTCACTTCTCTTACTCTTCCAAGTACTTTGCTAGATGACAGCTCATCTAGTGACTTAACCACTGACAACACCCAGGCACCTGAAAGTGCAGGATGGAGCCTATGCTTCCCTGTGTAGCTCACTACTCTTCATCATGCACATGTACAGAGGTTCACAGGAAAGGGTAAAGTATATTCTTCTCTAAGAAGTAGTGCATTATCTTGTTGAATGGGCAATAGAAAAACATTAAAATCTGTTACTTCTTCCCCTGGACTTTCAACACTTTGCTTATCCCTGACACTCCATACGTGGAGTGTCAATTACCAAATGTGGAGCCAAAATAATTTTCTTCTTATAGAAATAATTAGAATGAGTTTCCCTCAAAGAAGGGAATCGACTTTCAATTAAAAGCAAATTATAAAGGAACCCATTTGGCTTTAGAAGTACTGCATTTAGGTACTATCATATAATCTACTATAAAATAGTCAGAGAACAGATAGCAAATGACTTACCACTCCAAGGGGGCTAAGGACTCTGTGTGATAAACTTACAAGGCTGAAACAGAGCCACAAACTCAGACCACATTTGACCATCCCCTGTTCTATCAAAAATAACAGGTTTATCTATTGTACTTTCCTACCAGTAAATGTTACAACCACGACTTGGCTGTTGATACATTGCTTTTATTAATACTTTTATCCCATCAAAAATTTAAATTTTTAAATAGCCTCAGACATAGAAGACAAACTTATGGTTACCAAACGGGACAGTGGGGAGGGGAGAGGCAAATTAGGACTTTGGGATTAACATATACACACTACTATGTATACACAGTAAGGTCCTACTGTATACAACAGGGAATTATATACAATATCTTACATAATCTATAATGGAAAAGAACCTGAAAAAGAATAAATGTGTGTGTGTGTGTATATATATATAAACACAATCACTTTGCGATATACCTGAAACTAATATAAATGTAAATTAACTATACTTCAATTTTTTTAAATGGTTAAAAAAATACATATATATAAAACTTTAGGGCTTGTATGAATGCTAAGATAGCGCATTTTTAAGGTAACAGGAAAATACTATAACATGGTTAATTTGGGAAGAAGTTATAGTTCATACATTGTACTTACTCACTTATGACCAAACCTAAAAATAATCTTAAAAATTTTTCCTTTTCTTAAGTAAAATCAAGTCTCTTGGTTTTACTAAAGCCATAAAACTCCCATGTAATTTCTGCAGTTATGCCTTCTGGAGTGGCTAAAAAAAGAAGGGTCTCTGATAATCTTAAAACGTTCTTATTCATGTTTGTTTAAAAAAACACATTGTTTATTTCCCTCACTTACACTCACTCTTTAAGAAACAAACACACTGAGAGAGAAAAATAAACATTTCATAATTTCAAATCATTCTAATTAATCTGTTATTTTGTGCCATAAAATACCAATATTTTCTTACATAAAACATGCTGTACAGAAAAATAAATTCTGACTTTATTGGAATAGCCTATTGGGCTCCCCTGGCAGTTTAGTTCCCTGGACTCAGTGCTTTCGTTGCCTGGCGGAGGGGGGGTGGGGGTGGGGTGGGGTGGCACTCTAGCTCAGCCCCTGGTCGGGGAACTGGGATCCTACAAGCCATACAGCGTGGTCAAAAAAAGAAAGATATTCCATCAGATAAAAAGACATACTACTTAAGAGCACACATTTTTATGTCAGAAGCTGGACTAGGATTCCAATTCTCAGTTCAGTTGCTCAGTCATGTCCCACTCTTTGTGACCCCAGGGACAAATACAGCATGCCAAGTTTCCCTGTCCATCACCAACTCCCAGAGCTTGCTCAAACTCATGTCCATTGAGTCGGTGATGCCATCCAACCAGCTCATCCTCTGTCATCCCCTTCTCCTCCTGCCTTCAATCTTTCCCAGCACCAGAGTCTTTTCCAATGAGTCAGTTCTTCCCATCAGGTAGCCAAAATATTGCAGTTTCAGCATCAGATGTTCCAATGAATGTTCAGGACTCATTTTCTTTAGGATGGACTACTGGTTTGATCTGCTTGTGGCTTAACATCTCTAAATCCTAATTTCCTTACTAGTGAAATGAGGTAACTGCCATTACAAGCATAAAGTAAGAAATGCAGGTAAACCTCTTAGTACAATACCCAGCATACACTTACTGTATTAGCTCACTGTAATATAAATAATGAAACAAATTTAACCCTTTTTCCTACTAATAAAGGGCAGAAGCAGCTACCTAATTTACCAGATTACATTGAGAATTAAATGAAGTTATAACCATAAAGCTCTGGGGCATTATTACTATATCGGGCTAATTATAATAATTTAAATTACTAAATTTCCTTTGCAGGAAAGTTATGAACAACCTAGACAGCATATTAAAAAGCAGAGACGTTACTTTGCCAACAAAAGTCCGTCTAGTCAAAGCTATGGTTTTTCCAGTAGTCATGTATGGATGTGAGAGCTGGACTATAAAGAAAGCTGAGCATCAAAGAATTGAAGCTTTTGAACTCCAACTGGGGTTGGAGAAGACTCTTGAGAGTCACTTGGACAGAAAGGAGATCCAACCAGTCCATTCTAAAGGAAATCAGTCCTGAAAATTTATTGGAAGGACTGATGCTGAAGCTGAAATTCCAATACTCTGGCCACCTGATGTGAAGAACCAACTCATTGGAAAAGACCTTGGTGCTGGGAAAGATTGAAGGCGGGAGGAGAAGGGGACAAGAGAGGATGAGACGGTTGGATGGCATCACCAACTCAATGGACATGAGTCTGGGTAAACTCCAGGAGTTGGTGATGGCCAGGGAGGCCCAGTGTGCTGCAGTCCATGGGGTTGCAAAGAGTTGGACACGACTGAGCGACTGAACTGAAATTATTAATAGAAATTGTTTACTGTAGCTATATACACCAATCAGTAACTTAATAGGACTAACTCAAAAATTTACTCTGTGTTTTCGTAAAAGAAATCCTTTCTCCCACTAATCCCACAAAAAAAGACATTTCAAACCTCTAGTTAATTTTGGGGGGGGGGGGCACACCAAGAGGTTTGTGGGATATCTTAGTTCCCTGACCATGGATGGAACCCAGGTCTCCTGCTGTGGAAGCTGGGAATCTTAACCACTGGACCACCAGGGGAAGTCCCAACCAGGTAATTTTTCCTGGTAGACTGTCACTGTTGACAAAACAATCCTAACCTTTGAAGATAATCAAATCTCACCTGAGGACTCAAGGACTTTATACAACAAATTTAGGTACCACACTACAGTAACCACGCTGCTGTTAAGTCGCTTCAGTCGTGTCCGACTCTGTGCGACCCAATAGACGGCAGCCCACCAGGCTCCCCCATCCCTGGGATTCTCCAGGCAAGAACAATGGAGTGGGTTGTCATTTCCTTCTCCAATGCAGGAAAGTGAAAAGTGAAAGTGAAGTCGCTCAGTCGTGTCTGACTCTTATAGCCTACCAGGCTCCTCCATCCCTGGGATTTTCCAACAAGGGTACTGGAGTGGGGTGCCATTGCCTTCACCGACTTTTTACAAGACAATGAGATCTCTCCACACACAAAAGAAAAAAATGCATTGTAGTCTATAAGGAAGCCTCATTCTCAGAAGTAAAATCAATGTAATTCATTTCAAAGATTACCTATACTACCCACTTTGTCCCACAATGGATATGAGATAAACTCCCTGGACATTTAAAATCTTTTAATGCTACCTGAAACAAATGTGGCTTTCTTTTTCCTACTGAAATGAAAGAAAAATACTTAACCACTTTTATTCAAGGAGGAAGGATATATGGTTGCAAATCTTGAACATACTTAACCAGCACTTTCAGGTCTAATCTTAACACAATTATTATTGCTTTCGTTGGTAAGAGAAAGGAAAGTATATTCCTTCTTGGCAGAGGTCTTTAGGTATTACACAAATTCTCATTATTTCATAGCAGAAAGAAATGAACTATTTAAATAAAGCTTCCACATAATATTTAAGACAATTCCTACAAAAATAAGTAAACCATGCTAAAAAAGTTTGTATCACTTCAGGAGTTATATTAAAATTGGTCAGAATGAAAGGTTGATTCCTCTACACATAAACAAGAATAAGCAATGTACTTTCATGACCTCATCTTCAAAGAAGCAAACTGTGGCAGACACAGGTAGTCAATTTTTTTTTAACTCTATAAAAGGCAAAAAGTTGGCTTAAAACTCAACATTCAGAAAACTAAGGTCATGGCATCTGGGCCCATCACTTCATGGCAAACAGATGGACAAACAGTGAAAGACTATTTTGGGGGGCTCCAAAATCACTGCAGATGGTGACTGCAGCCATGAAATTAAAAGACACGGGCTCCTTGGAAGAAAAGCTATGACAAACCTAGACAGCACATTAAAAAGCAGAGACATTACTTTGCCAACAAAGGTCCATCTAGTCAAAGCTATGGTTTGTCCAGTAGTCATGTATGGATGTGAGAGCTGGACTGTAAAGAAAGCTGACTGCTGAATAATTGAAGCTTCTGAACTATGGTGTTGGAGAAGACTCTTTAGAGTCCCTTGGACTGCAAGGAGATCCAACCAGTCAATCCTAAAGGAAATCAGTCTTGAATATTCATTGGAAGGACTGATGCTGAAGCTAAAACTCCAATACTTTGGCCACCTGATGCAAAAAACCAACTCGTTGGAAAAGACCCTGATGCTGGGAAAGACTGAAGGCAGGAGGAGAAGGGGACAACAGAGGATGAGATGGTTGGATGGTATCACCGACAAGATGGACAAGAGTTCGAGTAGACTCCAGGAGTTGGTGATGGAGAGGTAAGCCTGGTGTGCTGCAGTCCAAAGAGTCGGACATGACTGAGCAACTGAACTGAAAAAAGGCAAATTAACTTGCTAGTAGTAAATGGCACCAGAGGACTGGTGTGCACCTGAAATTAATTAGAAATTTGTTTATTTCAATCAGAGCATGACAAGCAAAATATGCCTTCTAGCGAGACATTTGTATTATAATTTGATGAATATGGTCAGAATGCAAAACTTCCTTTTTAAAAGAGTGAAGGACATACTAGACCTTACGTGCAGAAAAGATACAACAGGGCCAGCTGGAGTTACAGCTTTGTCTTCACAAATGTCTTCTAAACATGGAGCCAGCACACTGCCAAAAATGCAAGGAGTTATAGGACGTAATCTATAATACATACCCTTTTATTTTCAAAGATGACTACTGAACGTGTAACAGCCTTTAGTTTTGGACATCAAGTCGTTTCTGGCTGCCTCCCGAGGCACACAGCATGATCATGGTTTCTGGCCCTCCTGTACATGCTGGGGCTAGGTGGCTAATTCTGGCTATTGAGTTGTGAGTCAAAGTGACTTACGCTACTTCTGGTCCAGAGTATTTAACTACTGGTGGAAGATGCAAATTTTTTCACAGCGCTCCTCCCACTTGTCAACATGTTTGAGATGTCTGTGCATCAGCCTGGTTCCCCAGCTGACCCATGATAAAATGGGACACAAAAAAGAAATAAACTTTGAAGCTGTTTGTATACACATCATAACTTGGGTATCCTGATTGACGTAAACTGGTCTCAAAAGTGGGGGTACTGTTATAACATAAAGACTAAAATATGTGCCATTAGCTTGGGAGTCAGGAAGCAGGGAAACTTCTCAGAGGCTGGAAAGGTGGTGCTCCTTAGTAAACAGTACAAATATTTGGTAAAAGTCAAGTTATCATAGTTTGCAAAGCAGATCATTTAATTAATAAGCCTGTTCTAGGCTTTCCTGATGGCTCAGTGTTTATGAGTCTGCCTGCCAATGAAGGAGATGGGTTTTTTCCCCCTGGGCCAGGAAGATCCCCTGGAGAAGGAAATGGCAATCCACTTCCGTATTCCTGCCTGGGAAAGCCCATGGACAGAAGAGCCTGGTGGGCCACAGTCCATGGGGTGACAAAAGAGCTGGATTTGACTTAGCAGTTAAAAAACAACTCTAGGGAAAGAGGTTAAAAAACCTGGACATTAAAATGGTGAGTTGGTTGCTCTGGGTTTGATATTACACTAAACAAATAAATTAAAAAACCTGACCAGTTTGTAAGCAGGAATGAAAAAGAAGAGGCCAAAATCTTGAGAAATAGCAGTGTTTGAAGAGTGCTTCTCAACTCAAACAGTAAATCAAAAAATCAAGAGAAGGCCTTTGATTCACAAAAAGAGGGTAAGGTTCAAAGCAAGGTATGGCCCTGATGTGTGAAAAAGTCAGTGTTAGTCGCTCAGCTGTGTCCAACTTTTTACAACCCCACAGACTAGCCTGCCAGACTCCTCTGTCCAGGGAATTCTCTAGATACCCACAGTTAAAACATGAATGGATTAGAGTCTCAGAGCAGAGACCTAGTTAAAACTGGACACACAGGCAATGCTTTCAGTTGAACAAAATGCTCAGAGGAGAAAGATAGAGACAGACCTAAGGACGTGGCCCTTCCAGCAAAAGCAACAGGTTTCTGGGATTGATATTCAGGAGACAGAGATACCTGTAAAGACCTGAGAGGACAGGTCATCTTGCACACTGAGCTAAACGAAACATTACAAGCCTACAAGCTGTGCTCCAACAAGCAAGCAAAAATCACGAGCCCAGATTAAAAATCAGAATGATTCAAAAGTACAATCGGGTCTCCTACTGTCCATGGGCAGGAAGCAGGCTTTGAAGCACTCTGGCCCCCAAAGGGCTTACTTACTTTCCAGTATCTACTTCAAAGGAGGCTGAAGTACATCTACTTCAGGGAAGATGATGAAAAGGAAGGAAGTCTCCCCAGATGCCAATGCCAAGAGCCACACAAGCCAATGGACTGGGAGCCACTCTCAGGAGCTGCACTTGGTACCTAAACAAGCACATTCCCCACATTCAGCGGAAGAAGAGGCTTATAAAGCCAGCGAGGTGGGACTCTAGGGATCAGGAACTGCTGTGTTTTCATTATCCAAAGGGGAGCGTTACTGTGGGGATCATGTATCTGTTATTCCCACGTACACTGGATGTGTGTGTGTGTGGTGGGGGAGGGGGTGCAGACAATCTTTTCACTCACAGACCTCCAGGCCAAGGGGAAGCATATTCAAGCCTGATCTACAGAACTGTAGGGCACCTGGAAATCCTACTACTGTGAGCTTTTTTGCTGTCTAGCTGGGACTTTCCAGCTGGGCTCACGGAGGAAGAGATGAGTATATCTTGTCTGTGGGAAGGAGAGTGATCCAAATCTTTGGTTGGCCAGAAGGGCAGATCTGTCATGACTCTTGTTTGCCAAATCATTTTCTTCTTTGCCATCTGGTCATATGGTAGGACTGCATTTCCTGGCCAACCATATGGTTAGAAGGAGCCATGTAACTTGTTCTGGCCAACGAGTTGTGAGTTGAGGTGACACAGAACCTCACGTCTGGCTTCTGACCAGAGCATGTGAATAACTGATACAAGATACGAGACCTCCCAGAGCGCTTTCCTCCAGCATGGTGTCCAGCAATATTGAGAATGGAGGCTGTCTTGTCAGCTGGATCCTGGAAAGAGGGCACACAGAACAGGACCCCTAAATCAACCCAGGAGACAGTGCAGAGTTATAGTCAATCTCTGTAATAACGCCACTGAGACTTCACGGTGCTGTTTATAGCACAACCTTACATATTTTGTCTGATAAATGGAGGCAACCCCTACCACCACTGAACATGAGTCAGAGGCAAGCTTACCGATCAACTAGTTCAAGTTCCTTCTACAAATGATAAACAGGAGATCTACAGTTAAGTCACAGATTTTAAGTACCTTGCCTGGTCACACAGTAATTACACAGCAGAAGAATTTGATGGAACCATTATTTATTGTTGTTCAGTCTCTAAGCTGTATCCAAATCTTTCATGACCCCATGGACTGTAGCCCTCCAGGCTCCTTTGTCCATGGGATTTCCTAGGAAGAAATACTGGAGTGGGTTGCCAATTCGTGACTCAGGGATCAAACCAATGTCTCCCACATTGCAGGTGGATTCTTTACCACTGAGCCACCAGGGAAGCCAGAACCATCACGATCCTCAAGAAATTCTAAGTTACAATGCGAGTTATATTCCTAATCTCTAAACACAGCTCTGGATAGATTCCACTAGAAACATATGAATAAGTTAGTAACATGCCAATCCATTCATTCACTCAACAAATAATGGTGGCATTAAGCTCCAACACTGAAGGTATCCTGAGCTCAGAGTCAGGAGCTACAGACCAATCAAGGATCTCCTTAAGTGGCCTCGAAGTTTACAAAAGGGAATTGCTGAGAATGATACTATGTAACACATAACATGTAGCATGTAACAGAACTACCCTAATGGGTAGACAGCTAAGGAAGTGACCTTGAATTTAGATCGGAGGGATCAGTGGGATTACTAAACCCATTATAGAGGAATGATGTTTCAGTACCTGGGAATAAATGAGAAGTGATCCTGTGGCTGGAATGAACTTGAAGGCTCTGGAAGGACAAAACGGAGGCAAGGACCACATTTCACAAGGCCTCAAAGATAAGCCACCTCCAGAGCAATGAAAACCCCTCACAGGGTGTTAGCAGGAAGTGACACAGGAAGATTCCAGTTTACAAAGGACCACGGGCTCAGTTAAGAATATTGGGAAGGGAGAACTGTGGTCTTGGGAAAACTTTTAGGGAGTTACTGAAATCTAGGCAAGAGATGCTAGCACCCAGAATTAGAAAGCAGCATTGAAGATGATGGGCTTCCCTGGTGGCTCAGCTGGTAAAGAATCCACCTCCAATACGGGAGACCTGGTTCGATCCCTGAGTTGAGAAGATCCCCTGGAGAACGGGAACAGCTACCCAGTCCAGTATTCCGGCCTGGAGAATTCCACGGACTGTATGGTCCATGGGGTCGCAGAGTCAGACACGACTGAGCGACTTTCACTCACTTCACATTGACGATGATAACGTCAGCTATTTAGGAAATTAAATACCACTAAGTACAACTGGAATTTTTATTCAAAATAATTTAAACTCTTGCTAACCTATCTGACCTTTCATCCTAGTTCTCTAATTTCTCCACTCTGATTCACAATAAATTCAAACACATTAAACCTAGTCAAATAATACCAATATGATAAGACTAGTATAACAAACTTATATCACCAACAGGCCCCAGAAACACTTTTAAAAGATACACACATTCCAATATTTCCCAAATAAGGCAGGCTAATTAGTGAAAACTTTCTAGACCAGAATCTTAGAAGTCACAGATTTTAAAAATTCAAATGTAAGATTTAATCCAGGAAGGATTTTAAATGGCTGGGCACAGAAAAAGGGACATTATAGTTCTAAAATCGGCTTGTTGCTAGTAATAAAATGTATAAGGCATCCTCAAGAAATAAGAGCTTTAGATGTGAGAAAGAATAAGGTTCAACTGAGAAATTTTATAGGGGGGAAAACCTAGTCCTAAAAATAGTAAGATTAGGGAAAAAATACTAACCCCATCATTCAGACAATAATCCTATATTCTGTTTGTCTTCAAGAAAAACAGAACAGAAGGCTTCCCCGGTAGCCCAGTGGACAGGAGCCCACTTGCCAATGCAGGGGACACAGGTGTGACCCCCGGTCCAGGAAGACTGCACACGACACAGAGCAACGGAGCCCGTGCACCACCACGGCCACCCCGAGCCTGTGCTCTAGCGCCCACACTGTAACTGCTGAAGCCTGAAGGCTCCAGGGCCTGCAGGCCACAGTTAAGGAGCTCCTGTGCTGACCACTGAACCCCATGGGCCTGGAGCCCGAGCTCTGCAGTGAGAGAAGCCACTGCAGTGAAAAGCCCACGCAGCACAAGGGGAAAGGAGCCTCTGCCCACTGCAACTAGAGAAAGCGCACACGCGGCGACCAGGACCCAGCGCAGCCAAAATAAATAAAACAAGCAAAACAACCTAACAAAAATGTTTCATCACTACAAAAAGACAGGAGGAATTTCTGAAGTATATTCCACAAAATCACAGTATAAAAAGTTCAGACAATAAAGTAGAACTCACAGATGTTTTAAACTGATGTACAGAAAAACACAAGACAAAAGAATCAAGGAATATATTTTTATGGAATTGATTCTATGATATTTCCTGGTATACAGGGGAAAAAAAAGCTTTTTTCTCTTTTACTGGAATTGCATTACAAAGGAAAAATTCACCAAGGCAAAAAAATTCATACAGAATTTTCACATCTAACAAGATATCACTATGATAGATGACAAAGGAAATTCAGAGAAGGTAATAAGATAATTGCTACCAAAATTGTGGTTCTCAAGACACTTTCAGATCAGAGAAAGAATTGTAATGTAAAAACTTTAGAGTAAAATAATTTTGATTTTTGCATGATTTGACCTATCTTTACTTCAAACAGGGAAGAAAAAAAGATGACTTTTCAGGAACTCAATGTTAGAAGTTGGCTCACATGGTTTTATTAGACTCTGAGTGATAATATACAAAATATCCAAAGTAAAAAGAGATACAGAGACTTAAAAACATTGCCTCAGATTATGGTTTATTTACCATATGAACTATAAGTTCCTTAAACAAAAAGACATGTCTGTGGACCCCATAATATTTAGCATTATACTTCATAAGTGTAACTTTACAAATTTTTGATACATTAACACAATATAAAACGAGTACTTTTAGCAGATATTTCACAAAACTTACTTGTGAAAAGGCCATGACAATTTCTCTGGCTTAAAATTTTGGATCATTAGAATGTCTCATTGGAGAAGGAAATGCCAACCCACTCCAGTATTCTTGCCTGGAGAATCCCAGGGACGGAGGAGCCTGGTGGGCTGCCGTCTAAGGGGTCACACAGAGTCGGACACAACTGAAGCGACTTAGCAGCAGCAGAATGTCTCGTGTCTTCCTTATCTTAAGAGAAAAACACCAAAACCATAACTTAAATCCTACTTTTATTAGCCTACTCCAAAAGCTCAAAGGCAGTTAAGGTGGTATCTATCATTTTAGAATGTAAATAATCATAAAGTAGCTGGATTTTTTTCAGAACTATATAAACATAAATTAAACAAACATTTGTGCCAGAGGATATTAAGTTTTTGAGATACAATACTGTTTCTTCTTTCCAGGGGCTTCAAGTGCAGTGAAAGAAACATATAAGTGAATTTGCTTTCTAAAATTCCAGGTGACATCACCTAGGAAGGGTGAGTCAAGAAGGGCTTCATAAAGCTGAATAAACATGGGGCCAGGAAAGTTATGGGGGGTCAAGAGGCACTGTGTGAGCAAAGGCAGGCATGCAGACCTCAGAGAACCTGGAGCACAGTATCTTGAGCAGCAGTCTCCAAGTTGCCCCAATGCACATCCCCCTGACCCCACACTGGGCCAGTGCTGGTCTGTGTGACACACAGCGTGTGGCACAGTGCTGGCAGTCACCTCCAGGACAGGGTGATAAGACGGCAGATTCTTTCTGGGGCTCTCCTACCCACCCTGGCACACTTTCTTTTGGATCATCGGCTCTGGGAGGAGCCAGGTGTCAAGGCCTGGGTGATGACTGCAACCTCTAATAGGTTCTGCAGAGGATGAGCCAGAGCCACCTGGTAAAGTTGCTCCTAGATTCCAGACCCTCAGAAACCGAGATCAGTGTTTGCTGTTGTAAGCTGCTAAATTCCGGATCAGCAGTTATGCAGCAATAGACAGCAAACACATGTGTTGGTACTGAGTGTCCTCACTGAGTAAGACAAATCTAAATTGTTGAAATGGTCTGGCATCAGATCACAGTCTTCGAGGACAGTCTTAGTGAAGAAGCTGCTAATAAAAGGCCCACGGGGTTTCACAAGGTAAGGTGATTTAGCTAAGGAGGTTTTCCACCAGAGAGCTCAAAGTGCTGCCTTGTTGTTCTCCTGCTACATACAGCTGAAAAGGAGAGAGAGAAGAGATAAAAACAGTTAAGAGAGAGCCAGGATTTCATGGTTTGGACTGTTTGCAGTCTCCCCAGACTGCAAACAGTGCTCCTATTCAGAAATGGATTCTGAGTCAAGATCAAATGCAGGGCACTGACAGAAAAACATGCTCTAAAAACTACAATGAGGCAGCGACTATAAAATATATTGTTAAGGCCTCAGAAAGATCAAAGATGGTGTCTTAGAGTACCATTTGGGCCAGACAAAACACTGCTGAACAGAACTGTGCATTTCAAAGATTCTCTCAATCAAACAACAAGGCTTTTAGGAAGCTTAAGGGTGTTTCCCAAAGAAAGGCAATGCCAAAGAATGCTCAAACTACCACACAATTGCACTCATCTCACACGCTAGTAAAGTAATGCTCAAAATTCTCCAAGCCAGGCTTCAGCAATATGTGAACCGTGAACTTCCTGATGTTCAAGCTGGTTTTAGAAAAGGCAGAGGAACCAGAGATCAAATTGCCAACATCTGCTGGATCATGGAAAAAGCAAGAGAGTTCCAGAAAAACATCTATTTCTGCTTTATTGACTATGCCAAAGCCTTTGACTGTGTAGGTCACAATAAACTGTGGAAAATTCTGAAAGAGATGGGAATACCAGACCACCTGATCTGCCTCTTGAGAAATCTGTATGCAGGTCAGGAAGCAACAGTTAGAACTGGTCATGGAACAACAGACTGGTTCCAAATAGGAAAAGGAGTACGTCAAGGCTGTATATTGTCACCATGTTTATTTAACTTATATGCAGAGTTCATCATGAGAAATGCTGG
This sequence comes from Tragelaphus eurycerus, assembly GCA_935064755.1. Lineage (NCBI taxonomy): Eukaryota > Metazoa > Chordata > Mammalia > Artiodactyla > Bovidae > Tragelaphus > Tragelaphus eurycerus. The sequence goes on along the minus strand of CAKXYN010000254.1, from coordinate 689,125 downwards.
ACTGGAAGAAACACAAGTTGGAATCAAGATTGCTGGGAGAAATATCAATAACCTCAGATATGCAGATGACACCACCCTTATGGCAGAAAGTGAAGAGGGGCAAAAAGCCTCTTGATGAAAGTGAAAGTGGAGAGTGAAAAGGTTGGCTTAAAGCTCAACATTCAGAAAACGAAGATCATGGCATCTGGTCCCATCACTACATGGGAAATAGATGGAGAAACAGTGGAAACAGTGTCAGACTTTATTTTTCTGGGCTTCAAAATCACTGCAGATGGTGACTGCAGCCATGAAATTAAAAGACACTTACTCCTTGGAAGGAAAGTTATGACCAACCTAGATGGCATATTCAAAAGCAGAGACATCACTTTGCCAACAAAGGTTCGCCTAGTCAAGGCTATGGTCTTTCCTGTGGTCATGTATGGATGTGAGAGCTGGACTGTGAAGAAGGCTGAGCGCCAAAGAATTGATGCTTTTGAACTGTGGTGTTCGAGAAGACTCTTGAGAGTCCCTTGGACTGCAAGGAGATCCAACCAGTCCATTCTGAAGGAGATCAATCCTGGGATTTCTTTGGAAGGAATGATGCTAAAGCTGAAACTCCAGTATTTTGGCCACCTCATGCAAAGAGTTGACTCATTGGAGAAGACTCTGATGCTGGGAGGGATTGGGGGCAGGAGGAGAAGGGGACGACAGAGGATGAGATGGCTGGATGGCATCACTGACTCGATGGATGTGAGTCTAAGTGAACTCCGGGAGTTGGTGATGGACAGGGAGGCCTGGCATGCTGCAGTTCATGGGGTCGCAAAGAGTCGGACAGGATTGAGCGACTGATCTGATCTGATCTGAAGGGTGTTTTCTCGCAGCAGGAGCGCAAGGCAGAAAAAGGCTTATCACAAAGAAGTTCATGGGTGCGGCTTTCAATCAACGGAACAGACACCAATGAAATTCATATAAGATCCACAAAAGTTTTTAAAATAATTAAAAACACAGAAACATTACCAGCTTGACTTAATGGAAACAAGAGACAATACAAAACAAAAAAAGGCCGTTAAGAGTCCTAAAATTTTGGTAGGAAGCAAGTTAAGAAAACTCAGTAGCAAACAAACATGTTTTATCTTCAGGATGAACAAAAGGTGAACCAAATGTCCCAAGGGCAAAACTGACAGCATGAATCATACCCAGGAGCTGACATTCAACCAAGGAATTACCATCATCTGCCTGACTGGCGCGCCATTTAAGAGCGCCCCCGCCTCCCCGCGACCGGCGCGCCATTTAAGAGCGCCCCCGCCTCCCCGCGACCGGCGCGCCATTTAAGAGCGCCCCCGCCTCCCCGCGACCGGCTGCGTCGCGCACTAAGAGCGCCCCCGCCTCCCCGCGACCGGCTGCGTCGCGCACTAAGAGCGCCCCGCCGGCTGCGTCGCGCACTAAGAGCGCCCCGCCGGCTGCGTCGCGCACTAAGAGCGCCCCGCCGGCTGCGTCGCGCACTAAGAGCGCCCCGCCGGCTGCGTCGCGCACTAAGAGCGCCCCGCCGGCTGCGTCCGCGCACTAAGAGCGCCCCGCCGGCCGCGTCCGCGCACTAAGAGCGCCCGCCGGCTGCGTCGCGCACTAAGAGCGCCCCGCCGGCTGCGTCGCGCACTAAGAGCGCCCCGCCGGCTGCGTCGCGCACTAAGAGCGCGGCCGAGAGGAGCTACCCCACGATCGAGGAAGGACGGAGGTGAGGGCCAGCGCACTAAGCAGGGCGGAGAAGAGCTACCCCACGACCGAGGTCAGGAAGGGCGGCGGTGAGGAGAGACCCCTCGTCCAAGGTAAGGTGCGATGGCTGTGCTTCGCTGGCCGGGAGCAGCCAGGAGCAGCCGGGATGAGATACCCCACGCCCGAGGTAAGAGAAACCCAAGTAAGACAGTAGGTCTTGAAAGAGGGTATCAGAGGGCAAATACTCTGAAACCATTCTCACAGAAAACTAGTCAATCTAATCACACAAGGACCACACCCTTGTCTAACTCAATGAGATTAAGCCATGCCCGAGGGGCAACCTGGGATGGGCGGGTCATGGTGGAGAGATATGACAGGGTGTGGTCCGCTGGAGAAGGGAATGGCAAACCACTTCAGTATTCTTGCCTTGAGAACCCCATGAACAGTATGAAAAGACAAAATGATAGGATACTGAAAGAGAAACTCCCCAGGTCAGTAAGGGCCCAATATGCTACTGGAGATCAGTGGAGAAATAACTCCAGAAAGAATGAAAGGATGGAGCCAAAACAAAAAGAATACCCAGCTGTGGATGTGTCTGGTGATAGAAGCAAAGTCCGATGCTGTAAAGAGCAATATTGCATAGGAACCTGGAATGTCAGGTCCATGAATCAAGGCAAATTGGAAGTGGTCAAACAAGAGATGGCAAGAGTGAATGTCGACATTCTAGGAATTAGCTAACTAAAATGGACTGGAATGGGTGAATTTAACTCGGATGACCATTATATCTACTACTGTGGGCAGGAATCCCTCAGAAGAAATGGAGTAGCCATCATGGTCAACAAAAGAGTCCGAAATGCGGTACTTGGATGCAATCTCAAAAATGACAGAATGATCTCTGTTCGTTTCCAAGGCAAACCATTCAATGTCACAGTAATCCAAGTCTATGCCCCAACCAGTAACGCCGAAGAAGCTGAAGTTGAAAGGTTCTATGAAGACCTACAAGACCTTTTAGAACTAACACCCAAAAAAGATGTCCTTTTCATTATAGGGGACTGGAATGCAAAAGTAGGAAGTCAAGAAACACCTGGAGTAACAGGCAAATTTGGCCTTGGAATACGGAATGAAGCAGGGCAAAGACTAATAGAGTTTTGCCAAGAAAATGCACTGGTCATAGCAAATACCCACTTCCAACAACACAAGAGAAGACTCTATACATGGACATCACCAGATGGTCAACACCGAAATCAGATCGATTATATTCTTTGCAGCCAAAGATGGAGAAGCTCTATACAATCAGCAAAAACAAGACCAGGAGCTGACTGTGGCTTGGACCATGAACTCCTTATTGCCAAATTCAGACTGAAATTGAAGAAAGTAGAGAAAACTACTAGACCATTCAGGTATGACCTAAATCAAATCCCTTATGATTATACAGTGGAAGTGAGAAATAGATTTAAGGGCCTAGATCTGATAGATAGAGTGCCTGATGAACTGTGGAATGAGGTTCGTGACATTGTCCAGGAGACAGGGATCAAGACCATCCCCATGGAAAAGAAATGCAAAAAAGCAAAATGGCTGTCTGGGGAGGCCTTACAAATAGCTGTGAAAAGAAGAGAAGCGAAAAGCAAAGGAGAAAAGGAAAGATATAAACATTTAAATGCAGAGTTCCAAAGAATAGCAAGAAGAGATAAGAAAGCCTTCTTCAGTGATCAATGCAAAGAAATAGAGGAAAACAACAGAATGGGAAAGACTAGGGATCTCTTCAAGAAAATCAGAGATACCAAAGGAACATTTCATGCAAAGATGGGCACGATAAAGGACAGAGATGGTGTGGACCTAACAGAAGCAGAAGATATTAAGAAGAGGTGGCAAGAATACACAGAAGAACTGTACAAAAAAGAGCTTCAAGACCTAGACAATCATGATGATGTGATCACTGACCTAGAGCCAGACATCTTGGAATGTGAAGTCAAATGGGCCTTAGAAAGCATCACTACGAACAAAGCTAGTGGAGGTGATGGAATTCCAGTGGAACTATTCCAAGTCCTGAAAGATGATGCTGTGAAAGTGCTGCACTCAATATGTCAGCAAATTTGGAAAACTCAGCAGTGGCCACATGACTGGAAAAGGTCAGTTTTCATCCCAATCCCAAAGAAAGGCAATGCCAAGGAGTGCTCAAACTACCGAACAATTGCACTCATCTCACACGCTAGTAAAGTAATGCTCAAAATTCTCCAAGGCAGGCTTCAGCAATATGTGAACCGTGAACTTCCTGATGTTCAAGCTGGTTTTAGAAAAGGCAGAGGAACCAGAGATCAAATTGCCAACATCCGCTGGATCATGGAAAAAGCAAGAGAGTTCCAGAAAAACATCTATTTCTGCTTTATTGACTATGCCAAAGCCTTTGACTGTGTGGATCACAGTAAACTATGGAAAATTCTTAAAGAGATGGGAATACCAGACCACCTGATCTGGTCTTAAGAAATCTGTATGCAGGTCAGGAAGCAACAGTTAGAACTGGTCATGGAACAACAGACTGGTTCCAAATAGGAAAAGGAGTACGTCAAGGCTGCATATTGTCACCATGTTTATTTAACTTATATGCAGAGTACATCATGAGAAATGCTGGACTGGAAGAAACACAAGTTGGAATCAAGATTGCCGGGAGAAATATCAATAACCTCAGATATGCAGATGACACCACTCTTATGGCAGAAAGTGAAGAGGGGCTAAAAAGCCTCTTGATGAAAGTGAAAGTGGAGAGTGAAAGGGTTGGCTTAAAGCTCAACATTCAGAAAACGAAGATCATGGCATCTGGTCCCATCACTACATGGGAAATAGATGGGGAAACAGTGGAAACAGTGTCAGACTTTGTTTTTCTGGGCTCCAAAATCACTGTAGATGGTGACTGCAGCCATGAAATTAAAAGACGCTTACTCCTTGGAAGGAAAGTTATGAGCAACCTAGATAGCATATTCAAAAGCAGAGACATTACTTTACCAACAAAGGTTCGCCTAGTCAAGGCTATGGTCTTTCCTGTGGTCATGTATGGATGTGAGAGCTGGACTGTGAGGAAGGCTGAACGCCGAAGAATTGATGCTTTTGAACTGTGGTGTTGGAGAAGACTCTTGAGAGTCCCTTGGACTGCAAGAAGATCCAACCAGTCCATTCTGAAGGAGATCAATCCTGGAATTTCTTTAGAAGGAATGATGCTAAAGCTGAAACTCCAGTATTTTGGCCACCTCATGCGAAGAGTTGACTCATTGGAGAAGACTCTGATGCTGGGAGGGATTGAGGGCAGGAGGAGAAGGGGACGACAGAGGATGAGATGGCTGGATGGCATCACTGACTCGATGGATGCGAGTCTGAGTGACCTCCGGGAGCTGGTGATGGACAGGGGAGGCCTGGCGTGCTGTGGTTCATGGGGTCGCAAAGAGTCGGACACGACTGAGCGACTGATCTGATCTGATCTGATCTGATCTGCCTGACTGGACTGCAACAATGCTGAGGACCAGAGACTCCTGGTGCCTACCAGCCCCACCCTCTGCCTCCTCTTGAATAGGGACATTTTGTACCCCAAGTCTGACCCAATACTGTATACTGGTGGTGGCAGATGGCAGAGAGCAGATACCTCTTTAGCAGTACAGGTTGAGAGGGATTTGTACTTGAGACACTGAAAAAATTACATTTGAGAAGCTCAACTGTACCTGAAACCAATCTGGATGAGATCCTTATGCTGTAATGGGACGAGGCTTTGGGGACTTTGGGAGCAATAACATTCTGCATGTGGTCAGCTGTGGCGGCCAGCCTCCAATTACCCCCGCCTACACTTTCCAGAGTTGGTTCTGTGACCAACAGCAGGAGACACAAGTGATGCTGTGTAACTTCCAAAATTAGGTCACAGAGGACTGTGCTCTCTTTTGGGTCCCCTCTCTGCGTGGGAAGCCTGCTACATCCCTGATCAACAGCTTTACTGGGACTCTATGAGAGACCCCAGGCCAGCATCACCTACATGAGCTGCTCCTAAGATTCCCAGTCCTCAGACACTGAAACAGTTTGGAAGTAATCTGTTATGCAGCAATAACTAATTACTCCAGGGCTGAAGGAGGGGAAAGAAGACTGGAAATGTAGACAGTGGTCAGAACACGCAGGGCCCAGGGAACCCCACTAAAAGGTTTCTGCATCTTATTCTATCAGAAAAAGGAGCAACTTAAGAATTTTAGACAGTGAAATGACAATCAGACTCACATTTAAAAACACCTTGACAACTTTCAGGGGTGTAAATCTGAAAACTATAGTAGGGAGACCAGTTAAAGAGCAATTACAAACCCTTCAGAATTAAAAGATATCCTAATCTTTCAACAGATTTTCTTAGATTCAAATGCATGGATGTACGTAAAGGAGCCTCAAGAACTGAAAATCTGTGGAACACAGACAACTACATACAGTATCCTATGACAAACCATGATGGAAAAGAATATATTAAAAAAAGAATGTGTGTGTATATATATATATACACACACACACACATACACAAAACCGAGTCACTTTGCTGTACAGCAGAAATGAACACAACACTGTAAATTAATGATGCTTCAATAAAACACTGGTAAAAAATAAAATGTCTAAACATTTTAAAAAATGAACCACAAGCATCCCCACGACTTTCCAGAATGTTCCGAGGGTGAGCAAATGGCAGTGGTGAGAAGCACTGCAGAGGAGGGAGAGTTCTCAGACGTTCAGTAACAACAGTTAAGGCCCATCTCCCGGGTCCTGATACAAGTGTGCTGAACAGAAGAACTGTTTTTCAGATATGTTTACACAACCATGCAGCAAGAGTGACAGGCCTCGAAGCTCATCAAGCACCGGCATCTACCTAGAGGGACAACCCCCTCCTTGGGCTCTAACACCACCTCTAGCTGCAGAAGGGCATTTTTAAAACAATATTTGACTGCACTGGGTCTTAGTTGCAGCACATGAGACTGTTGTGGCACGCAGGATCTATTCATAGTTCCCTGACTGGGGCTGGAACCTGGGCCCCCTGCCTTGGGAGTGTAGTCTTAGCCACTGGACCACCAGGGAAGTCCCTGTAGGAAGGTATTTTGTGCATTTGATGTTGGCTAGATAAAGCCCATCATTGTTCACACCCATTACCAACCGAGTTCAAGACTTAACAGCATCACTCTAGCTCTTACCACCATTTTCAGCTAATGTCTTCTCATCTAACCCAATCTTCCCCACACTCCCAAACCCTACTCTGTTCTCTAGGATTAAGATTTATCGGTAGGTAAACGCTTTACAGTCTCAAGTTCTTTCAACTTTCCCTCCTCTTCTCGCCCTATTTTGAGGCTGAAGCCCTTCCAAGCAGAAGCTGCTTATCTCCCCATGTCCCACACATGCATAGATGGGTAAAGGTCCTCCTTGCCTCCCAATGCCTCTCTGCTGTCCTTCCAGAAACAGTAACCCCTCAGATGTTCACACCATCACTCCTTCCCGGAGTGGCCACATCCACCCCGTGCTGTCACAGAGCTCAGGGTCTTCTTCTCAACCAACCCCACCTTGGGCATCATCCTTCGTGATGGATGACACACCTATCATGACCCTCTCACCCTCACTGACTTACTTTTCCTCTATGCCCTCTCAGTCCCCGCTCCTGTGGTTGTTACCTCCGGACCTGCCTTAACCAGTAACTATGATACCTCTGAAATCTAAGTTCAAGCATCTCACTCTAACTGCCACCCTCCTGACTTAAGCCTCACTCATTCCAGAATGCCTCCTCCCAACAACGTTGTTCCAGGGCATCCTACACTTCCCCAGCCTGCACCAGCTCCCTGAGGTCTTCTTCCCTCATTCCCCAGTTCAGACCCCAGGTCTATCGTGCTCATCTATCTCACATACACGTGTAAACTCATCCCTCTTTTCCCCTCCTTTGTACTTGCGGGGCAAACCTCAACTGTAGAAGAACCTTATTATATACCTACTTTAGTCTTGAACTTGAATATCTGAATTCATGTGCCCGAGTGGACTGGTCTCAATTTAAATGATCACAAATACTGAGCCCCCAGCTGATTCATCAATCTTGTTACATTTCTCTAGTAAGTGAGCATCTCACACTCACCTTTGTCTCACAGGCTCCCTCACTCTGAGGCGATGAGCTCACCTCATACATCATAAAGAAAAAAGAATCATAGGAAAAGCACCCCCCACTGCCAATGCTCAAACTGGTGTACCATATCCTTTCTTACTTCTAAAAAGGAAAAAGTACTTCTGCTCTAATCAGTGACCAATCCCTCCAAGAAATTAATCCAGGGAAGGATAGTAAACAGTTTTTATGAACAAAGCCCTTGAGCAGAAGAGGAAATAGGATTATCTTATTCTTTTTAAAGACATCAGTCCAACTATTAGTTCTAATAACTTATTTATAATAGCTGTTTTAACATTTTTGTTCACTAATTCTATTATCTGGGTTATTTCTACATCTCTTTTTAGTTATTAGCTTTTCCAGCTTCTTTGCATGTCTTTTCTTTTCAATGGACACCAAACATTTATTTTATGCTGTAGGATCTTCTAGTATTCCTTTAAGCACTGTGGGGCTTTCTTCTAGGACACAGTTATCTGAAATTAGTTGGTTGTTTTTGAGGATAGTGTTTGGTCTTTATTAGGGTGAGCCCAGAACAGTTTAGTCTAGAGCTCACTTGGCCCTGCTACTAAGGGAATAGCCCTCTGGGAACTTGTATCAGACGCCCTCTGCATTAGATCTTTCCACTTTAGTCAGTGAGGACCCAACTCCCTGCCCCACGTGAGGTCCCAGGAACGTCCCTCCTCCCCTTCCAGCTGCTTCCCCGCAGACAGGCTCAGAGCTCAGGGACCTCTCTGTAGACCTTTTGAGGGAGTGGCCAGTGCAATGGAGGACTCAGCTTTGCTTCCCTGGTTTCTGTCCACTGGAACTTTGGAACTCATTTTTTAAAAAAATCATTTGTTGATTTCCCCATCCCCTCCCCAGCCATTTTTTCAGGTCCTCTCATAGCAGAACTATTCTAAGGAATCATCCAAACTTGCACTGACCCTTTATCTTAGAGTATTTCTTCTGTCCCAATCACGATTTCCTTCCCACCACACTATCAAGATAGGCCAATGGCATGTAAGGTTAAATGGTCACTTTCCCCTCACTCATCTTCTCAGTGGCCATCGTTGACAAATGTTCTGCCTTCTTGAGACAGCTTTAGACTCACTTTCTTAATTCTCTAAGAGCTTCTCCTCTGTCTGAGCCTCAATGCACAGCTTTAAGAAACACCCATATCCCAAAGGCTTTCAGATCAATAGTACAGCCCATGATGTCTGAATTGTACCTGCAGTGCAGTCTGCTCTAAAGTGTTACATTCTTGCACAGGCAACTAAATATGAATAAGAAGCACTGCAAAATGAGTAACTCCATCCTTCACATACCCTCCCTCTCGCACTTTTCCCTCCCTCAGTAAGCCACCTAATCACTCATCCACCCAGCTGCTTGAGGTAAAAATCAGGGATTACGACAGAGAATGAGACGGTTGGATGGCATCACCGACTCAATGGACAGGAGAAATAGAGGAAAACAACAGAATGGGAAAGACTAGGGCTCTCTTCAAGAAAATCAGAGATACCAAAGGAACATTTCATGCAAAGATGGGCACGATAAAGGACAGAGATGGTGTGGACCTAACAGAAGCAGAAGATATTAAAAAGAGGTGGCAAGAATACACAGAAGAACTGTACAAAAAAGAGCTTCAAGGCCCAGATAATCATGATGATGTGATCACTGACCTAGAGCCAGACATCTTGGAATGTGAAGTCAAGTGGGCCTTAGAAAGCATCACTACGAACAAAGCTAGTGGAGGTGATGGAATTCCAGTGGAACTATTCCAAGTCCTGAATGATGATGCTGTGAAAGTGCTACACTCAATATGCCAGCAAATTTGGAAAACTCAGCAGTGGCCACAAGATTGGAAAAGGTCAGTTTTCATCCCAATCCCAAAGAAAGGCAATGCCAAGGAGTGCTCAAACTACCGAACAATTGCACTCATCTCACACACTAGTAAAGTAATGCTTAAAATTCTCCAAGCCAGGCTTCAGCAATATGTGAACCGTGAACTTCCTGATGTTCAAGCTGGTTTTAGAAAAGGCAGAGGAACCAGAGATCAAATTGCCAACATCCGCTGGATCATGGAAAAAGCAAGAGAGTTCCAGAAAAACATCTATTTCTGCTTTATTGACTATGCCAAAGCCTTTGACTGTGTGGATCACAGTAAACTATGGAAAATTCTGAAAGAGATGGGAATACCAGACCACCTGATCTGCCTCTTAAGAAATCTGTATGCAGGTCAGGAAGCAACAGTTAGAACTGGTCATGGAACAACAGACTGGTTCCAAATAGGAAAAGGAGTACGTCAAGGCTGCATATTGTCACCATGTTTATTTAACTTATATGCAGAGTACATCATGAGAAATGCTGGACTGGAAGAAACACAAGTTGGAATCAAGATTGCCGGGAGAAATATCAATAACCTCAGATATGCAGATGACACCACTCTTATGGCAGAAAGTGAAGAGGGGCTAAAAAGCCTCTTGATGAAAGTGAAAGTGGAGAGTGAAAAGGTTGGCTTAAAGCTCAACATTCACAAAACAAAGATCATGGCATCTGGTCCCATCACTGCATGGGAAATAGATGGGGAAACAGTGGAAACAGTATCAGACTTTATTTTTCTGGGCTCCAAAATCACTGCAGATGGTGACTGCAGCCATGAAATTAAAAGATGCTTGCTCCTTGGAAGGAAAGTTATGACCAACCTAGATAGCATATTCAAAAGCAGAGACATTACTTTACCAACAAAGGTTCGCCTAGTCAAGGCTATGGTCTTTCCTGTGGTCATGTATGGATGTGAGAGCTGGACTGTGAGGAAGGCTGAACGCCGAAGAATTGATGCTTTTGAACTGTGGTGTTGGAGTAGACTCTTGAGAGTCCCTTGGACTGCAAGAAGATCCAACCAGTCCATTCTGAAGGAGATCAATCCTGGAATTTCTTTAGAAGGAATGATGCTAAAGGTGAAACTCCAGTATTTTGGCCACCTCATGCGAAGAGTTGACTCATTGGAGAAGACTCTGATGCTGGGAGGGATTGAGGGCAGGAGGAGAAGGGGACGACAGAGGATGAGATGGCTGGATGGCATCACTGACTCGATGGATGCGAGTCTGAGTGACCTCCGGGAGCTGGTGATGGACAGGGAGGCCTGGCGTGCTGCGGTTCATGGGGTCGCAAAGAGTCAGACATGACTGAGCGACTGATCTGATCTGATCTGAGTAAACTCTGGGAGTTGGCAATGGACAGGGAGGCCTGGTGTGCTGCAGTCCATGGGGCTGCAAAGAATTGGACACGACTGAATGACTGAACTGAAGAGAATCCTTGATTCTCTTTCTCCATCTAGTATATTCTGATCTGTCAGCCAAGCTCTGCTGGTTCTACCTTCAAAATGTGCCTCTAGTCCATCCACGTCTCTTCTTCCCTAACACTACCTAGGTCAGAGCCACTCTTGCCCAGAACGACTCATTCTGCACACAACAGTGACAATAACCTTGAAAAACAGAATTCAGATCATGTCCTCCTTTGTCTGAAACTCTCTAGAGGCTTATTACTTCATTTCAAAACAATCCAAACTCCGTGTGAAGTGAAGTGAAGTTGCGCAGTCCTGTCCGACTTTGTGACCCATGGACTGCAGCACAGGCTCCTCCGTCCATGGGATTTTCCAGGCAAGAGTACTGGAGTAGGGTGCTATTTCCTTCTCCAGAGGATCTTCCCCACCCAGGGATCGAACCCAGGTCTCCTGCCTTGTAGGCAGACGCTTTACCGTCTGAGCCACCAGGAAGTGTAGTCGCCTGTAATAACTCACCAGAAATGGGCCCGACTGCCTCTGGGCCCTTGGCTCACACTCCTCGACCCTCTCCACATTGCCCCCACTGCACTGGCCGTGTGTGGCCTGCATCTCAGGTCTGCCTGGAATATTCTCCTTCAGATCTTCAGAGGGCTGGCTCCTCCCTTATCAAGTTTCAGGGCCCATTCTTTGGCTCTCTCACACACAGAATTCTCCTTCCACCAGAAACTCTGTACTGTCTTGATCCACACTGCCACTTTTATTCATTTACTTTTTGTCTGTGTCTTCCTATTAGAATTCAGTCATTCAATTAAACAAAGACTAGACACTTACTCGGAGAAGGCAGTGGCACCCCACTCCAGTACTCTTGCCTGGAGAATCCCATGGATGGAGGAGCCTGGTAGGCTGCAGTCCATGGGGTCGCTGAGGGCTGGACATGACTGAGTGACTTCATTTTCCTTTCACTTTTCACTTTCACACATTGGAGAAGGAAATGGCAACCCACTCCAGTGTTCTTGCCTGGAGAATCCCAGGGACAGTGGAGCCTGGTGGGCTGCTATCTATGGGGTCACACACAGTTGGACACGACTGAAGCGACTTAGCAGCAGCAGACACTTACTATGTGCCAGGCATGATTTCAGATGCTGAAAATACATCCATGAATAAAGCAGACACAAAGTCCCACCCTCGTAGAGCCTGCATCATGCTAGAACACAAGATCCATGAGAAAGAGAACTGTTTGTTCACTGTCGGATCCACAGGACCTGTAACAGTCCTGGGCTCACTGTAAGTGCACAATAAATATTTGCACTCTGAAAAGTAAATGAAAATGGATTTATCTATATTTTCTTAAGTCTTTGTACTATATACTCCAAAAAAGCTGTATTTATATTTTCCTTCCCTTTCAGACTCTATTATTCTATAGTAATTACCTTTACAGTAAAAGCATGAATTTGAAACCATCAATACAAAATTCTGCCTCTCATTTCAAATTCTTGTTAACAGTAAAAGTGTTCTGCACTCACTTACATTAAGGCCATTAAAACACAAGCTTTCTAGACTAAACTGGAACTAATTACCCATGTACGCAGACTACTTTTACTTCTGTGTAAACTGTTTATGTGTGCAAATGAAGCCATCAACTAATTTAAAAAATTAATGAGTATTATAAAATGCATATGGAAACGGATCTAGTGCAGGGATAATGTAATATACCCATTATCACAGGAAACTATCAAAGCCCTACTTCATCTTGCAGTTAAGAAAACCTAGGTGCATGAGAGCACACAAACTCAAGTGTACATATACACACACACATGTGCACACAGCTCAAAGCGGGATAGGCCTTAGGTCTAATAACTCCCAGCCTGATGCTTTCTCCAATTAATAATTACCTAAACTTAAAGACCGGGGAAGGCAATGGCACCCCACCCCAGTACTTTTGCCTGGAAAATCCCATGGACGGAGGAGCCTGGTAGGCTCCAGTCCGTGGGGTCGCTAAGAGTCGGACACAACTGAGCGACTTCACTTTCACTTTTCACTTTCATGCATTGGAGAAGGAAATGGCAACCCACTCTAGTGTTCTTGCCTGGAGAATCCCAGGGACAGGGGAGCCTGGTGAGCTTCCGTCTATGGGGTCGCACAGAGTCGGACAGGACTGAAGCGACTTAGCAGCAGCAGCAAACTTAAAGACACAGCTTTCTACATCATACAACTCTCTAGGGACAGGCAACACTTCTACACTAGACAGTTCTAAAAACAAAAACTGTACAAATGTAAGTAGTTTTGAACAGCAACAGAACGCAAGGCCACACTGAGTATTCAATCAATATTTGGTAGCAATGTAGTGTGTGTTTATAGCATCCTCACATACACCATCTGACTCTCCTGAGAGCCACCTCCCTCATGAAATAGGTCAGGAGAGGTTGGCACATGAAGAGACTGAAATTCATCCTGGAAGGTTAAGCGACTTGTCAAAGGCCACAAATGTCAAAGTGCATCCTTCTCAGAGGATATACAACTGGTACTTGTGATTCTCTGATCATCAAAACAATTCATCCCAGTATAGAAAAAGATCTGAACCTATATTAAATCGTCCACAGAACATTTTCAACCTCAGCTTATCTTTCCTCTGGACTTATTCTTAAGCCTGAGTCATATTTCTTCAGCCAGTACTTGCTGTACTGAAGGAGATTCAACCAAAATGATTTGCTTTAACAATCTGTTGCAAAATTCCCAAACTCTCACCGTGAACATCCAAAGTTGAATCAACTGTTTAAAGATAATCTCTATAACAACACATAAATGAAGGGCTTAATCTTTTAAAGAAATGATTATATCTCTATTAATTAAAGAGAAAACAGATTATGGGTCACAGTAGATTTATTAACTATGAATTTTGTTTTTGGTTTTCATCTACCTACAGTGAGGCTGGTGGATGAAATATAGTTCATATATTTAAAGGTACAAAGTCAGGTATCTGCTGTTTAAAATGCTGCAATTTCTCAAAATCATTACCTACAGTTCAGAGTCCTTAATAAAGTTGATCAAGATAACTGAAAGTAATTCACTGAAAGTAGTTCAAATAAGTTGTCTAAAGCATCTGAATCACTTGTTTTCCTGATGCTGTCCCCCCAAATTGATTTATCCAGTTGTTGCAATATATTAATATAAGTCACACCTTAAGGGTTCAAAGACTTACTTTAAAAGACACAATCTAGTTCAGCCTGCATATTTCATCCTTTCAATACTGCTTCTGCACTTAAGAGACTCAGAATTCATTTCATTCCCAAGTTACAATACAAAATTCTCATTTCCTTGTGGGTTGTCTTTTAAGAAACAGAATCACAAACCACACTACCATTCCATGACATAAAACATTATCCTCTGCTTTAAAATTATGTTTTAACCAACTGCTGATAACGAATACCGTTTTCAGAAAAACTGAATCACAAAGTCAAGAATCCACACCTTCATATATATCAAAGAGAACTCTTGCCATTACATACATATACATCCTCTAATACTTTACCATTACTACTATTACAGACTATGATGTAGTAAAACCTAATCTGTTTTAGATAAAATATTAGGAATGGCTAGTTTAATATTTAATCTTGGCCACAAATTTACGAACCTGATTATTATTCCTTATTTAAAAGATTTAAGCTCTCCTTTAGTTAGCTGGTACTTTTAATTAAGTGCTGTTGATTAACGGAAAGGGTAATAGTTCTGTATAAACTTCATTACAGGTCACAAGCACCCACCAAACAGCATTAGATGCATAAGCCCATTGGTTTTCAGTCTTGTTTTGTGAGAAAATGAAGTCTGATTACAAATGATACTAATCCAAAATCCTAAATATCAAACTGCACACGGAAACAAGAGCTAATATTAACACTTTAGGCACCAGGCCTGACAGTTCTCAAGAGCTCCTTTTGAAGGTAGGAGTCCTCAATCCTCCTACGTTGCTGATTCAAAAATATCTTGGGCAGGACAGAAAGTTCAAACTAGACTTTATTACTGCTTCTCAGTTACCTTTGATTTTAACTGATTATTTGCTACTTAATGGAAAAACCCCAAATATTCTCAATTCCTTTCTAATTCAAACTAGTTGTAAAAATTAAGCTTTGCTTCTAGTGCAATTGAGATTTTACATATTTCTTTTCACTTCCAATGCAGTGCACAGAATAAAGGAATCTAGATTCAGGACTAAGAAGTTTTGGCTTTCAAAATTTTAAAGGAAAACAGGATTCTTAGTTTCTTTTAAAAAATGAGAACTCGAACTTTTAAACTTATCACAGTGATTTGTTTTTATAAAACAGAAAAACTATAGATTTTTTAATAAAGTTTTGAAAATGTAGTGCTTGACTACTTTTCCTCTTAAGAAAGATACGTACCTACGCCCAATTTAACCCCTAATTAAAAACAAAAAATACGTGGCTACTTCATAAATGTGATTTTAATAACACTGTATACTGGGCAGTAGGAATAGTTTGAAGAAAGAAAAGATAGGTGTCTGAGACTATTTTGTCTGGTGAGAACCCTACTAAAACTAAGTGTTGGCCTGTGATGGCTGGATCCTACTTCTAACAGTCCCAAAGGTGGCTATGTAGGGACAATAACAAGGCGAGATCACTATTAACATCTTAATTACATCACACATCTTTCCAGAACCAGTCTTGGTGACAGAAGACAGTTTATGCCTTCACCCTTACGGTAAGAGTCAGAGGTTAAGAGTCAGAGTCTGGCATCCCAGTGGGGGTGGGGAAGGGAACTACTAGAGGAACCAAGCAGTTCCACTGTGCTGAGCATCACTTTAAAACTTCCTTTTTCAGAATGTCCTTTGTGAAATGAGAAGTATCCATAAAGGAGAATTTTAACAATGGAAAGCTCCAATTTGAACCATAGTAAGTCAACTTTTTAATAAAAACATTCGATAGTACTGATACCTTGGAAAAACTATCCTTTCGTTTAAAGGTAAAGCCATAGCACTAAGTAGTATACAACATTTCTTACTTAGAAGATAATAAACTTAAAATGCTAAAAAATTACAATGGTGCAACCACTGGCCCTGCTATTTAAATTTTTGTCCCTTTTAACCCCAAGGAGACGTATTTCATATTTAGAGCTGACAGTCTATCGATTTCCTATGGTTTGAAAATTGTTATTCATTAAACCAAAGCCCTTATCAACTGTACTTTTTGATGTAGCAAGTTACAAGGTATCACATTATACCAATTCAGACAATAAATCTCTAGCGTCTATGATTCAGTCAAGTCCATTAATTCACTGCTGCTGCTGCTGCTGCTACTGCTAAGTCGCTTCAGTCGTGTCCGACTCTGTGCGACCCCATAATTATTTCTCAATCTTCATTAAAAAAAAAAAAAAGACTAAACAACTAAGTTCTAAAGTTGAGTAAAATTCATGTTTGGAGGGACTTCCTACTTAAAAGTTGTTTTTTAAAAACTAAGAGATATGCCTTATTAAGGCAGTGCATTCAGCTTATAATATAAAAATTAAATGAAAACATGTGTTATTTTCTGTGTTTAGACCTAGCATTTCCATCACATTTACCACAGAAACAATACAGTAACAATTACCACGTATGGGCCCCACGACAATTTTCATAAGGTAACACACACAAAACCATTCTCATCTAATTCTGTCCCATCTTTTGTGCTCAACTCCTGACCTGACTAACGTGTCAACCAGAGGCAGACGGTTTGTTTCAATCTTCTGTCTTTATAAGAAGCATATCCTTCTTTAGCAAATTATCAAAAGGACTGTTTTTCTAAGGCTAACTCAATATTCAGTTACCTTTATTTGTGCTTAGTGTACGTTTTCAGTATCAACAGTCTTTTGAATACTGTGATTTGAGCTATACAGCCTCCTCTGGCCAGTGTGAACCGCAGGACCGGAGAGCAGCTGTTCCACCTGGGACTGTTTACATTCTTCTATTCAGTATTTATTCCTGAGGTCTCCATTTCACCGGTCATAGTTTTGGTTGGATGTGAAGTGAAACAAATTCTAAATGGATGATAGGAGAAGGCAGTCTGAGGGGGGAAAAAAAAACCCCTAAAAAATAGGGACTCTACATGTTAGAAAATAATAAACGTCAAAATTCTTTCAGTGAATGAAAATTATCTGTAAAAATTTAATAAGCCTTGGTACTTCAGCTGGGCTCAGCTCTGATTTCAGGCTGTGGCTCTTGAGACAGTCCAAAATGTTCAAAGAAGCCAGACCAGTATGTTTCTAAAGTGTACTGTGTAGTGATCAAAGCTCTGCAGTTCCTTGGGGGCAGAACAATAGCCACAACTTAATTTCCAGGTCAGTCTTAACACTGACACCCCCATCTTGAAAGCATTATTTGTAAAACTTAAGAAACAAAAATAAAACCAAAAGACAAGATTCTGCAGTCACAAGTACTTTAATTTTTAAAAACAAATCACTTATTCAAAAATAAACAAACGGCACCATTCTACTCTCAAAGTTGGTAACAAGTAAAAGAAATTAGGAGATTCTGTCTCACAGGTAACGTGCTCCGAGTCAGGACTAGACAATCTCAACTACTACACACGCTAAGGACACTACTCTCCGAAGGAACAGTCAACAGTCACAACTCTGCGACTTTAAAAGGTTGAACAACCCAAAGAGTTTCAACAGTTTTATTTTCAAAATCAACAGTACAGAGCAAAATTTCTACATTAAAAAAATTCCGTACAGTACCAAATAGAGGTATTACAGTATAGTTTTCTACCACAAAAAGTACCAATCCAGCGACCCCTCGAATTCTTGAACTGTCAACACACTACCCCCTGTTTAAGTGGCTGTACCTGAAAACGAAGGGATTCAATTCCTTGGAAGGCATCGAATGACACCGACAAGGATCTGGGGGAAACGAGACGAAGTCTTGTGTCTGAGCCCAACTTCCACGACCAAGGACAGCCACACTACGACAAGTGTCTGTGCGCTGTCAACATTTAAACACTGAAGCCCACCCATGGAAAACATCTCCCGGTTAAGGTTTCACTCCACTTGAGTTCGGTGATGGATAAGAAAGAATCCTTTTTCTAAACGGAGATCTGTTAACATCTACTTAGACTGGGTCTTGTCTCCAGTAAGTTGAGAAACCAACAATCAGGCGAACTTAAATTTTTATTAGGAAATGAAATAATAAAGTTACACAGGCTTTAGAAGAGCCACGGAGTTCCCTTCAAAATCTGCAACACGTTCTCAAGGATCAAAGAAAAAGTCAGGAGGAGCAGGAGTTGACAACCCTCCGATTAAGTAGGACTCGGAGGAACGGATGCAAAAGTCCCAGAAAGAGGGCGTAGGACGCAAGTCGGCTCTAGGCTGCTTGCCGGCCCCGACCTTCCGCTGCAGGACGCCCGCCGCCCCCGCCCGGCCTCTCGGCGGGTCCACGTGGGCAGCGCAGCCCCGCCAGCCTGCGGGCCGCCGAGAGAGCACGGCCACCCGAGCGCCCGGAACCTGCGCTCCCGGCGCCGGCGGCGCGCGAAGGCCGAGCCGGCCCCAGAGCGCCACCCAGCGGCCCACGAAGAGGCCTGCAGGCAGAGCCTCCGAGGCCCGGCCGCCGCACCCCCCGCCGCCCGCCCGCTCCCTCTCCGGATGCCCAGGGCCCAGCCCAAGCGCTCCGACCACAAAATGGCTGCCGGCAGCCTCGTCACGTGACCCCTTTGTGCCTTTCGGGCGCCCGAACTCCGCGGGCCCCGGGTCCGAGGGGCCAGGGTTGGCGGGTGGCCCGAGAGGAGGCCTCGCCGGGCCGCGGCGGCCGGGGGGCGAGGCCGGGGGCCCCAGAGTAAAGGCCCGGCCGGCGACGGGAGTCGGCGGCGGAGAGAAGATGGCGGCCATTTTGTGTGGGTCTGCGTTCCGCCGCCGCCGCAGGCAGCGGAGGGAGCGGGGCCCGGCGGCGGGTCGGACAGGGGAGTTAACACGTACCGACTCCTCTTCCTTCTCCATTCCGGTGGGCATCTGCGGCACGGCCCGGTTTATCGAGGCGTATTCGTGCAGGTCGGGCAGATCCTCACAGCGGAAAACCGGCAGCGGCTTCGAGGCGTCTAGCGCCCGCGCCCGAAACGACAGTTTACTCATCTCAGGCGCAGCAGATACCTCTCCGCTCTGGGGAAACGGCCCCGGCCAGCGGGATCATGGAGAACCGGGGGTTCGGTCCCCACTCGCCCACCGCTGCCGGGGACTGGAGGGGCGGAGCGCGGAGCCCGCCGTCCGGGCACTCAGAGCCGCCTGGAGGTGGGAGGCCGAGACGCTCCGCTCCTCTCTCGCTCGCTCTCCTCAATACGCCATGGCCAACATGGCGGACATTAAAACTCCACTGTGCGCTCTTCAGCCAACCCCAGCCATTCCCCACACTGCATCGCGCAGCGGCGCGGGCACGCGGGGGGGGGGGGGGGGGGCGGGGGTGAGCCGCGGGCTCGAGGCCGGGCGCCGGCACGGAGCGCGCGTCCCGCCAACCGCCCGGCCCCCCCCCCCCGGCAGCTCGGCCCCCGCCCCCGCGGTCGCGGGCGGACCGGCC
The DNA here is from genome assembly GCA_935064755.1 of Tragelaphus eurycerus. NCBI lineage: Eukaryota > Metazoa > Chordata > Mammalia > Artiodactyla > Bovidae > Tragelaphus > Tragelaphus eurycerus. The sequence goes on along the minus strand of CAKXYN010000254.1, from coordinate 669,484 downwards.
GGGTCTGGGCGGCGCGCGGGGCACTCGGACGCAGGGGACCACGGCCGGCCTCCCGCCCTGCGCGCCCGCCGTCCCGCGCTCGCTCCCGCCGGCGCCGTTGGCTGACAGGCGAGGGTGCAGCGAAGCTACAGCCCTCACCGCGCGCCGGCTCTCGGCGCGGCGGCGGCCCCGGGCACCTGTCAGCGCTGGCGGCCGGGCCCTGGGTGAGGGAGCGGGCGCCCCCAGCCCCTGCCGGCGCGGCGTCTCAAGTTTTATAACGAAACTACAGACGCCATTCGGGCCGGGATGCTACTTTGAGTGAACTTTTTAACCGGCCATTATCTTTACGTGTAAGGAAACTCTGGACGGTATTTGATCGTCTCCGCTTGGATCCTGGGTCAGTTCCCATCATTGCGCTCAGTGTAAACAGGAGGCGTCCCACGTTTGCGCCAACTAGGGTTTTGGTGGTTTTATTTTTTCACCCTGCATTTTTATCGACCCACAGCCAAGTTTAGTGTCATCGAAGCAAAGGGAATAATAATTATCGGGCACCGTAACCCTTAGGGAAAAAACATAAAAGCAAGACCTAGTTCACATTTTGAGAGCCGGATGATTTTTCTGCACTGGGAGAAAATGTTGCTTCAACGTAACCATGGGTTGACACTTATTTTTACCTTTACCTTATTTAACCATAGGTTGACACTTGTCCTCTGAAAAACTTTTTACAATTAATGAAGACTTATAGCACTCCTGCCACCCCCCAAAAATTTTTTTTTAGAAAAACTTAGAAGAGTATTTAGATGGATGTGATGACTACCATGTGGTTTATATTACACACGAAAATGACTATCCAGAGAGCCCTCTCCAGCAGAATATTTAAAAAACCCGAAAGACTGTTAGGGTGGGTTTAATAGGTTTGGCAGCAAAATTTCAAATATTCACCGAGATCCAAAAATGCTCTGTACCTCCAGTTTTCTCCCCAGGGGACACATAATAAAAACAATCACTTTAAATACTGGGTTGGATAGGAACTGTTATTAGCTTAAGGCACAGAAGCAAGGTGCTATCTTTCAGTCTGGTTTAGCTACTACCCGGATGGGGTGGGAAGAAGGAAAGGAGAAAACGGGATTGCAGTTCTCCAAAATTATCGTCACACTCAAGTACTGACAGCTCACTTCTGTGTAGCAGACATTCACCTACAAGTCCTGTACTAAGAGGATGCATTTACTGACTCAAACATTTTTTTGAGACCTCAGGGGCCCTCTGAGTACCTGCTAATTATTCAGTGGGGCTTCCCTGATGGCTCAGTAGTAAAGAATCGGAGTGCCAATGCACAGGACTTGGGTTGGATCCCTGGGTGGGGAAGATCCCCCTAAGAAGGAAATGTTAACCCATTCCAGTATTCTTGCCTCAGAAAGCCCATGGACAGAGGAGCCTGGCAGGCTACAGTCCACTGGGGTCTCAAAAAAACTGGACAAGACTTCATGACTAAACATCAAAAATAAACGCCAATTACTCAGCACCCACAGGACTCCCAGAGGAGCTTACGTGGTTGGAGCAGGACTCATAGATGGAAGCTGTCACACCTGAAGTAAGTGTGAGGATGAAAGCTCAAGGACCAGGCAGCAGTGGCACCCAATCCATGGGGAGCGGCTCTAATGAAAACATTCGGGAAGGATTTTTGGAGGGGGTAATATCAGGGTAAAAACTATGTAGGTTAAGTATGGGTCAAGGGTTGCAAAAAAGAAGAGAAGAAAGGTATCTTGGACCAGGTGAGCAGTTCATGGGAAGACCCAGAGCCCTAGGAGGGTGTGTCACACTCAGGGATCCTCACCACACCATGGCCCATGACAGCTACTTAGCCACGTTTAACAATTCTGAAAATACTGGCTAAATATTTGTATGGCAGGTCTCACCAGGCTACATACTGTATTTCTGAAAATCCTTGCAGAATTCAGTTGATTTAGGAACCTAGAACTAAAATAGTCTTAAGTCATGACTGAAGCACCAAGAAAATGAATATATATATATATAATACATATACATATATATATATGACTGTCACTAAAACAACAGTCTATAGGGACTCCCTGGTGGTCCAGAGGCTAAGACTCCATGCTCCCAATGCAGGGGGCTGGGGTTCAATTCCTGATCAGGGAACTAGATCCTGAATGCTGCTACTAAGAGTTTGCAGGCTGCAACTAAAGATCCCGTGTACCACAATTATGGCCCAGTGGAGCCAAATAAATAAATAGATATTAAAAACAATAATAGCCCATAGATAACATTTTCTATATCCTACAGTAGATCCGCTGGAGAAGGAAATGGCAACTCACTCCAGTATTCTTGCCTGGGAAGTTTGTGAACAGAGGAGCCTGACGGGCTATATAGGGTCACAAAGAGTTGGACACAACTTAGCAACTAAACAACAACACAAACAATAATGGGCACTACACAACCAAGTTCCTTGTTCAATAGAAACTCTGGACTCACACTTCATGGAGGGTTCAGAGAGATCCTTACAAATTCACCTTGCCTTTTGCAGGTGGTCTGCCTGCCAGGAGACATTTTCTTTCTGCCCCTGATCCCCACTCAGCTCAATGCCTTGGATTTCTGACTTTCAGATCTTACTTGGTTCCCAAAGACCCACAGATTGCAGTCCCAAACCTCTTAGATTCAGTTCACTACCCTCCCTCCTATGGGGCAGGGAGTGTGGCAGTAAAGGCTCCAGTTTAATTCTCCTCAGCATGCTTTATCCAACCAAAAAGTCACCTGCGAGAATGACTAATCCTGCCCTGCCTTTCACTTTTCCTATTCCCAGCTAAAACTTCCTATTTTCCTCCTAAGTTTCCCCAACAACAGTGATATGAAATTCTCCATCTTGCAAAAGATACATACTACTAACATGAAGCTGTATATATGAACCTTTACCCACAGGGAAACTTTGGGTTGGGAAGGAATTTGCAGTATTTAATACAGTTTTGGATTGATGCCACAAATATTTATTACATAACTAGGCAACACACAGTACCATCATTGCAGAGGCTATAAATACAATACTGATAAAGGGTTGTCCACTTAACAAAATGACCAGGTCCAGGCTGATTGTGACATGTAATGCCCTGGGAGTTCAGAAGGAAAGCAGTCTAGGTGTGTTGATCAGACATTATGGGGCAAACAGCACATTATTTGGTTCTGAGGGGTGACTACTATTCCAACTGGTAATGGGAATAAAATGGTATAAGAAAAGGTCTTCATAGAAGAGGGCAACTCTATGGACAGAAAATGGGGAGGAGGCAACCAGCAGGCATGTGTGAAGATGAGAAGGTTGCCCTGGCCAGGGTTCAGTGGGAGATGACAGCAGCCCAGGTGTGAGATAAAACTGTCAAGAACTTGGGCAGAAGGCGTAGGAGTAGAAAGGACAGAGACGTATTTTAATGGCAATAAATAATCACATACTATCATCACCTTGAAACTTGATTCATTTCGATTGGTTTCAAATATAGAACGTCTGGGACTTCCCTGGTGGTCCAGAGGCTAAGTCTCCATGCTCCCAAAGCAGGGGCCCCGCGTTTGAGCCCTGGTTGGGGAACTAGATCCCACATGTTGCAACTAAAGAGCCTGTGCACCATAACTAAGACCCAGAGCAGGCAAGTAAATAAATGAAAGAATATTAAAAAAAAAAAAAAATACAGAATGTCTGCTTAAACAATCGAGAATGTGTCAAATGCTATAGCTCTGATGCTGAACTTTGCTGTATACAATAAACCTGAAATACAGCTCCTTTTATTAGTTTACACCCAATATGAGCCCAAGTCTTAGTATTTCTTTGAAACTGCATCTAGGATTTGCATCCTTATTTCCATTCCCATTGTTTTCACCATTATCTCAGCTCTCATCACTTCCCACCTAGAAACAACCTCCAGTCCAAGTCCTCCTTCAGTCACTCATTCCTTCAATAAGCCTTGGCGAAGCTTCTACTTCATAGGAATCTGCGCTGTACTCTCCTACCACTGCCTGGTGGGGATCAGCAGTGGCTGGTAGAGGCTGTGGGTCCCTCGGGCTGTGTAGATACAGTACACAGCACACAGCTTACTGTGTAGATACAGTACAGACTGCCCTTCAGGGATTCGCAGTACCTTGCGTGCATGTGTGCTCAGTCATTTCAGTCATGTCCAACTCTTTGCAACCTATGGACTGTAGCCCGCCAGGCTCCTCTGTCCATGGAATTCTCCAGGCAAGAATACTGGAGTGGGTTGCTGTGCCCTCCTCCAGTGGATCTTCCTGACCCAGGAACTGAACCCATATCTCCTGCGTCTTCTGCATTGTAGGCAGGTTCTTTACTCACTGAGCTACCTGGGAAGCATGCCCCCAAATCAGGGTGGCTAAAACCCCACTTCCGCCTGTGTCCTCCCTTCCCCAAGTCATTTATTCATCTTTCTCAAGACAGAGCCATTTGGGCGGGGGGGCATGGTTGCCAAGGCCTCATAATTTTGCCTCACTCTCCAACATTATTTCTCTTTAGCGCTTAAGACAAACAAGCTCTTCACTCTGGCTGGTCCGTCTCATCACCATCTTTAGAAATCAGCCAAGTCTTTCCTGCCTCCAGATTTTTCTTTATTCCTTTCTCTCTGTTCTCCTCGTCCAGCTTCAGACCATCTGCTTCTAGCTACTGAAATGCTACTTCACAGGAATGTTTTGAAGATTAAATAAAACAACACATGTCAAGCATTTATATGGTCTCTGGCCCACAGTAAACATTCAGTAGATGTTATCATCCTTCAAAATCCAACTCAGAGATCACCTCCTTCATGACACTTTGACAATATCACTTCTCTGGGTTCTAATTTCCTAATGTGAAGAATGAGTAAGTAGTTAGGTGAAGTCAAAATCATTCTGAAGTCTACATCAGTCTTTCTCATCTCTGTACTTATATCGTTCAATCAGTAAGAACAGTAACTACCATTTATTGAACATTTACTATGTGTCAGGCCATGCAAAAATACATTTTAAATGTGTCATCTCCCTTAATTCTCAATATCTATGAAGTGCATCCTGTTAGAAAGGTTGCACATTCTGCCTGTGATTACAAAGCTGGTGAGAGGTAATGCTGAGTCCAGAATCTCTGGGTTCTGATTCCACATTGCAGCCTCAGAAACCAGATTAACTGAAGTGAAGAGTGAACTGAGAGTGAGCTTGGGTCAGGAGAAAGAAAGAAAGAATGTGTGTGTGTGTGGCTTTTCAGGTCATCTCTTTTGTTGTTCTTGAAGATGGGAAAGATGTGGGTATGTTTGTTTGTTGACAGCAAAGATATGTAAATAGATTAACTTTAGCACAGTCTTCCTCTGAGACAGGAGGGAAGGAAGGCAAGAAAGGATAGTAATCCAATGAAGTTAAATTCTCATTGATGGGACAGTAAGATTAAAAAAAAAATCATGATTTCAGTTTGCAAGCTGGAGTCCAGATTCGTCGTCCTTTCAAGCATTCAACAAATCTTTTCTGGATGTTTACTGAGAGCTAGACAAAGCTGAGAGCTAAGAATAAAGTAAGATACTGTGTATTAACTTTGGGAAATGTGAAATTAATTTCTCTAAGATGTGTAATGCACAATGCTCTCAACATTAAAAATGATACAGTGCTTCAACTGAGAGCACTGTGCCAAAGGACTAAAAACATTTTCACCTGCAATAATAATTTTCCTTCCCTTTCTTTTTATTTCATAATAAGCTATATAAAGAAATGGCGTCAAGTAATTCTTCCGACATAACATTTAGGAAAATAAAAAAGAGAAGCCTTTTATGATGTGCTGTATGTTGGAAAGCAAATGTTGCAATTAAACAGCAGCATTTTTAATAGGTTGTCACAGGAACAATATCTGAATGGCTGATTTCTCTACAGAATTGATTTATGCATGAAATTCTCTATATAATATTTAAGAACAATGTCTTGTAGAAAATAGGATAGCTCAGAATACATCCAGAAACAGTCTGCCTCTACTTTAAAAGAATAAAAGGCAAATTATTAACCCTAGCAAACTACAGCAGGTCAGACTCAAAATTATTTCAGTTTAACTGTGTCTCCAATATATATGACTAAAACCAAACAAGTCTGTCTGAGAATGAATTAGAATTTTACAAAATCCATAGAATGGTTTCAGCATTTCTACTGGGGTTAGAAAAAAAGAAGACAATGAAATATGATACATCTTATTGTGTAACACAAAATCCTAAATTTATAGAAAACCTATTCCTAGCACAGCAAGGATTTTGCCAAAATTTAGACCACAATCCCAGGTCCCCTGAATCCAATCTTTGCTTCACCACCCTAGGTGCACAGCTGAGGAGTCCTCTATGGCAGCATTTTAACGAGGACACCACTAGATGAAGCTGGGGAAGTGGCCACTGTGTGTGTTAGTTGCTTAGTCGTGTCCAACTCTTTGCGACCCCACAGACTATAGCCTGCCAAACTCCTATGTCCATGGAATTCTCCAGGCAAGAATACTGGAGTGGGTTGCCATTTTCTTGGGAAATTTCCCAATCCAGGGATTGAACCTGGATTCCTGCATTGTAGGCAGATTCTTTACTATCTGAGCCACCAGTGGCAGGAGGCATAAATAGGAAATCATCTGGAACTTAAATAATAATTTAGTACTTGAGAAGAATGTCATATGTATTAATTTTCTAGAAGAATAAAAGTCCATCTTAGAAAATTAGAAAATTTGAAAAAATTAAACCACATAATACTAAAAATTTTTGGTAGTACTTCTTTAAACTGGATTTTGATAAATTATTGTTATGTTATTGAATCCAATGACTGGCACTTACTGACAGACAACTGTCTGTAGCCTGGGTATGGGTCCAAGTTTGTAAAGGGCAGAAGGATAAAAATGAGAGGGAGGGGACAGGGGAACATAGGAACCTCTGTGCCTTATAGCCTTGAGCCTGTAAAACATACTAGTTGACTGTGATCAGTAATAGTATAAATGGTACATGAGGGGTGAAGGGATGAAACTCAGAGAAACAAGAGAAAAAACTGCTCATGAAGTAGAAATTTGTGCTGAAACTTTAAGTGAAAGTTACCAGTGGGTGGTAGACAAATAAAGATGGACAGGGATGAGGACATTTAAGAGACAGACTGTGTGAATTCTCCTTGATCCCATGACCCAAGAAAGGAAATTACTTCTATTAACATAGTCCCCTGAAACATTAGTGAAATAAACATCTTACTTTCACTGGATGTATTCTTCCTTACCATACATTGAGTGACCATATCAATTGCTTAGATAAACACCCTGGTGCATCCAGAGAAAGGAAGGGAAAGTGAGTGATTTCAAAGCTGAGGAGTGAAGTGACAGGTGTGAAGAATGATTCAGGGAGCAAGGAGAAGGGGCTGGGGACGGGAGCCCCAGGGAACACCGACAACTGGGAGACAGCGGAGGAAGAAGAGCAAAGGTGGTGGGAAGAAGCCAGGTGACCATTCAAGGAGGGGATCAATGAGGAGAAACCAAAAGAATGAGGAGGTCCTTGGAGACAGAGCAACCCTGATTTCTATCAGACAGTGTGGGCAGGAAATTCACTCTGGTGAGCCGAGACAACTGTAGGAGTCACAGGCTGAGCCGTGCCTGAAACATGTTAATCATTTACCAGGCAAGTCAAGCCAGGTCAAGTTTTGAAGTGCCTTCTTGTGAGACTTTTCTATGTACTTGCTCACAAGAGAGAGAGCGCCTGGAAGGCAAAAAAAAAAATCAGGTTCTGGGACACATCATCAGGACCTCCCATGTTATACATTAGCAGAAAATTAATTGCATTATGTCTCCAGTCTTCACAAAATCCTGGTAACAAGAGGAAGTAAACCATATCTTCCATCTTTAAAATTGCAGAAACTAAGAAACAAAAGCCCAACTGGACTTAAGGAAAAAATGGCGAAGGATTAGGACGGGGAATACTTCATCAGAGTAAAGGGGGGGGGCCTCTGTGGGGAGTCTTGGGTTTCAACACAGAACACTCTCTCTGACCTGGGAAACACGATATGGGAGGAGAACGTTGGTTGCCCGATGCGCCCTCGGTACTTCCCGCGGCACCGCTGCAAACGCCATTCTGGGGCGGGGCTGGGCGGGCCCTTGGCGTTCCCCGGGACCTCCCTGCCGGTGCTCCCCAGGGACCCCCGGACTCTCCCCCCCCTCCCCGCCACTCCCCGTCCCCCCCTGTCCCGCGCTCCCCGGCCACCCCATCCCTCCCCACCCCCCCCCCTCCCGTCCCCCTCCCCCTCTGCGGCCTCGCGCGACTTCTCTGATTGTCTGGTCCTTGTTTGCGTCGATTGTGCCCGACACACGTGGCGCCTTGGCCAGACACCCCGACTGTGACAGAACAAGGTATATACACCAACCACAGGGCCTCTAGATCTTGAAAATTTCTTCCGAACTAGGCTTGCTGAAATGAACTCAACCCATAACAATAAAGGAAACTCTTATATATATTGTTACTATTTTTACCATCATTATTTCCTTTTTTTTTCTTTTCTTTTTTTATATATTTATTTTTTAAATTTTTATATTTTTTAATTGGAGGAACATTTTTTTTCCTTTTATTTTTTTTTGTTTGTTTCTTTTTTTTTTTTTATTTTTTTTTTTATCCTCTAGTACTTCTTTAATCTCCACGTTTAGATATAATTTTCGACCCTGTTTTGTTTCTTTTTTTCTTTTTTTCCTTTTTGTCCTTTGCTTTTTTCCTTTCCTTTTTTCTTTTCTTTCTTTCTCTTCTGTCTCTCTCCTTCCCTCCCTCCTTTTCCTCCCCCCTCTTCTCCTTCCTCCTCCTTCTCCTTCTCTCGTCCAGTTGTATGCTTTTTACTACTGTACAATCTGCGAGGCTATCTCCTGATCCCACGACCTGACGAGCTCTCCTCCATCCTACTCTACCACTCCCCCACAGTTCCACCACTCCTCTCCCCCCCTACTCCATCCTCCCACCCACCTCTCCTCCTCCCTCCACTCACCCAATCCACTCCACCCACCACCCATCCTTCCTCCTCCCACTCCCCCCTCACCATTCCCCACAACCAGCAGTGACAGACCACCCGACCGCACCTCTCTTCTCTCAACATCCCCCACACTAGCGGACGACAAGATGAAGAGGTCGGCTCCCTCTCTAGTCAGGACATGAAGATGGGGATAAGTTGCTTCCCTATGGAGGATCCTCTCAAGAGAGTCCCATATCCAACCACACATTCCCCCCCACCCGACTATCTTAATACTCTCCCGATGCAGACTCTTAGTGACTCCCAGATATGTCCAGCAATCTCTCTCCCTCCCCTGAGAGATTCCACCACAACACTCCCCCTCTCTCGGCCGAACCGATCTCCTGGTATCCACAAACTCTATACCCCTCCATAATCTCACTCCCTCCTCCGAGCTGTGACCACCATCTCTGACTCCACTCTCCTTCCACTCGTACCCACCTCCCAATACTGACCTTCCCTCACCAACTCAGGTGAACGCCTCAGATGGGAGACAGCACACCCTTCTCCCTCTCCTCCCTCGCACTCATCTCTCCGACTAGCTCCCACTCACATCACTCTTCCACTGCTTCCCTCTCTCTTCCTCCTCTGGAGGGTCGGAGGACCCTCTCACGTATGCACTGTCGCCACTTTGAGAACGTATGTTCCTCAAAACTCATGACTCCTATGTCCTCCCACTCTGCTCCCAATAGACACCTGTACCCCATGTTCTCAGCACTGTCCCGTGGAGCACCTAGATGTCCATCCACAGATGATGATACACTGTGGTCCACATGAATATTACTCAGCCATAAAAGTTACATTTGAATCAGTTCTAGGAGGTGGATGGAACTGGCCTATTACAGTGAAGTAAGCAGAAATAAAAGCACAAATACAGGGAGGTGTGGGGGTGTGAGATAATGTATTATATATTATATTATATTTATTTTTTTTTACCTTTTTTTTTAATTTTTTTTTTTTTTTTTATTAAAAAAAAAAATTTTTTTTAAAAAAAAAATAAATAAAATACGTAGAGGCTCACAATGTACAGGCTCAAAGAAGTCTTGCAGAAATACTGATGCTTAGAACAGTATTTTCCAAAGTTATCTCACCTTGCAACCCTTTACCATGTTCTATCAATTACTACCTTTCATTTTATAAAAGTACACCTTGGGACTTCCCTGGTGGCTCAATGGGTAAGAATCCGCCTGCCAATGAAGAGGACATGGGTGTGATCCCTGGCCTGGGAAGATCCTACATACCACGGAGCAACTAGGCCTGCACACCACACTCTAGAGCCCAAGCACCCCAGAGCCCATACTCCACAAGAGAAGCCGCCACGATGAGAAGCCTGTGCACCACAACTAGAGAGTAGCCCCTGCTCGATGTGACTAGAGAAAACCCGTGTGCAGTACCAAAGACTCAGCGCAGCCAAAGATAAAACTTTGAAAACAGTATTAAAAGAAAACTCACACCTTGGGAAATTCTAACCTAGGCAATTCAAGGAAATAGAAGTTTTTTCTGATCAAGTTATTTAATTACTTAGGAAGTCTGACATGAACTTTGAAAAAGCATAAAGTTCTTATAAATGTAAAAATGTATCTGTATTACCACTTCTTAAGATTTTTATCCTGCTAAAAACAGTGCAAGTAAGACAGGCACTAGAATTGTGCAGGTTGCTATACTTTGGCAATACATTTGCTGTTTGATACTAAATTAACTGAAATGCTTAGCTACATTTCTTTCTAAAAGTTTCTCTACTAAAAAGGACATAGAGAACTTTGATTCAGAGATTTTTTTTTACTCTAACTTAAGCTCTTGGAACTGCAGTTTCTTCATCCATAAAATGGGACTCCTAACAATGTATCATCTAGGTTGTTACAGTGATTCAATGAACTCATTAGCAAAGAACTTGGCAAGGACCTGACACAAAAGTCATGCTCAATACACATGAGCTATTTTTTTAAAGGATATTTTTAATTTTCTTCCTGTTAATAGATCATTTTACTTTTCTGAGCTTTATTTTCGTACACTTAGTATAAAACATAACAGTGATTGTAAAGGTTTCAACACTCTTGGCTAAAAAAACAAAACTAAGAAATCCTCAAATGAAACCAGAGACCAAGATACAAATATAAAATAATCTATGTAAACTATTATACCCATCTTCTAGAATCTTTCTGTTTTGTTTCTAGGTAGGAGTTTTGTTTCTTATGTTGAAATCTACAAGGAGCTCTGCAGTACCCACCCTTCCCCTCACCCCCTCCACCACCCCTCCACTGACAACTGATTGACCAGGCTGTTGCCCAGTGATGGCTTAATTTGCAAATCTGGTCAAGCAAGCTCTCCAGGGGGTCAGGGCCTCTCTGTACAGGTTGCTACTGTTTCTCTCAGGATGAGTGCTTTGTATAAAAAGAGAGTCCAATGATAAATAACATTTTGCATTCAAAGTAGCAACATAGCGTAATGCGATACAGCATTAACTACTGGAGGGAACACTGGCTTCCACCTTGAAAGATCCAGATGCTAATCTCAGGCCTACCCTTTACAGGGTATTGAGTAGAATTCCCTGTGCTATATATACGCGTAGATCCTTATTCTCTATTTTGTATATGCTGCTGCTGCTGCTGCTAAGTCGCTTCAGTCGTGTCCGACTGTGTGATCCCGTAGACGGCAGCCCATCAGGCTCCCCCGTCCCTGGGATTCTCCAGGCAAGAACACTGGAGTGGGTTGCCATTTCCTTCTCCAGTGCATGAAAAGTGAAAAGTGAAAGTGAAGTCGCTCAGTCGTGTCAGACTCTTAGCGACCCCATGGACTGCAGCCTACCAGGCTCCTCCATCCATGGGATTTTCCAGGCAAGTGTACTGGAGTGGGGTGCCATTGCCTCCTCCAGCAGCATAAGCCTACAGAAATGATTTCATCATGGGGCCTTAAGCATCTCTTATGCTTGGTCTGGCTTCCCAGGTGGCACAGTAGTAAAGAATCCGCCTGCCAGTGCAGGAGACGCAGGAGACTTGGGTTCGTTCTGTGGGTCGGGAAGACTCCCTGGAGGAGGAAATGGCAACCCACTCCAGTATTCTCGCCTGGAGAATTAACGGACAGAGCTACAGTCAGACATGACAGTGATATGACATGCTTGGTCTAAAGAATACTTTTTCTCCTCCTTCTTAGGCCACTATGAAGAACAAACATAGTATGGTTAAAAAAAATAAAATAAAAACGTTGATAATTGCAAAGTATTTTTTTTTAATTTCCCACACAAATATACAAGAGAAGACTATATTATTTTATTTTATTTCAATTTCACTCTAGTGGTCAGGAAGGGCATACATATATTTGCTCCCAAGTAATACACTGAAACAGAAGATCCCTCAGCTGTTCAAATCATGCAGTTGATCACAGAAGATTTCATTCCTAGTCTAAGGCCCTGTAAGCACTTCCTTAAAAAGGAAATATTTAAGGCAACACCAAAATTCACCCATTTTACCTATTTTCAGTAGTCTTTTTCTTTCACCCCCTTTAATTTACTTTGCCATATTTCTTCAATTATTTAGAGAGTGTGTCTAGCACAATATGAAATTTTAAGAAATGCATGGTAAGTTTGAATTATTTCGAAATAAGCAGGAGCTTTAAGAAAAATTGTTAAACAGTGGTTAAAAATTTTAACAGTGGTTAAAAGTGCTGGCTCCAGAGTCAGACATGGTTTGGGTTTGAATCTCAACTCTGCTCTTTTCTAGCTCTGTGAACCTGAATAAAAAATTTAACTTCTACCTCTAATATTGAGATAATACATATCTCCAAGTATTGTTGTGAATAGATACATAAGCCACATAACCCAAGTTACTGACTTCTTACTTGGCCAGGGTACTTTACACGTATGAGTGCCCTTGTTCTTGTTGTTAGTCCCTAAGTCATGTTCCACTCTTTTGCGACGCCGTGTACTATAGTCCACCAGACCGCTCTGTTCATGGCATTTCCCACTCAAGATCTCCAGGGGATCTTCCCGACCCGGGGATCAAACCCATATCTCCTGCTTGACAGGCAGATTCTTTACCACTGAGCCACCAGGGAGGCACGATCTCATTGAATCCCTATAAAATCTTACAAGATGGCTCCAAAGCCTCCCCTTATGGTGAGATTTCAAAAAGTGTTAGTTATTATTTCATCAAAAAGTCTGAGTATTCTTCTTAAAGATTAAGAAACAGTTTTCAGTTGAGGGTGGAAAACTGGTTGCCCAAGTAGGGTGACTGAGGTCCTGATTACCTTCATTTTAACATAAACACGACACCGGGTTTATCCTATCTGTTCAGTCCTCCTTTCTGTTGAACAAAAACATACAAAATCGAAATCTTAAAAAGAAAGAAATACTATCTGAATAAAAGAGTGTTCCCTCTTGAATATTTTTTCTCACACGCTTCTTCACATCAGGCTTTTATGGGACACTTTTGCGTGTTTCTCCAGCATCTACCTACCCTTCTTCCATCTTTACAGAATTCTCTTTGCCTTTGTTTTCTTGGGTTGTTTCATAATCTGTGCTCCTCCACCCCACCCCCCGCTCCCGCCTCAAATAACTAAATTTTCATGTTGTCCTTGAAAAACAACGGTTCCTCAGCATAATTTTTTTTAACAATATTCTGTATAGTAGTCTTTCTTAACTCTTCATGGGAATAACAAAACAATTGTAAATATAGAGAAAATAGTCTAATTTTATGATAATATTGCTTCTATTATGTGAGTTTTTAAGATTACTTTTAAAAGCAAAGAAGTTTTTAAGCTGTTACATTTTTATAATCATCAGCAATGAATTGCAAAAATAATTTATGCTAAGCTATCTCATCTGTATTACATAGTTACTTATGAGCATTTTAATTTAGAAGCTAGAGGTTCTAATCCTGGCTTTGCCACCAACTAGTTGTGTGATCTTGATTTTAATCTCCCTGGACCTTAGTATCTTCAACTTTGAAAAGGACTAAGACTTAATGATCCCTTCCAACACTTCCAGCTCTCAAATTTGATGATTATCTCCCCATTTCTATAGTTGGTAGGAAAAAATGAGGATACATGAAATTTTCCAAATGGAAAAAACTAACAAAAGAAAATTAGAGACACGAGATTTTTAGGAAACTATGTCTTCAGTGTTTCCTGACTATATATTTACACAGTATAGAAGGCCCTTGAGAAGACTGAGAGCAAATAAAGTCCTAGAAGATATGCCTTATGGAGAGTAATTTCAGTGAGTGGGTCAAGATGTTATACTGTGGGATTTCCCTGGTGGTCCAGTGGCTAAGACTCCACATTCCCAATGCAGGGTACCTGGGTTCAGTTCCTAGCTGGGGAACCAGATCCCACATGCCATAGAATAGAGTTTGTATGCTAACTAAAGATCCCGCGTGCCACAACTAAGACCCAGTTGTGGGTTGCCATTTCCTTTTCCAGGGGATCTCCCAACCCAGGAATCAAACCCACATCTTCTACGTTGGCAGGCAGGTTCTTTAGCAAAGAGCCACCTGGGAAGCCCTAGTCTTGCACTGTATGTTCAAATGTGAGCTGAGAAATCCACGTAGTATACAAATATAGAAACTGAAATATAAAAACCATTAAAACTGAAAAATAAAGATTCATAATTAATATGAAAAAAATATACAAACTGAAACAAAAGCTAAAGCAGAAATGGTCAAAATAATTAAGTCTCGTGTAGATCACAACAAACTTCTTAAAGAGATGGGAATACCAGACCACCTGACCTGCTTCTCAGAAACCCGTATGTAGGTCAAGAAGCAACAGTTAGAATAGGACATGGAACAACAGACTGGTTCCAATCAGGAAATGAGTACGTCGAGACTGGAAATTATCACCCTGCTTATTTAACTTCTATGCAGAGTACATTATGCAAAATGCTGGGCTGGATGAAGCGCAAGCTGGAATCAAGATTGCAGGGAGAAATATCAATAACCTCAGATATGCAGATGACACCATTCTAATGGCAGAAAGTGAAGAGGAACTAAAGAGCCTCTTGATGAAGGTGAAAGAAGAGGGTGAAAAAGCTGACTTAAAATGCAACATTCATAAAAGTAAGATCATGGTATCCAGTCCCATCACTTCATGGCAAATAGATGGGGGTGGGGGGGGATGGAAAAAGTGATAGACTTTATTTTCTCGGGCTCCAAATTCACTGCAGACAGTGACTGCAGCCATGAAATTAAGACACTTGCTCCTTGGAAGAACTATGTCCAATCTAGGCAGGATATTAAAAAATAGAGACCTCACTTTGCCTACAAAGATCCATATAGTGAAAGCCATAGTTTTTCCAGTAGTCATGTACAGATGTGAGAGTTGGACCATGATGTGAGAGTTGGACCGTAAAAAAGGCTGAGTGCAAAAGAATTGATGTTTTTGAACTCTGGTGCTGGAGAAGAATATCGAGAGCCCCTTGAACAGCAAGGTCAAACCAGTTCAATCCTAAATGAAATCATCCCTGACTATTCACTGGAAAGACTGATGCTGCAGCTGAAGCTCCAATACTTTGGCCACCTGATGCGAAGAGCTGACTCATTGGCAAAGACCCTGATGCTGGGAAAGATTGAGGGCCAGAGGAGAAAGGGGAAACAGAGTATGAAATGGTTGGATGGTATCACTAACTCAATGGACCTGAATTCGAGCAAACTCAAGGAGAAAGTGAAGGACAGGGAAGCTGGTGTCCTGCAGTCCATGGGGTGACAAAGAGTTGGACACCACAGAGCGACTGAACAACAAAATAAAAAATCTGCAACTAGTCTAATATTCTCACTGGAAAAGTGCAGACAATTTCTATATAATAAACTAAGAAAATAACACAGTATTATTATCCAAGCACTGAGAGAAAATACCAAATAGCAACAAGAAGAACAATAATAGTAACAATTTAACCAAGTTAACAATTTGAAAAGTATGATGAAAGTACGAACAGTACCTTTAAATCTTACATGAAAAAACTAGGTTATGTGTGAGGACTTCCCTGGTGGTTCCTTGACTAAGACTCTACGCTCCCAATGCAGGGGTTCTGGGTTTTCAATCCCTGGTCAGGGAACTAGATCCCATATGCTGCAGCTAAAAGACCCAGTGTAGCCAAATGAATAAATAAATAATTTTTTAAAAGATTAAAAAAAAAGGTTATGTGTGGGATGAATTGGGAAATTGGAATTGACATATCACATTCTGTATAAAACAGACAACTAATGAGAACCTGCTGTATATCACAGGGACCTCTACTCGGTGCTCTGTGGTGACCTAAATGGGAAGGCAATCCAAAAAAGAGGGATATTAAAAAAAAAAAAAGGGGGCAGAAGGAGAAGAGGGCATCAGAGGATGAGATGGCTGGATGGCATCACTGATGCAATGAACATGAACTTGGGCAAACTCCGGGAGATGGTGAGGGACAGGAAATCTGGCGTGCTGTGTTCCTGGGGTCACAAAGAGTTGGAACCGACTGGGTGACTGAACAGCAACATGTGTATGTATAAGTGATTCACTTTGCTGTATAGCAGAAGCTAATACAATACTGTAAAGCAACTATAATCAAAATGAAAAAAAAATAGGCTTTATAGAGTATAAGTTTTTCTGACATTGTTTCATTTATTTAGCCCTATCTCTGTGCAAGCATTGTATTATGAACCATGGGAGACACAAAAGAAAAAAATGTTATTGCCCTTAATGAACTTAATTCCTATAAAAAGCAAATAGGGTGGTATGTCTTATGTGTGTATTCTGGAATATCCTGTTTTGAAAGGAACATTTAAAATAATTTTATATCATTTTATTTTCAGATTTACAAATGATTTGAATAAAATATACAGGAAATGTGTCATAAATTTACTTCACAAAGTAGTTTATTTTCATCTCTTTTCATAAAACTAAGAACTAATTTTCAAGTTAACTATCCCAAACCAAAAGTTTATTCATAATTTCAGATTTTCCATAATAAAGTTGGAAATCAGTATTTAACAATCATGGAATAGTCAGCCATCAATTTATGTGGCTATTCATTTAAAAACTCTATAAATAACACATGCTGAAGAGGATGTAGAGAAAAGGGAACCCTCCTACACTGTTGGTGGGAATGTAAGTTGGTGTATCCACTGTTAGAGAACAGTATAGAGGTTTCTCAAACATCTAAAAATAGGATTACCATATGATCCTGCAATCCCATTCCTGGGCATATATCCAGAGAAAACTCTCATTCAAAAGAACACATGTACCCCTATGTTCATAGCAGCACTATCTACAATAGCCAGGATGTGGAAGAAACCTAAATGTCCATCAACAGATGAATGGATGAAGAAGATGTGGTGTGTGTGTGTGTGTGTGTATATATATCAGATCAGATCAGATCAGTGTGTGTGTGTGTGTGTGTGTCTGTGTGTGTGTCTGTGTGTGTGTGTTGTGGGATGACTGGATCTTCTTGCAGTCCAAGGGACTCTCAGAGTCTTCTCCAACACCACAGTTCAAAACATCATCTTCGCGTTCAGCCCTCCTCCGTCCACTCTCCATCCATACTACCAAGAGACCATAGCCGACTGCGCCTTGTTGGTGTTGTCTCTCTTTTTCTGTCTCTTTTTCTGGCTGCAGTCACCATCTGCAGTGATTTTGGAGCAGAAAAAAAAGTTGACACTGTTTCCCTGTTTCCCCATCTATTTCCCATGCAGTGATGGGACCAGATGCCATGATCTTTGTTTTCTGAATGTCGAGTTATATATATATATATATATATATATATATATATATATATATATATATATATATATATATATATAAAATGGAATATTACTCAGCCATAAAAAAGAATGAAATGCCATTTGCAATGACATGGATGCAACTAGAGACTCTCATACTAAGTAAGTCAGAAAGACAAATACCATATGCTATCACTTATATATGGAATCTAAAATATGACAAATGAACCTATTTTTGCAATAGAAACATACGTAGAGAACAGACTTGTGATTGCCAAGGGGGAGCGGACATTGGCAGAAGGATGAAAGGAGAGTTTGGGTTTAGCAGATGTAGACTATATTATATAGAATGGATAAACAACAACATACACTGTATAGCAGAGAACTATATTCAATATCCAATGATAAACCATAATGGCAAAGAATATTTGAAAAAGAATATATATACATATATATAGGAATCACTTTGCTTTACAATAGAAATTGACACAACATTGTAAATCAACTATATTGTACTTCAATAAAAACTTTGGTTAAGTAATTTCTGTGGCTATTAAGGTGACAAGTAAAAGGTGTTATGGCTGTACGTGGAAAGACGCATACACGACAAGGTGAACTGAGGGAGCAAAGAGCAGCACAGCAAGGACCTACCCAGGGATCATGACCTCCTACACGCGTACGATGGACAATGAGAGGATCATGAAGGAACAGAAAGGGAATGTTCCTCCCACAGCGTGTGAAGCAGTGTGATGCCATCTTTCTCACACACTTGAGAGAGACAGGGATTCTCTGTTGAGTACAATGGAGCATTTGCCATGGTAAATTCCAGAGCTGAAAAACAATCTACCTGGAAATTCCAATTTTCCATTTTGGGGGGGCCATGCCACATGGCATGTGGGATCATAGTTCCCTGACCAGGGATGGAACCCAAGCCCTTTGCACTGGTAGCACAGAATTTTAACGCCTGGCCCACTGGGGAAGTCCTTCCAATTTTCCATTCTTAATATCACCAACCATTGGAATTTTAAGAAAGGTTAGTATGAGGTGAATTATGCCAGGAAAATCTTATGAAATTTAGTGTGGTTATTCTCGAATTTAAGATATAATAGAAAAAAATAGTTTTTTAAATCAAACTTTTATAATCCTGAAAACCCAAAATTTGAAGTTCCACATATTTGGCATGTAAAATAGAATGTACATTAAAATTTCTATTCCTTATTTAACTCAAATTTTATTCTCCAGATTTTCCCCACTGTTTCACTAGTTCCTTTAATGTAGTATAGCTGAACAAGTGTGCTTCCAAAAAAATGCAAAGTCTTAAAGAGTCTTATAAAGGCGTGTTTCCAATTGAAATGTATACTTAAAAAAAATTATATATTTGGCTGTACCACGTCTTACTTGCAGCATGTGGGATCTAGTTCCCTGACCAGGGATCCTTCAAACCCAGGCCTCCTGCATTGGGAGCACAGAATCAATGCCACTGGACCACCAGGGAAGTCCCAAAATGTATACTTTTACATTTTATACAAAATTCTGAGTTCTTATGCATTTGAAAGGAAATAATACAGCAATTCTTTACCAGCTGAGCTACAAAGGAAGCCCAAATAATATATAGACAACTGTCTATGTTTATGCTCTCAAACGAACAGCAATGTCATTCTGCCACTAGCCAGCCTGTTACTTTTCTTCTTTTCTCTTTAAATTTCTATTCATTTGGGGGAAAAGAACACTAAGTTATTATCAATAGAAGTAGCCTTATAAACTCACAGTTGTCAAGAAATAGTAAACAAGCAAATAAATCCCTTATGCACTCTTTCAGCTCTTCAGTGCTCTTATGCTGCCCCCTGCCGTCCAGCGTCCACACTTCACTGAAAACTGTCCCAAACTTTCAACCTTTTTCACTCTTCCCATCAAAACTTAATCTGGTTAGAGATCTATACCACTGGAGTTTCCCTCTACAAGGCTAATGGGTAAACAGATGTCTATTAACAAAGAGGTAGTTCCTTCCTATTTACCCCAACACCATTTCCAGGGCACTTATGTTTTTGAACTGCTGTCTGATGGGTAATGACCGACATCCTGATTCCCAGGTCCTCCCTGCGCTGGTTCCAAGGTACCATCAGAGGTCCCTTCCCCCACCCCCAGCCTCCAGCTCCCAAACATCACAGCTTACTCTCTGCCCACACTGGACTTCCAGCTGGTATTCCCAGTGCCACGGTGTTTTCTCTCCTCTTTGCTTGTGTTCTCACTACTTTCTTTACTTGAATGTCTCCTCTCAATTTCTACCTGTTGAAAGCCCACCCACCTTCCAAGCTCTGGTCAAAAGTACTTGCTCCATGAAGTTTCCTCCAATTCCCAAATGCTTCGCTTCCGTTCTCCCTTTAATTCTTTCAGGCTCTGTCCAATATAGTTGTTGTTTTAATGTAGTAGAAGCTCAATAAGGATTTATTTAAGGAGTGAAGAGCAGTTAACAGAGGAACCTTAATTCTTGGAGCAACTGACTTATCAACTTCATAAAGGACATGGGGAGGATAATGAGAGCCTCTCTAATACTGCAACAACTTTATACACCAGGGTGAGGTGAATGTTTTAATTTCCGTCACAGAATGTAAGGCCAGTTTTGATCCCTGAAATCAGAGGTATCTGTGAAAAAATGAACTTAGTGCCTTTGTCACATCAGGCATTATTCTAGGTGCTTTAAATGCAAATCTCATAGCAGTCAGGTGGGTAGGTAAGATCACTTTGATTCACAGAAGAGGAAACTGGGGGTCTGGACAATTAAGTAACTGGCTTAAGGTTATAGGCATAATAAAGAGCTGATCAAGGAATTCAGATCTGCCAAAGCTGGGTATTTAGGGACTTCCCCAGTGGGGAAGTGGTGATCCAGTGGTTAAGACTCTGTGCTTCCACTGCAGGGGGCATGGGTTCAGTCCCTATTTGGGGAACTAAGATCCCGCATGCCCAGTGAAAACATAAGTAATGTGTATATAAAATGTTCCTGTGATGTCTTCAACAGAAATGTGTATGGAGAGGCTTCTAGTGAGCTATCTGGAAGTTAAAAAAAAAAAAAAAAATGTTAAAAGAATTGCCTTAGAAATTGTGACCACATAGACAAAAGCCAAGAGAGAGGTTCAGTGTCAATTAATTATCCGTTAATATCTGCAAGAGCTGATTGTCTTACAAGGCATAACGTGAAGGACTGTAGTAGTCTGCCAAGTTCAAAGGTCTCTCAAGGACAGTTATATATATTCTAAAAGATTAAGAAATGCAGAATCCAAATACTTGTCAGTTGATGTAGCCACTTGTGTGGGGACCAACAATTCTAACTTGACTGAAAAAAAGGTAAAGATATGACAGTATCTCAGGAAAACAGGCTTTGAGAATACTTTTTTTTTTTTTTTTTTGATACAGTGAACATAAATAGGTTCATTATGTCACAGTGTCTCAGACAGGGATCTAATTGTGTTGTAATCAAAACCTGTGCTCATCAAGAAACTTCAGTAGACAAAAAAAATAAACTGGAGAAGCAACACTCTAATTTTTTGGTAGGATATAACTCTTTTCTTAGTAGGTAAGAATCTTTTAACTTCATAAAGAGTTAGAATAAGTACAGAAATGTTTTTATTTTTTTATTATTATTATTTTTTTTAATTTTTCTTAACTTTACAATATTGTATTACTTTTACTATATATCGAGATGGATCCGCCACCAGAATACACGTGCTCCCCTCCTGCCCTCCTCCCTCCCCTCTTCCCACACCATCCCTCCGGTCATCCCAGTGCTCCAGTCCCAGGCATCTGTTATGGGCATCGTACCTGGACTGACTCATTTCAGTTGATTTATACATATTTCAATGCTATTCTCCCCAATCGTCCCACCCTCTTCCAGTCCCAGGTCCAAAGTCTGTTCTATACATCAGTGACTCTTTTGTTGTCTCATAGCGGGTGATTGTTACCATCTTTCTAAATTCCATATATATGCGTTAGAAATGTTTTTAAATCAATGTAATTGTTGTTTCACAACATTTGGAGTAAGAGGTCAGCTTAGTACACTTTTAAATAGAATTCCTTTTTATATGCAGCATTGAAACATTAAAGAGAACTTAAGAATCACCATATTTAAAAGTTAAATGTATGAGGGGCTCCCCTAGTGATCCAGCAGTTAAGAATCTGCCTTCCAATGCAAGGGCACTTGGGTTCGATCCCTGGTTGGGGAACTAGGATCCCACATGCCACAGGCAACTAAGCCCATGTGCTGCAACCAAGACACAGTGTAGCCAAAATTTTAAAAATAAATAAATAAATAAACTTGAAAGTTAAATTTATGAGATGGATAAGACCTTCTTAACTTCTTGAAAATGCCTGCTAAAGTACCAAAGTAAGCAATCGGATGTAGTAAAGGTAAAACGTATACTAAAAGTTGGGAGGTTTTTAATTAAATAATGCCATACATGAGACCAAGTTTTAAAGGACCATGATATCTAAAATTTGCAACATTTGTAAGGTAAATTTAAAAACATAAGGAAGAACTACCTTTGGGTATGTAACTTCAATACATTTCATATTATTTTTAAATAACTTGATTTCGGAATAGTCTTTCAATATACAAGACTTACTCTTGAGGGCATCAGGTAACTTATAATTGAAGAGTGGCAGCTGGACTGCTTTTCTTCCAGCTGAAGTTGGTATTCATTAAGCAGTCAGCACATGTGGACAGAACTGGTTTAACTGTCCAATTATTCTTTCAATCTGAATCTTCCTCTCTTCCTACATGACTGTAGCTTTTGAAAGACTGAGATGAGAAGTAGCCACACTATCTACTGGTAGCCCCAACATCTGGTTTAGAGGCTTTGTTCCATAGGGTCACTCAGCAATCCTCAACTCCAGCAGCATGTTAGAACCCCACGGAGAGTTTTTAGAAAATACTTATGCTCAGATTCCACCGAGATCAGCTAGAACCTCTGAGGATAGGGCCCAGATATTTAATTTATACGTTTTTGGGTGATTCTAAGTGCAGCCTCTTGATGAAAGTGAAAGAGGAGAGTGAAAAAGTTGGCTTAAAGCTCAACATTCAGAAAACGAAGATCATGGCATCCGCTCCCATCACTTCATGGGAAATAGACGGGGAAACAGTGTCAGACTTTATTTTTTTGGGCTCCAAAATCACTGCAGATGGTGATTGCAGCCATGAAATTAAAAGACGCTTACTCCTTGGAAGGAAAGTTATGACCAACTTAGATAGCATATTAAAAAGTAGAGATATTACTTTGCCAACAAAGGTCTGTCTAGTCAAGGCTATGGTTTTTCCAGCAGTCATATATGGATGTGAGAGTTGGACTGTGAAGAAAGCTGAGCACCGAAGAATTGATGCTTTTGAACTGTGGTGTTGGAGAAGACTCTTGAGAGTCCCTTGGACTGCAAGGAGATCCAACCAGTCCATCCTATGCTATGCTGCTGCTGCTGCTGCTGCTAAATCACTTCAGTCGTGTCCGACTCTGTGTGACCCCATAAATGGCAGGCCACCAGGCTCCCCCGTCCCTGGGATTCTCCAGGCAAGAACACTGGAGTGGGTTGCCATTTCCTTCTCCAATGTATGAAAGTGAAAAGTGAAAGTGAAGTCGCTCAGTCATGTCTGACTCTTAGCGACCCCATGGACTGCAGCCTACCAGGCTCCTCCGTCCGTGGGATTTTCCAGGCAAGAGTACTGGAGTGGGGTGCCATTGCCTTCTCCGAGTCCATCCTAAAGGAGACCAGTCCTGGGTGTTCACTGGAAGGACTGATGCTGAGGCTGAAACTCCAATACTTTGGCCACCTCATCTGAAGTGTTGACTCATTGGAAAAGACCCTGATGCTGGGAGGGATTGAGGGCAGGAGGAGAAGGGGACGAAAGAGGATGAGATGGCTGGATGGCATCACCAACTCGATGGACGTGAGTTTGAGTGAACTCCGGGAGTTGGTGATGGACAGGGAGGCCTGCTGCTGCTGCTGCTAAGTCACTGCAATTCATGGGGTGGCAAAGAGTCGGACACGACTGAGTGACTGAACTGAACTGAACTGAAGTGCAGACAGAGTTCAGAAGCACTGGTCCACAGTGTGAGCCTACTGTGGTCTGAAGTTCCAGTAGAATTTTCTGCAATTATGAACACTGCTATAGACTGAATGTTTATATCCCCCAGCCTCCAAATTCATACACTGAAATCCTAGCCCCAGATGTGATGGTATTTGGAGGTGTGGGTTTTGGGGGGTGATTAGGTCATGAGGGTGGAGCCCTCATGAAAGGGATTAGCACCCTTGGCTGCTGTCTATGGGGTTGCACAGAGTTAGACACGACTGAAGCAACTTAGCAGCAGCAGCAGCAGCAAAAGAGAATCTAGATAGCTCCCTTACCCCATCCACTGTGTGAGGACACAGCTACAAACCAGGAAGTGAACCTTCACTAGACACAGAATTTGCTGGTACCTTGATCTTGGTGAAGAATCCACCTACAATGCAGGAGACCTGTGTTTGATCCCTGAGTCAGGAAGATCCCCTAGAGATGGGAATGGCTACACGCTCCAGTATTTTTGCACAGAGAATTCCATGGACAGAGGAGCCTGGTGGGCTGCAGTCCATGGGGTTGCAAAGAGTCAGACATGACTGAGCAACTATCACTTTTTA
Organism: Tragelaphus eurycerus; assembly: GCA_935064755.1. Taxonomy (NCBI): domain Eukaryota; kingdom Metazoa; phylum Chordata; class Mammalia; order Artiodactyla; family Bovidae; genus Tragelaphus; species Tragelaphus eurycerus. The sequence continues at coordinate 645,149 of CAKXYN010000254.1, read as the reverse complement.
CTTTCACTTGATCTTAGATTTCCTAGCTTCTAGAACTGTGAGAAATAAATTGCTGTTGTATATATTCACCCAGTTTATGGTATTCTGTTACAGCAACCTGAACAACTAAGAAGCGTTCCACAGATTAGTTGTCCAATATGGTAACCAACAGCCAGGTGTAGCTACTGAATGTTTCATTTTAATTAATTCAAATTTAAACTTACATAGCCACAAATGGCTAGTGACTGCCATCCTGGACAGCACAGTTCTGGCAGATTTAGACCATTTTAAATGACCTGAGTCTATTATTACCTAGGTGCTGAGTGATGTTTTATGATATGGATGAAAACAGCCCAGCCCTGCCTCTTCGAGTACTTCATTCCAGCTTCTTGATGGGGTCTCCATGGGATGAAAGGATAACTCAATGCTTATTTAGGCTTCTGAGAATGCTAAGGACATTGAGTTCACTTATTTTATTTTATTTTTTTACTGATTTATGTTGGAGGTTTGTTTTTGGACTTTATACTTTAGTGAAAAATGAGCAAAGGCTTTCAGAACTAAATTTTTTTAAGTCTCAAAGCAGTGAAGCAATTAAACTCTTGGCTCCTTGGCGCTTGAGAGTGTTTTTCAGCTGGAGGTTGTGACCTCTGTCTTAGGAGGATGGAGAGTTTCCAGTGGATTGGGGCAGTAGCCTGAGTTTCAGAGCTAAATATAGGTCACTGGCATGATGGCCTCTTTTTCCCAGTCTCATCAAAACTGTGTCCTTTTAATGAACATGGGGCTTTAGTGGGTGGTGGGATAAAATCTTGAGAAAACCCAGCAAAATGATGAGATACAGAAGTCTTTTTCATATGTAACTTGCTACTAAGCACAACTCAGTTCTATTTTTACTTGCTTTTAAAAATAATTTGTAAATTATGGATTACTATTTTTTTTAAAAAAAAAGCTAAAAATACACACAAATATGAGTTGCTGGAAAAATAATCTCAAATGTGATGCTCATGCTGAAACATAAGATAATTCTTCCTTCAAGTCATTGCTCTACTCTCAAGGAGGCTATCCTGACCACCTATTCAATCCTGCACATGTATTTACTCATATATTTGCCAATTATTAAATTATATCCTTTAAAGTTTGGCATATTTCAAAGCCAAAATATTTTCCATGGCAGGTACCCTCTGATTCTCTAGAGCAAAGTCTCAAAGGGTGATCATTTGACCAGCAGCATCAGCAGCATCTGGAGGCTTCAACTTCTTAGGCCCCACCCCAGACCCACTGATCCAGGAACTCGAGATGCACACTCAAGTTTGAGGTCCACTGATCTAGGCTACACTAAATTCCCCAAAAATGTCCCAGAGGGGTAAACTTCACTATATCCCAAGGATGGAAAAGGTGGAAACATCTTGGTACATTAATGTACCTTGTAAGTTATGAAATAGAAGCCAATATTCTCTTTTGACCTAGTGTTATGCATCATGAATTTACTCACTTCAGCAAAGCTTCCCTGCATCTCTACTCTCTGATCTTTTTTTTTCTTTTCTTGATAGAATTTCAACTTCTTTTTTTTTTTTATTTTGGAAATGTAACTTGTAAAAGAATTTCTGAGCTGCTCCTGAAGAGATGATATATGGTGCATGTATCTTCAGCAAATCTGACATACAAAAATTCAGATGCGTACAACTGATAAAGTAGGTAAGCACTGCTCATGTCAAGAAAAGATTATTAGATTTATAAATTATTCACCAGAGGACTCATTTAAATAGGAATATCATACAGTTTATTTAAAATATGCCAATCTGGGGATTTCCCTGCTGGTCCACTGGCTGAAACTCTGTACTCCCAATGCAGGAGGTCCAGGTTGAATCCCTGGTCAGGGAGTTAAATCCTATATCCCACAACTAGGACCTGGCACAACCAGATAAATAAATAAATATTTACTATATTCCAATCTACAGAAGATAAATTTAAAAATATCCAATGTGACAGTTAGAAGTCCAGGTTCTGATTTCAGGCTTCCCAGGTTCAAACTCTGGCTTTTTCATTTACTGTAACCTGGGCCAAACCTCTCTAAGCTTAGTTTGCTCATTTATAAAATGGGAATAATAATTATTCTATCTCCAAAGTTTGTTTGAGGATTTAAGGAGCTATTTAATACAGGTAGCATTTATCCTAAAGGCTGGAACATAGAAAGCTCTCATTAAATGCTTCTTTTTCTAAATTAGCAGCATCCGTGACCAATCTGGTTTCTATGAAAACAGGTTTTATCATAGAAGAATGTTTTTACAAATCAGTTAAAGTTTACACAAAGCAATGGGAGCTAGCTACACTGAGCACTGGAAACTAGGCAGCTATTCACCTTTTTAAGAGCTCCTCCCTAGCTAAACCAATTAGGGTAACTTCAATCTCCCAGAGGCAGGGTTTAGGTATGAGCATTTCCTACAAACCGGGTCAAAGAACTGTAAGAAGCAGTTTGCTGTGGGCCTCTGGGAAAGAATTCTTTCCCTTCTAAGAAGATGCTTAAGAGAAACTCTGGAAATTGTAGTATCAGGATATGATGCTTGGAGATGCAGCAGCCATCTTGTGGCTATGAGGAAAGACACTGCTGACATTATGGCAATGTAAAAGAATGGAAACCAGCAAGGAACTTGATAACATTGTTGAGCTATGGAACCAGACTAGAAATGGCCTGACTCTTCATTATTAATTTACTTGAAATAAAGGGTCCTCATTTTTTTTTACACAGGACCCTATGTTAGTACAAAAACAAACTATATGATATAATACATTTAGATAGTATTCCAATTGGCTGTATGATAAAATAATTTGCTGACTTCATTCTGGAGGTCATCTTAAACCACACACAGAGAATTCTTAATGAATAGTTCCTTCCCTTCCAATTCATCTGTATATAACTTCAGTCTTACTTTCCTGGCTCCATATCTGATGTGCTTCACTAATTAACCATTAACTACATGTTTAATTATATTACCTTCATAAATTAAAATACAAATGGTTATTATAAAAATGATTGTCATGTAAATACCCTTAGAATTATTTCAGACAATTAAAAAAAAAGTTTACATTCTAATGTAATCCTTTAACACTGAAATTATATTTCCCTGCTTCATTTCAAAATTGTTATAGACAGTGACATTCATTTCATGAGAATGAGAGCAAAATGTACAAAATGAGGCTTTACACATTAAAGGAAAAAAAAGTTTTCATTAAATGGACCTCACAAGGACACACCCAAAATTCCTACTACCAGAATGATCCTCTCCCCTTCTCAAGCAAATAAGTTAATGTTTTATTTTTCACTTTGCAGTAGTAATCTGCATTAGCTAACCATCTATGTATACAGCATCTATTAGGACTATATCTAAAATCTGAGGGCTATTTGCCCTTCGATGTGTCCCAAATAATGGAAGAACAGAAGGACACTTGTTAAACCCTATATAGATTTATTATTTTTTTTAAAAGCTTTACCCCAGAAATATTATTTCACCCTTATTCTCAGATGGGGACCTCCCACATCTAAGATCTTAGATTTAAGAATTTTTAATATGTTGAACCATATTGGACTGTAAACTCCCTGAGGGCAGGAATCCTTGCCTCTTTGTCTTAATACTGCATCCCAGCATGTTAGCATAGTAGCATGTAACAGGAGGAAAATATAAAACAAAGCCCTAAATAGAAATAAATGTTGAATAAATCAAGTATAAAGGCCATTCCTTTCATCTTTTTCTTAAAGAAATCATTATCTTTGTTTTTCTTCCCTTTAGAGTTTCCATTTGAGAATCTTTTCGGAAAGATAAAAAACAAAGTCATAACACAAACACCCATTTGATCTCTTGTCTTTCCCCGTCCTTTCCTTTGCAAAACATGTAATGATATGTCTGAGAAAAAGAAGAGGTAAGCACACACAAAAAGAGGGTGGAATTAGAAATAGATACAATTTCAAGTCTGTCTTCCACTTGGTTTTCAGAGAGCAAAATTTTTAGCTAATTTTCCTTCTCCTAAAAAAGTTTATTCCATGTTATATTAGATTGGTTCTGGCTAATGTTTTCAGCATTTTATGATGTCATCTTTATATCACTGTAAATGTTTCTTCTCTTTGTTACTGCATTTTTCCTAATAGGTTTGCTGACCTGAAAATTTTCCCAATCTTTAGCAATACTAATGAATACAAATGAATAAATTAGGAAATCATGTGTGTTCACTACATTAAGTCTTAATAAAATGTTCAGTTTATTTCCATTATTGACCAAACTCATAATTTCAAGTTCATATTTAGGAGGTTTATTGTTCAGAATTTGATTTACACATCTTCTGTTTCTTTGGCATCATTTATTTCTTCTTTCTGCAAACTGGTTTTTGGCCATTTCCCTACTCATTGACCCCTCCCCTCCATCAGAGGGATGAAGCAGGGTGAGAAAAAATGATAACGATATTTTAACATAGTCAATGTTGCTCCTTACTACTGTCTCTGATAAAAAGGTGTGCCAGAAAAAAATAAGTGTAATTGTTGACTGAAATAACATTTCAAGATTAAAAAAAATTCTTTATTGTTCATGATCTAGCAACTGTTACTATGAAACACTGAGTTAGTTCCCTACATACTACATTTAATAAATAAGATTTCTCAGGATAAAACATAGTTTATTATTATCATTCTAATCATAATCTCACCAAACTCATAAACTAAATGCCTACAAAATGTTGTCAATAAAAAAACGTCTGAAGAATCAAGAGTGAAAATGAAGCACAAGGTGGATGTAAAAATGGAGAATAATATAAAACAATGAATTGTTTTTGCCTCACAGATTTAAACCTCCTTATTTAGTGATGTAAGAGTCATAGATAGAAGAATATCTTTAACATAAATATCTATGGAAGATTTTAAAAAGTGAAGATGCAACTATAATGGTTACTCATAATCAATGATGTAATAGTCGATGATATAGGAGAACAAAGAACATTGCATAGCTACATACGGACTTCACAGAATCAGTTTGTTTTTAAAAGGGGGGCTTCATTAGATAAATATTTTTAGTTTTCACAAATTCAATGAACAAAGTCACCAGCTGAATAACAGAATATTTTAGCAATAAACATATTGGGAAGTATATTTTATTCAGTAGGTTAACTTCAGAGAACTAAACTCTCCAGCACAATCAGAGGGTTAGAGAATATATTTACACCTGCAGTATTTCACTCTATAAATAGTCTATAATGTCAAAACCAATCTTGATGGGAAGACTGAAATTTTATGATGAGATAAAATGTTACAGTGAATATTTTCAAATTTTTATAGCAGAGTATAAACAAAATATAGGCATAATTTATAATTATTTTTTAAGTTCAAGGAAAGGATCCAACACTGATAAGTAAATATGAGACTCAAAAATCAGAAATATTATTCCTAGTCATTTTCACACATTCTTTTACTTGAAAATTTTAATGATTAGTGAAATGAGCACTTACATATTTCAAAGTGAAAAAAAGATACTTTATAACTCCAAAAATGTTTACTCTCTAAAGAAATCATCTATTCAATCATATGAAAAGGTGGTCTAGGATACTATCTCAGTTGTTTTTGTTTTACTTAGCAAAATAATTTGTTTTATGGTACAATTGCTGATTTTTTCCCTATGTTCTTTTTCAACTAAGGACATACTTACTATCTTCATAAATATCTAAAATTTTCACAGAGACCAGTAAAAACTATGTCCTATCATCATAATACACATTTTTGTTCTTAGGAGGCTTTGGGCCTAAAATCCTATTTTCTCTGATCAGATAACTCTTAACAAGAACAAAGATGGAAAAGATTTACCCTGCACTTAGATATATGAATACCAATATTTTAAAAGTTAAAAGCAGTTGTATCCATATTCTTAAAAAATTATCTCAATCTAAAATATTTGCTCAATGATATAAATAAATTCAACTGAAGTATCACTTCAAAATAAAACAAACAACAATGTAAGCATTATTTTATGTCAAACTCCTAGAAAATCCCCAGGAGAAACTTAGAATAGTTATTTAAGAAATCCCTAGGTTCAAAATGAAATTCAACTTTTACAACATTCAGTGAACTAAAACTCAAAACATTTTGTTAAATTAACGACGTTGGGTGGATGATATTGTAATAGAAGAAAAATACAAAATGTTACTGAGGAAAGAAAGGGTAAACAGACAGCTTATTATTGAAAAAAATTGTGATCTAGAGATGATCAGATCAGATCAGATAAAACACAACTGCAAACTGCATGCTTGGCCTGCTGCTCCCTGGACGGGTTATGACGACGTGTCTCTTCTCACCCATAGTTCACAGTTCACAGAAAACATTAAAACAATACAACTGAATAATTTCCTTCTACCAAATCAAACTTTCTTTAAGGAAATAAAGAGAGAAGATAATAGATCAAATGTTGCCCCACCTCTTTTTTTTTTTCCTCCTTTTTTCTTTTAGTGAAACTGACATAAATTGTTGAGGAGAGCTACAGCGCCACCAACACAGATCAATGCAAAACAAAAAAGATCTCCCACCGTGTGCAAATAAAAAAAAAAAAAATTAGAAAAATGCCAAAAATTACAAAATGTCTCCCAAATGTACCTTTCTGGAGAAAAACAAGCTAGATCTGCAAAGATTATCTAATGAGGAGCCTCAGAGAACTACTAACATGGAATACAAGTTTAGATCTGATCAGCAAATAAAAGATCCACTATTTAGTAACAGCCATAACTTAATATAAACCCGGTTATGTCAGTCTCCACCTTCATTATACCAAGGGCAGCTTTTCTGTAGTTTGTATCTAAGCAATCCATCAAGAAAACTACAATAGGCCCATTTCACACCAAACCAAACTACATCTATAGTTTGCCTGCTGATCATTTAGTCCTGGACAAATTAGGTAATATATAATTTTTATAAAGAGGATATGCACATATTTGGCATTACCAACATTGCTGGCACAAAACAAGTCCATCTTGAGATAGCTGAGTTCTTTTAGCTCATTGTAATTAAAGTATAATTTATAAACATTTTGCTTTAATCATGAGGTTAAAAAAATTTTTTTTTTCTTTTGGTAAAAATTAACCAGATAAGATTAGGTGGAAATGTGCAGAGATCAAAGCAAAAGAAAAACACCAAGATTGGTTTTGTGAGAAGAAACACAATGAAAATCCTTTTTTAGCTGGCGGCTCAGTCAAAGATGTAATGGCATAAATGTTGTAAAATGACAAACTCACCATTAGTGGAGGCAAAGAAGAAGCCAGTTCTGGAAAAAGAATTGTAACAATATAGGCTGGATACTTGTGTCCCTAGAAACAACAGCCTCCAGGCAGCGTATGGATCTTCCAACATCTTTAAAATATCTGGTAAAGAAAAAGTCAGACTTTCTTCCATTATCGGTGGCTGCATGGGGTGGCTTCCCCAGGATCTGTGGGCGTTTGGGAAAAAAAATCGGAGAAATATCCACGAAGATTAAAAGCAGAGGAGGCAGCGGCAGCCAGAAGACTCTGGGGTTAACAACTTTGCGATGGCAAGCAGGCGGGCTCTGATTGGCTGGGCGGCCAGCGTCCCTACAGTCTGCACTATCCCCCGCTCCCCCCGCCTCCTGCAGCTCGGAAAAAAATGCAGTGTGAGTGCCATTTTACCCTGGGCTTTTAAAAACACAGCCACCCAAACGACAAAGTCTGAAGCTCGCTACCAAGTGACACTGCAAAACAATAGCGCCCACGACTGCCCGCGCTAGCTCGGGAAAATGCCCCCTTTGATGTCCGCCACACTCTTTATTTCTTGCAATGTGTGTGTGTGTGTTTTAAGGACGAGCACGTTTTTCTTAAGCAGCGTGTCATTCACCAACGTCGTGGTCTCCTTTGGATACCAGCGTGGCCAGTGAAAAATGATCCCCATCAAAACATTTTTTTAAATTGAACATCCCAAAGGTACCTAGAGAAACCTTGCACCGAATTCACGTCGTCCCCAGGTCAGGGAGCTTTCACTCCTTGAAAAAAAAAAAAGAATGGGTTCGCACTACTACTTCCTCTTATGCAGAAAATATAAATAAAATAATGATTTTAGCGGCTACGTTACAAACAATAGGCATGCGTACTTTTTTCTCCTTCTTAAAAAATTGTGTCAGAAACCTTTGCTGACTGATAGAATGCTACCAGCCTGCCTTACGAACAAAATGGCTGTGGTACTGAGTTTTTTTGGATCCTCCCACTGTGGGTCCTCCAGGCCTCCAGGAAGTGGTAAAAATCCAAAATAAATACAGTACTAAAAGTACATTGTCCAGGCTGAACTCGGGTGAAGCCTTGGATGGGGGGATGTCTTAAAAATGTGCTGCTTTTTATTAGTTTTTTTTTTTTTTAATTGTTTTGAAAAGAACATCAATCACTAGAGATTTACTTGACTGTAATTTGAACTTCCTGTTTTACATATTTATAAGGTCTTTCACCTATCTTGGCAGGCTTTCAAATTAAGTGGGCTGGGAAATTTGATGCTCTGTGTCTAGTTGTGAGCTAAGTCAGGTATTTGGTGGTTGCAACTGGGCTTTTAAATAAAAACGAAGTCGAAAACTTAAAAAAAAAAAGCATGAACGTTAAATGAACGCTACAGTATGATTGATTGCAAATGTAAAGCCACAAATGTCAGCAAATATGGAAATATGTCAAATACCGCATACATGTGTTAATTGAACACATTCGGTATAAAATTCTTTGCCAGAGAAATTTCTGGTGAGCCAAGGGTAGTACAGGGTTTAAAGAAATCGAGTGAAGAAAGCGAGCAAGTGCCTGCGTTCCACAACCCTCCCCAACGGCCGCCCTCCGCCCCACCCCGCGCCTCTCTCCACCATCTGGTATTTCTTCGCGTTTGGCGTTTTATAGGTAACATGCTCAGAAGAGAGCTATAGCTAGGGTGACCATATAATTTATTGTTTAAATCGGGACATTTTTTGAGAGTGAATGTTTTATTTTGTAATCTCATCAGTAGTTACCTGATTGAGAGCACATTTCAATGACCTGTGATTATAATTAGGAAAACATCCTTAAGAAGTCATCTAATGAAGAGAGTAGAGTAAAATTCTTGATACATTTTTAAGCAGTTTTCCTTCCAACAGAAAAAAAATTGCTAGAGGTCATTTTCATTATCTACTATCTTATCTTACCACCTCCCCAGCCCTGAGTTTTTCTCTCCCAACTCTTCCCCCATCCTTATAAATACACAAAGATTCATATATGTATAAATACATATAGTTATGCATCCATATATGCATATATGGATGGGCATATACATATATACTTTTATTATCTATAGATTAGAATATTCTGTGCATTTTCCATAATATGCATATTTTAAGTTATATACTTCCCTACCACAGAATTTTCTTCAGAATTTTTGAGACCATATTCATGATATACATGATTTGAACATCTTTTGTTTTGGTAAAGGTAAAATGTACAGTGAGATGTTTCGGAAAAATTATCACTGAAAGACATTGGGGAAATAATTCTCACATTGTTTATTCAAATACTTCTTGAGATTTTGGGATTCCCTGGTGGCTCAGATGGTAAAGTGTCTGCCTGCAATGCTGGAGACGTGGGTTTGATTCCTGGGTCGGGAAAATCCCCTGGAGAAGGAAATAGCAACCCACTCCAGTATTCTTGCCTGGGAAATCCCATGGACAGAGGAATCTGGTGGGCTATATAGTCCATGGGGACGCAAAGAGTTGGACACGACTGAGTGACTTCACATTCACTTGAGATCTTAGGGTGTACTAGGCATGATGCTCCTTGCTACATATACATTAATGGACAAACAGGAAGTTTCTCTCCTTCATGAAGCTTACAGTCTTGTGGGAAGACAGAGAAACAAGCAAGTAATTGCAAATTATATAAAAATAACTTTTTTATAATTTTCAAATATCATTTTTTATAATTTAAAAACCTATAATTGGAAATTATAATTGCCACCAAGAAATAAAGTGCAGTCTTCCAGAATAACAGGAAGGGAAAGACATAGAGAAGGGGGTAAGAAAAGTTATTTCTAAGCACATGGCATTGGTGCTAGACTTGAAGGATGAAAAGGGGCCAAAGTTGAAAAATAGGAGAGAAAGAGCGGACTAGGAAGTGGTTGTAGCAAGTGCAAAGGCCCTGAGGCAGGATGGGACTTGGAGTATTCTAGGAAGTGAAATGAGCCAATAGCCCTGCAGCATATTGAGAGAGAGGGAAAATGACATCAAAAGCCAGAAATGTAGTGACATGCTACCGAAGTTTGAAAGTTACAGAAGGATTGAATTTTATTCAGAGAGTAAAATGCTGGAATTTGAGTTTGGAGGTTTCAGTGATGGTAAAATTCAAAGAAGTTGTGGTGAAGTGGAGAAAAAAACTCCATGCTAGTAATAATTTTGAACTTTAGTTCAGTTTAGTCACTCACTCATGTCTGACTCTTTTTGCAGCGCCATGAATCGCAGCACACCAGGCCTCCCTGTCCATCACCAACTCCCAGAGTTCACTCAAACTCATGTCCATCGAGTCAGTGATGCCATCCAGCCATCTCATCTTCTGTCATCCCCTTCTCCTCCTGCCCCCAATCCCTCCCAGCATCAGAGTCGTGTCCAGTGAGTCAACTCTTGGCATGAGGTGGCCAAAATACTGGAGTTTCAGCTTTAGCATCAGTCCTTCCAAAGAACACCCAGGGCTGATCTCTTTCAGAATGGACTGGTTGGATCTCCTTGCAGTCCAAGGGACTCTGAAGAGTCTTCTCCAACACCACAGTTCAAAAGCATCAATTCTTTGGCGCTCAGCTTTCTTCGTAGTCCAACTCTCATATCCATACATGACTACTGGAAAAACCATAGCCTTGACTAGATGGACCTTTGTTGGCAAAGTAGTCTCTGCTTTTGAATATGTGATCTAGGTTGGTCATAACTTTCCTTCCAAGGAGTAAGCGTCTTTTAATTTCATGGCTGCAATCACCATCTGTAGTGATTCTGAAGCCCCCAAAATAAAGTCTGACACTGTTTCCACTGTTTGCCCGTCTATTTCCCATGAAGTGATGGGAGCAGATGCCATGATCTTAGTTTTCTGAATGTTGAGCTTTAAGCCAACTTTTTGACTCTCCACTTTCACTTTCATTAAGAGGCTTTTTAGTTCCTCTTCTCTTTCTGCCATAAGGGTGGTGTCATCTGCATATCTGAGGTTATTGATACTTACATAGCTGCAAAAACAAATGAACAAGCAACAACAAAACAGAGAATTCCCTGGTGGTTCAGTGGTTAGGACTCCACACTTCCACTGCAGGGGACCTGGATTCGATCCCTGGTTGAGGAACTAAGATTCCACAAGACATGTGACCTGGCCAAAAAAAAAAAAAAAAAAATCCCCCAAAACCATAGCTGCATCACAGTGTTTTGGTATTGTATTTTAAAAAATTATATTTCATCTGCATTGGGACAGCATTGATTATGGCTCAGTGCATACATAAATATGAGTGAGAAACAAATATCTAAGACCATACACATTACTAACAAAATCAAAAGGAAGAATTCAGGCAACTGTTTGTTTTAGTTTTGTGCTTCTCTTCAGTAGTGTCAATTTTGGTATTTTTTATTTAAAGAACTTCACATCATATCAGTTGAACAAAGCTCAATTCACACTTTTTTTTTTTTAAACAAATGAGGCAAAGCATTATTAAAGCTAGAATTTAAATCATATAACTGGAATATAAATAGTGTTTTTTTTTTTTAATTTACTAACTGATTGTTAGCAAACCAAATCCTATGTACATATAAGCAGAAGTAGTATGTTCAATTTCTTAGATTCTAAGACTTAGAAAAAGCCAGTCAAATCAATGATACGTAATCCTTTAAATGAGCTTCCATAGTTTGGGAAACTCTAAACAAATCAAATTGTGAACCAATTAGGTAATGCAAATTTTAAGATCTTTACCACTCAGAACTGTATGGGGAAGAAAAATATGTTTTGGAATTCAGATTTTTTACAATAATTTAAAAATAATAATATGATGCATTATCATAATCACCCCATAATCAAGTATAATAATACATTGTACTGAAATACATGATCAGTTATACTAAAAGGAGTAAAGACAGACCATAAGTATCCCCATGTCATTTTGGGTCAGCTTTTGTCACCAAACTGACTGCAACTTTTGAGGAAGCCTTCAGTTTTCAAAGATTTGGAGAATTCATAATTGTGAATGAGGGATTGTGCAACCACGGGCTTTAATCCCATTTCGGTTCTTTCATTTTTTAAATCTATCTATTTGTTTAACTCAGGGCTCTTGCAGGGAAAGCGTCGAGTCCTAACTGCTGGACTACCAGGGAATTCCTTTTTCTGTTTTATTGTTGTTTGTTTGTTTTTCCAGCTATGAAAACTCAGAATTAGCCTGGAGTTTTTTCTCCACTTCACCACAGCTTCTCTGGATCCTAGCATCACTGAAACCTTCAGGCTCTCAAGTCTCCTCGTTACAGTGCGTGGACGCTACTCCCTAGTTGCGGTGCTCGGGCTTCTCGTTGCGGTGGCTTCTCTTGTTGCAGATGGACTCTGGAAGGCAGTCTTCAATAGCTGTGGTGCATGGGCTTGCCAAGTCACTTCAGTCATGTCCGACTCTCTGTGATCCCAGAGATGGCAGCCCACCAGGCTCCCCCGTCCCTGGGATTCTCCAGGCAAGAACACTGGAGTGGGTTGCCATGTTGTGTAATATTCCTGGACCAGGGATTGAACTCCTGTCCCCTGCACTGGCAGGCCAATTCTTAGCCACTGGACCACTAGGGAAGTCCTCCAGTTGTTTCTTAAAAATATATTCTTAGCTTAAAACAAAGCTTATAATCCTAATGACTATAAACAGTTACAAAACAATAAAGTCCTACTGTATAGCACATGAAACGATATTCAATAAAAATAAAGGAATAAACAAAGTTACAATTTGGAAATGGCCAGATTTCCATGTGTGGGCCCTAATAAATGAATATACATGGCACTAACAATTTTTTTTCACAGCATCATCTTTCAGGATTTGAAATAGCTCCACTGGAATTCCATCACCTCCACTAGCTTTGTTCGTAGTGATGTTTTCTAAGGCCCTCTTGACTTCACATTCCAGGATGTCTGGCTCTAGGTCAGTGATCACACCATCATGATTATCTGGGTCGTGAAGCTCTTTTTTGTACAGTTCTTCTATGTATTCTTGCCACGTCTTCTTAATATCTTCTGCTTCTGTTAGGTCCATACCATTTCTGTCCTTTATTGAGCCCATTTTTGCATGGAATTTTCCCTTGGTATCTCTAATTTTCTTGAAGAGATCTCTAGTCTTTCCCATTCTGTTGTTTTCCTCTATTTCTTTGCACTGATCGCTGAGGAAGGCTTTCTTATCTCTCCTTGCTATTCTTTGGAACTCTGCATTCAGATGCTTATATCTTTCCTTTTCTCCTTTGCTTTCCGCTTCTCTTCTTTTCACAGCTATTTGTAAGGCCTCCCCAGACAGCCATTTTGCTTTTTTGCATTTCTTTCCATGGTCCGTCTAGTCAAGGCTATGGTTTTTCCAGTAGTCATGTATGGATGTGAGAGTTGGACTGTGAAGAAAGCTGAGTGCCAAAGAATTGATGCTTTTGAACTGTGGTATTGGAGAAGACTCTTGAGAGTCCCTTGGACCGCAAGGAGATCCAACCAGTCCATTCTGAAGGAGATCAGCTCTGGGTGTTCTTTGGAAGGACTGATGCTAAAGCTGAAACTCCAGTACTTTGGCCACCTCATGCTAAGAGGTGACTCATTGGAAACGACTCTGATGCTGGGAGGGATTGGGGGCAGGAGGAGAAGGGGATGACAGAAGATGAGATGGCTGGATGGCATCACCGACTCGATGGACATGAGTTTGAGTGAACTCCGTGAGTTGATGAGGGATAGGGAGGCCTGGCCTGCTGTGATTCACGGGGTCGCAAAGAGTCGGACATGACTGAGCTACTGAACTGAACTGACCAAATTTTTTTAGTTATTTGTGTGGTCTTGGACAAACCCTTTAAATTTTACGACTTTCCCCATATTTTTCTTCTTAAGAATAGTGAAGTTTACAATTAATTACATTTTTGGGGGCGAAATATTTTCAAGCACCAGCTCACCAGATTTTTTTCTTTCCCAAATGCTTGACTATTTGACAGAAATGCTAAGAGTGTTTCAGATCAGATCAGATCAGTTGCTCAGTAGTGGCCGACTCTTGGCGACCCCATGAATCCCAGCACACCAGGCCTCCCTGTCCATCACCAACTCCCGGAGGTCACTCAGACTCACATTCAGTGAGTCAGTGATGCCATCCAGCCATCTCATCCTCTGTCATCCCCTTCTCCTCCTGCCCCCAGTCCCTCCCAGCATCAGAGTCTTTTCCAATGAGTCAACTCTTCGCATGAGGTGGCCAAAGTACTGGAGTTTCAGCTTCAGCATCATTCCTTCCAAAGAAATCCCAGGGCTGATCTCCTTCAGAATGGACTGGTTGGATCTCCTTGTAGTCCAAGGGACTCTCAAGAGTCTTCTCTAACACCACAGTTCAAAAGCATCAATTCTTCAGCACTCAGCTTTCTTCACAGTCCAACTCTTACATCCAGATCTTTTTACTCATTGTGGGATGTCTTTAGATTACTTTCATCCACTGCAAGCCAAGTGGAATTTTCAAGAAGGGTAATTCCCAGGAGCAGTTTGTGACCTTCAGTGTGGCTGAGACTGCTTGCTGACTAACCAGTATCCATCTTTCCTTCGTCCACTTTAAAAAAAAGGCACAACTTGAGAGTTGTGAGTTAAGTTTTATTTTGGGCAAAATGAGGACTGCAACCTGGGATACAGCACCTAAGATAGCTCTGAGAAACTGTTCCAAAGAGGCAGGAGGGGGAAAGTCATTATAAATGTGATTTTGGTGAGGGGGAAATACTTATAATCAAGCACATATTTTTGCAGAAGGTTTCTGCTAGTATCATGAAGTTTTCTGCTAGTCATGAGGAATAGTCATCACCATGAAGGATTTTTAGTGGTTTTCTAGATACAAGGAGATATAGGAATTAGGCTCATAAAATCAGCTCCTGAAAATATCTAACTATCTGAAGACCTGTCCTGCCGGTTCCTCCCCTCCCTCCCTTCCTCCCCCTACCCCCTCAAGCACAGAGTGCCTCATTTCTGATCTTTACCCTGAACTCCTTTCAGGAGGTGTTGAAGGTCAGCAGCTGCAGCAGCACATGATTTAATCCTTGTAGAGGTAGATGGCAAGTGCCCACGGCAAGTGCCAATTTGTATTTGGCACTTCCTAATAAAATTGGATTTTATATTGGGTTTGCCCCCTAGATGATCTAAGTTTCCCACATAGGTTTAAACAATGAGGTTTAATCAGAGGTCCTTTGGTCAAGGAAGCTTGTGAAGGGGGCTGACTCAGCGGGAGGTGCCTTTTGCTCCTCACCTTCGCCCTCTTTTGCTGGGAGTGTGGTCACCACACCTGGGTGGAGTCAGAAGCTCTGTTTTGACAACAGGGAGGAGAGCTCAAGGCCATGAGTAGCTGAACAGAAAGAAGAAAGCTAGGCTCTGTGGAGCCACCCTACCATGTGGATCTTTTTTTACACGAGAGAAAAAAATTAGAAAACCACTAATTTGTTTTGAAGCACTGTTTTGTGGGGTCTCTTCCTCATAACTAAATGCAGTTCCTAATACAAGGGTAATCTTCATTTTCTCTGTTAAATTCAGCCATTTTTCTTTTTTTCATTTTTGGCCTTCCAGCATGTGGGATCTTATTTCCCCAACCAGGCTTGATACCCGTGCTCAAGCAGAGGAAGCGTGGAGTTTTAACTACTGAACCACTAGAGAAGTCTCTAAATTCACTTTTTAAAAAAATGGTATTTATTTATTAATTTTTGGCTATCCTGGGTCCTGCCAACAAAGGTCCGTCTAGTCAAAGCTATGATTTTTCCAGTAGTCATGTATGGATGTGAGGATTGGACTATAAAGAAAGCTGAGTGTTGAAGTACTGATGCTTTTGAACTGTGGTGTTGGAGAAGACTCTTGAGAGTCCCGTGGACTGCAAGGAGATCCAACCAGTCCATCCCAAAGGGAATCAGTCCTGAATATTCATTGGAAGGACTGATGCTGAAGCTGAAACTCCAATACTTTGGCCACCTGATGCAAAGAACTGACTCACTGGAAAAGACTCTGATGCTGGGAAAGATTGAAGGTGGGTTGAGAAGGGGACGGTGAGGAGAGACCCCTCGTCCAAGGTAAGGTGCGATGGCTGTACTTTGCTGGAGCAGCCGGGAAGAGATACCCCATGCCCAAGGTAAGAGAAACCCAAGTAAGACGGTAGGTCTTGCAAGAGGGCATCAGAGGGCAAATACACTGAAACCATACTCACAGAAAACTAGTCAATCTAATCACACCAAGACCACAGCCTTGTCTAACTCAATGAAATTAAGCCATGCCCCTGGGGCAATCCAGGATGGGCGGGTCATGGTGGAAAGATCTGACAGGGTGTGGTCCACTGGAGAAGGGAATGGCAAACCACTTCAGTATTCTTGCCTTGAGAACCCCATGAACAGTAAGAAAAGGCAAAATGATAGGATACTGAAAGAGAAACTCCCCAGGTCAGTAGGGGCCCAATATGCTACTGGAGATCAGTGGAGAAACAACTCCAGAAAGAATGAAGGGATGGAGCCAAAACAAAAAGAATACCCAGCTGTGGATGTGTCTGGTGATAGAAGCAAAGTCCGATGCTGTAAAGAGCAATATTGCATAGGAACCTGGAATGTCAGGTCCATGAATCAAGGCAAATTGAAAGTGGTCAAACAAGAGATGGCAAGAGTGAATGTTGACATTCTAGGAATTAGCAAACTAAAATGGACTGAAATGGGTGAATTTAACTCAGATGACCATTATATCTATTACTGCGGGCAGGAATCTCTAAGAAGAAATGGAGTGGCCATCATGGTCAACAAAAGAGTCCGAAATGCAGTACTTGGATGCAATCTCAAAAATGATAGAATGATCTCTGTTCGTTTCCAGGGCAAACCATTCAATGTCACAATAATCCAAGTCTATGCCCCAACCAGAAACGCTGAAGAAGCTGAAGTTGAACGGTTCTATGAAGACCTACAAGACCTTTTAGAACTAACACCCAAAAAAGATGTCCTTTTCATTATAGGGGACCTGAATGCAAAAGTAGGAAGTCAAGAAACACCTGGAGTAAAAGGCAAATTTGGCCTTGGAATATGGAATGAAGCAGGGCAAAGACTAACAGAGTTTTGCCAAGAAAATGCATTGGTCATAGCAAATACTCTCTTCCAACAACACAAGAGAAGACTCTATACATGGACATCACCAGATGGTCAACACCGAAATCAGATTGATTATATTCTTTGCAGTCAAAGATGGAGAAGCTCTATACAATCAGCAAAAACAAGACCAGGAGCTGACTGTGGCTCAGACCATGAACTCCTTATTGTCAAATTCAGACTGAAATTGAAGAAAGTAGGGAAAACCACTAGACCATTCAGGTATGACCTAAATCAAATCCCTTATGATTATACAGTGGAAGTGAGAAATAGATTTAAGGGCCTAGATCTGATAGATAGAGTGCCTGATGAACTATGGAATGAGGTTCGTGACATTGTCCAGGAGACAGGGATCAAGACCATCCCCATGGAAAAGAAATGCAAAAAAGCAAAATGGCTGTCTGGGGAGGCCTTGCAAATAGCTGTGAAAAGAAGAGAAGCGAAAAGCAAAGGAGAAAATCAAAGATATAAACATCTGAATGCAGAGTTCCAAAGAATAGCAAGAAGAGACAAGAAAGCCTTCTTCAACGATCAATGCAAAGAAATAGAGGAAAACAACAGAATGGGAAAGACTAGGGATCTCTTCAAGAAAATCAGAGATACCAAAGGAACATTTCATGCAAAGATGGTCTCGATAAAGGACAGAAATGGTATGGACCTAACAGAAGCAGAAGATATTAAGAAGAGGTGGCAAGAATACACAGAAGAACTGTACAAAAAAGAGCTTCACGACCCAGATAATCATGATGGTGTGATCACTGACCTAGAGCCAGACATCCTGGAATGTGAAGTCAAGTGGGCCTTAGAAAGCATCACTACGAACAAAGCTAGTGGAGGTGATGGAATTCCAGTGGAGCTATTCCAAATCCTGAAAGATAATGCTGTGAAAGTGCTGCACTCAATATGCCAGCAAATTTGGAAAACTCAGCAGTGGCCACAAGATTGGAAAAGGTCAGTTTTCATCCCAATCCCAAAGAAAGGCAACGCCAAAGAGTGCTCAAACTACTGCACAATTGCACTCATCTCACACGCTAGTAAAGTAATGCTCAAAATTCTCCAAGCCAGGCTTCAGCAATATGTGAACCGTGAACTTCCTGATGTTCAAGCTGGATTTAGAAAAGGCAGAGGAACCAGAGATCAAATTGCCAACATCCTCTGGATCATGGAAAAAGCAAGAGAGTTCCAGAAAAACATCTATTTCTGCTTTATTGACTATGCCAAAGCCTTTGACTGTGTAGATCACAATAAACTGTGGAAAATTCTGAAAGAGATGGGAATACCAGACCACCTGATCTGCCTCTTGAGAAATCTGTATGCAGGTCAGGAAGCAACAGTTAGAACTGGACATGGAACAACAGACTGGTTCCAAATAGGAAAAGGAGTACGTCAAGGCTGTATATTGTCACCATGTTTATTTAACTTATATGCAGAGTACATCATGAGAAATGCTGGACTGGAAGAAACACAAGTTGGAATCAAGATTGCTGGGAGAAATATCAATAACCTCAGATATGCGGATGACACCACCCTTATGGCATAAAGTGAAGAGGAACTAAAAAGCCTCTTGATGAAAGTGAAAGTGGAGAGTGAAAAGGTTGGCTTAAAGCTCAACATTCAGAAAACGAAGATCATGGCATCTGGTCCCATCACTACATGGGAAATAGATGAAGAAACAGTGGAAACAGTGTCAGACTTTATTTTTCTGGGCTCCAAAATCACTGCAGATGGTGACTGCAGCCATGAAATTAAAAGACGCTTACTCCTTGGAAGGAAAGCTATGACCAACCTAGATAACATATTCAAAAGCAGAGACATCACTTTGCCAACAAAGGTTCGTCTAGTCAAGGCTATGGTCTTTCCTGTGGTCATGTATGGATGTGAGAGCTGGACTGTGAAGAAGGCTGAGCGCCGAAGAATTGATGCTTTTGAACTGTGGTGTTGGAGAAGACTCTTGAGAGTCCCTTGGACTGCAAGGAGATCCAACCAGTCCATTGTGAAGGAGATCAGCCCTGGGATTTCTTTGGAAGGAATGATGCTAAAGCTGAAACTCCAGTATTTTGGCCACCTCATGTGAAGAGTTGACTTATTGGAGAAGACTCTGATGCTGGGAGGGATTGGGAACAGGAGGAAAAGCGGACGACAGAGGATGAGATGGCTGGATGGCATCACTGACTCACTGGATGTGAGTCTGAGTGACCTCCGGGAGTTGGTGATGGACAGGGAGGCCTGGCGTGCTGCAGTTCATGGGGTCGCAAAGAGTCAGACATGACTGAGCAACTGATCTAATCTGAGAAGGGGACAACAGAGGATGAGATGGTTGGATGGCATCACTGACTCGATGAACACGAGTTTGAGTGAACTCCAGGAGTTGGTGATGGACAGGGAGGCCTGGTGTGCTGCAGTCCATGGGGTCGCAAAGTCGGACATGACTGAGTGACTGAACTGAACTGAACTGAACTGAACTCTCCTGGGTCTTCGTTGCTGCTCACAAGTTTTTTCTAGGTATGGCGAGCTAGTGCTGTTCTTCACTGTGGTGCTCAAGTTTCTCACTGCAGTGACTTCTCATTGTAGTGACTTCTTGGGGTGGGGGGGCTGGGTGTGGGGTGAGGAGCTCCAGTAGTTGTGGCTCCCAGGGTTAGTTGCTCCATGGGACGTGGAATTTTCCTGAACCAGGGATCGAATGCTTATCCCCAGCATTGGCAGGTGGATTCTTAACCACTGGTCCACCAGTGAAGTCCTACCTACTTTTTAATTGCTTTGTAATACTAGGCTGAGAAGAGGAATGAGGAGCTTTATGGAAGGCAAGAAATTTGACTTACTCTAGGCTGTGATTACTGGAGAAGGCAATGACACCCCACTTCCTTGGTATCACTTTTCTAGGCAAGTGGTACCCTTGCCTAGAAAATCCCATGGATGGAAGAGCCTGGTAGGCTGCAGTCCAGGGGGTCGCTAAGGGTTGGACATGACTGAATGACTTCACTTTTACATTTCACTTTCATGCATTGGAGAAGGAAATGGCAACCCACTCCAGTGTTCTTGCCTGGAGAATCCCAGGGATGGGGGAGCCTGGTGGGCTGCCGTCTATGGGGTCGCACAGAGTTGGACATGACTGAAGTGACTTAGCAGCAGCAGCAGTAGGCTATGATTACACAGATATGAGATATGAACTTATACAAAGGTAGTGAAGGTGATGTAATTCCAGCTGGGCTATTTCAAATCCTAAAAGATGATGCTGTTAAAGTGCTGCAGCCAATATGCTAGTCAATTTGAAAAACTCAGCAGTGGCCACAGGACTGGAAAACTTCAGTTTTCATTCCAATCCCAAGAAGGGTAATGCCAAAGAATGTTGAAACTACTGCACAATTGCACTCATCTCACATGCTAGCAAGATAATGCTCAAAATCCTTCAAGCCTGGCTTCAACATTATATGAACTGAGAACTTCCAGATGTACAAGCTGGATTTTTTAGAAAAGGCAGAGGAACCAGAGATCAAATTGCCAATATCCATTGGATCATAGAAAAACCAAGGGAATTCCAAAAACATATCTACTTCTGCTTCATTGATCATACTAAAGCCTTTGACTGTGTGGATCACAACAAACTGTGGAAAATTCCTGGTGATAGGAATGCCAGACCACCTTACCTTCTTCTTGAGACACCTGTATACAAGTCAAGAAGCAGCAGTTAGAACTGGACATGAAACAACTGACTGGTTCAAAATTGGGAAAGGAGTATGTCAAGGCTGTATATTGTCACACTGCTTATTTAACTTCTCGGCAGAGTACGTCATGCAAAATGGATGGAGCACAAGATGGAATCAAGATTGCCAGGAGAAATATCAATAACCTCAGATAAGCAGATGATACCACCCTTATGGCAGAAAGTGAAGAGGAACTTAAGAGCCTCTTGATAAAGGTGATAGAGGAGAGTGAAAAAGCTGGCTTAAAGCTCAACATTCAAAAAACTAAGACCATGGCATTCAGTCCCATCACTTCATGGCAAATAAGTTGGGAAACAATGGAAACAGTGACAGACTTAATTTTCTTGGACTCCAAAATCATTGAGAACAGTTATTGTAGCCATGAAATTAAACGATGCTTGCTTCTTGGAAGAAAAACTATGACAAACCGAGACAGCATAGACATTACTTTGCTGACAAAGGTCCATATAGTCAAAGCTATGGTTTTCCCAGTAGTCATGTACAGATATGAGAGTTGAACCATGAAGAAAGCTGAGCACTGAAGAACTGATGCTTTTGAAGTGTGGTGTTGGAGAAGACTCTTGACAATCCCTTGGACAGCAAAGAGATCAAACCAGTCAATCCTAAAGAAAATCAACCCTGAATATTCACTGGTGATGAACCTGAAAACTTTGGCCTCCTGATGTGAAGAACTGACTCATTAGAAAAGAACCTGATGGTGGGAAAGATTGAGGGCAGGAGGAAAAGAGGATGTGATGGTTAGATGGCATCACTGACTCAATGAACATGAGTTTGAGCAAATTCCAGGAGATGGTGAAGGACAGGGAAGCCTGATGTGCTGCAGTCCATGGAGCCTCAGAGTCAGACATGACTGAGCTGCTGAAGAGCAACAGAGGTATTACAGTGAGCATATCAGGAGGCTCAAGTTCCACTGGAAGGTGAACATTCTGCCTTCCTGGGCCTAATCGATTCTAATCCGGTTTTGTTGTATCCAGCTTTTCTCAAAGGCTGTGTCATTCTTTAAGGGTTGTACCATGCCCTCTTCCCTTCTGTCTCAATGGGATCTGATCATCTGAATATATACAATGTTAAAGAGTTGCACAGATATAATTCTTTTAAAAAATATTCAGTAATCTCCTTGATCTATATCCTAAGACAACTTCTCATTTCTCTCATTTAAAAATGGTTCTCTTAATGTTTCTACATGTTTCCCCATAAATCATGTTGCTGACACAGTGTTCTAGAACCACATATACCATCACTATTCACTCTCTGAATATTCTGTTTGAGAGCAATACGTATGCGTCCATCAGCAACAGCCGTCTTCATTTTATGAACCCTTAGTCTTGGCTCACTCAAGTTTCTTATTCCTATACGACTTACCAGAATTCTGGCCTATTGTGAACCTAGCAAAATGATTAAACAGCAAAACCTTAGGTTGGAGATTTTTTTATAGTATGATATTGGAAGTATCAGTAAAAATACAACAAAGGAATTTTTCATCTAGTATTCAATATGAAAGTTATTCTTTTTGCTATTAAAAAGTTGGACTATATAGAACTCCTTCCCTTCCAAGACCATCTCACCAACCTCAGACTGCAGGGTAGTGATGAAAAAAATTACACATTGACACAGACCATACTGCTTAAAATCTTAGCATTGCTTATCATCAGATCAGATCAGATCAGATCAGTCACTCAGTCGTGTCCGACTCTTGCGCCCCATGAACCGCAGCACGCCAGGCCTCCCTGTCCATCACCAGCTCCCGGAGGTCCTCAGACTCGCATCCATCGAGTCAGTGGCCATCCAGCCATCTCATCCTCTGTCGTCCCCTTCTCCTCCTGCCCTCAATCCCTCCCAGCATCAGGTCTTCTCCATGAGTCAACTCTTCGCTGAGGTGGCCAAAATACTGGAGTTTCAGCTTTAGCATCAGTCCTTCTAAAACCAGTGTCTCCTTCTGGACTGGTTGGATCTCTGCAGTCAGGACTCTGAGAGTCTTCTCCAACACACAGTTCAAGATCTTCCGCCTTCTTCCATCCAGCTCTCACATCCATACATGACCACAGGAAGACCATAGCCTTGACTAGGCGAACCTTTGTTGGCAAGTGATGTTCTGCTTTTGAATATGCTATCTAGGTTGGTCATAACTTTCCTTCCAAGGAGAGCGTCTTTAATTTCATCACAGAAATGCAAATCAAAAACACAATGAAATATCACTTCACATCTGTCAGACTTGTTCTACAAATAACAAATATTGGCGAGGATATGGAGAAAAGGGAACCTTTGTATACTGTTGGTGGGAATGTAAATTGGTGCAGACACCATGGAGAACAGTATGGAGGTTTTTTCAAAAAATTTAAAGTAGAACTACCATATGAATAGTATATATGGGTATATACCATATATACCCAGCAATTCCACTCCTAATTATATATCCCCCCACAATGAAAACACCACTTCAAAAATAAACATGCACCCCGATGTTCCTAGCAGCACTATTTACAGTAGCCAAGATACAGAAACAACCTGTGTCCCTGGATAGTGAATGGATAAAGAAGATGTGATGTACATAAAATAGAGTATTGCTGTGCAGTGCTCAGTCACTCAGTCATGTCTGATTCTTTGTGACCCCGTGGCCTATAGCCCACCATGCTCTTCTGTCCATGGATTTTTCAGGCAAGAGTACTATTGTGGGTTGCCATTTCCTCCTCTAGGGGATCTTCCCAACTGAGGGATTGAACCCAAGACTATGCGTCTCCTACATTGAGAGGCAATTTCTTTAGTACTGAACCACCTGGGAAGCCCAGAGTGGAATATTTAGTTCACTTCAGTCATTCAGTCATGTCCAGCTCTTTGCGACCCCATGAATTGCAGCACGCCAGGCCTCCCTGTCCATCACTAACTCCCAGAGTTCACTCAAACTCACGTCCATCGAGTCGGTGATGCCATCCAGCCATCTCATCCTCTGTTGTCCCCTTCTCCTCCTGCCCCCAATCCCTCCCAGCATCAGAGTCTTCTCCAACGAGTCAACTCTTCGCATGAGGTGGCCAAAGTACTGGAGTTTCAGCTTTAGCATCATTCCTTCCAAAGAACATCCAGTGCTGATCTCCTTTAGAAGGGACTGGTTGGATCTCCTTGCAGTCCAAGTGTCTCTCAAGAGTCTTCTCCAACACCACAGTTCAAAAGCATCAATTCTTTGGCACTCAGCTTTGTTCACAGTCCAACTTTCGCATCCATACATGACCACTGGAAAAACCATAGCCTTGAGTAGTAGAATAGTACTTAGCTATAAAAAAGGAAATTCTGTCATTTGCAGCAACATGGATGGACCTAGAGAATATAATGCTTAATGAAAGTCAGACAGAATCTATGATATCACTTATATGTGGAATCTAAAAATTTTTTTAAATGAATGAATATAACTAAACAGAAATTGACTCACAGATATAGAGAACACACTAGTGGTTACTATGGAGAGAGGAAAGGAGGAGGGGTAAGATAGAGGTAAGGGATTAGGAGACACAAACTGCTATGTATAAATTAGATAAGCAACAAGGATATGTTGTACAGCACAGGGAAATACAGCCATTATTTTTTAATAACCTTAAATTGAGTGTAATCTATAAAAGTGTTGAATCACCATGTTGTACAACTGAAACTAAAATAATATTGTAAATCAACTACAGTTTAAAAAAATGAGTCTTACTAGAAGTATTTTCAAAAAGCAAGAGCATTCCAGAAAAAAACATACTTCTGCTTTATTGATTACACTAAAGCCTCTGTGTGGATCACAACAAACTGCAGTAAATTCTTAAAGAGATGGGAATACCAGACTACCTGAACTGCCTCCTGAGAAATATTTATGCAGATCAAGAAGCAACAGTTAGAACCAGACATGGAACAACAGACTGGTTCCAAATAGGGAAAGGAGTACGTCAAGGCTGCATATTGTCACCCTGCTTATTTAACTTCTAGGCAGAGTACATCATGTAAAATGCCAGGCTGGATGGAGCACAAACTGGAATCAAGATTGCTGGGAGAAATATGCAGATAACACCACCCTTATGTCAGAAAGTGAAGAAGAACTAAAGAGCCTCTTGATGAAAATGAAATAGGAAAGTGAAAAAGTTGGATTAAACTCAACATTCAGAAAATTAGGATCATGGCATCTGGTCCCATCACTTCATGGCAAATAGATGCGGAAACAATGGAAACAGTGAGAGACTTTATCTTTTGGGACTCCAAAATAACTGCAGATGGTGACTGAAGCCATAAAATTAAAAGATGCTTGCTCCTTGGAAGAAAAGCTATGACCAACCTAGACAGCATATTAAAAAGCAGAGACATTACTTTGCCAACAAAGGTCTATCTATTCAAAGCTATGGTTTTTCCAGTAGTCATGTATGGATGTGAGAGTTGGACTATAAAGAAAGCTGACCTCTGAAGAATTGATGCTTTTGAACTGTGGTGTTGGAGAAGACTCTTGAGAGTCCCTTGGATTGCAAGGAGATCCAACCAGTCTATCCTAAAGGAAATCAGTCCTGAAAATTTATTGGAAGGACTGATGCTGAAGCTGAAACTCCAATACTTTGGCCACCTGATGCGAAGAACTGACTCACTGAAAAAGACCCTGATGCTGGGAAAGATTGAAGGCAGGAGGAGAAGGAGACAACAGAGGATGAGATGGTTGTATGGCATCACTGACTCAATGGACGTGAGTTTGGGTGACTCCAGGAGTTGGTGATGGACAGGGAAGCCTGGTGTGCTGCAGTCCATGGGGTTGCAAAGAGTCGGACATGACTGAGTGACCAAACTGAATTGAACTGGCAAGGATTTCTGCATCGTATAGATGTGTGAGGTCAAAAAGGAAGTGGAACAGCTATAGGGATAGAAACACAATTGATAAAGACTTAATTAAAGTACGAACCTGAACAATCATACAAAGAGAGACCAGAATTTTCTGTGTAAGAGATCATTAAAGTTTCCATACAAGGAAGACTATGTACTGCTATGGAACATGAATTATTATTTAAATAAAAAGAGTCAGCAAATAATTCAGGCCTAGAATGGCAAAGAAAGAGGAATTTAATAGGATCAAATTATAAATTATTTCCCTAGCTACATCTAGCTAAGAATTCTTATAATTCCTTAGTGTGGAGGGAGTTGGGTTGATGTTAATGACAGAATCTACACAGGTGGTTCATTGTATTTTAATATTTAGCCAGTTATGCTTAATGAATTCTATTGTCTATATTGCATTCCATTAAAAGAACATGATAGGAATTGTTGTAATTTAGATTTGGGGACGGAAGAGCTCTCAACTGACAATTGCATTCAAAATTCTGGTGCTCAGTGTAGGTGGTGAAGAGAAGCAGTACCTCTTACAGAAAATGTGTTTCATAAGGCTTATTGCTGTCTGGTTGGGTTAACATCTTCAGGGGCTTCTCCCTGGGAAGCAGGGGGCCTTGATTTTGCTATTAAGTGTAAGTAGCCAAAGAGATAGAGAAGGTAATGCACCCCACTCCAGTACTTTTGCCTTGAAAATCCCATGGATGGAGGAGCCTGATGGACTGAAGTCCATGGGGTCGCTAGAGTCGGACACGACTGAGAGACTTCACTTTCCCTTTTCACCTTCATGCATTGCAGAAGGAAATGACAACCCACTCCAGTGTTCTTGCCTGGAGAATCCCAGGGACAGGGAAGCCTGGTGGGCTGCCATCTATGGGGTCGCACAGAGTCGGACACGACTAAAGTGACTTACCAGCAGCAGCAGCAGGAGCAAAAGAGAAACAGTCCTTGCAAAGCTGGATTGCTAGTGTGATAATTGATTTCTACCTTTTGACCATTGAAAGAATCATTATTTGACATATATGTGTGATAAATATATATATGTATATGTTTATACTCTATACACTATTATCCAATGTCAAATCTAGCTTTCAGATTTTCTTATTGATAAAAATAATTTTCTAAGTGACCTTTACTCCTGCATATTATTCTCTTCTATTAATATTATATTTATTTTCTTGTGGCACCCTGAAGGAGTGTGGATGGTAAAAGTAACATAAACTCAATACCAGCCCTTTGGAGAAGATGGAAATTTGTCATGAAGATCACAATAACCACTGTAGTCCCACTTCTTTAGAACTCTTTCCAATGTCTTTCCTTGTACTTCATTTTGTGTTGGCAAACTTTCAGAATCAAGAGTGCCAAGTCAGAGATCCCTATTATGTAACTGAACAAGTATATATAATAGCAGTCACAAAAATAACTCAGATGGAAATGATTACATAATTAACACAATCGCACCCTCCTTTGATAAAGGGCAGAGATTTTGCAAGAGGCTTCGGAAGACTGTCCCTTCTATGGTTCTAAATCATTTGTCAAATCACAAGTACAGAGTACGTTAAATGAAATCATCAGCTTGCATTTTTGCTTCCTAATCATTTCTTAGATTATCTGGGCTGAATGAATGGGGTTATATGGGAATGAATACCGAATAGAGTGGTGACTTTGGGGCATGAAAGACTTGGAAAATGGGAAAATAGCCAATGGGTAAAAATGGCAATGGGATACTCCAAGGGAATGAGGGAGAAAAAAATGTCAGGAGAGGGAATTGGGGCATAAAATAATATGGAATGGTGCCAAATAGGGTGATCAGATAATTTAGATTAAAACCCAGAACGTTTTCAAGAGTGAAAATGTCAGTGTTAATTGCACTGGGACAGCAGGTTGGATTCGGAGAAGGCAATGGCACCCCACTGCAGTACTCTTGCCTGGAAAAGCCCATGGATGGAGGAGCCTGGTCAGCTGCAGTCCATGGGGTTGTGAAGAGTCAGACATGACTGAGCGACTTCACTTTCACTTTTCAAGAGTGAAAATGTCAGTGTTAATTGCACTGGGACAACAGATTGGATTCCGAGAAGGAAATGGCAACCCACTCCAGTGTTCTTGCCTGAAGAATCCCAGGGACAGGGGAGCCTGGTGGGCTGCCGTCTATGGGGTCACACGGAGTTGGACACGACTGAAGTGACTTAGCAGCAGCAGCAACAGGTTGGATTATACATGATAAAAAAGGAAATATGGTCATTTTATGTAAACTGGAAAAAAAAGACACAAACCTACAGCCCTGTTGGCAGCCAGCAGTTTGCTTTTTACCAAATACATGACGAGTTTGATATTAGTATCCTTAAATTTTTGATCCCTCATCATTGACTGCTTTTCTCTTTTCACAAGCAAAAGGAAAGGCCAGGTGGATCCTCACTGAGGGTTCTTTAAAGAGATTGATTACCTAGGAGTCAGTATGAAAGGTTGCTGAACCCAAGATAAGGTGTCCGACTTTCGACCCCAGTCAAAGCCCACCAGGCTCCCCGGGGGGGGGGCGCCCCCCGCCGCGCAAAGAGTGAGTTAAAGTCACTCTCTGTTAGGATCCAGGCTTCAATCTCAGAACTGCTAGTGAAGATCTATGCTATTGGCTCTTTGATTTATGGTAATTCTAAGCTAGAAGCTAGTGTGGTGGATTCCGTCTTCTCCTATCTATAGTGACTGTTGCATTATATTCAGTGTCGTGCTACAAGTCTTAAAATGTAAGGTCCACTGAAAGATATCTTAAGCTGCTTGTATTTTCAAATCACTTTTCTGGGTTCGTTGTGCATATTTGGAAAACAATCCATCAAACCTCAGTCTGCAAACTGTTAACTTAAGGGATACACACACCAGGAAATAAGACTAAATTCATTTCTATTTTGAACCAGCCCTGAAGCAGTGCTTCTGGACCAGCTTTCATCCTGGGAAGGTGAATAATAAGGGCTGAACCCTTGTGGCTCAGCTAGTAAAGAATCCACCTGCAGTGAGGGAGACCTGGGTTCAATCCCTGGGTTGGGAACATCCCCTGGAGAAGGGAAAGGCTACCCATTCCAGTATTCTGGCCTGAACAATTGCATGGACTGTATAGTCCATGGGGTCACAAAGAATTGGACATGACTGAGTGATTTGCACTTTAACAGGAATAGGATTTCAATCTTTACAGAGAGGTCCTCAGGTCACTTGCCTTTTTAGGAGCACTCTGTGGTAGGATATCTCATTGAGAGCTGCAATCCTTCAGGCTTGGTACTCTGAGCAGAGTATGATGCTGGCAATTTGCTGTTGCCAAAAGAACCCCAAGCGCCCTAGGTCACTCCGTGCCCCTCAGGCCACCATGCAGCATTCAGTACTATTGCGCATGTGTGCTTAGTCACTTAGTTGTGTCTGGCTCTTTGAGACTACGTGGACTGTGTAGCCCACCAGGCTCCTTTGTCCCTGGGATTCTCCAGGCGAGAATATTAAAGTGGGTTGCTATTTGCTTCTCCAGGGGATCTTCCTGACCCAGGGATTGAACTTGGGTCTCCTGCATTGCAGGTGGATTCTTTACTGTCTGAGCCACCAGGGAAGCCCCAGTTGGTATCGTTAGAAGATATTTTTTTGTAATCATATCTCTTCCTGCTGTTCCTCTCTTTCCACAGTGGTCTGTATCAAAATAGGGCTCACTTGGGACTTCCCTGGTGGTCCAGTGGTTAAGACTCCACACTCCCAATGCAGGGGGCCCGGGTTCCATCCCTGGTCAGGGAACTAGATCCCAGAGTTCGAATGTGCAACTAAAGATCCTGCATGCCACAACTGAGACCCAGTGCAACCTGGTAAATTAATTTAATTTAATTAAAAAATATTTTTAAAAAAAGGACTCAGCCTAGCTGGACTCGCTACTCTAGATGCTGCTCCTAAGAGCTGTGGGGGAAAGGGTTGGAACCCTGAAGAAGTGCGGATGGTACTGGGAGACTTTCCACTCTGAGTAGTAGGAGGGATGCTCCGGTACTGTGTGTCTGACAACAGACTGAGATAGTATTGAACCTCAGATTACAGAGAAGTCATCTGCTCATCTGCTTTGTAAAGAATATTCCAAAGTGCAGTTTCTTGAAATACAGATTCTGATGTCTGTGAGCTCTCTGTGAGGATTTCTAAATTTTGCACTTTCATTTCAATAATAATTTAAAAGATAATATAAGCACATATTGGATCATCTAAACAATTTCTCTGTATCCAAGCCTGGAGGACTACAATCCATGGGGGTGGCAAGAGTTGGACATGACTTGGCGACTAAACCACCACCCTGCAAGTTTAGTCTTGGCTTTGTGTTTATAATTGAGTCAGCACCGAGCAGTTCTGTTCTAATCAGGGAGCTAATGAGAAAGAACTAAAGCTGAATTAATATGTAAATGATGTATTTATGCCAAGCGAAGGCCACATAATATCACAACAGGCTGCAGGAACAAGTGGTTTACAGTGATTTGAATAAAAAAAAAAAAAAAATGATGGGGAATTGTCATTTCACAGTACCTGCCCGTCACCTGTCATTCAAGTTACAACCAGTGATGACTGTAACAGTAACATCTGTCACATGAAATTAAACTTTTATTTTATTTACTTTTACATTTTAAAAATACTTATTTATTTATTTTTGGATGTGGTGGGTTTTAGCTGCAGCATGTGGGTTCTTTCATTGTGGTGTGTGGGCTCCAGGGTGTGTGGGCTCCAGAGTTCCTGGGCTCTGTAGTTTGTGGCAGGAGCTAAGTTGCTCCATGTAGGGGATCTTAGTTCCCTGACCAGGGATTGAACCCCCTACGTTTGAAGGTGGATTCTTAATCCCTGGACCACCAGGGAAGTCCCCTTAAACTTTCATTTTAAAACTTCCTGGTTTTATTGCTTCACTTATATTCACTTTACGAATTGGTATTTTTTGTGGTCACATAGCTCTGTAAGTAGGAGTTGCTATCTAGTTGCATGTGAGGACCAGGATCTTTTTTTTTTAAATATAAATTAATTTATTTTAATTGGAGGCTAATTACTTTACAATATTGTATTGGTTTTGCCATACATCTACATGAATCTGCCATGGGTGTACACATGTTCCCCATCCTGAACCGCCCTTTCATCTCCCTCCACGTACCATCCCTCTGGGTCATCCCAGTGCACCAGCCCCGAGCGTCCTGTATCATGCATCTAACCTAGACTGGTGATTCATTTCACATATGATATTATACATGTTTCAATGCCAGTCTCCAAAATCATCCCACCCTCAACCTCTCCCACAGCGTCCAAAAGACTGTTCTATACATCTGTGTCTCTTTTGCTGTCTAGCATACAGGGCTATCATTACCATCTTTCTAAATTCCATATATATGCATTAGTATACTGTATTGGTGTTTATCTCTCTGGCTTACTTCACTCTGTATAATAGGCTCCAGTTTCATCCACCTCATTAGAACTGATTCAAATGTATTCTTTTTAATGGCTGAGTAATACTCCATTGTGTATATGTACCACAGCTTTCTTATCCATTTGTCTGCTGATGGGCATCTAGGTTGCTTCCATATCCTGGCTATTATAAACAGTGCTGCGATGAACATTGGGGTACACGTGTCTCTTTCAATTCTGGTTTCCTCAGTGTGTATGCCCAGCAGTGGGATTGCTGGATCATAAGGCAGTTCTATTCCCAGTTTTTTAAGGAATCTCCACACTGTTCTCCATAGTGGCTGTACTAGTTTGCATTCCCACCAACAGTGTAAGAGGGTTCCCTTTTCTCCATACCCTCTTCAGCACTGATTGCTTGTAGACTTTTGGATAGCAGCCATTCTGATTGGCCTGAAATGGTACCTCATTGTGGTTTTGATTTGCATTTCTCTGATAATGAGTGATGTTGAGCATCTTTTCATCTGTTTGTTAGCCATCTGTATGTCTTCTTTGGAGAAATGTCTGTTTAGTTCTTTGGCCCATTATTTGATTGGGTCGTTTATTTTTCTGGAATTGAGCTGTAGGAGTTGCTTGTATATTTTTGAGATTAATTCTTTGTCAGTTGCTTCATTTGCTCTTATTTTCTCCCATTCTCAAGGCTGTCTTTTCACCTTGCTTATATTTTTTCCCCTCATGGTGAATAAAGGAATATTTGTTGTGCAGAAGCTTTTAATTTTAATTAGATGACCAGGATCTTTAAAGAGCATGAACTTGGGGACCAAATTTCCAGATATCAGTCATAGCTCTGAGTAACCTTGGAAATTTTCCTCCTTTTTGTGCCCCAGTTTCATCTCCAGTATTCTTGCCTGGAAAATCCCATGTTCAGAGGAACCTGGTAGGCTACAGTCCATGGGGTTGCAAAAAGTTGGACATGCCTGAATGACTTCACTTTCTTTCACTTTCTTCATCTGAATGGGCATAATGACATCTACTATTATCTTGAGGAGTAATTGAATACATGTAAATTATTAGTATAGTGCCTGGGCCTACTAGGTATTCCTGTGGTAAAATAATTTAGGTCATTAGCTAAATTAGCATACTAAGTGATGTAGGTCAGAAAGAGAAAGACAAATACTAGATTATATCACTCATATGTGCAATCTAAAATATGAACTTGTCTATGAAACAGAAGCAGACTTATAGACATAAAGAACAGACCTGTGGTTGCCAAGAGGGAGGGGGTGGAGGAGGAATGGACTGGGAGTTTGGGATTAGCAGATGCAAGCTGTTATATATGGGATGGATAAACAACAAGGAACTACTGTATAGCACAGGGAACTAGCATCAGTGTCTTGTGATAAATCATAATGGAAAAGAATATTTGAAAAATGTATATGTAACTGAATCACTTTGCTGTACAGCCAAAATTAAAACAACATTGAATATCAACTATATTTCAGCAAAATAGATTAAAAAATGATTTAGCTCAGAAATAAGGAAAGCTATAACTGTGTGAGAAATCTCCTCTGTTGGATAAATTAAGGTATATCAAATAATAAGTAACATTTACATAGTTTATCATGTTGATAAGAAAAAACTGTTTCAATTCCTGGGTTGAGAGGATTCCCTAGAAGAGGGAATGGTGGCCTTCTCCAGTATTCTTGCCTGGGAAATCCCAAGCACAGAGGAGCCTGGCAGGCTTCAGGCCACGATGTCGCCGAGTAGGACACAACTGAACCCACGTGCACATTCTCCTTAGGCTTCAACATCCACCCTGGAGACCACATATTTTGTTGCTGTTATTATAAAGATGAGGAAACTAAAGCTTGGACAGTTGAAGTGATATACCCTGAAAAACATGTTTGCTATGAGCGTTTGATATTTCTTACCCTCATGGTGAATAAAGGAATATTTTATAACTGAATATTTTCCCCATTTTCTTTTGGGTTGCTAGGAGGCCCAGAGCTAATTTTGTAGCTCAGCCCGACCGCAGGTAATTTCCATGGGTCGCTACTGAGCGACTCACTTTCACTAGCATTGGAGAAGGAAATGGCAACCACTCGGTGCGGGTCCTGGGGACGGCGGGCGGGGACTGAGAGACTATTGGTCTGGACAGCTATGTTAGATTTTCTGTCCTGTTCTTGATTTTTCTATTCTAATTTACATTTTCTCTGATTCTGAACATTTATGCCTCATTTTATTATTTGGAATTCTGTCTAATCTGACTCATACATTTTGGAAAACTTTGAGCCATAAACAAATAAATTGATTCGTGATTGCATGACTAGTAACATTTAGATCTTGATGTGTGCTCTTTTGACTTTGTGGGAAGTCACATTTATTGAGCATCTAGTGTGTCCTGGTACTTTAAATGCATAATCGTATGCAGTCCCCACATTAGCTGGTGTGAAGTGGCTCAGTTGCTGCTGTCTTTATTTTCAGAGGAAGATACTGAAGCTTATAGAAGTATTAAGACTTTCCCAAGATTAATAAATGTTCTTAATTTCTTATTTTGTAAATTGTTAACAATTTAAACAAAAGCAGGTCCTTCCTCTTCTAAAGCCAGATCTTTGTATCCATCTCCCCACCCCTTCCTCTCCCCACAGCACCCCTTGCCCTGCCCCCCTAACCCCCTGCCCCCACCATGTGGCTTTTCCTATTATGGCTTTGCCAAGAACAAAACTGCCATTCCAACTATCCTGCCACTTAAGCTCTTTATCATTTTTTAGTTAAAATAATACTTAGTATTACAGCAGGAACACAAATATTTGGCAAAGATGGTCCCCAGCTTACAGTATCCTTAGTAGATTTTCCGAGTTTCCCAGAGCACTGTTCTTTGCGCCATTGTTGTACACTTGCCCAGGATGCCTTCTAGAAAAAGACTGAATAAAGGGAAACTCAGAGACTGGTGTTCCAAGGGTGAGCTGGCACGCAAATCTATGTATGCAGATCTATGTATGCCTACAACTTGCCTGTTTCTTTTTTTTTTTTTTCTTTAAAATTTATTTATTGGCTCTGGTGGGTCTTTGTAGCTGCACTCAGACTTTCTCTAGCTGCAGTGAATGGGGGCTGCTCTTCCTTCTGGTGCGTCGGCTTCCCACTGTGGTGACTTCTCTTGTGGAACTTGGTCTCTAAGACACTCGGGCTCAGTAGCTGTAGTGCATGGGCTTAGTTGCTTGAGGCATGTAGAATCTCCCTGGACCAAGGATTGAACCCATGTCCCCTGCATTGGTAGGTGGATTCTTAACCACTGGACCACCAGGGAAGATCTTCCTGTTTCTTTAGTTAGTTAGTGTTAGTCACTCAGTCTTGCCTGACTCTTTGCGATCCCATGGACTGCAGCCCATCAGGCTCCTCTGTCCATGAGATTTTCCAGCAAGGATACTGGAGTGGGTTGCCATTTCCTTCTCCAGGGGATCTTCCCAACCCAGGGATCAAACCGAGGTCTTCTCACTGCAGGCAGATTCTTTACCGACTGAGCTACGAGGGAAGCAGGGCTTAAAGACTATCACACAGATTGGCTCCTGTCAATATATCCCCTGGCGATTCAAAACTGCTTCTCTTAATCGCCAGCCAGCAACAAGTGTGGTGAAGTCCTATGTTGACGGGATTAAGGTCCAACAGAAAGTTTCTTTCCATTGTGACCTAGATCTATGTCACAGGAAGCGCTGGAAGCATCATTAGGTGTCGGTTGTCCAGAGACTAGAGTGAATGACAGTAGAGTCTCAATATCTCAGCTAAAATTATACACCAGTCTGTATGGTGTTTCCCAGATAGTGGGGTTTCACAGACTTCAATCATTTGATTACCACAATTTTTGCTTATCCTCATGTCATCTTTACTTTGTATGCTGTGCTGTGCTTAGTTGCTCAGTCATGTCCCACTCTTTGCGACCTCATAGACTGTAACCCACCAGGCTCCTCTGTCCTTGGGGATTCCAGGCACGAATACTGGAGTGGGTTGCCATTTCCTTCTCCAGGGGATCTTCCCAACCCAGGGATCGAACCCAGGTCTCCCATATTGCAGGTGGATTCTTTACTGTCTGAGCCATAGGGAAACCCAAGAATACTGAAGTGGGTAACCTATCCCTTCCCCAGGGGAACTTCATGACCCAGAAATTACACAGGGGCCTCCTGCATTGCATGCAGATTATTTACCAGCTGAGCCAACAGGGATGCCCCATCTTTATTATACATACATACACACATCACTCAGTTGTGTCCGGCTTTTTGTGATCCCATGGACTGTAACCCACCACGCTCCTCTGTCCACGGAATTCTTCAGGCAGGAATACTGGAGTGGGTTGCCATTTCCTTCTCCAGAGTATCTTTCCAACCCAGGGATTGAACCCAAGTCTCCTGCATTGTCGGTGGACTCTTTACTATCTGAGCCACCAGGGATGCATATCTTTACTGTAATTTATTTCAGTGTTCTTCAATGACAGTTTTACTTAAATACATTATTTTAAAAGGAAACTTTTAGTTGTTGCCATTAATGAGAGAACAGTTTCACTTACTATAATAGAAGATCATCTTAGAACTAATACAGTGACAACCAGACTATACTATCAAATTCTTTGCAGACACAGGGATTGGGAATTAGGAGGTCTGTCATTTATTTATTTTTTTAAAAATTATTCTTTTGCTTTTGTTTTTATTTTTTATTGGAGTATAGTTGCTTTAAAATATTGTGTTAGTTTCTGCTGTCATTTATTTCTAACAGTCACATAAACTACTATGTAAACTATTGAACAGCGTGCAAGAACTCTAACTTCTTGTGCCATCCCTTTCCCCATTTGAAAAAGCTTCAGACCCATTTACCTTTTTCATCATAGCCATTATCTGTGAGGAAAAGCAGAGAGTTCCCTTTGCCAATTGCAAGATGTAACTGGAGACTGTAGGGCATTAGGCTGTGGAAGGAAGGGACTAAGAGAGGTTTGAAACTACAAGGAAAGAATCAGCAGCTGACACAGTGCTGAGACAAGAGGGTACCAAGTGAACCCTAGTTGCAGATTTTGTGTAGTAGCACCTGTAAAGAAAAGCAAAAACAGTGTCAGTTTAGAACAAAGGGCTTAGAAGCTGTTCAAAGGAGGAGAAATATCACAGCAGTAGAGAAATTTAAAATGGAAGAAGAAAAGATGATAAGTGTTCTCAGTGGTAAACATGAAAAGTCCTGATTCCTAAGCAAAATTCTGCTTCCAATGATCATTCCAGATTAATCTCTTGATTTAGGAAATATACACATATCCTGAAGGGTTTCTTTACATTTTTATGGGCTTATAAAATACTACATGAGTTGTTTAGATGGTAGCTACACTTGTGGATGTTATTTGTCACTGGAAATGTGTGTAGATCATATTCCAAATATAATTTGTTCTTCAATAAAATTCAAATAAATCGTCTATTGCCCAAATATAGGGATTATTTTATGAGAGCCGTGATTAAAATGCCATTGGGAATGAGTTTCAGACATATTCATTCAATGATTCAGCTGCCAAGAATGAAAGCACATAACTTGGTTAAACGTTGGATAACTTGCCATGGAAGAGGAAAGCTGTGATTGATTTTGGAAGAAATATATGGAGAAAAAATGAAAGCTGCTGCTGCTGCTACTAAGTCACCTCAGTCGTGTCCGACTCTGTGCGACCCCTGAAATGGCAGCCCACCAGGCTCCCCCATCCCTGGGACTCTCCAGGCAAGAACACTGGAGTGGGTTGCCATTTCCTTCTCCAATGCATGAAAGTGAAAAGTGAAAGTGAAGTCGCTCAGTCGTGTCTGACTCTTAGCGACCCCATGGACTGCAGCGCACCAGGCTCCTCCATCCATGGGATTTTCTGTTAGATATTATAACAATTCTATGAACTGGGTTGAGAATAAGGAATATTTGCAAATTATTGTAAAAGAGAAAAAGCTGCAAAGATGACACAACAGCGACAGAAAGCATTAGAAAAACGTTGAACCAGCTGAGCAAGATTTGAGTGTGATGATAATAATGTTGAGAATAAGTGGAATAAGCCATCACCCTTGAGTACTTTATTACAGAGCAGTGCTGCTGTGAGTATTTCAGCAGCTGCATACCTCCATTAAGTGTGGATCTTGGGAACAGTTAAGTACATGTCACCTTAAGATTAAATTGCTTCCTAGAAAGCCAAATGACAGTTCAAAAACTTTTCTGTGATTAGCGTTTTTTGAATCCTGCGGCAAAGAAAGAGATGAAGAAGTAAATCCTATTTCTCTCTTTTATTTTATTTCATCTTATTTTTCACTGTGCTGGGTGGCCGTTTTGGGCCTTCACTGCTGTGCACAGGCTTTCTCTAGTTGCAGTGAGCGAGGGCTACTCTCTGGTTATGGAGGGCGGGCTTCTCATTGCAGTGGCTTCTTTTGTTGCAGAGCATAAGCTCTAGGGTGAGTGGGCTCAGTAGTCATAGCTCCTGGGCTTAGTTGCCTGCAACAAGTGGAATTTTCCCAGATCAGGGACTGGGATGTGCCCTGCATTGGCAGGTGGATTCTTAACCACTGGACCACCAGAGAAGTCCCCATTTCTCTTTTTTCTTCTCTCCAGAGCAACAAAAATCCAGTGTTTCCCCATCAATTTACATCCCATAGCTATAAATGTGATCATAGACTCACATCATTTTGAAGGGGCAGAGAATCCCTTGGGAAATGTGGGCGCTTTCAAAAACATCTGCCTCTTCAAACTAAAAGATGGAATATGAGCTCAGGATCTCAGTAGGATAGAATTGAGTCTTAAATTCAACATTTTCAAGAGGATAGTTGACTTTTCCTGCCTTCTGGAGGTGTCCACCTGTCATGATTGGTTGTCACCACCAATCAGGATGAGTAGTAGCGCGGCGGCGGGCGGCGTCCCAGGTAGTAGTGGTTCTCCATCACATATTAGCAGTTTTGACTTGGGAAAGTTTTCTCAAAAATATGGGTATAAGCTTGGAGGCTTCTCACTTCCATAAGTTCTCTAACATAGAATCGTATGCACTTGGCGTTAGAGATATCTAAGTCAAATATATAAAGCTAAGTCTTGTCAGAGCAAACTGGTATCAGGACAGATGAGAAGACTTCTACCATAGCCACGGTTATAAAACATTCTGACTTTTCCTGGATATGTTAGCAAGTGACCTATGAATGGCCTTTTGTCTCTAAAAACTTGTGGATACCCTTAAGGATCATTGGTGTTTCACTAAAGGAGACTTTTGGGTCATACTTATTTTATTGAATTTGACATATGTTCTAAAAAGTATACAAATCTAAGAGTATATCTTGATCAAATTTTATAAAATGAATAGGACCTAGATCAAGAAACAGGATATTGTTAGAATTTTAGAAATTCCCATTATGCCCACTTTCAATTACTCCCCAACAAGTAACAACTATCCTTATTTCTAACACCAAAGACTGGTTTTGCCTATGTTAGAACCTTTATATAAACCAAATTATACAATATATACTTTCATGTTCAATTATGTTTGTGAGACTCATTCATGTTGTTGCATATTACTCATTGCTGAATAATATTCCATTCTGGAATAGATCACAATTTATTTATCAGTTCTACTGTTGGGGGACAGATGGACACCATTTTGATCACTTGCTGAACAGACTTGGCCCAGAAATTTGACTTCTGGACTTAAAGGAAAGATTTCTAAAGTTGTCTTACAGGTGATATTGTTGAGGAAGGCTTAGATGAAAGATAAGTTGTTAGCTAAGGAGGGATCCAGATTATCATCAGGGTTTGCTAAGTCTTCTTTAAGAAGTGAGGAATATTATTCATACATTGGAATTGAGGTCTTCCAAGCATAATCAAATATTCATACTCACACAAGTTTATAAGGTAATTTCCTATCTTTCCACAAATGAAATTATGCATGCTTTAGAATTCTGTAAATTGCAGTCTGTTATCCATCATCATTACCCTGAAAAAGCCAGAAACCATCACTATTTATGTCTAAAAACAATACCAAGATCTCTTTTAGGGAGGATGAAAGCCTGATAATCTTTTTTTTTCACTTAAAATTTTTTATTATTTATTTATTTTTATTGAAGTATAGTTGATGTGCAGTATTATATAAGTTACAGGTATATGATATAGTGATTCACAATTTTTAAAGGTTATACTCTTTTGATAACTAATCTCATCATAATTTCTTTCCCTGTGAGAGGTCCAACTCTTATCATTCTTTTGCAGAAAAACTAAATAAATCAATGTATTTTTCTTATTTGGTTACACTGTTGACCCATTTTCTCTCATGGTATAAACTCAAGATGTTAAGTGATCTATCATTTTGCCCTCCTTTTATTCTACCTGGATTTCTAGTTTTGAAATTTAAATTTCAAAGTTCTGTTTTCCATACATGGCCCTGATACTTTGATTAAGTTTGAGTCTGAAATTTTGCTCCATGCTGATCTCCTCCTGGTCTATTTTTAAATTTTTTTTTCAATGCTCATAGCAACTGTATTTACCTTGGTTCTAAGCCCTGATAACTCTTTATAAAGGTATTGTTGTCTTTATATTTAGTCTCCAAAAGCCTGGGCTTTCATTGGGAAGGATGGTCTCCAGCATCATGTATAGACTTCTTTTAATACAGCTATGGGGCTTCCCTGGTGGCTCAGTGGTTAAAAAAAAAAAAAAAAAACAACTGCCAATGCAGGAGACACGAGTTCGATGCCTGCTCTGGGAAGATCCCACATGCCGAGGAGCAACTAAGCCCCTGTGCCACAACCACTGAACCTGTGCTCTCTATCTGGGAGCCACAACTACTGAAGCCTGTGCGCTCTAGAGCCTGTGCTCTGCAGGAAAAGAAGCCACTGGAATGAGAAGCACGAGCCCTGCAACAAACAGTACCCCACATTTGCCACAACCAGAGAAAAGCCATGCAGCAATGAAGCCCCAACACAGCCATAAAAAAAAATAAATAAAAAAAAACACAGCTCTAGTGACAGGGTGATTGATCATGGATAAGCACGTGAGCCTGAATTAGGAGAAATGTAACTGTGGAGGATTCATTACGGCTGAGCCACCAGGGAAG
This sequence comes from Tragelaphus eurycerus, assembly GCA_935064755.1. Taxonomy (NCBI): domain Eukaryota; kingdom Metazoa; phylum Chordata; class Mammalia; order Artiodactyla; family Bovidae; genus Tragelaphus; species Tragelaphus eurycerus. The sequence goes on along the minus strand of CAKXYN010000254.1, from coordinate 604,839 downwards.
CCCAGTTAACACCCTCAACCATAGTATCAGTGTTTACAGAAAAGCCTTCCTAGTTCCCCTTGACACGGTTAGTGAACAGAAGCTTTGCGTGGCTGTGAGAAGCACAGACAGTTGACTACTCATCAGACTTCATTTCTCTTCCTATTAGGCACTGGGAAACAGTACTGAACACTTCCCTTTAAGTAAGCCTTTGGTTTTTTTTTGAACAATCTGTAAGTGTGAAGACTTTACGTAGAATTAGTGCCTCCTTTCCTCCCTTCTTCCCTTCCCTCTGATTAGATCACCCTTTCTACCCATCCTTCTCCCTTATGGAGTCCCTGGAGGACCAGGAGGCAGCTGGTATGGCAGACAGATCAATTACACACAAGGACATCGAGCCAACAAATACATACAATTTCTTACTGTTGGAGAAGGGATTTACAAGTATGGAAGGAGAGAGGCTGAAGAGAAACCCAAGGCGCTGGATCGGAACTGAAAGTATTGGATGTTTGAAATAATAAGTTCAAAAAATAGATACCCTGAGAGGTAGAGAAATACAGTTGTTTGTGGAGTCTATATGTTTGTGTGTCTGTGGGTACACATGGGTTTATTTCGTAGTTTGAGTCTCCACTGTAGAAATAACAGCCGAGTAGAAATAAATGTTCTGAGTGCCCAGATCTTGGTTTTCAAATATCAACATCCACTGAAAGGAACCAAAACTTGTAAACGGCTGGCTCCAGGGTTGAAGTGGAGGAAGTACAACACGATAGTAGGTCACCTGTTGCTCAAGAAAATGAGGAAATACACAAGGAATTGTGGACACTTGTCAAAGGACAGAGAAGCCAGCTTGAAGGGGGTCTCTACTGGCCAAATCTGGATCATTTTAAGAATCAAAGTAAGTAGTGATAGTAACACGTTGTTGTTGTCGTTGTTTAGTCACTAAGTCACATCCGACTCTTTACAACCCCATGGACTCTAGCTCGCCAGTCTCCTCTGTCCATGGGATTTCCCAGGCAATAGTACTGGAGTGGGTTGCCATTTCCTTCTCCAAGGGATCTTCCCAACCCAGGGCTTGAACCCTCATCTCTTGTGTCTTCTGCATTGACAGGCAGATTCATTACTGCTGAACCACCAGGGAAGCCCAGTAATAGATGACAAAAAATTAAATAAAATAGGAATTCACAGGACTTCCCTGGTGGTCCATTGGCTAAGACTTCATGCTCCCAATGCAGGGGATCTGGGTTCAATCCCTGGTCAAGGAACTAGATCCCACATGCCCCAACTAAAGATCCTGCACCCAGTAACAAAGATCCCATGTGCTGCAGCCAAGATTCGGCACAGCCAAAGAAATTAATATAAAAAAGAAAGGAATCACTTGTCCATAGACAGGTGAATAAGTATACAGGGAGAAGGGAAAGCTTTTCCTTAGAGCAGAATGTTAAATTTTCTATAAATCTGAAATTATTTCCAAAAAGTTAACTATGCACTGTAAGCAAACAGTGTTTCTAACACAGAGTTCCAAAACTGTACAGTTTAAAAAAAAAAACAAAGTGAGCATCAGTAGGATTCCAAGAAACACAGTCGAAGGAAAATAACTCCTGGATGAGATAAAGGGGCATATTTTATTTATATTTATTTATTTAGAAGTGGGAGTCTTTATTCCCTTTGGATTGAGAGGTCCCAGAAAAGACTCTTCCCATGCAGCCTCCCAACAATCACCACTAATAGCAAGAAAAATGTGTGTGCGGTTTTGTTTTTTTTTTTCGGTTGGTGTTGTTTAGTTGCTAAGTTGTGTCTCACTCTTTGCAACTCCATGAACTGTAACCCCACCTGGCTTCTCTGTCCATAGGATTTCCCAGGCAAGAGTACTGGAGTGGGTTGCCATTTCTTTCTCCGGGAGATCGTCCTGAACCAGGGATCGAACCTGCATCTCCTGTATTGGCAGGCAGAATTTTTACCATTGAGCCCCTGGGAAGGTCTATATTATCATTTCCTTTAGACAAATGAAAGAAAAGGCAAAATAAACATTGAGCTACTTATTTCTTAGAAAAGGAGAAGTCGTTGGCCTCCAAGTTGAAAAAAGCAGAAGAGAGAGAGAAAAAAGAGACAGAAAGAGAGAGGAGTTGCTGCTGCTGCTGCTAAGTTGCTTCAGTCGTGTCCGACTCTGTGCGACTCCATACACAGTAGCCCACCAGACTTCCCCATCCCTGGGATTCTCCAGGCAAGAACACTGGAATGGGTTGCCTTTTCCTTCTCCAATGTGTGAAAGTGAAAAGTCATTCAGTTGTGTCCGACTCTAGCGACCCCATGGACTACAGCCTACCAGGCTCCTCCGTCCATGGGATTTTCCAGGCAAATACTGGGGTGGGGTGTCATTGCCTTCTCTGAGGGGAAACCTATTTCTTGTTTGTGCCCTGAGGTATAAATATGAAGTCTGTATTAGTTACAAGTCCTTCTGAGTAAGGGTTTGGACCACTGCGGTTAAGGTGGTAGCTAGAAGAAGCCTTCTGTCTCACCACTGGCGGGGGGTTCAGTTTGGTGCTATGAGTTGCTGGAAAGAGGAAGACAAGCATGAGCTTCAAGCTGGTGGTGGCCCAGTGCCTGTAGACTGCACACTGTCAGGCAAAGGTCCACTGCCTGCTGTGTAAATGCAAGCAAACTCTCGTCCCTGTTCATTGCCGCAGCCCCATTCTCTCCATGTTAGGCGCCAGCTGCCCTGGATGATTTGCATTCTAGAATATGACTGGAGGAATCAGGCTCCCTGACTTCAGACTATCCTACAAAGTTACAATAATTAAGATAGTATGTGACTGGCACAAAAACTGAAATACAGGTCAATGAAACAGGATAGGAAGCCCAGAGATAAACCTATGCACCTATAGTCACCTAATCCATGACAAAGGAGGTAAGAATATACAGTGGAGAAAAGACGGCCTCTTCAAATAAGTGTTGCTGGGAAAATAGGACAGCCATATGTAAAAGAATGAGATCAGAATACTCCCTAACATCATACACAAAAATAAGCTCAAAATGGATAAAGACCTAAAAGGCCAGACACTATGAAACTCTTACAGGGAAACAAAGGCAGAACATTCTTTGACATAAATGGCAGCTAGATCTCTTTTGATCCACCTCCTAAAGTAATGAAAAAAGAATATGATATATCATCATCACCTTCTTCAGAAGGTAGCATTCTTGTCTTACCCTTCTCAGTATCTCAAATTCTCTCCTTAAACCTTCCTGCTGGCCAGGACTTCCAGAATAAAGAGTTACTGCATGCCTCAGTGTGTTTTTGAATAATATTTGCTCTGTCTTCTTTATTGCCAAGGGCCACCATCCATCTCAAGAGATTGTGCTCGTTCTATTGACCGTGACCATGGTACTGAGATACTCGCTTGCCAGGCTGTGAGCTCACGTGGAACCCTGCACCTCTTATGGTACTTCTCACACCTTCAATTACTTAATGTGCATCTTTCCCTTGAGCTCTATGAAAGCAATGACTGTCTTGTTTACTGCTCTGTGTTTAGGCTCAGCACAATGCCTGGGAATAATAGGTTTTCAGTAAATCCAATTTTGACCAAATTTTCCAGACCTAAGTAGGAGTCTGTTCTCACACTGTCCCACATTGTTGGTGCTTTCGCTCCAAATGCCAACCTTTTCCAGTCTGCTCTGCCACCTGGAGAAACCGTGACCTACTTGGCTGTGTTCTGTGGTTGGATAGTGACAAAGATGGCATCAGAGATCAGATTTTGATTACCCGAACCATTACTCTGTTTTCAAAACAAGACTTCTGGAAAGTAACCCTGTGATTTTTTTTTAAGGTTGCAAAGGATGTTTGCCAAGAGATTCAATCTGATCAAAAGGAGTTTAAGCTCCTTGATGGCTCAGCAGGTAAAGAACCTGCCTGCAGTGCAGGAGACACAGGAGACGCGGGTTCAACCCCTGGGGTGGGAAGATCCCCTGGAGAAGGAAATGGCAACCCCCTCTAGTATTCTTGCCTGGAAAAATGTAATGAACAAAGGAGCCTTGCAGGCTACAGTCCGTGGGATCGCAGAGTCAGACATTACTGAGCAACTAAGTGCAGCACAGCTCTGTGTTCGTAGTTAACAAGACTGTGTTATATACTTGAAGTTTCCCAAGAGAATAATCTTAAATGTTTTTACCACAAAAAAGAAATGGCAATTATGTGACCTGATGGACGTGTTAGTTAAAGCTATAGTAGTTATTATAGTGGAGTGTATAAGGGTATCAATTCAATAGATTGTGCATCTTAAAGTTACACAATGTTATATGTCAATTATATCTCAAGAAAGCCGGGAAAAAATACTGTAACTGTTGCTGTGCAGCAAGGGAACATTAAACATAAAAATCTATAAAAATCATCATCAATATATTTTAAAAATGTATCTATTCTGCTGATGATTTAGAAAAGGTTATGCGATGGCTTTGAAATAATGAATAAGTTACTAGGCTGTGATGTATGAACTTTCACTGCTTTCTTCTTCGCTAGATGCTTTTGGCAGAGACTGATACTTATGTGAGAAGGGACATATAATATGCTTTCAGGCTGGTGTTTCAGTTAATAGTGTTTATAGTTCCTTTTAGCAATGTAGAAGGTAAATGTGATTGGCAGGGAAAGTGTAATCACAGCCAGAACGTGAACGTGAAGTCGCTCAGTCGTGTTCGACTCTTTGCGACCCATGGACTGTAGCCTACCAGGCTCCTCTGTCCATAGGATTTTCCAGGCAATAGTACTGGAGTGGATTGCCATTTCCTTCTCCAAGGGATCTTCCCAACCCAGGGATTGAACCTGGGTCTTCTGCATCATAGACAGACGCTTTACCGTCTGAGCCACCAGGGAAGTATCACAGCCAGAGGATACTTTAAATAAGAAAAATATATATACATAAAAACAGTTAACAGAGGACTTCCCTGGCAATCCAGTGGTTAAGACTCCTCCTTCCTAATGCAGGGGTTGAGGGTTTAATCCCTGGTCAGGGAACTAAGATACCACATGCTGCAGTGGCCAAAATAAAATAAAATTAAACAGTTAATGGAGTAAAATCTGTTTGTAGTTACACTGCCTGGAAGACTTCTATGTAAAGCATATTTTCAGAGCCAGTGTTACAAAGTATTATAGATTAATTATTATTCAGAAAATATTTACTTTACCCCTCTCCATCCATTGACTTTACTTTCTTGCCACTGGACTTGGTCAGAAGTCTTCCACTGGCTGATTCAATATGGTGAAAGTCATAGCCTGCCAGTTCCGAGTACAAGTTAAGAGATTCTGTGGTTACTGTTCTTCCATCTGAGCTCCTACCATCTGCCACGCTCTAGGTCATCATTGGTCATTTAGCCTGAGTTCTAGAATAAGAGAGGCACAACTGAGCCCAACCTTCAGCCTGGAGCTAAGTCAGGATAATTTAGTCAAATGTATCTGAACCAGAACTGACTCGTGGACTTGAGAGTGAGAAATGAGTGTTTGTGGTTGTAAGCCACTGAGACTTGGGGGTTGTTTGTGATGCAGCATTATCACAGCAAAACTTGAGGAATACATTTCCCCAAACTTAACAGTATCTTTTCTTTCTTCTTAGTTTTGGCTGTGCTGGGTCTTCATTGCTGCATGCAGGCTTTCTCTAGATGCAGCTGGTAGGGGCTACTCTCGAATTGCAGTACTTGGGCTTCTCATTGCAGGGGCCTCTCTTGTTGCGAAGCATGGGCTGTAGGGCCTGTGGGCTCAGGAGCTGGGCTGCACCTGTTTAGTTGCCCTGCAACACGTGGGATCTTCCCAGACCAGGGATGGAATCTGTGTCCCCTGCACTGGCAGGTGGATTCTTAACCACTGGATCACCAGGGAAGTCCCCAGAGTATCTTTTCTATTTTTACTAAAAACAAAAAAGAAAACCAACCAACCAACCAACAACAACAACAACAAAAAAACCCAGAGGGCTTGTTCCCTTTGTTAGTTCTTCTTTAAATTCACACATGACCTATAAAATATTAGTCAGTCTTCATGCGGGATACTGTTGGCCCCTGCAAAAGCATGCTCCATTCTCTCCCACCCTTAAAGGCTCTGTGCTCTAAGAGGCTTATGGTCAGGTTTGGCCAACAGGGAGCTTTGACAGAAGAGCAGAAGGAGGGGCTTCCCTGGTGGTTCAGTAGTTAAGACTTCACCTTCCAATGCAGGGGGTGTGGGTTCAAACTCTGGTCTGGGAGCTAAGACCCCACATGCCTCATGGACAAAAAAACCAAAAAAATATATATATATATATATATATAAAGAAGGGATAGTGTAACAAATTCAATAAAGACTTTAAAAATGGTCCACATCAAAAAAAAAAAAAAAAAAAAAGGGGTGGGGGCGGGCAGAAGGAAGAGAGAGTGGGAGTGGAAACATTTAATTCCTGAACGTCCTCCCTGTTGGGCCGCTGCAGACTGGCTGCATCCAGTGGTCAAAGGTCATAGCCTCATCCAGGCTGCCCTCTCTGTCTGCATCTCAGTCATAGGTCACTCCTTTTGTCCATGCTGGCCTTTGGGTGGTGAGACTCTGGTCACTAGCCCCAAGGTCCCACACTGTCCCTGTGGTTTCCCTGTAGCCTGCCTCACCTCCACATGTAGCCCCTTCTTCAGCTTCCGTCAAACAGCTCAGTCTGAGTGTGCCATCTGTTACCTGCTGTGTTCTGGACCATACACATTCCTTGGTTAAATTTTATAAAACGTATTTACTAAGTGGCAGAAGTTCAGTTTAATTTGGCATTCTGACTGACATGCTTTGTACCAAACAGAAAACTGAAGCCTGCCTATGTGAGAACTTTGCGTGGGTTCCCAGCCTTATTTTATTCTCCCCTGGAGACTCATTTTGTACTTGCTTAGGCTCATTTCCAGGGCACTCTTTTTTGTCAGGCACCTTGATTTTTACTCCCAGCTTCAAAGTTTTATGCTAATTAAGAAAATCATAGATTTTTCTCTGTAATTCTCTCCGTAAATGCTGGACTAACTTGACTTTTCAACTTCTTCTCAGGATTCAGTACATGAGAAAGAGAAGTGAAAAGAGAGTGGAAAAGGGAGAATAATTCTTCTCTTAACTCTTTAAGAGAATTAGTTTCATTGTAATGACTTTTTTTCCCCAGTAATAGGCAATCCTATTCTCCTAGGCTGCTGATCAGCTGTGAGAACTTAGGGAGCATATTCGTTCTTTCTATACCCCAATTTTTTCAGGACAGTATGTCCAAGTCAGGACTTTAGAGTATCTATTTTCAGGTTTACTGTGTGAATTTAATACAATGGATGTAGAAGGATTTAGCAGTAATGAGCCTGTGTTGGGACCCAAGAAATGTCCGTATACTTTTTCTTCCAACTGCGTACTTAAAAGTAATGCATTCCACGTGTTTTTCAGGTTTACTCAGTCCTTCTGCAATTGGTTTTTAGGAAGTCTGGGTAGTTGGTGAACTTCCTTTTCTTTTTTTCCTTACTTAAAAATTTTTTTTAATTGTGGAAAAATACACAACGTTAACAGTTACCCTCTTCAACATTTTTAAGAAAAGAGGTTCAGTACTGTAAAGTATATTCACATTGTTTTACAACCAATCTCCAGAACTGTTTCATCTTGCAAGTCTGAAATTCTATACCAATTAAATAACAATTGCCCATATGCTTCTTCCCCAGCTCCTGGCAACTATGACTATACTTCCCTCCTGCCAAGTCATAGTTGTTTTTTTTTTTCCTCATCAGAGTTTTTTTTTTTTAATTGAACTATAGTTGATTTAGAATGTTGTATTAGTTTCAGGTGTACAGCCTAGTGATTCAGTTATAGTATATAACTGAATATATATCTTTTTACAGACATACACACATATGCATATGGTTACTTTGGTAACCATAAGTTTGCTTTCATTTTTTAATTTTTAAAAATTAAAAAAATTTTGTCCACACCCCCCAACATGTGAAGTATTGTTTCCTGGACCAGGAATTGAACCCATACCCCTTGCAGTGGAAGCATGGAGTCTTGACCACCGGACTTCCAGGAAGTCCAGAGTTTGTTTTCTATGTCTTTGGGTCTATTTCTGTTTTGTAAATAAATTCATTTGTATCTTTTTTTTTTTTTTTTTTGGATTCTACATACAAGCAATATCTTGTGATATTTACACTCTACTTTCTGTTTCTGTAAATGTGACTATTCTAGATATCTTAGATAAGTGAAATCATGGAGTTTTCTTTTTCTTCCTCTGGCTTATTTCACTTACAATAATGTCCTCAAGTCTCATCCATGTTGTAGCATGTGTTGGAATTTCCTTTGGTGAGCTTCTGCTTAAAAATGAATTTTCTAATAAATACCAAAATCCCTGGGTGTCATTTAATGTTACATTTTTCTATGTGTCGAAGTTGCCCCAGCATTGCATATTACCATGGTGAAACTGCAAAAGTTGTAATCTATTCTTAGAAAGTATCCTCTGGTCACTAGTATTCTCCTTATGAATATCCCCCTTTGTTTGATCAACGTCCATATGGGGATATTTATTACCTTGAATCAGCAAGCATTCTCTCCTCTGTCAGCCCCCTTGTTCAGAATTGTTTTATGAAGTTTAATGAGCAAAAAGGAATGCTCTACAAAAGCCTATTTCACACCTTAACCATGTAGACCTTCCATTGATTCTGGAATTCCTGAGCAATTTTAATTTAAAATGTGCCTTTTCCACATCCATTCCTCCTGTGACTAGATTCCTTTCCAGGCTCCACCTCAAGCCTGGCTTTCCGTGTTCTTTCTTCCTGTTTGGAATGCACAGCTTCTCAGAGTTCCTGGAACTCTTCTGAACATAGTGATTAGGGTCTCCTCTAAGACCTTTGCTGAATGTAGATGCCACTGCTCACTGCACCAGAGCCCGCTCCTGGGAATCAGGCATGAGGCAGGCTTGGTGGTTAGCAGAAAATATTCTGAGTCAACCTACAGCAACTATTATTCAATCTTTTGGCTGTTGGAGTGATTTCTTTTCTCCCTCTGTTCCATGAGGTAGTGGAGATGGGGTGTGGGGGAGGGGGGTAACCCAGCTATGAAGAACACCCCAAATAGGGTCAACATTGGCCCCCTCTCCCAGTTTTACTGGGATATATTCATTGAATATAACCTTGTATTAGTTAAGGGTGTTGAACATAATGATTTGAAATCTATATATATAGTGAAATGATTACCACAGTAAATTTAGTTAGCATCCAACAGCCTCATGTGATCACAAGTTTTCCCCTTTTAGAATGAGAACTTTTAAGATTTACTCTCTAAGCCAACATTCAAAAATAAAATCAGTGTCATTAACTTTAGTCCCATGTTGTACATTACATCCTCAGAACGTATCTTATGACTAGAAGTTTGTACCATTTGACCACCTTCTCCTTCCCCCCTCCACCTCATCCTCTAAACCACCTGTTTCTACAAGTTGGGCTTTTTAAGGTTCTACATATAGATGAGAGTGTACAGTCTTTGTCTTTCTGCGTCCTCCAGAATCACTGTAGATGGTGACTGCAGCCATGAAATTAAAAGATACTTACTCCTTGGAAGGAAAGTTATGACCAACCTAGACAGCATATTCAAAAGCAGAGACATTACTTTGTCAACAAAGGTCCGTCTAGTCAAGGCTATGGTTTTTCCAGTGGTCATGTATGGGTGTGAGAGTTGAACTATAAAGAAGGCTGAGTGCCAAAGAATTGATGCTTTTGAACCATGGTGTTGGAGAAGACTCTTGAGAGTCCCTTGGACTGCAAGGAGATCCAACCAGTCCATCCTGAAGGAGATCAGTCCTGGATGTTCATTGGAAGGACTGATGCTAAAGCTGAAACTCCAGTATTTTGGCCACCTCATGTGAAGAGCTGACTCATTTGAAAAGACTCTGATGCTGGGAAGGATTGAGGGCAGGAGGAGAAGGGGATGACAGAGGATGAGATGGCTGGATGGCATCATCGACTCGATGGACATGGGTTTAAGTAAACTCCTGGAGTTGGTGATAGACAGGGAGGCCTGGCGTGCTGCAGTCTATGGGGTCGCAAAGAGTCAGACATGACTGAGTGACTGAACTGAACTGAACTGAACTGAACTCATTTTAAGCTCCATCTAGTCAAAGCTTTGGTTTTTCCAGTAGTCATGTATGCATATGAGAGTTGGAAACTGATGCCGAAGAATTGATGCTTTTGAACTGCGGTGTTGGAAAAGACTCTTGAGAGTCCCTTGGACAACAAGGATATCCAACCAGTCCATTATAAAGAAAATCAGTCCTGAATATTTCACTGGAAGGACTGATGCTTAAACTGGAACTCCGATACTTTGGCCACCTGATGTGAAAAATTGACTCATTTGAAAAGACCCTGATGCTAGGAAAGATTGAAGGCAGGAGGAGAAGGAGACGACAGAGGATGAGATGGTTGGATGGCATCACTGACTCCATGGACATAAGTTTGAGTAAGCTCCAGGAGTTGCTGATGGACAAGGAAGCCTGGCATGCTGCAGTCCATGGGGTTGCAAAGAGTTGTATACGACTGAGCGACTGAACTGAACTGAATGCCCTTAAAATTTGTTAATGTTGTCACAAATGGCAGGATTTCCTTTTTTTTTTTTTTAATAGCTGAAAAAATTGATATATCTATATCTCACATTTCGCTTATCTGTTCAGCTGCTCATGGACACTTTGGTTGTTTCCAATGTCTTGGCTGTTGCGAACAGTGCTGCTATGAACATAGGGGTGCATATATAATATCTCTTTGAGATAGTGATTACGTTTCCTTAAGACATGTACCTAGAAGTAGGATTGCTGGATCATATGGTACTTCTAATTTTAACTTTCTCAGGAACCTTCAAGCTGTCTTCCACAGTGACTATATCAGTTTACATTCCCACCAGTAACACACAAATTTTCCTTTTTTCCACATCCTTACCAATACTTGTTATCATTTATCTTTTTGATGACAGTTGTTCTAACAGCTGTGAGGTCATATCTTATTGATTTTTGTTTCCTGATTATTAGTCATGCTGAGCATTTTTCTTGTATCTTTTGGCCATTTGTATATCTTTGTTGGAAAAATGTCTATTCAGTTTTTGATCAGATTGTTCTTCTTGTATGTTGGAGTTGTATGAGTTCCTTATATATATTTGGATATTAACTCCTTATCAGATATATGATTTGCAAATATTTTCTCCTTTTATATCTTTTCATTTTGTTGATTGCTGTAAACACACTTCTTTTTTTTAAGATTTTTTTGACATGGAGCCCTTTTTAAAAGTCTTTATTGAATTTGTTACAATAGCATTTCTGTTTTATGTTTTGGCTTTTTGGCTATGAGGCATGTGGGATCTTAGCTCCCCAACCAGGGATTGAACCCAAATCTCTTGCACTGGAAGGTCAAGTCTCAACCACTGGACTGCCAGGAAGTCCTCCCACTTTTTAATTTTCATTTTTATTGCCTTTGCTTTTGGTGTCATATCCAAAACCATCACCAAGACAGATGTCACAGGAGTTCCATGGTTTCAGGTCTTACATTTAAGTCTTTCATCCATTTTGAATTTAGGGGGAATGATGATCCAGCTGTAGAGAATTTTCCAAGTGGGGCCAACATTGCTTGTTGAAATATACCCAATATCTCTTATCGTAGCTTTTCTGTGAAACATTTGCCAGTTTTAAAAGTTCATTTATTTATAAAAAACATTTTATGTTAGTGACCTTCAACCCTGGCTCTCTACCATATCCTTACTCTTTTTTTACTTTTAGGCATACCACAGAAGGTATTTTCCTCCTCCAGAAATATTTACTCTAGTTCCATTCTATAGCTTTCACGTCTGTTAAAATTCATCTAAAACTCATCTACTTCAAGGATCTTTCCCTGATTAAAAGGTACTGCTCCCTATAGTAATCTATTTACAAGGAGGTGCATTACAGTTTGTACAAGAGAATGATTCCTGAGACACTTGCAAATTACTTTCTTTATAGATACAGTATTTTAATGCACAGGCAAGTTCTGTGCTTACAAGAACTCTAGTATATTGCTCTATAATGAAAATAAATACCCTTTCAATTTCTCTGTTGTGTAAGAATGTATATATATGTATGTGTGTGTGTATATATATAAATACTATGCTATGCTAAGTCACTTCAGTTGTGTCTGACTCTGTGTAACCCCATAGACGGTAGCCCACCAGGCTCCCCAGTCCCTGGGATTCCCCAGGCAAGAACACTGGAGTGGGTTGCCATTTCCTTTTCCAATGCATGAAAGTGAAAAGTGAAAGTGAAGTCGCTCAGTCGTGTCCAATTCTTAGCGACCCCGTGGACTGCAGCCCACCAGGCTCCTCTGTCCATGGGATTTTCCAGGCAAGAGTACTGGAGTGGGCTGAAGTGTTTGTATGCATATATAGTCTTGAAGTTAATTATGCGTGTGCGTGTGTGTTCAGTTGTATCTGACTCTTTGTGACCCCATGGACAGAGGAGCCTGAAGGGCTCCCTTAAGGCTCCTTTGTCCATGGGATTTAACAGGCAAGAATATTGGAGTGTGTTGCCATTTTACTACTCCAGGAGATCTTCCTGACCCAGGGATTGAATCCATGCCTTTTGCATCTCCTGCATTGGTAGATTCTTTACTACTGAGCCACCCGGGAAGCCTGAAGTTAATTATGTGTGTCTGTGCTTAGTCGCTCAGTCACTTCCAACTTTGCAACCCCATGGACTGCAGCATGCCAGGCTTCCCTGTCCTTCACTATCTCCTGGAATTTGCTCAAGCTCATGTTCATTGAGTCAGTGATGCCATCCAACCTTGTATTTAATGCTCTTGAAATAGACTACCTGTCTTGTGACTATTTTGGTTGTGATGGGTGGTTAAGTGCAAGGACTCTACTACTCTTTTAAAACTTATTTATTTATTTGTCTGTGTCAGGTCTTAGCTGCGGCCACCCTGGCTCTCTAGTTGTGGCACAAGGGCTTATTGCCCTGCAGCCTGTGCTGCTGCTGCTGCTAAGTCGCTTCAGTCGTGTCCGACTCTGTGCGACCCCGGAGACGGCAGTCCATCAGGCTCCCCCGTCCCTGGGATTCTCCAGGCAAGAACACTGGAGTGGGTTGCCATTTCCTTCTCCAATGCATGAAAGGGAAAAGTGAGAGTGAAGTCGCTCAGTCATGTCTGACTCTTAGTGACCCCATGGATTGCAGCCTACCAGGCTCCTCTGTCCATGGGATTTTCCAGGCAAGAGTACTGGGGTGGGGTGCCATTGCCTGCAGCCTGTAGGATCTTATTAATAGTTCCTGAACCAGGGATTCCCGAGTTCCCTGCATTGGAAGGTGGATTCCTAGCCACTGGATCACCGAGGAAGTCCCTCTACTACCTTTTTGTGATCCTCAGAAACAGTTGGCATACTGCTCAGTCTACAGCGGACAGCTAATTCCATAAAATTATTGTTAACAATCAATTGTAATTTGGATTTCTAATTATGATTGGGGACTAGAGACTTATTTTCTACTTGTTTTTAAAGCATCTTTATTGAAATATAATTGACATAGAGTAAGTTGCTATAAAGTACATACTTTAATGTTTTCATACACACATATATATACACACATCAATTATATCACAGTTGAGACAAGCAATATAAGCATTACTCAAAAAGTTTCCTGTGCCTCTTTGATTTTTTAAAATTAACTTTATTGGAATCACTTTTATAAATATAAATATAAATATAAATATAAATATATATATATATATATATTTAACTGCACCAGGTCTTAGTTGCTGCTTGCAAGATCTAGTTCTCTGACCAAGAATCAAACCTTGGCCCCCTGCACTGAAAGTGCAGAGTCTTAGCCATTGGACCACCAGAGAAGTCCCCTGTGCCTCTTTTGAATAGCCCTTTCCTCTCCTTCCTGCCCTTTACCCCACCCCCAGGGAAGTACTTATCTGCAGAGTTTGCTAGAATTTTCTATAAATGGATCACACAGTATGTGACGTTTTTGTCTAGCTTTTTTTCCCCACAAGGCATTCAGAAGTTGCCCCCACCCCAAAATAAAGAAGTAAAATTACTATAAGTATTCATGTACAAAAAAAAAGTTTCATGTACAAATTTTCATTTCTCTTAAGTGTATACCAACATGTAGAATGGCTGGGTTATACAGTACATATGTTTAACTTTTTAAGAAACTGTCAAAAGCTGGGTCTACTTCCCTACAGGCATTGTATGAATATTTGTTATTCTACATCCATACTTAAACTTGGTATCAGCAACCTTTTTAGTTTTAGATATTTTAAATGTATGGGTCTTGATTTGCATTTTCTTTTTAAAATTCAAATCCCTTTCTTTTCCTTTTTATTTTTAAATATTTATTTATTTGGTTCCACCAGGTCTTAGTTGCAGTATGTGGGATCTAGTTCCCTGACCAAGGATCGAATTCAGGCCTCCTGCATTGAGAGCATGGGGTCTTAGCCATTGGATCACCAGGACGTCCCTTGATTTACATTTTTTAATGACTGATAACTTCAAGTGCTTGGCAGCCATCCATGTATCTTTGGTGAAGTGTCTGTTCAAATCTTTTACTGATTTTTTTGGTGGATTGTACATTTATTATCAAGCTATGAGAGTTTTTGTATATTCTGGACACAAGTTCTTTATCTGGCATGCATGTTTTCTTGCTCTGTGGCTTCTCATTTTTCTTGACTGTTTTTTCAGGAGCAGAAGATCTAAATTTTGATGAAGTTCAATTTACTAATTTTTTTTGTTTTATGATTAGGCTTTTAAGGCAGTGTCTGAGAAATCTTTGTTTAACCCAAGCTTACATAGATTTTTCCTCCTTATGTTGTTCTAGAAATTTTATAGTTTTAAGTTCCATTTAGCTCTATGACCCATTTTAATTTTATATGGTGGGGGTATGGATCAAAGTGGGGCTTCCCAGGTGGCTTGATGGTAAAGAATCCGCCTGCCAATTCAAGAGACACAGGAGACAAGGATTTGATCTGTGGGTCAGGAAGATTCCCTGGAGGAGGAAATGGCAACCCACTCCAGTATTCTTGCTTGGAAAATTCCATGGACAGAGGAGCCTGGTGGGCTACAGTCCATGGGGTCACAAAGAGTCAGACATGACTGACACACTCACACAGACACAGGAACACACACACACACACACACACACACACACACACACATCCCTGTAATAGGAAGACAAAAAAATTTTTTTAAATGTTTATTTTTCCCCAGACTAAATCTTTTATTTTAATTGAGAGTGTGCCATTTTAGAGTAACATTCTTAAGAATTCATAATATCTCTGGCTTAATATGCTTCTCCATAAGTTGATGCTTTAATGTTTTGAAATGACCTCATAGATATTTTTACCATTTAATTTGAAGGCTATTGGGTTACATATGCTAAATTTATTTTTATACAATATCACCTCAGAAAAGAGGTTGCTATAGATATATAGATATAATATTTCCATTTTCCCATTTGTAGTTTCAATTACACTGTATAAAAACAAATTATCATGTAGCACATTTGAAAATATTCCTATCTGAATGTCTATATACAAATAAATGTTAAAGGTATTAACTCATATAACTTCTTTTCTTGGCAGACATGATGAAAGCATGTGATTACTTCAAAATATTTAAGTAAGGGACACCCAACTAGAGTTTGCTGATTAAAATTTATATTTGTTTTTTGAGATCCACATGTTCTTATTTTCTGAATTTTTTTTCCTTCCAGTTTTATTTGGATATAATTGACTCACAGCACTGGATAAGTTTAAAGTATATAGGATAATGGTTTGGTTTATATACATCATGAAATGATTACCCCAATCAGTTTAGTGAACATTGCTCGGCTTTTCCCACCAGTGAGCAGGACTAGCCCTGAGCCCCTTCAGCCATGCCCACCAGCAGGCCAGCACCAACAGAGACATCTTGGACCCCTCAGCCAGTCACCTCAGGATACAGCCCCATTCACCAGCTTTGAGGCACCCCAGAACTCACAGTGAGCTGTGTCAGGAATTAGCCCCACCCATCAGCAGGCTGAAGCTAGATTTGGGAATCCTGGCCCCACAGCTCCACTCCCCAGAACCTATTGGGTAAGAATGATTTTATATTTTATTTTTACTTATTGGGCTGCACCAGGTCCTAGTTGCGGCATGTAGGATCTTTAGTTATAGTATGTGAGCTCTTAGCTGTGGCATGTGGGATCTAGTTCCCTGAGCAGGGATTGAAACCCAGGCCCCCTGCTTTGGGAGTGTAGGGTCTTAGCCACTGGATCACCAAGGAAGTCATAGAGAATGTTTTTAAACAGGGAAAGTAATATGATTTTATTTGAATTTTAGAAAAAGTGCCCCAAAGGAAGTAAGGATTTAGGATGGATGGAGAGTATGTGTGTAGAGACAAGTTAGAAGTATTTTTAGGGTAACAGATGTCAGACAGGTGCCAGTCTGAGCTGAATTAGCAATTCCAGTGGGGTTAAAGAAGAGGGAATAAAATGTAGACTGAGAAGATCTTGGTACAGATCAGATGTAGGATATGAGAAAATGGGAAGATTTAAGTATCGTTCCTGCACTTTAGCTTGTTTGCCTAGATAGATTCGAAGCAAGAGCAGATTTAGATTTAAATTTAGATTTAGAACTGCAAAATTGGAAGTAGGGTATCTGGATGAAGATGTCCAGTAGGTAATTGTATTTATAGGCTTTTTTCTGTCTACAATAATTTTTGTATTATGTGGTAGATCTGTATAAACAAATATAGTCATATTTAGTGCTAGTAATTAAAATTTTTTTTAAATTGGGGTGGGGGGGGGGGGGGGGGGGGGGGGGGGGGGGGGGGGGGGGGGGGGGGGGGGGGGGGGGCCCCGCGGGGGGGGTGAGGCCGGGGGGGGGGGAGGGGGGGGGGGGGGGGGGGGGCGGGGTTTGGGGGGGCGCAAAGGGGGGACACGACTGAGCGACTGATCTGATCTGATCTGATCTGATCTGATAGTTTCTTTAGAATGTTGTGTTAGTTTCTGCTGTACAACAAAGTGAATCAGTTATATGTATACATATATCCCCTTTTATTTGGATATCCTTCCCATTTAGGTCACCACAGAGCATTGAGTAGAGTTCCCTATGCTATACACTGCTGCTGCTAAGTCGCTTCAGTCGTGTCCGACTCTGTGCGACCCCAGAGACGGCAGCCCACCAGGCTCCACCGTCCCTGGGATTCTCCAGGCAAGAACACTGGAGTGGGTTACCATTTCCTTCTCCAATGCATGAAAGTGAAAAGTGAAAGTGAAGTCGCTCAGTCGTGTCCTACTCTTAGCGACCCCATGGACTGCAGCCTACCAGGCTCCCCCGTCCATGGGATTTTCCAGGCAAGAGTACTGGGGTGGGGTGCCATTTTCCTTCTTCGATGCTATACACTAGATTATCATGAGTTTTCTATTTTATACATAGCATCAGGAGTGTATATATGTCAATCCCAATCTCCCAATCCATCCCATTCTCCCTTCCCTACCTTGGTGTCCACATTGTTATTCTCTACATGTGTGTCTCTATTTCTGCTTTGTTTATCTGTACTGAATAGATTCTACATATATGCATTAATACATGGTATTTGTTTTTCTTTTTCTGACTTACTTCATTCTTATGACAGCCTCTAGGTTCATTCACATCTCTGCAAATAACACAGTTTCATTCCTTTTTATGACTGAGTGAAAAGGTTTGTAATTCATGATACATGGCTAAGATGTGCTCAGTATCTTAGTTGTGTCTGACTCTTTGTGACCCCATGGACTGTAGCCCGCCCGGCTTCTCTGTCCATGGGATTCTCCAGGCAAGAATACTGGAGTGGGTTGCCATGCCCTCCTCCAGAGGATCTTCCTGACCCAGGGATTGAACTGGCGTTTCTGGCATCTCTTGCATTGGCAGGTAGAGATATCTGGGATTCCCACATGGCTAAGATAGAAGTATAAACTTGTGACTATTAGGGTCTATGTAAAGTTGTAGGAAATCTGAGAATGAAATAACTCTAAGGAAACAAGCTGAGTGAGAAGAAGGAGAATAAAGAATCCTTGACATTTTTTTTTTTTTGGTATTTAAAAAGTTGGATGAGGAAGTGGGAAAAATAAAAAAAAGAAATACAAATAAAAGAAGCAGCAGTCTTAGAGGAAGGAGGAGACAGAGGAAAGCATGTTTTAGTAACTAAAAAAGAAAGCTCTAGCAGAGAGGGAGTGATTTAAGTATGGTTCAGTTAAGCTCAAGTATGATGAATAAAAAATGTTCATTTTGTGAACTAGAGGTTATTGAAGACTCTGGTAAGAGTTGTAGTGGAATTGTGGAGACAGAAACTAGATTATAGTGAGTTGAAAGTAAATGTCAGGGAAGGAAATCAAGATGGTAAATATAGATTATTCTTTGGGTTATAAAATAAAAAAGATAGGTGAAGTAGAATTAGAGGAAAACTGAAATTGGAAAGGAAGGGGTGTGCTAAGTTGAGAAATTTCCTGAAGGGAAAGAATGAGTAAATTATCACTCTTTAGACTCTAGAGTCAGAAATAATTATGTTGAAATATTTCTCTGTCATTTACTGTTTATACAATGCTGAGCAAATTATAAATCAGCAAGTTATCATGATTTCACAGTTTTATTATTTGTAATATGGGGTTAACAATAATAATAGGCATAGGTCCTGGTTTTGTGAAACCTTGAAGTTCATACTATTTAGGGGGGTCTTTTAAAGAAAAGGTATACAAAATAAAAGATTAGATAATGCTTTGAATGACTTGTACAATTGAACGCTTTGAAGATTAAGGTTTATTAGCCTTACAGTAAATATGCCACTGTTCATAAAGGATAATCTCAGAGGATTAAAGGCTCTAATGAAGCAGACCATAGTCTAATGCTTGGTACACATAAAAGACTCAATAAATATTGCTGTGACTATTATTTGAACCTGTTTATAGACTGATGGGTAGAACCTCTTGAAAGAGAGAGTGTGAAGATACAGGAGGAAGAGAGAGGCAGGGAGGAAGAAAGAGCGAGTAGGTGAGTAAGCAAGAGATCATTGATGAAATCAGATCCAGGTGGAAATGAGATGTTAGAAAATAGAGACAGGGGGAGAGAATAAAGTTGCAGACAGCATAAGTTCTTAGTTTGATGAAAAAGAGGTTACAGGTATGCACAAATAAAGCTTTTAGGTGTATAGGTATTCTTCATTCAAGAAACATGATTAATTACCTCTGTTTTACCAATAGGTTAGAGGCAAAATCATCTGTTGTACATAGAAGAATCTAGGTTGATGACCTGTTGCTTTTAAGAGCACCTGGATTAGTTTCTTGTTGCTACCATAATGAATTGCCACAAATGTAGTGGCTTAAGACAACACAAATTTATTTTGTGGTCTGCAGGTCAGAAGTCTGAAATGGGTTTGCAGGATTGTGTTCCTTCTGGGGGCTCAGGGGAGAATCTGTTCATTGTCTTTTCCAGCTTCTGGAGGCCACCGGCATCCCTTGGTTTGTGGCCACATCATTCTGACCTCTGCTTGAATCATCATATCACCTTGTCTGATTCTGACCCTACAGCATACCCTTATGATTACACTGGGGGCCTCCTCTTTATCCAGGATAATTTCCCCATTTTAAGGGTCCTAATTTAACCTCGCCTGAAAAATCCCTTTGCCATTCACAGATTCCAGAGATGAGGACATGGACATCTTTGTGAGGGGGAGAGGGGGATATTATTCAACTTACCATATCATCTCGCCATTTCCTGGTGGCTCAGATGGTAAAGAATATACCTGCAATGCAGGAGACTCAGGTTCAACCCTGGGTTGGGAAGATCCCCTGAAGAAGGGAATGGCAACCCATTCCAGTATTCTTGCCTGGGAAATCACATGGACAGAGGAGCCTGGCTATCTATAGTCCATGGAGTCGCAAAGAGTTGGACATGACTGAAGCGACTACCACACACACAGGATAGAACTGCATTTTCAGAACAAACATGCACCACAAGTATAAACTTTTGGAAGATAACAATGCATAAGGCTCCCCAAGGAAGGAAGTAGTTTCAGACAACTCTAGAAAAGAGCCAAATTCAAACAGTAATGAATCGCGTCTATGATTTATGTAAGTTAATAGGTAGAGAGGCAGAAATATGGGTGCAGATACTGGTAGGTCCATAGAAAGTTGGAATTTATTCTTGATTCTTCTCCCTGCCCTCACACATCTGCCTAGTCACTAGGTCCTGCTAAATTCCACGTCTGAATATCTTTCACATCTACCCAGCTCTCTCTGACCTCATTCCCTGGATTATTGGAACTGCATTCAGATAGATTTTTCTGCCTCTATTCTTGAACCAGTTTTAGTCCTTTTTCCACAATCATCTGACATGATCTTTTAAAGATGTGATATGAATCTGAGCCTGTTACTCTCCTGCTTTGAATCTCTTTAATGACTTGCCATTGGCCTGAGGGTGAAGTTCTTCCTTGCTTATCAGAGCTAATAGGAATCTTCAAAAGTAGGGTCTGGACCTTGTCTCCAAACTATACTCTTGCAGGACTTTCCTAACGGTCCAGTGGTTAACACTCTGCCCTTCTAGTTCAGGGGGTGTGAGTTTGATTCCTGGTTGTGGAACTAAGATCCCAATGTCACAGGGTGTGACTCCCCCCCTCAAAAAAGCAAAACCAGAAACAACTATACTCTTGCCACTCAACCCCTCATATACTACCTACCAAGTCTGCCCGAGACAGTTCCTTCTGGCTGGAACATTCTGATTTTGGTTCCTTTTCCTCTCCTTCCCCAGTGCTCTCCGCCTCTTCTGCCTGGCTAACTCCAAAGTCAACCTTCTGGTTTTAACGTAACCATCTCTTCTGGGAGCCCACTTCTCCTTTCTGAAAGGCTTTTATGTTCTTTGATTCCATTTTAAATTAGATTAAATGAACTTTTCTTACCATTTCCTCTTCCATGCACCCCATGTTTCCCTAGTTTTTAACATTCATCATATTTATAACTGCTTATCAATTTTCTCTACTTCCAAAATAGACTGAACATTATGGAGGGGTTTGACTGTCTATTCTCTAGCTGCTATACCTACATACCTAATACAAGATTTGTTGCTTATATTTATATTTATTTGTTTTATATGTTGCTAAATAAATATTTGCTGAATATGAACTGTAAATTATACTTAGTCATCCAATTATTTACCTATCAATATAGGGCCTAAGCAGAGACATTACTTTACCAACAAAGGTTCGCCTAGTCAAGGCTATGGTCTTTCCTGTGGTCATGTATGGATGTGAGAGGTGGACTGTGAAGAGGCTGAGCGCCAGTGAGCTTTTGAATTGTGGTGTTGGAGAAGACTCTTGAGAGTGCCTTGGACTGCAAGGAGATCCAACCAGTCCATTCTGAGGAGATCATCCTGGAATTTCTTTGGAAGGAATGATGCTAAAGCTGAAACTCAGATTTTGGCCACCTCATGCGAAGAGTTGACTCATTGGAGAAGACTCTGATGTTGGGAGGGATTGAGGGCAGGAGGAGAAGGGGACGACAGAGGATGAGATGGCTGGATGGCATTACTGACTCAATGGATGCGAGTCTGAGTGACCTCCGGGAGCTGGTGATGGACAGGGAGGCCTGGCGTGCTGCGGTTCATGGGGTTGCAAAGAGTCGGACACGACTGAGCGACTGATCTGATCTGATCTGATCTCACAGGGCCTAATGGGCTTCCCATCTGGCACTAGTTTGTAAAGAATCCTCTTGGCAATGCAGGACACATAAGAGACTTGGGGTTTGATCCTTGGGTTAGGAAGATCTCCTGGAGGAGGGCATGGCAACTCACTTTAGTATTATTTCCCAGAGAATCCCATGGACAGAGGAGCCTGGTGGGTACAGTCCATGGGGTTGCAAAGAGTTGGACATGACTGAAGCGACTTAGCACACATGCATGCATAGGGTCTAATATGTGCTAGGCACTGCCTTAAGGATGGGGCTACAAAGGTAAAACTGACATGGAACTTGATGTCAGTATTCATCATAGTTCAGCTTGTATTTTGGGTACTTATTAAGTGCCTCTATGTCTGCCACTGTGACCACTTATCTCATGTGCCCCCAAATATTATTATTGTTATTATACTTCCAGGCCTAGAGTGGCTGAAGACAAAATTTGGCTAACATTTGTCCACTAAGTTGTTCAGTGCATCCAGGCTGTGATTGATGTAAGCTGTACTGCTGCTTGGGCAATACTGTCAAACTTTATTGTCTTGGAGTTATCAATGATGCCAAGTCCATCACAAAACTAAGGAAGTGCTCTCAGGACTCATACCTGAGATGGAGGGCCTCCTGGAGGCATGCACACTGACATGCACACTAGGGGCCTCCCTTGCCTGGTCTGAATCCTGTTACTGGGGGTTAAGATCTCTTGAGTACCACTCTGACCTTGTTGGCTACAAGGTGATTCTGGTTATTTCTATGTTTTGTTCTGTGTGTGAGTGTGTGCTCAGTCATGTCTGACTTTTTGCAACCCCATGGCCTGCCATGTTCCTCTGTCTGTGGAATTTTTCAGACAAGAATACTGGAGTGGGTTGCCATTTCCTTCTCCAGGGAATCTTCCTAACCCAAGGATCCTAACCCAAGTCCCCTGCATCTCCTGCATTGGCAGGCAGGTTCTTTACACCTAGGGCCACCTGGGAAGCCTTTGTTGTAGAAACTTGATGAATTCAGATTCTACATGTAGGGTGGTCTAGGATCCATTTTAATATGTGTTTATAGAGGTTAGTCTCCCGATAGGGCTTCCCTGGTAGCTCAACTGGTAAAGAATCTGGCTGCAATGCAGGAGACCCAGATAAGTTGAGACTGATAGATTTCCAGCCTTCTCTAGACTTTTCCCCCCTAATCCTCTCATGCCTTCTTTAATAAATTAAATATTGGGAAATAGGGTTTTCATGAATTTTGGGGGGGGGGGTAATTAAAGGCAAGCCTCAGAGCATCACAAACCGAGATTAAGATCATAAGTTTAAGACTTTTTTTTTCTGCTCTCCCCACAGTAAGGGCCATATCACCCCATATAACATAGAATCCAAATGACCCTTTTATGGGTATATTCCTATAGGGGTCTTCTTTTGTTTAGACAATATGTATTTATTATTTCAACTCCAGATTTGTAATATGGACCAGTTTTAGAGCACCAAGAGACCTCTTCATCAACATAACTGTCACTTCAATAATGTCTAGCCTACAGAAAGACAACTATATCACATGTGAAATCTAAAAAAATAGCACAAATGAACTTATTTACAAAAGAGAAGCAGATTCACAGACAAACTTATGGTTACCAAAATGGAAATGTGTTGGTCTCTCAGTCGTGTCAGACTCTTTGCGACCCCATGGACTGTAGCCTGCCAGGCTCCTCTGTCCATGGAATTCTCCAGGCAAAAATCCTAGAGTGGGTTGTCATGCCCTTCTCCAGGGGATCTTCCTGACCCAGGGATCGAATCTGGTACTCCTGCATTGCAGGCAGATTCTTTATCCTCTGAGCCATCAGCGGAATGGGGGAGGGATACATTTGGAGTATGAGATGCACACTACCATATATAAAATAAACAGTAAGTATTCACTGCATAACAGAGAACTATATTTAATTTTTTATAGTAAACTATAAAAAAAAATAATGTCTAGCTAAGGACTGTCTAAATGTCCTCAGCACTGTTGACGTGTGCTGAACTAGTGAACTAATATCCAGCAAATATATGCTGATAAGCACTTTCTTTCTCTAGTTTACAGAGCTATCCATCCATTTATTCATCTACTCCTTCAATATTCATGTGTTTCTTATGTGTTAGGCACTCCGTATGCAGCAGTGAGGTAAAAGTCTCCACCTTCTCAGAGTTTACAATCTAGTTGAACTTGTTCCTTCCTTTTTCTTATCTCCTAGATACTGATACCAATACTGGTGCTGTGGTCACCATCCGAGGCTGCAAAAATTCTTTTGGAAAGGCCTGGTCTAGACATTTTCCTGATCACTTTCAGATGATTTAGCCACAGAAAAAGTCCATAAATTTATGGAAGAAATATGCCAGGGTGGGAAGAATAGGTATTGGCTTTAGAAGCCAAGTAGTGATGGTCTTTATCCTGATGTTCTCAATCATTGTTAGAGTGTGTATTATACTTCTAAAAACATCTCTTAAGATTTCAGGAGAAAAAGATTTAGGAAAAAATTTCCCTACAATTTGGTGTTAATGACCGCAGGGTGTGTTTCAAAGAACACTGTCTCCAGACAGAATTATTATTTCTAGTTCCCTATTTAAGGATAGGAAACTATGTCTTTGGTTAGGTCCCTCCTCCCTGTGAATTTTTTCACCTCTAACACAAAGATTACACCAAAGGTCTCATGGGCTTTAAAGGAGAAATCAACTCCCATACTGGGAACTGTTAGCCTTCCTTATTCAACTAACTGTAAAAACTACCTGTGTGTTTTGAAGTTTCACCTGAGGATATAAAGATATTAAAACACCATGAACCCAGCTTTAAAAAAATTTGAATAATGTTGTTTATCTACAACTGAGTTTAGGCCAGCAATCCTAAGAGAGGGAAGGACATTTCATATAACTCAAAGGGTGCCTGAAGGGTTCAAGCAAACTCTGGTTTAATTCTTTCTTTGGAGGTTCAGTAACAGTTCAGTCACTCAGTCATGTCTGACTCTTTGTGACCCCATGAACTGCAGCATGTCAGGCCTCCCTGTCCATCACCAACTCCTGGAGTCCACCCAAACCCATGTCCAGTGAGTCGGTGATGCCATCCAACCATCTTCTCCTCTGTCATCCCCTTCTCCTCCTGCCCTCAGTCTTTCCCAGCATCAGGGTCTTTTCAAATGAGTCAGCTCTTCACATCAGGTGGCCAAAGTACTGGAGTTTCAGTTTCAACGTAAGTCCTTCCAATTAACACCCAGGACTGATCTCCTTTAGGATGCACTGGTTGGATCTCTTTGCAGTCCGAGGGACTCTTAAGAGTCCTCGCCAACACCACATTCTAAAGCCTCAATTCTTCGGCACTCAGCTTTCTTTATAGTCCAACTCTCACATCCATACATGACCACAGGAAAAACCATAGCCTTGACTAGACGGACATTTGTTGACAAAGTAATGTCTCTGCTTTTTAATATGCTGTCTAGGTTGGTCATAACTTTCCTTCCAAGGAGTAAGCGTCTTTTCATTTCATGGCTGCAAGCACCATCTGCAGTGATTTTGGAGTCCAGAAAAATAAAGTCAGCCACTGTTTCCCCATCTATTTCCCATGAAGTGATGGGACCAGATGCCACGATCTTCGTTTTCTGAATGTTGAGCTTTAAGCCAATTTTTTCACTCTTTTCTTTCATCAAGAGGCTCTTTAGTTCTTCACTTTCTGCCATAAGGGTGGTGTCATCTACATATCCAGAGAAGGCAATGGCACCCCACTCCAGTACTCCTACCTGGAAAATCCCATGGATGGAGGAGCCTGGTAGGCTGCAGTCTATGGGGTCGCTAAGAGTCAGACATGACTGAGCGACTTCACTTTCACTTTTCACTTTCACGCACTGGAGAAGGAAATGGCAACCCACTCCAGTGTTCTTGCCTGGAGAATCCCAGGGACGGGGGAGCCTGGTGGGCTGCTGTCTATGGGGTCACACAGAGTCGGACACAATTGAAGTGATTTAGCAGCATCTACATATCTGAGGTTATTAATATTTCTCCCAGCAGTCTTGATTCCAGCTTGTGCTTCCTCCAGCCCAGCGTATCTCATGATGTACTCTGCATAGAAGTTAAATAAGCAGGGTGACAATATACAGCCTTGATGTACTCCTTTAGCTAGTCGTTAACTGATTGAAAAAGTGAAAGTGTTAGTCGCTCACTCGTGTCTGACTCTTTGGGACTCCGTGGACCGTACCCCACCAGGCTCCTCGGTCCATGGAATTCTCCAGGTAAGAATACTACAGTGGTTGCCATTTCCTTCTCCACGGAATCTTACAACCCGAATTCAACCCAGGTGTACCTGCATACACCGTCCCGCCCCACCCCCCTTTTTTATAAATCAGGTCAGTACGACTCAACTCTTCCCAATTGGCACCCAGCTCTCTCCTGCCAGGTCTATAGAGAGCTCCACCAGTTTGCGGGCCGGACCCAGCACGTCCTCCAACCTCTTAAAGGGCGCCCGCCCAGGCCAGCCGCACCTGGACGCATCGCGGGTGGAGCTGGGACACTCTGGAGGCGTGACGTAGCAGCCATTTACGGTTGCGGATTGGTGGGCGGGGGAAGGAGGGGCGGGCTACATCGCCGGAACTGACGCATTCCGGAACCTGCTCTCTGCAGAGCAACCTGGGCTGCGCGTTTCGAAGTTGATGCTAGCGTGGTTTTGCACATCTCTGTGCGGTTGACAGTGGATTCACTCCTCAAGATTCCCCCCTTACCCCCCCACCACGTGAGTGGCATTGCCTGGCAGTGGTGTCCGTGAGCGTCGCTGAAGAAGTCCCGGGACAGGTTCGGTGGAGGTGAAGCCGCTCCAAGCTGGTCCAGCTCTAGAAGGCGTGGAAGTTCCTCCGCGTTTATGTTAACTGGGCGTGAGCCTCTCTCTTTTCTTTGGCATCGGATGGTCCTGGCACGTCGTGGGTGGTGTTCATTGCCCAGACGTTTATTGCAATTTGGACAGAGAAAACCCACCGTTTTCTGTCATTTCTCCTAGAGGAGGAGAACTCAAGCAGTAGGAAAATGTCTGTTTTCCCTAAAATATCTTTGAGACTTGAAGTTGAAAACTATCTCAAAGCGGGCTTTATGAATAAGGAGGTAGGTCAGATAAATATATTAGATACTGTTTGCAGACATTCAAATATTTAAACACTAGAGGGACAGGAGGGATAGGAAAGAAGAGAGGGGGGGGGGGGGAGAGAGAGAGGGAAAAAAAAACCCTACAAGGCAATTAAATGTCTACAGCTGTTTCTTATTACTAGCCTTTCCCAATGCATTACTATAATATGCTGATGTCTTTCTGCAGATATGTAATGAATCCTTCCTGAGCTAAGAGATGTATGGAGTGTTTTTTTTTTTTTTTTTTTAACATTTCGGAATGGGAAAGGAGGGAGGAGGAAAAAAAGCTGTTGTGTTCCTGGAGACAGGTGTCGGGCACTAAGGGGTTACAGTGGTGAGCAAGCATACGTCCGGTAGGGAAGAAACACCTGTGTTCTTACAGCGCCTGGTTGGTACTTGGGTGGAAAGTATACTGTCATTCAGCAAGTGCTTGTTAAATGCCACTGGTTGTGCTAGGTGGTTTGCAGACCTTTAACTTCTTAATCTTGTGTGTTTATGCTCAGTCATGTCCAACTCTTTGGGACGTCATTGACTACAGCCTACCGGCCTCCTCTGTCCAGGCAAAAATACTAAAATGGATTACCATTTCCTACTCCAGAGGATCTTCCCAACCCAGGGGTTGAACCCACATCTTCTGCAGCTCTTTGCGTTGGCAGGTGGATTCTTTACCGCTGAGCCACCTGGGAAACTCCACATCCTAATTTTAGCAATCTTTTTTTTGGTATATATTTCATCCCCATTTTTACAGGTGAGAGAGCTGAGGGTCCAAAGAGTTATATTTCTAAATCAAATTTACATTGCTATCATGGTCCTAATGTTGAAATCTGAAGGGAAAGAGCTTAGGTGTTAGTACAGTGGGAAAAGGAATCGATTTGGAACCCCGAGTCCCCTGGTTTGCATCTCAGTGCTTTTTTACATCTCTGAAAGTTGCTTTCCTCATCTGTGAAGTTGGAGGACATTTAACAGCACCAAATATTCAGGGTTAAGGTATTAGTCATAAGGGTGAGCACCTGGCATTGGAGGTCCTCAACAAGTGTTCCTTCTGTGTGCTGCTGGCAGCCTTGAGCACAGAAGTCCTCAGTGAATGTTGATTGATTGCCAGGCTCGTGCTCTCTGCCTTACCATCCTGCTTGTAGGCAACTTTGTATTTTCCAAATCTTTGGTGTTGTATTCAAAGTAAAGCTGCACAAATGTTAATCATTTTCAAGGATGTTGGTGAAGCCATGACTTCTAGGTTAGATTTCTACGTTTTTATTTCCAAAGATTATGTTAAAGAGCATCACAGTATGGAAAGATAAAATATTCTCCTTTTTCCCTAAATATTTTATTTATTTGGCTGCTTTGAGTCTTAGCTGCAGCATTTGGGTCTTTAGTTGCAGCATGTGGAATCTAGTTTCCAGACTAGGTATTGAACCCAGGCCCCCTGCATTGGGAGCTCAAACTCTTACCTGTTGGACCACCAGGGAAGTCCCTGAGGAAATACCTTCTTGATTTCAAAGAACTTCAGGGAGGGTGTTAAGAGAAATAGAGGCAGTTTTCTTTCCCTAGAATTTTTGAAATGATTAACATTGTTTTATAAAAGAAGATTCAAATGTCTTTGACACACCAGTTCTTTTTCAAACATACTAATAGGATTTTACAAAAAGAAAAACTATCCTTATGTAATAAGTATCGAAAGTAGTGAAATATTTGGTTAAAAAAAACATAAACACTGAGAAAGTGCTAATATTTTTAGGCTAGTGGATTATTAGGCTGGCAAGTGGTTTATGAAGATTCTGTGAGGCAGGGGATGGTCAAAGATGACAAAAAATGGTGAAATACATGTCTTGAAGGCTTCAGTTAATTACAAGGAAACTTGGTCATTTGAGTCTTCATAACCCATCACTACATGGGAAATAGACGGAAAAACAGTGGAAACAGTGTCAGACTTTATTTTTCTGGGCTCCAAAATCACTGCAGATGGTGACTGCAGCCATGAAATTAAAAGACGCTTACTCCTTGGAAGGAAAGTTATGACCAACCTAGATAGCATATTCAAAAGCAGAGACATTACTTTGCCAACAAAGTTTCACCTAGTCAAGGCTATGGTCTTTCCTGTGGTCATGTATGGATGTGAGAGCTGGACTGTGAAGAAGGCTGAGCGCCGAAGAATTGATGCTTTTGAACTGTGGTGTTGGAGAAGACTCTTGAGAGTCCCTTGGACTGCAAGGAGATCCAACCAGTCCATTGTGAAGGAGATCAGCCCTGGGATTTCTTTGGAAGGACTGATGCTAAAGCTGAAACTCCAGTATTTTGGCCACCTCATGCGAAGAGTTGACTCATTGGAGAAGACTCTGAACCTGGGAGGGATTGGGGGCAGGAGGAGAAGGGGACGACAGAAGATGAGATGGCTGGATGGCATCACTGACTCGATGGATGTGAGTCTGAGTGACCTCCGGGGGTTGGCGATGGACAGGGAGGCCTGGCGTGCTGCGGTTCATGGGGTCGCAGAGTCCGACACAACTGAGCGTCTGATCTGATCTGAACTCTTATTTCTGACAGGTATCTTACTGGGTTTTTTTGGACAATATCTGCTTGTTACTTTTAATAATAACGTGCATGCTTGCTCAGTCATATCTTGACTTTTGTGACTCCTGTGACCAGGCTCCTGTGTCCATGGGATTCTCCAGGCAAGAATACTGGAGTGGATTGCCATTCCTTTCACCAGGGGATCTTCCCAACCCAGGGATCAAACCTGCATCTCCTGTGTCTAATGCATTGGGAGGTGGATTCTTTACCACTACGCCACCCTACGAAGCCTAACATGTATTACCATATAAAAAAAACTGATGTTGTGGGAGATTGTTGGTTGACAGTATCAGGTGTTACATTTTCTTCAAATACTGGTGTTTTAAAAGGTTACTAGCCAATTCGCTGTAGGATATGAGGTTAGCAGGGAACTAGTTCTACAGAAGTGATGTAACAGTTAATATTTTTATAAATAAGAATGAAATACTGAATTTGTGTGAATAAATGTAGCAGATATGTTCAAAATGTTAATAATGCTTTGAGGTTGAGGTAGTGATTTTCTAATCCCTTTCATCAGGTGTTTCACTAAGTGTTTATTAGCATAACCCTGTGAAAAATCACCATAACCTTAGTGTTATCAACATGTAAACAGAAAAGTGAAATGGAACATGATTGTGGAATGATGTTTCATCAGTTGGAACAAATATATATGCCTATATCTTAATATTTTTAATTTGTATTATGAAATTGAAACAGTAACTTGTTCTTTTATTTTCAGATTCTGTCTGCTTTAGGTAAACAAGAAGCAGAAAGGAGGTTTGAAATGCTGTTACATAACTTGTCTCACCCTCCCGCATTCACCACGGTCAGAGTAAATACGCATCTAGCCTCAGTACAACATGTGAAAAACCTGTTATTTTTTGAGCTTCAGAAGGTTGGTGCAAATTTTTGTCATTATGTACAGAAGGAGATTTCTCCAACTTATGCCATGTTGCTCCTAACATCGTGTGGACGATATACTATTACAAGTTTACAAATAAGGAAATTGAGGATCACGAATGTTGTTCAAGGTTATATGGTGCGTGCTAATGGTAGAACTTGAACATAATACTTCTGATTCCGAATTTATTTAGTAACTGAATAGGTTACTCAACCCCTCTGGGCCTCTCTTGTTTCGTCATCTTCGTCCCTAAAACGCTAAGAGGTCTGTTCTAACCCAAAAAGTTTGTGCTGTTGTTGTAAGCAGCTTATAACGATCACGAGGGCAGATCATATAGCTGAAGTGAGCCCAGAGGTCAGGCGGTGCCTACTGATTACCTGTAGGATTGTATTTTTTTAATTTTAATATAATAACTTAATATAATTTATTTTTATTGGGCTACAGTTGCTTTACAGTGTTGTGTTTGTTTCTTCTGTACAGCGAAATGAATCGGCCATGCATTTACATATATCCCCACTTCCTTGGGTTTCCTTCCCGTTCAGGTCATCAAAGAGCATTGGGTAGAGTTCCCTGTGCTGTACAGTAGGTTCTCATTAGGTATCTAATTTATACATCATATCAGTAATGTATGTATGTCTATCCCAGTCTCCCAATTCCTCCCACTTTCCCCCTTGGTGTCCATACGTTTGTTCTCTACGTCTGTGTCTCTTGGTTTGCAAATAGTTTCATTTGTACCATTTTTCTGGATTCCACATTTATGTGTAATTTCATGGTATTTTCCTGCTTCTGACTTATTTCACTCTGTATGATGGTCTCTAGGTCCATCCACATCTCTGCAAATGATGGTTTCTTCGCTATTTAAATACAATTTAATAAAAGGAAATTAAATAGCATAAAGAATGTATTTAAAAATAAGATAATGCAGATTTTTTTGGTTCAACTAATAAAATAGTTTTCATATAACACTCATCTTCTCTAAGTGAAAATGGATTGTAAAATGCAGAAGAGGTCTGTTCTAACCCAAATTGTTAAAGTTTCATATAGAAAGATAATATTTGAATTTTCTTGTTTATATTGTCTTAATTGCTTTCAAAATCTGTACATTTTGTAAGTGGAATAGGTCAGAGAAAGACAAATACTACATGATATTACTTATACGTGGAGTCCAAAAAAGTACAACAAATTAGTGAATATAACAGAAAAGCAGCAGAGTCACAGACAGAACAGACTAGTGGTCACCAGTGGAGGCCGGCTCTGTAGGGGTGGGGGAGGTAAGTTAGGTGTAAGATATGCTCAAGGATGTACTGTATAACACAGAGTATAATTAATATTTTACAGTAAGTGAAAAATAACCTTTGAAAATTATTTTTAAAAAATACCAGAAAGAAAACCCCAAAGCTGTGCATTGTGTGTTTCATACACTGTGCACTGAGATTTGCCCCCCAGGAAATGTAAGATGGAGGAAAACAAGGTGCCTGACACAGGGTAGTTTTAGTTATTCCATTTTGCAGTTATTATTACATCTCTTTTAACAAATAATTACAGATGGGTGTCAGCAGGCCTGTTTCTACCTAAGTACTTAAATGCAAAGGAAAGAGATAAGCATAGTTAAAAGACTCCCATTTGTATATCATAATAGGCTGTGTTGTCAGTTTACTCTGGATAGAACGTTCCGAAATTTTCAGAGCATCTTCACTGGTATTGAGTCTTTTTATTTTATTGAAGTATAGTTGATTTACAGTGTTGTCTGTGCTGTGCAGCAAAGTGACTCAGTTATATATATACACACACATGCATAATCTTTTTCACTTGCTTTTGTTACAGTTTATCACAGGATGTTGAATATAGTTCCCTGTGCTATACATTAGGACCTTGTTGTTTGATTCATTTGCTTTTTGTCTTTAATATCACCACATCAGTGAAATGTTTATCATACTGTCTTTAAGAACAGTTCTATAAACTTCATGTTGTGAGGAGATGACCATGATGTAAGAAGAATCAGCTACAGTTTCTGTCTGTATGAGACCAGAACTTAGTATAATAATTATATAAAACTTGGAGAAAGGTTATCTGAATTTTAATGAGTGATAATTTTATTGACTGTATGAGGCATACAGTGTGAACAGTTCCTCTAAGCAGCTAAGATTATTACTTTTATATAGCCATGTGTATAGATATTCAGCTTGAATAAAGGAAGCTGTTCTGTGCAAAACTCAGGTAGATCCAGGTAGTTTTCTTTTCTAGAAAATTATTCCTAGAGCTTAGATAACTTAGGATCCCAGTCTGATAGAAAGAAATCTTAGGTGTTGTGTCTAAGACAAGGCAGATGAAATCACTCTAGGCTTTGAGTCCCTTTCTGTAAAGGTTGAGATGAGACTGAGAAAGTGGGGCTGTGGGCAGTAAGTAAGAACCTGGTGGTTTGAGTCTTGCCTCTTGCTACCAGGAAAGGGGACTCAAAGGAGATTTTAGATTGCACATGTTCGTTTTCCATGTCCCAGAGCTCACATGTATCCCAAAGGCATATCCTGAATGGTATACAAGCGGGTGCTTTGTCTCCAGTCTCTGGGTCACATATTGAAATTTCATCATTTAAAATTTCATTTGACTAGTGAGGATGTGGAGAAGCTGGAACCTGTCTCCACTGGTGGGAAAGTGAAGTGGTTTGGCATCTTTGGAAGGGTTTATGGTCTCTTAAAAAGCTAAACATAAACTTACTGTACAACCCAGCAATTCCACTCCTATATCTATCCAAGAGAAGTGGAAACATATGTCCATGCAGAGACTTGGACATGAATATTATATTAGCAGGATTGTTTGTAATAACCAAAAGGGGGAGACTGTCCAAATGTTCACTGACTGGTGAATAGAAAAACAAAACGTGGTTAAGTTCACACTGTGGAATGGAACTCAGCAATGAAAGTGATGAACTGATACATGCCACCACATGGGTGACCCTCAAAAACACCACAGTGGGTGCAAGAGGCCAGGCACAAGACCCCCTGTAGTATGTGATCCTGTTTGTATGAAATGTCTAGAAAAGGCAGATTCTAGAGAAAGAAGTAGGTTAGTGGTTGCCTGGGGTTGTGGCTCGAACAGGGATTGACTGCAGATGGCCGTGAAGAAGCTGTGTGTGGTGATGGCATAGGACCTAAAACTGAATTCTAGTGATGGTTGCACAATTCCATACATTTACTAAAAAAAAATTG
Source organism: Tragelaphus eurycerus (assembly GCA_935064755.1). Classification (NCBI taxonomy): domain Eukaryota; kingdom Metazoa; phylum Chordata; class Mammalia; order Artiodactyla; family Bovidae; genus Tragelaphus; species Tragelaphus eurycerus. The sequence continues at coordinate 571,412 of CAKXYN010000254.1, read as the reverse complement.
AATTGTGCATTTAATATGGATATATTTTATGGTATGTAAAGTAAACCTCAATAAAGCTGTTTTAAAAAGGGCGCAGGGTAGAAACAAACAGAAGAGGAAGCCCCTGGTATGTTTGGTTAAAAAAGTGTGTGATATTTTTATGAAAGTTAGGCACACGTGGTTTTATGAAAGTTTTACTTCTGTATTGTTTTAATATCTGATAGAAAAGGAGAGAAGGAAAATCTTGGCCTGAGCAGGGTTGATCTCGGTGTAGAATATCTCTGTAGTGTGGAGAGAGTGTAGTGCTTCTGAAGCAAAACAAAAACAAATGACAGAATTCATGATCTTCTCCTTGCAAGGATCATAGTCTGGATACTGTAAGGCAGCGGTCCCCAACCTTTTTGGCACCAGGGTCTGGTTTTTCCAGTCTCCCAGTCGAAGACAGTTTTTCCATGGACCAAGGGAAGGGGATGGTTTTGGAATGATTCAAGCACATTACATTTATTATGCACTTTATTTCTATTATTATTTCATCAGCTCCACCTCAGATTATCCTGGAGGTTGGGCACTCCTGCTAGGGTATAAGACAATGAGAGAACATGAGGAAGAGAGGGGAAAAAAACAGGTTTGTTTGAATGAGTTCACCCTCAAGATGTCTTACTATGCTGTTGGGTATGGTTAGTTCAAAATTCCCTTTGCTCAGAGGAAGCAGAACTCAGAAGAGCTGTTGACTTGGTAGAAAAATAGTCTGATTTCCAAAATTTGAAGAGTTTTTGTTCTTTTTCCTTTCCAACTTAGAAATAGGTTGATTTGGGGTTTTCGATAGCTAGTGTTTTGATGCTACAGTGCAGCACAAGTGTCTATTATTGTTACTGCTTTGGTGCAGTATGTGACGATGTATGAGTCTAATCAGTGGCATACACAGCAGAGACTTGTTTTCCAGTATTTGTGTGTGGCCTTCTGATAGACACAGAGTCCTTGCTCTCCATTCCCCTCTTTTATGGGGAGTGCCCAATTGTCTTCTGTCTGCAGCCATGGTGTGCTGGTACATACCAAACAACCCCCTTTCTAGGAAAAATAATGCTAGTTTGTAGTGTCTGCTGGCTTTTGTGGTGTAAATGCTCCCACTCTGGTCAGTTTCAAGCTGTCAGCATGACTGTTGACTTGGCAAGAAATGCACGCAGTTGGCTCCCATGAGACTGCTGCTGCTGCTAAGTCGCTTCACTCGTGTCTGACTCTGTGCTGCCCTGTAGACGGCAGCCCACCAGGCTCCTCTGTCCCTGGGATTCTCCAGGCAAGAATACTGGAGTGGGTTGCCATTTCCTTCTCCCATGCATGCATGCTAAGTCACTTCACTCGTGTCTGACTCTGTGCTACCCTGTAGACGGCAGCCCACCAGGCTCCTCTGTCCCTGGGATTCTCCAGGCAAGAGTACTGGAGTGGGTTGCCATTTCCTTCTCCATACCCATGAGACTGGGAGTTGGCCTTAGCACCTATGCTGCTGGCCCTGTACCTATTTCTAGTCTGAAGGCCAAGTATGGCGGAGGATACTGAATATATTCAGCCTTTGCCAGGAAGCATCATCAAAACTGATGTGGCAGGACTTCCCTAGTGGTCCAGTGGTTTAGACTCTGTGCTTCCACTTCAGGGGGCACGGGTTCAATCCCTGGTAGGGGAACTAAAATCTCACATGCCACGGTGCAACCAAAAACAGACAGACAAGTAAACAAAAATCTGACATGGCATTCAGTGTTGATAATATATAATACACAGCATTTAAAAATCTCAGTCTTTAATGTCCTATTAATGCAACTCTATATTGGCCTTACAAATAGCTGTGAAAAGAAGAGAAGCGAAAAGCAAAGGAGAAAAGGAAAGATATAAACATTTAAATGCAGAGTTCCAAAGAATAGCAAGAAGAGATAAGAAAGCCTTCTTCAGCGATCAATGCAAAGAAATAGAGGAAAACAACAGAATGGGAAAGACTAGGGATCTCTTCAAGAAAATCAGAGATACCAAAGGAACATTTCATGCAAAGATGGGCACAATAAAGGACAGAGATGGTGTGGACCTAACAGAAGCAGAAGATATTAAGAAGAGGTGGCAAGAATACACAGAAGAACTGTACAAAAAAGAGCTTCACACCAGATAATCATGATGATGTGATCACTGACCTAGAGCCAGACATCTTGGAATGTGAAGTCAAATGGGCCTTAGAAGGCATCACTAGGAACAAAGCTAGTGGAGGTGATGGAATTCCAGTGGAGCTATTCCAAGTCCTGAATGATGATGCTGTGAAAGTGCTACACTCAATATGCCAGCAAATTTGGAAAACTCAGCAGTGGCCACAAGATTGGAAAAGGTCAGTTTTCATCCCAATCCCAAAGAAAGGCAATGCCAAGGAGTGCTCAAACTACCGCACAATTGCACTCATCTCACACACTAGTAAAGTAATGCTCAAAATTCTCCAAGCCAGGCTTCAGCAATATGTGAACCGTGAACTTCCTGATGTTCAAGCTGGTTTTAGAAAAGGCAGAGGAACCAGAGATCAAATTGCCAACATCCGCTGGATCATGGAAAAAGCAAGAGAGTTCCAGAAAAACATCTATTTCTGCTTTATTGACTATGCCAAAGCCTTTGATTGTGTGGATCACAATAAACTATGGAAAATTCTGAAAGAGATGGGAATCCCAGACCACCTGATCTGCCTCTTAAGAAATCTGTATGCAGGTCAGGAAGCAACAGTTAGAATGGTCATGGAACAACAGACTGGTTCCAAATAGGAAAAGGAGTACGTCAAGGCTGCATATTGTCACCATGTTTATTTAACTTATATGCAGAGTACATCATGAGAAATGCTGGACTGGAAGAAACACAAGTTGGAATCAAGATTGCCGGGAGAAATATCAATAACCTCAGATATGCAGATGACACCACTCTTATGGCAGAAAGTGAAGAGGGGCTAAAAAGCCTCTTGATAAAAGTGAAAGTGGAGAGTGAAAAGGTTGGCTTAAAGCTCAACATTCAGAAAACGAAGATCATGGCATCTGGTCCCATCACTGCATGGGAAATAGATGGGGAAACAGTGGAAACAGTGTCAGACTTTGTTTTTCTGGGCTCCAAAATCACTGCAGATGGTGACTGCAGCCATGAAATTAAAAGACGCTTGCTCCTTGGAAGGAAAGTTATGACCAACCTAGATAGCATATTCAAAAGCAGAGACATTACTTTACCAACAAAGGTTCGCCTAGTCAAGGCTATGGTCTTTCCTGTGGTCATGTATGGATGTGAGAGCTGGACTGTGAAGAAGGCTGAGCGCCGAAGAATTGATGCTTTTGAACTGTGGTGTTGGAGAAGACTCTTGAGAGTCCCTTGGACTGCAAGGAGATCCAACCGGTCCATTCTGAAGGAGATCAATGCTGGAATTTCTTTAGAAGGAATGATGCTAAAGCTGAAACTCCAGTATTTTGGCCACCTCATGCGAAGAGTTGACTCATTGGAGAAGACTCTGATGCTGGGAGGGATTGAGGGCAGGAGGAGAAGGGGACGACAGAGGATGAGATGGCTGGATGGCATCACTGACTCAATGGATGCGAGTCTGAGTGACCTCCGGGAGCTGGTGATGGACAGGGAGGCCTGGCGTGCTGCGGTTCATGGGGTCTCAAAGAGTCGGACACGACTGAGCGACTGATCTGATCTGATCTGATATTGGATATGTGTTTTCAAAGTAGGTCACTTAAGGTCAACATGGTTTGTGTTTACAAAGTCAAACTAAACAAAATTGAGCTTTTTACTTGTAAAGAAGTCAAGAAACTCGAGAATCAAATTATAGAGAAAATGTTGTTTTGAAGTCTTTGATTTTTTTTTTTTTTTTGTAGTATCCCATGGAAAAAAATGAAAATAATCCTAAATCAAACTTTATGCTCTGTTAGGTAATGATAATGAAAAGCTCTGTAGTTTGAAATTTACCCATTGTGTTGATTGCTTTGTAATCCTCTGTGTTTGTTTTCAACAGCAGTTTAATGGATTAAGTTTTCCTATTCTTCAGCATCCAGACCTTCAGGATGTCTTACTTATTCCTGTTATTAGACCTAGGTTTGTAACTATTTCATTTTCAAATTGTATTATAAATAAAAATTTGTCACAGGTTTTTTTTTTTTTCTTTTTTGCTGTTTGGTGATAGTACTAAGTTTCTCTATTCGCAACTTTATCTAGATAGGAATTCACAAACTTGATAAATGTTGAATAGATTGTCTGTCATGGAAAATACTACAAAAGAACACTGGGAATGGACTCAGCTATCTTGAGAGGAATGCATATTAGTTCCATTTAGTGGTGATTGATTTTTTTTCATTCTGTAAGACATTTGTTTACTTGTATATCAAAAGAGAGTCCACTGCTAAATTAAAACTTCTTTGGAGCTACAACAGAAATACAAAGCAACAGTGTTTCCTATTTCATAATTGATATACTTGTAAAATTTTATTAATTCATGATGATGTTAAATTACTGTATTCTCTGAGTAGAACGGGCTACCATGGTAGCTCAGCTGGTAAAGAATCCTCCTGCAGTGTGGTAGACCCCAGTTCCATCCTGGGGTCGAGAAGATCCCCTGGAGAAGGGATAGGCTACCTACTTCAGTATTCTTGGGCTTCCCTGGTGGCTCGGATGGTGAAGAATCGGCCTGCAATGTGGGAGACCTGGGTTTGATCCCTGGGTTGGGAAGATCCCCTGGAGAAGGGAATGGCAACCCACTCCAGTATTCTGCCTGGAGAATCTCCATGGACATAGGAGCCTGGCAGGCTACAGTCCATGGGGTTGCAAAGAGTTGGACACGACTGAGCAACTAAGCACAGCTAAACAGAAGAGATACTGTGTTTGGAAGGCGTGTGTTTAAAAAAGGAAAAAAAAAATAGGCTTTCATATTATAATGGGAATTCTGTTCCCAAAGAGCATTTTAAAATCCCTAATTGTGATAAAAAATTTTTAATACCCCTGCTGCTGCTGCTAAGTCGCTTCAGTCGTGTCCGACTCTGTGTGACCCCAGAGATGGCAGCCCACAAGGCCCCCCGCCCCCCGTCCCTGGGATTCTCCAGGCAAGAACACTGGAGTGGGTTGCCATTTCCTTCTCCAATGCATGAAAGTGAAAAGTGAAAGTGAAGTCGCTCAGTCGTGTCCAACTCTTAGCGACCCCATGGACTGGAGCCTACCAGGCTCCTCCATCCATGGGATTTTCCAGGCAAGAGTACTGGAGTGGGCTGCCATCGCTTTCTCTACAAAGAGTAGTAATAAACACAAAAATGTTCATTTTGTTAAAGCTTTAAAGTATTGATAATTTAGTGGTCAACAGTAGAGCAATGGTTTTTGGTTTATCCATTCAGTGGAATATTATACAGCCTTTGCTGCTGCTGCTAAGTCGTTTCAGTCGTGTCCGACTCTGTGCGACCCCATAGACGGAAGCCCACCAGGCTCCCCTGTCCCTGGGATTCTCCAGGCAAGAACACTGAGTGGGTTGCCATTTCCTTCTCCAATGCATGAAAGTGAAAAGTGAAAGTGAAGTCATATAGCCTTTAATGTGGGAGAATTATATGCACAAATAAATGATGATATTTACAATTAATTAAATACCCAAAGCATGTGCTCTGTTTAGGATAATCACATTTCTTTTGCAATTAAATACTACAGATTTATGTATATTTATTTATACACAGAAAAAAGTCTGGAGGGTATAATATACCCAACTGTTAACAGGGATTAATTCTGAGTGCTTAATTCTGAGGAGGTTGGGAGAAACTAGGTAAGAAGAGTCTATAATTGTAACATTTCTGGTTTATTTATTTATTTGTTTTTACTGTAAACACGTATTACTTTTGCAGTTAAAAATTGAGTCTGTAAACTCCTTTTTGTTAAGAGGAACATTGCATTAGTGAATGGAGGAGTCTTACTTAAGTGTGCTGAGTTTTGCTAAATTCATACAACTATATAGTCAGGACTCACCCTTATCAAGATACACACCATTTCCATCACCAGAAAATTTTCTGCATTCTGCTCCCCACACTAGGAAACCACTGTTCTGATTTTTCTCATTCATACTTAGTTTAAAACCAACTAGTTACTATAGTTGATCAGTCACAGGTCTTCTGAGATCTGCAATTTGTTTTGGAATACATTGGACATCATTGCACGATGCCCATAGTTTTCTGTAATCTGTGTAACTCTATTTCATTCTTCTTACTGGCTTCATAATAATCCTTTCATCCTATTCTTTGTAGTGAGTAAGCTACTCATTAAAACATTAGTGAACTGTGTAACACCGACGGTGAGTTACAGGAAAGCACTGAGAAATCTTTCAGGATTGTGGATTCATATTCCTACTTTTCATTTCTGAAAGGAGCATGTCAGCTTTATTTTGATTTTTAAACTCATCACCAGTTTTATTAGGTATCTTTTGACTTTCCACTATGAAAAATGAAGAAGTTCTTATAGCTGCCCTAAAACTTCCACCAACCAGTTTTTATTTACTGTTAGGTTTTTTTTTTTTTTTTAACATTATAAAGCTTTGTAACATTTTTATTCAATTCAGGTGAATGCAGTGCTTGGCTTTTTGCAATAACAGTAGTTTATTTCTGAGTTTTTATCTTGACTGATTGGATATTGTCATTTAGCATAGGGGTCCCCAGTGTTCTGGATCTAATGCCTGCTGATCTGAGGTGGAACTGATGTAATAATAATAGAAATAAAGTACACAATAAAAGTAATGCATTTGAATCATCCTCAAACCATCCACACCCTGCCCCCCACTGTCCATGGAAGAGTTATCTTCCATGAAGCCAGTCCCTGGTGCTAAGAAGGTTGGGGACCCCTGATTTAGCAGGTCTGCAGCACCTGCTTCTCTTCTCCCAGGTATGTTTCTTGTATCCTCTCTTTACATTCTCACTTGAGAATTGCTTGTTGCCTTTATATTTATTTTAAATATTTATTTATTTATGGCTGCGTTGGGTCTTAGTTGTGTCATGCAGGCTTCTCTCTAGTTGTGGCACCTGCGTTTCAGAGTGCGGGGGTTCAGTATTTGTGATTCACAGGTTCAGTTGTCCCACATCATGTGGAATCTTAGTTTTCCAACCAGGGATGGAACCTGTGTCACCTGCATTGCAGAGTGGATTCCTAACCACTGACTGAACCACATGGGAAGTCTTTTTGTTTTTGCCTTTATATGTAAGCAAGAACTTGGTTAAGTATATGTAGTCGTTTCAGGTCACATGTTATTTCCCTTAGAACTGTGTAGACACTGCTTCCACAATTTTGTGGCCTCACGTGTTGCTGTGAAAAAAATCTGAGGCCAAAAAGTATTTTCCCTTTTGCAACAAAGTCTTGATCTTTCACTTGGAGATCTATGAGACTCTTAGGCACTGGACTGTAGAAACTTGGCTGGGGTATCCCTTGATTTTGCTTATTCTTTTAATTTTGATTGAAACACAGTGGGATTTTTCAATAAGTGTTCTGGTAGTTCTTTGAAGATTTTTCCATTACATACCTCTGCCTTCTGTGGTGCTGCTGCTGCTGCTGCTAAGTCACTTCAGTTGTGTCCAACTCTGTGCAATCCCATAGACAGCAGCCCACCAGGCTCCCCCATCCCTGGGATTCTCCAGGCAAGAACACTGGAGTGGGTTGCCATTTCCTTCTCCAATGCATGAAAGTAAAAAGTGAAAGTGAAGTCGCTCAGTTGTGTCTGACTCTTAGCGACCCCATGGATTACAGCCTATCAGGCTCCTCCATCCATGGGATTTTCCAGGCAAGAGTACTGGAGTGGGGTGCCATTGCCTTTCCGGAGCCTTCTGTGTTAGGAGGACACTAATACTCTGTATGTTGGATTTCCAGTGAGAATGTTCCCTGTGTTGGGATCTCCTAGACAGCCCAGGGTCAGTAATGAGCTGGAAGGACTCCCCAAAACTCAGCATCTAGTCAAGGATTTATTGCATGAAAGGGGGTACAAAAACCATGTCAGCAAAGGGAAAAGGTGTATGGGGTAGAGTCAGGAGGAAACCAGGCATAAGCTTCCAAAAAGTTGCTCCCCATGGAGTTAACCAGGATGAGCTTCATTCTTTCAGCAATCAGTTACGACGTGAGTAAAACTGTCTGTGAGGGCAGCCCATTAGAGCCTCATCACCCAAGGTTTCAGTTGGCAGGCACCCTCTGCTGGGCATGTGCCAAATTCCAGACTCCCAAAAGGAAAGCAGGTGTTCAGAATGACCACACTGCTTATACAGACAGTAGTTGACTGTTACTAGAGCTAGTTTTATATCAGTGCTGGGAACTGTTTCCCAGTCAAGTTTTCAGATCCCAGCCAAGGGCCACCTTCTAAGCAGGCTTCTTTCAGAATAGCTGTCTCAAGTCTGTTAGCTCTTTAATTTCAGGAGATTGACCATCCTTTACTTGCTGAGCTAAGCTAATTGGCTTTTCTTCTTTTTTATCTTGTTGTTGTTCTCTCTTTTTAAAGGTTCTTTTTAGTTTCTTTGAGGGCTTCCCTGGTGACTCAGATGGTAAAGAATGTACCTGCAACCCAAGGAATCCCTGGATTGGGAAGACCCCCTGGAGAAGGGAATGGCAACCCACTCCAGTATTCTTGCCTGGAGAATCCCATGGACTGAGGAGCCCAGCAGGCTATAGTCCACAGGGTTGCGAAGAATCGGACATGTTAGTCGTAAGGAGCGACTAACACACAACACCCATTTTCTTTGAAACTATAGAGAGGTTATTTGAGATTTTGCTCTTTTTTGGTCTATACATTTTGTTTTGCTTTTGGTTTATTATAGCTTTGTTTAATGCTACACACGTCCCTTGGTGTTCATGGGAGATTGGACAACCCTTCCTTTCCCCCTGCAACAAATACCAATATCCACAGTTGCTCAAGTCTTTTATATAAAATGGTATAGTATTTGCGTATAACTCATGCACATCCTTAGCATACTTTAAATAATTTCTAGATTACTTGCAATACCTAATACTTTGTGAACAGCAAATTCAAGTTTTGCCTTCTGGAACTTTCTAGAATTAAAATTTTTTTTTTTTCCTGTCTGTGGCTAGTTGAATCCACAGATGGAGAACCTTAGGGTGAGAGGGCTATCTGTACCTATGCATCTGTCCTACGTTGAATGAATACTCGAATGAAAACATTTACATAGAGTCACCTGGTCTGCACTTTGGGTCAAGTGTGTAACTGGATAACTCATCAGATGTGTTTTTTGAAAACACTTTCACCAGATCTTTTCTAGTGGCTTATCTCTAGTTATGGTGAGCTGAGCTGATGAAGGCTTTGCTGTGAGGGCGTCTAGCTCATAGCTGTCCTGTTGGGGGCTTTAATTTTTGGTTATGCCTAGTGAACTCAGGGGAGGAGTCACAGCATTGATTGCACTTTGCTGTTCTTCCCTTCACTACTTCAGGAGAGTTTATCCAGGTTTGTTAGAGAAAACTTGTCTGCTTGTGCCACTTCTGCCAGTCCAGTTCCTCTTTGGGCTTTATCCATAGGGAATGGGACTGACATGACACACTCAGACCTTCCTTTCTTCTGCCTGACCCTTTGGTCCTGTTTCTGAGTAATGAATAATTGTTTGGGTATCCAAGAGCCTTTCCTTTTCAGAAATAGACATACCCTATTGAGGAATTGGATTTGATCCAGATTTCACTGTCAGCTAATTACTCTTCACTTGCATCTTAGCTGCTGCTTAGATTTCTTGCAAATGGAATTTTCTTTCAAACTTTTCTTTCCCCATTTTCATGAGCTTCAGAAACAGGAATATATGTATACTTTTACTTGTTGACAAATTTTTTTTTACTAGAAGCTCAACATTTCACAGTGATTTAGCATATCAAAATGTAAGTTAAACTATTTACAGAGAGAAAACAATTCAAAAAGTAAATCTCACCATAAAATTTAGGTTCCTTCATTTTATTTAACATGATATTTAATTTACTGAGCAAATATATAATAATTTTTTTAATTTTTAAAATTTATTTCAGTATTGGTTCTGTTTTTTTTTTTTTATGTTTTGATTTTTCAGCCCCAAGGCATCTGGGATCTTAGCTTTCCAACCAGGGATCAGACTTGCACCCCCCTGCATTGGAAGGCGAAGTCCTAAGCACTGGACTGCCAGGAAGGTCTTGATCAAATATATTTTAATGTTAGGAAGGTTTTACCAATGGTAATTAGATTGAAGTAAGGTGGTACTGCTGAAGTTTTTGGTATCAATGTCAACTTTATTGAAAAACTTAAAAGAGAAAATTGAATGCCAGTCTTCTCTTGATCCAAAGTATTTTTCATTTTTTTTAATTGAAATATAGTTGACTTATGGTGTGATGTTAGTTTCAGGCGTACAGCAGAGTGCTTTAGTTATATATTCCTTTTCAGATTCTTTTCCCTTAAAGGTTTTTACAAAATATTTGGTTTAGTTCCCTGTGCTATACAATAGGTCCTTGTTGATTATCTATATTATATATATTAGTGTGTGTATGGTAATCCCAAACTCCTAATTTATCCCCCCATATAAGAGTATCTTTTTAAAATGTTTATTGTTGTGTAGTTGATTTACAATGTTATGTTAGTTTCTGCTGTACTGGAAAGTGAATCAGTTATACATACACATATATTCACTCTTTTTTTAGATTTTTTTCCCATTTAGGTCGTTACAGAGTATTGGGTAGAGTTCCTTGTGCTACAGAGTAGGTCCTTATTGTTAATAGTTATCTCTTTAACTTATAATAGTGTGTGTGATGGTCCCACTCTCCTGATTTATCCCTCTCCCACAGTAGCCCTAAGTTTGTTTTCTGCATCCATACAAGAGTATTTTAAACATTGTACCCCAACCATCATTTTTTAAAGACTGCATTTAAATTAGTAAAATTTTTTAGGCCAATATTCAATTTGTAATTTTTAAGAATCTCTGTATATTGTCTGTTGGTATTCTTTCCTTTTTGATAAAAATCTATTTTTAGCAGGTCAGAAAATTAACTTTCCCTAATTATTGAATGTATAATTCAGTAGCAGAAATATCTTGAGATACAAATGAGATTGAGTTTGCCCTTCTCTTCCAGCTGTTACATTTCCGTTTCTCATAGTGGCCTTGCCACTAGCCTTAGCACTTTGGTTTTCAATTACTGTTTGTATGTATGAAATAATAGGGTGAATACAATGGAATATTCATGTAATTGCTCAAAGACTGCTGGTTTAATATAAATAGCAATCCTGCTGAAAAGAAACATTTGGTTGACATGCAAATGAGATATAATCGTGTGATATCTCAAAATTATATTATGCAAATGAGATATCATATTCAGTTCAGTTCAGTTGCTGTGTCCAACTCTTTGCGACCCCATGAACCATAGCATGCCAGGCCTCCCTATCCGTCACCAACTCCGGGAGTTCACCCAAACCCATGTCCAAGTCACGAGTTGGTGATGCCATCCAGCCATCTCATCCTCTGTCATCGCCTTCTCCTCCTGCCCCCAGTCCCTCCCAGAATCAGGGTATTTTCCAACGAGTAAGCTCTTCGCATCAGATGGCCAAAGTATTGAAGTTTCAGTTTCAGCATCAGTCCTTCCAGCGAACACCCAGGATTGATCTCCTTCAGGATGGACTGGTTGGATCTCCTTGCAGTCCAAGGGACTCTCAAGAGTCTTCTCCAACACCACAGTTCAAAAGCATCAATTCTTTGGCACTCAGCTTTCTTTATAGTCCAATTCTCATATCCATACATAACCACTGGAAAAACCATAGCCTTGACTACACAGACATTTTTTTTGCAAAGTAATGTCTCTGCTTTTCAATATGCTGTCTAGGTTGGTCATAACTCTTCTTCCAAGGAGCAAGCATCTTTTAATTTCATGGCTGCAATCACCATCTGCAGTGGTTTTGGAGCCCCTAAAAATAAAGTCAGCTGCTGTTTCTACTGTTTGCCCATCTGTTTGCCATGAAGTGCTGGGACCAGATGCCATGATCTTAGTTTTCTGAATGTTGAGCTTTAAGCCAACTTTTTCACTCTCCTCTTTCACTTTCATCAGAAGGCTCTTTAGTTCTTCTTCACTTTCTGCCGTAAGGGTGTCATCTGCATATCTGAGGTTATTGATATTTCCCCCGGCAATCTTGATTCCAGCTTGTGCTTCCTCCAGCCCAGCTTTTCTCATGATGTACTCTGAATGTAAGTTAAATAAGCAAGGTGACAATATACAGCCTTGACATACTCCTTTTCCTATTTGGAACCAGTCTGTTGTTCCATGTCCAGTTCTAACTGTTGCTTCCTGACCTGCATACAGATTTCTCAAGAGGCAGGTCAGGTGGTCTGGTATTCCCATCTTTTTCAGAAGTTTCCACAGTTTGTTGTGATCCACATAGTCAAAGGCTTTGGTATAGTCAAAAAACAGAAATAGATATTTTTCTAGAACTCTCTTGGTTTTTCCATGATCCAGTGGATGTTGGCAGTTTGATCTCTGGTTCCTCTGCCTTTTCTAAAACCAGCTTGAACATCTGAAAGTTCATGGTTCACGTATTGCTGAAGCCTGGCTTGGAGAATTTTGAGCATTACTTTACTAGCATGTGAGATGAGTGCAATTGTGGGATAGTTTGAGCATTCTTCGGCATTTCCTTTCTTTGGGATTGGAATGAAGTCTGACCTTTTCCAGTTCTGTGGCCACTGCTGAGTTTTCCAAATTTGCTAGTATATTGAGTATAGCACTTTCACAGCGTCATCTTTCAAGATTTGGAAATAGCTCCACTGGAATTCCATCACCTCCACTAGCTTTGTTAGTAGTGATGCTTTCTAAGGCCCACTTGACTTTACATTCCAGGATGTGTGGCTCTAGGTAAGTGATCACATGTTCGTTATTATCTGGGTCATGGAGATCTTTTTTGTACAGTTCTTCTATGTATTCTTGCCACCTCTTCTTAGTATCTTCTGCTTCTGTTAGGTCTCTACCATTTCTGTCCTTTATTGTGCCCATAAAGTGTTCCCTTGGTATCTCTGATTTTCTTGAAGAGATCTCTAGTCTTTCCCATTCTGTTGTTTTCCTCTATTTCTTTGCATTGATCGCTGAAGAAGGCTTTCTTATCTCTCCTTGCTATTCTTTGGAACTCTGCATTCAATGGGTATATCTTTCCTTTTCTCCTTTGCTTTTCACTTCACTTCTTTTCACAGCTATTTGTAAGGCCCCCTCAGACAGCCATTTTGCTTTTTTGCATTTCTTTTTCTTAGGGATGGTCTTGATTCCTGTCTGCTGTACAAATTCATGAACCTCCATCCATAGTTCATCAGGCACTCTGTCTATCAGATCTAGTCCCTTAAATCTACTTCTCACTTCCACTGTATCTGGGATTTGATTTAGGTCATACCTGAATGGTCTAGTGGTTTTCCCCACTTTCTTCAATTTCAGTCTGAATTTGGCAGTAAGGAGTTCATGATCTGAGCCACAGTCAGCTCCTGGTCTTTTTGCTGACTGTATAGAGCTTCTCTATCTTTTGTTGCAAAGAATATGATCAATCTGATTTCGGTGTTGACCATCTGGTGATGTCCATGTGTAGAGTCTTCTCTTGTGTTGTTGGAAGAGAGTGTTTGCTATGACCAATATGTTCTCTTGGCAGAACTATCTTAGCCTTTGCCCTGCCTCATTCTGTATTCCTAGGCCAAATTTGCCTGTTTCTCCAGGTGTTTCTTGACTTCCTACTTCTGCATTCCAGTCCCCTATAATGAAAAGGACATCTTTTCTGGGTGTTAGCTCTAGAAGGTCTTGTAGGTCTTCATAAAACTGTTCAGCTTCTTCAGCGTTTCTGGTCAGAGCATAGACTTGGATTACCCTGATATTGAATGGTTTGCCTTGGAAACAAACAGAGATCATTCTGTCGTTTTTGAGACTGCATTCAAGTACTGCATTTCAGACTCTTTTGTTGACTGTGGTGGCTACTCCATTTCTTCTAAGGGATTCTTGCCCACAGTAGTAAATATAATGGTCAACTGAGATGAATTCACCCATTCCAGTCCATCTTAGTTCACTGATTGCTAGAATGTCGATGTTCACTCTTGCCATCTCCTGTTTGACCACTTCCAATTCGCCTTGATTCATGGGCCTAACATTCCAGGTTCCTATGCAGTATTGCTCTTTACAGCATCAAACCCTGTTTCCATCACCAGTCCCATCCACAACTGGGTGTTGTTTTTGCTTTGGCTCCATCCCTTCATTCTTTCTGGAGTTATTTCTCCATTGATCTCCAGTAGCATATTGGGCACCTACTGACCTGGGTAGTTCATCTTTCAGTGTCTTATCTTTTTGCCTTTTCATACTGTTCATGGGGTTCTCAAGGCAAGAATACTCAAGTGGTTTGCCATTCCCTTCTCCAGTGGGCCACATTCCGTCAGACCTCTCCTCCATGACTCATGTGTTGGCATGGCTTAGTTTCATGGAATTAGACAAGGCTGTGATCCATGTGATCAGATTGGCTAGTTGTCTGTGATTGTGGTTTCAGTCTGTCTGCCCTCTGATCCCCTCTTTCAGTGCCTATCGTATACTGGGATTTCTCACCTTGGACGTAGGGTCTCTCTTCATGGCTGCTCCTTACCTCTGATGTGGGGTTATAAGAGATCAGATTATATGTATTCAAATGAGATACCATGATTGTGTGATATCTCAAAATTGTATCATCTTCCTTTTTTTGTACGGTTGCTAATATATGCAGTTAAATACATGCCAAGTAGATAAGTGTATTTTTTATATGCTTTTTAGCGGGTCATTCTCATAATCTTGACCCTCTCTTTAGTGGGTCTTTAATTTGTAGGCATCTCATTTTTAGCTGTTTTAGTTTTCTCTTATTCTATTACTATTTTTCTCCAGTCTTTATTACTGTATTCTTGGAAAATCATCTTTAATGCTATTGCTTCACTCTTTTGTTTAAAAACATTTTAATAAAAATCAAGCTTTTAGTATTTTTTTTATGGCCTTACATCAATTTTTATATTTCCTCACTAAAACTTCAGCAATGCTGACTTGCACCTTGACACTTGCATATATATACGATCTTATGTTCTTATACAGTTAGTACTTGTGTTGAAAGATTCCCGAAGACCACTCCCCAGCTCAGTGATTCTCTTGGAGGACTCAGAGGATTCCACATGTAGTCGTACTTATGACCATGGTTTATTACAGTGAAACAATCTGAAGCAAAATCAACAAAATAAAAGCTGCCTAGGATGAAGTCTAGGGAAAACCATTTGTAAACTGCAGAGTCTTTTTTCAGTGGAGTCATGCAGTGTGAAGTTAACTCCCCTGGCAACAAGGATGACAATGCATGTGTGAGATGTCACCGTCCAGGAAAGCTCCTAAGAGACAGGCATCCAGGGTTTTCATTTAGGGCTGGTTGTGTGGGCACCTCGTGCCTGGTAGGTATCCAAATTCTAGCCTCCCAGAAGGAAAATCAGTGTCCACCATAAACCATATTATTTGTTTACAAATTGTTACAGATAATGTAGGCACATTGAGCTACCTTTGGTGATGGACAGGGAGGCCTGGTGTGCTGCAGTCCACGGGGGTTTCAAAAAGTTGGACATGACTGAGCAAATGAACTGAACTGAATCAGCTTAGAGTGGGAACTCCTCTGATTCTGAGTTCCAGGATGCTAGCCAAGGATCAGCCTCATCACCAGCCCTTCCAAAGAAAGGATAGTAGTTCTTTTTCACTGTGGTTTTTTGTTTGTTTTTATTTTTGGATGTGCTGGGTCTCTAGTTGAGGCATATGGGTTTAGTTGCCCTGCAACATGTGGGATCTGAGTTCCCTGACCAGGGATTGAACTCATGTGGATTCTTAACTACTGGACCACCAGGAAAGTCCCTGACCCACTGTGTTAATGCTCTTCCCCATAGTCTCCCATTCTCTCCTTTCAGCGAAATGGTTATTCTCATAAAAATGTTCTGATTAACATTACAGAGTTCCATTTCACAAAATATTTTTTGAAGATTGAGGGCAGGAGGAGAAGGGGGTGGACGACAGAGGATGAGATGGTTGCGTGGCATCACTGACTTAATGGACCTGGGTTTGGGTGGACTCTGGGAGTTGGTGATGGACAGGGAGGCCTGGCGTGCTGCGGTTCATGGGGTCGCAAAGAGTCGGACATGACTGAGCAACTGAACTGAACTGTGTGTGAGGAACCAAAGATATTATACAGATGGGTGAAACATAGTTTAGTCTAAAAGCAGGTGAATATTGGTACAAGTCAAACTGCAGTAGATTCCTAGGGAGGGATATGAATTAAGTACCATCCAAGCAGAGAGGAGGAAGAGCTGAATGCAAAGAAGTGGGTAAAGATTTTCTCCAAAGAGATGTTATTTCCGTTGAGCCTTGTAGGTGAGTAAGAAAGAGGTAGATGACAGAATTGAAAGAGACACATGTACCCCAATGTTCATAGCAGCACTGTTTACAATAGCCAGGACGTGGAAGCAACCTAGATGTCCATCTGCAGATGAATGAATAAGAAAGCTGTGGTACATATACACAATGGAGTATTACTCAGCCATTAAAAAGAATACATTTGAATCAGTTCTAATGAGGTGGATGGAACTGGAGCCTATTATACAGAGTGAAGTAAGCCAGAAAGAAAAACACAAATACAGTATACTAACGCATATATATGGAATTTAGAAAGATGGTAAAAATAAACCTATTTACGAGACAGCAAAAGAGACACTGATGTATAGAACAGACTTTTGGACTCTGGGACCGGGAGAGGGTGGGATGATTGGGGAGAATAGCATTGAAATATGTATAATATCATATCTGAAATGAGTCGTCAGTCCAGGTATCATGCCCGATAACAGATGCCTGGGGCTGAAGCACTGGGATGACCTGGAGGGATGGTGTGGGGAGAG
This sequence comes from Tragelaphus eurycerus, assembly GCA_935064755.1. Taxonomy (NCBI): domain Eukaryota; kingdom Metazoa; phylum Chordata; class Mammalia; order Artiodactyla; family Bovidae; genus Tragelaphus; species Tragelaphus eurycerus. Next base: position 554,535 of record CAKXYN010000254.1, on the reverse strand, counting down.
GGGAGGGAGGAGGGTTCAGGATGGGGAACACATGTATACTGGTGGCGGATCAATCTCGATGTATAGTAAAAGCAATACAATATTGTAAAGTTAAGCAAAATAAAAAAAAAAAAAAAGAAAGCAACAGACTAACAAAAAAAAAAAAAGAGGTAGATGAGATAAAGTAGGCAAGGATACACAAGGTAGAGAGAAAGTACACGCAAAGGTACAGAGGTATGAAAATATATGTGGTTTGTGGCAAAAGTGACTGGGAATCTATCAGTTTTCAGAGAGATTGATGAAAGAAGATGTTGAAGTTAGAAGAGGTAGAGTGGAATGTGAAGGATTCATTTTAAATCTGATTAATTTTTATTGGAGTATAGCTTTACAATGCTGTGCTATTAATAGTTTCTGTTGTGTAGGAGAGTGGATCAGCTGTATTTATATACATATCATATATATGTATGATATATATTACCAATAAGATCATCTATATCATTTTTCTAGAGTCTATGTGTATGTGTTCATATACAGCATTTGTTTTTCTCTTTCTGACTTACTTCACTCTGTATGACAGTCTCTAGTCCATCTACATCTCTACAAATGACCCAATCTCATTCTGTTTTATGGCTGAGTAATAATTTTATTGTATATATGTGCCCTATCTTTATTCATTCCTCTGTTGATGGACATTTGTTTTCATGTCCTGGCTGTTGTAAATAGCGCTACAGTGAACATTGGGGTACATGTGTATTTTTGAAGGATTATTTTTTAAAACTAAGAAATGTTTTATTTTTTCGCACAGAATATAGGAGCCAAATAACTTTTATTACAGTCATGATTTTAGAAATATAATACTGGTAGTAGGATAAGGCTTTTTTTTTTTTTTTTCCAAACTGCATGTAGACCTTGACTCAGTAGGTTGTGAAATTCAGTTTAACTGGTTGTTTATAGTTTTTTTTTAAGGAATAGGGATTTTATTATATAATATCCTGGAGAGTACATGGTAAGGTGTTTCGTGAAACATTTGCTATAAATGTAAGTGTGGATAGGCACACATGTGTACTGGGATGCCGTTCAAGTGCATTTCTCACATTGGATTGCAGCCAAAAAAGCCTGAAAACACTTTTTTCAAAAGATGAATTGCAAGCCTGGAGCCGAGTTAGGGAGCTATTTTAGTCTTTTATCTCCAGCAGTATGGTGAACTAGATAATTTGAGAATGTTTCTGCTACTTAGGCCTAGGAACACTGAACAAAAAATAGGTCATAACATGCATAACAGAATGATTAAGAACCTTAGTGATATACTCAGGGGTTAGAATGAAGGGTGACTGAAAATTGAGCAGTAAGTGCATGAGCTAAGATTAAGGGTTGAGGGGTTTGAGGGAGAAGGTGCTTGGTCCCCTGAACTTAGGGGCATTGGTTTTAACAATAGGCTGTTAGTGCTAAGAGGTGAGAACCATCCAAAAGTCAGTGCAGGGCAGTAATTAGTAGTTGGAGCTTTCTTGCCATGGAGCCTGGGTTGAGGGTAACAAATCTATGAGATGCACAACTGCGGTTCCATACCTGTAAGAGTTTGGAGTTCAGATTCATACTACCCATGTGGTCTTGACACCTGTGGTTTGGGAAATTGACATACGAATTGGATCCTAAGCCAGTTCTTGAGGTGCTTGGCAAAAGCACTGCAGAGTGGCACCTGTCAGCCCAGGCCATGCTTCTTTCTTATAGTTAGAAGCTACACTAGGAATCAAACTACCATGAGTGAGAACCAGCATATATAACAGACTGAGGGATTAGATTCCCCCAGAACTGTAGCCAGCCAGTGTGTACTCAGTCATGTCTGATTCTCTGCGACTCCATGGACTGTAGCCCCTGCCATGCTCCTCTGTCCATGGAATTTTCCGTTCAGGGATACTGGAATGGGTTGCCATTTCCTACTCTAGGGATTGAACCCACATCTCTTGCATCTCTTGCATTGGCAGGTGGATTCTTTACCAGCTGTGCCACCTGGGAAGCCCAGAATGTAGCAAAGAGAGCTAATTGGTAGGCACTATAAAATTAGTCTCCTTGAAAATGATTAAAAGCAAAAGAGAGAATCTAAAACATAAAAGACCCCAAGAGGGAAAAAAAGAGAATTGAAAAAGAATTTCTAGACATTAAAATTTCAGTAAAATTAAAAAGTCATTCAGTGAGTTAAACTCTAGACTCAACAGATGAGAGAATTAATGAACTAGAAGATGGCTTATGGTATATCACCTAGAATACAGCAGGTAAAGGAGGTGTAAAGCAATAGGAAATATGAAACTGAGTCATGAGAACAAGAACGAAAAGGTACTACGTGTTCCTAATGAATTCCAGATGTAGAGATTAGAAATAATGTGGGAGAGACAATATTCAAAAATATAATGAAGAATTTTCCAGAATTGATGAAAGTCAGATTTAAGAAATACAGTATCTGAAGGCAAAAGTAAAGATAAATATATGACAAGGTGCTTCAGAATGAAACTGAAAGACAAAGACATCAGGAGGATCTGAAAGCAACCAAAGATAAAACACAGAAGTTAGATCACTGGATAAAACAATGATAAAACACCAGATAAAATATCTGGTGATCAGATGATGCAAGTCTGATGTCGGAGGTGGAAGGGCCTGGGAGACGTGTCAGAGAATTAGAGGAGGCATCGTTTGGTAACTCAGTGAATGTTGAGTTAGAAGTTTTAGGAGGAGATTCAAGATGATGCCAGGATTTGCGTTCTGGCTGCTCAGGTAGATAATGTCATTTTGACTGGAAACACAGGAGGATGAAGCTTTGGGCTGTTCCCAAAGATTTGAAGAGTGGATCAGGGAATCATAACAGTGTTTAGGACTTGTTGAGTGTGAAGTAGCTGTAGGACATCTGTGCACAGCTGTCTTCAGATCATCAGTCTAGAAAGGCTGATCATTAGAATATGTGGGTTCACGATAAGGTCCAGCTGTATAGCACAGGGAGCTATAGTCAATATCCAGTGATAAACTACAATGGAAAAGAATATGAAAAAGAATAGCTGGTTCACATTGTGGTACAGCAGAGATTAACACAACATTATAAACAACTATACTTCAATAAAATAAAGAATATGTAGGTTATCTTTGTAAGTGGTCACTGAAACCATGAGATTGCCAAGGTTTGGGATACAAAGCGAGAAGAGATGATGGCATGTTTGAGAACCTGGAGCAATGAACCTCGTCCAGAAATAGCTGGGGAATGAACACTGAGTGTGTGGGACCTGGAAGGAGGAGGATAAATCTGAGAAGCTTACTGAGATTTGATCAGTTGGAGATCTTGAAAAGAAAATACACTTGATTCTTTGAATTTGCTTAAAATGCACTTAAAAATGCAAGGAGTTAGGACCATACATATGACATGTTGCCAACTAGGGAACCCCATCAGAAGTGCAGTACTTGAGGTGTTTATTTGGAGCTCATCACATAGGTATCCCCAATCTTTGAGAAAGTCTCCTCTGAGTGTTAGAAATGATACCAGGCTTCAGTGTTTCAAGGAATGGATGGGAGGTGAGAAATTGGAGAACACTGAAGAAAGTTGGATAGCAGAGGAAGAAAGGACTTATCTTTGTCTTATTTAAAACATTAATAACTTACTGTGCACCAGTCTACCACTTCAGAAATGTCTTTGCATTTCTCACATGTTGTCTGTTTTAGTCTTTGAAGACAGAAACGTTATTGCTCTTCTCTCCTAATGCTATTATGAAACAGCAGTGCTTGTTAAATGATGAAGCATTTTTTTTTCCCCCCTTTGGCGTTGTGGTTTTAATCTACATGGAGCTTCATTGGATTAGAATATAAACACTTGATCATGTCCCTTCTAACACAGAAGGCATCAGAGCTGGTGATAACAGACACCAGGCTGGGCCCCGAGGGCTGCCGTGGTCTGCCCTACCCTGTGTGCCATTTCCTATGACCTTAGTCCTGCCTTAGTTCTTGTTTTTTTTTTTTTTAAATTGAGGTATAGTTGATATAAGTTATAGGTATACAATGTAGTAGTGATTCACAATTTTTAAAGGTTATGCTCCATTTATAGTTATAAAATATTGGGTATACCATAAAAAAAAGAATGAAATAATACCATTTTCAGCAACATGGATCGACCTAGAGATGATCATACTAAGTGAAGTCAGTCAGAGAAAGATGAATACCACATGAAACCACTTGTACATGGAATCCAAAAAAAAAAAAGATACAAATGAATTTATTTATAGAATGGAAGTAGACTCAGGCATAAAAAATAAATTTGTAGTTGCCAAAGGGGACAGGTGAGGATGTGGGATAAATTAACAATATGGGTTGAACAGACACTACTATATTTGAAATAGATAAGCAACAAGATTCTGTTGTATAGCCTACGGAACTATATTCAATATATAGTAATAACCTATAAGGGAAAAGAATATGGAAAAGTGTGTGTGTGTGTGTATATATAAAAATATGTATAACTGAATCACTTTGCTGTATACTTGAAACTTACTCAGCATTGTAAATCAACTGTATTTCAGTATAGAAAAAAATATTGGCTGTATTCCCTTTATCATATACTCTTGTAGATTTGTTTAAACATAATAGTTTGTGTCTCTTAGTCCTCGACTCCTGTCTTGCCCCTCCCAATCTCCCTCTCCCCACTAGTTTGTTCCCTGTGTCTGTAAGTTGGCATCTTTCTTGTTGTATTCATTAGTTGTATTTGATAAAGCAATTTTTGATGCCACTTACCACCTTGCACCAAGATTTTCTTCTCAAGTGCCCATCATCTTTGTAATTAAAGAAAAAAACAAACCCAAACTTTATTATTTACTTTTGGCCGCAGTGTGTCTTTGTTGCTGCCTGTGGGCTTTCTCTAGTTGGGGCCAGCAGGGGCTCCTCTCCAGTTGTGTGTGTGCTTCTCATGGTGGTGGCTTCTCTTGTTGCAGAGCACGTGCTCTAGGGCATGTGGGTTTGGTAGTTGTGGCACAAGGGCTTAAGTTGCCCCACGGCATGTGGAATCTTCCCGGATCATAGGGAACCCATGTGCCCTATGTTGGCAGGTGGAGTCTCAACCACTGGACCACCAGGGAAGTCCTTCTTTGTAGTTTTTAAGAACTTATTTCTTATGTATTTATCTTCTTTCTTCCAACTTTTTCTCTTTTATTCATTTGGAATAATGAAGACTAAAGAGGTTATTTATTTAGGGTTAGTTTGAAACCCTGAAAAGGTTGGTTGACGTTGGGGATGCATCATTCTTTACACTTTAACTCCTTTTGCTTCTCTAGGAAGAATATAAAACAGCAGCCTTGTGAAGTCATTGTTGGAGCCCAGTGTGGCAATGCTGTGTTACGAGGAGCCCATGTCTATGTCTCTGGAATCGTATCAGCCTCAAAATGTGAGTATAATGTTCAGGTTTCTCTGTAAAACAGCCGCTAACATTTTTGTGTATCATCAAATTGAAAATTCATTAAATCCTCACTCAGATACATTTCAAATTTGCTTTAACAAAGATCTTTGCCAAGTTGTGCATTTAGTATAGCCTGTTGAGGTGTGTATCTGAGAAGAACTAACGAATCAGGCATCCGTATGTGGGTTTTCTGCCCATTTCTTTTATTCCCTTTGAGGACATCTGTGATGTTAGAGGATCATGACTGATGAAAAGAGTGGAAGATGTCAGTGAAATTTTGTTTTCCAGTCTTTACTCAATTGTGCTGAAAGCTCAGGCGGCTGAACTGTCATTTGCAGGGGAAACATTCCAAGTCTGGAATCTTAATATTGGGATGAAACTCAGTATTCTTAATATACTCTTTTAAGGAATGTTAGGAATGTTAGATTTGGGGAAAATAATTAAAATAGAAGATACCTTTCCTTTTCTGCTCAGCTAAAGGCTTCCAACTGAGGTTGGATGTTTGCTGTTTTTTTTTTTTTTTCTTGACTCTCGCAAGGCATGTAGGATATTAGTTCCCAGATTGGGGGTTGAACAGGTGTCCCGTGTATTAGGAGTCTTAACCACTGGACAGCCAGGGAAGTCCTGAGGTTGGATGATTCGAAGACTATTCTACATCTTTGTTTTCCTAGGGGAAAAAAAAATAGATTTATTGTTGTCAAACATTTGAAAGTAAACAGTTGTATTTTCTGTCAGAAGTTATAGTGAGACCATGAGCCAGGTTAGACTGCTTCATGTCCACGACTGATGCCCCTAGGCCTCCCCAGTCTTAAAGCTTGAAGAGTTTTCACTCTTTTGCCAAAGAACAGGTATGTCAGCGTAATATGCCTTTCTTCTTTTCTCTAGTTATGAAAGGTGGAGATGATGTTTCCGTATACTCTGACATTAAAGGCAAATGTAAGAAAGGAGCCAAAGAATTTGATGGAACAAAAGTATTTCTTGGAAATGGGATTTCTGAACTAAGCCGCAAAGATATCTTCAGTGGGCTGCCTGAACTGAAGTATGTCAGCAACTGGTGTTTTGGGGAAAATAAGCATCCTTTTTGTGGTTTAAAGAAAATGTAAAATAATGTAAAAATATGTATAATTGCATTATATGACTTAATTTTTTTTGTTATAAGTTTAATTGGAAAATACTTGTTTAGCATATACTGCCATTTTTTGGGTTGGGGGAAATATGCTTTTAGTTAAAAGCATAAATGCTCAGATTAAGGAGTCTCTTAAGTTGAAAAGTTTTGCATCTTTGATAACATTATTTATCTTGATAAAGGATGAGTTAGATGGCCTCTCCAGATCTTTTTTAACAGTCTGTGTGAGAAAAGCTTATAGTTTTAATATTAAAAAGAAAAAAAATTTTAACTAAAAAATTTACCAGAAAGCCAGTACTGATGTGAATACTTGTGGTTAAAAATTAACGTTTGGATTTACTCACACCTAACTTTTATTATGTTTTTAATTAAAACAGTGCGTTTACTTATTCGCACGCTGGGTCCTCGTTGTGCTGCCCGGGCTTCTCACTGTGGTGGCTTCTCTTGTTGAGGGGCACCGGCTCTCGGTGCAGCGGCTTTAGCAGTTGTAGCCCTCGGGCTGCAGAGCACAGGCTCCGTGGTTGTGGCGCACGGGCTTAGTTGCTCTGCAGCATGTGGGATCTTCTCAGATCAGGGATCGAATCTGTGTCCCCCGCATTGGCAGGTGGTTTCTTATGCACTGGGCCACCAGGGAAATCTGGCTCACCTGAATTAGAACAAGTTAGTGTAAAATCATCTCTGGTTGCTACAAGTGAAAGTGAAAGTCACTATACAGTACATGGAATTCTCCAGGCCAGAATACTGGAGTGAGTAGCCTTTCCCTTCTTCAGGGGATCTTCCCAACCCAGGGATCGAACCCATGTCTCCCACATTACAGGCGGATTCTTTCCTAGCTGAGCACCAGGGAAGCCCAAGAATACTGGAGTGGGTAGCCTATCCCTGCCAGCAGATCTTCCTGACCCAGGAATCGAACTGGGGTCTCCTGCATTGCAGGTGGATTCTTTAACTGCAGGCGCTAAGCAAATTAAATCTGTGTATAATCCAGTTTCTTATAATTTTTAAAATCGAAATATAGTTGATTTACAGTGCTGTGTTCATTTCTACTATACAGCAAAGTGACTCAGGTATACATAGGTACATATTCTTTTTTATATTCTTTTCCATTATGTTTATTACAGGATATTGAATGTAGTTCCCTGTGCTATACAGAAGGACCTTGCTGTTTATCCATCCTGTATATAAAACTTATATCTCTTAATCCTAAACTCCCAATCCACCTCTTCCCCCAACTCCCTTTTGGAAACCACAAGTCTGTGAGTCTGTTTCTGTTTTGAGGTAGGTTCATTTGTGTCTTTATTTTTTTAGTGTTTTCAGGCTGTATCAGAAATTCTGTAGACAGCTCTGTTACTACAAAGTTGACAGCTAATGGAGATGCTGAAAGCTGTGAATTTATTCAGCTAGAAGAGAGCCACTTACCTGATTCCTGGGACAGTTTTTCATATTTCAGCAATTTGAATTTGTAGTTGATATTAATTCTTCTAAAGACATAGGCTATTCCCTCCATCTAGAGGTGGCAGTACTTTCCAGATGACCAAGAACAAATAAATTCTTCATCTTAGAAGTGCTTCTGAATATGAAGATTATGCATACATCTATGTGTTAATCTTTGGGTCTGTAATAGGCAGTTGATAGTTTGACTGTTTCCTTTAGTTTGTTATAGGCAGTACACATTTCATCTTCTTATTTGATGTGGTGGTTCCAATAATTGGGTCCACAGACTTCTTTAGGTCCACAGACTTCTGAGTACTGTTCTCTTTGTTGGTAGAAGTAGAATGTAGCCATCTTTCAAGAAACTGTTGATTTTTAGAAAAAATTTTTAATTATTTTTTGGAGTATAAGAATATTTACAATGTTGCATTAGTTACAAATGTACAGAAATGTGATTTAGTTCGTATATCTATTTTTTTGATTATTTTCTCATATAGATTATTACCAAATAAGAGTATTCAGTAGAGTTCCTTGTACTCTATAGTAGGTCCTTGTTGATTATCTGTTTTATATATAGTTCAGTTCAGTTGCCCAGTCTTGTCCGACTCTTTGTGACCCCATGAACCGTAGCACGCCAGGCCTCCCTGTCCATCACCAACTCCCGGAGTCCACTCAAACCCGTGTCCATTGTGTCAGTGATGCCATCCAACCATCTCATCCTCTGTCGTCCCTTTCTCCTCCTGCCCTCAATCTTGAGCAGCATCAGGATATTTTCAAATGAGTCAGCACTTCGCATCAGGTGGCCAAAGTATTGGAGTTTCAGCTTCAACATCAGTCCTTCCAATGAACGCCCAGGACTGATCTCCTTTAGGATAGACTGGTTGGATCTCCTTGCAGTCCAAGGGACTCTCAAGAGTCTTCTCCAACACCACATTTCAAAAGCATCAATACTTCAACACTCAGCTTTCTTTATAGTCCAACTCTCACATCCGTACTTGACCACTGGAAAAACCATAGCCTTGACTAGACAGACCTCTGTTGACAAAGTAGTGTTTCTGCTTTTTAATATGCTGTCTAGGTTGGTCATAACTTTCCTTCCAAGGAGTAAGTGACTTTTAATTTCATGGCTGCAATCACCATCTGCAGTGATTTTGTAGCCCCCAAAATAAAGTCAGCCACTGTTTACCCATCTATTTGCCATGAAGTGATGGGACCAGATGCCATGATCTTAGTTTTCTGAATGTTGAGTTTCACACCAACTTTTTCACTCTCCTCTTTCACTTTAATCAAGAGGCTCTTTAGTTCTTCTTCACTTTCTGCCATAAGGGTGGTGTCATCTGCATATCTGAGGTTATTGCTATTTGTCCCAGCAGTCTTGATTCCATCTTGTTAATTCCAGCCTCCAATCTGTCCCTCCCTGTTGTCCTTCCCCCTGGTAACCATATTTGTTCTGTAAGTCTGTTTCTGTTTTGTAAATACATTCATTTGTATCATTTTTTTTTAAAATTCCGCATATAAGTGATACCATATGATATTTGTCTTTTGTCTGACTTACTTAGTATGATAATCTCTAGGTTCATTCATGTTCTTGCAAGTTGTATTATTTCATTCCTTTTTATGACTGAGTAATATTACACACACACACACACACACACACACACACACACACACACACACACACCACCACATCTTTATCCATTTCTCTGTCGATGGACATTTAGGTGCTTCCGTGTCTTGACTGTTGTGAACTGTGCTGCAATAGATATGGGGGTGCATGTATCTTTTCGAAATTTGATTTTCTTCAGATAGTATGCCCAGGAGTGGGATTGCTGGATCACATGGTGGCTCTATTTTTAGTTGGTTTTTTTTTTAAGAATTTTTATTTTGTATTGGAGTGTAGCTGATTAACAATGTTGTGATGGTTTCAAGTGAACAACAGAGGGACTCAGCCATACATATACATGTATCCATTCTCCCTCAGACCCTGCCTCCCATTCAGGCTACCACTTAACACTGAGCAGAGTTCCCTGTGATACTCAATAGGTCCTTGTGGTTATCCATTTTAAATGTGTACATGACCACCAATCTCCCTAACTATCCCTTCCCCTCCAGCAACCATAAGTTCATTTTCTAAGTCTGTGAGTCTTTCTGTTTTGTAAGTTCATTTGTATCATTTTTTTTTTAGATTGTACATAAAAGACATGCATATGGTAATTCTTCTTCTCTGTCTGACTTACTTCACTCAGTATGACATGCTCTGGGTCCATCCATGTTGCTGCAAATGGCATGATTTCATTCTTTTTAATGACTGAGTAATATTCCATTGTATATATGTAACACATTTTCTTTATCAGTTCTTCTGTTGATGGACATTTAGGTTGCTTCCATGTCTTGGTTATTGTAAACAGTGCTGCAGTGAACATTATTGAACAGTATCTTTTTGAAATATGATTTTCTTTGGATATATGCTCAGGAGTGGGATTGCTTTTCGTAGTGGCTGTATTTTTAGTTTTTTAAGGAACCTCCATACTGTTCACCAAATTGCACCAACTTACATTCCCACTAACAGTATAGGTAGGAGGGTTCCCTTTTTCCTCACCCTCTACAGCATTTATTGTTTGTAGACTTTTTGATAATGGCCATTATGACCTATGTGAGGTGATAACTCATTGTAGTTTTGATTTGCAGTTCTCAAATAATTAGTGATGTTGAACATCTTTTCATGAGCTGTTTGGCTATTTGTATGTCTTTGGAGAAATGTCTATTTAGATCTTCCCATTTTTTGCTTGGGTTGTTTGCTTTTTTGATATAGAACTGCATGAGCTATTTGTATACTTTGGAGATTAGTTACATCTTTTTCTCCCATTTTGTTGGTTGCCTTTTTGTTTGTTTATGGTTTCCTTTGCTGTGCAAAAACTTTTGAGTGCATTTAGGTCCCATTTGTTTATTTTTCTTTTATTTTCATTACTCTAGATGGTGGATTCAACAAACTATTGCTGTGATAATATGTAAAAGAGTGTTCTGCCTATGTTCTTCTCTATAGAGTTTTGTAGTATCCAGCCTTACATTTAGGTCTTTAATCTGTTTTGAGTTTATTTTTGTATATCGTGTTAAATATATTCTAATTTCATTCTTTTACATGCTGCTGTCCAGTTTTCTCAGAACCACTTATTGGAAAGACTGTCTTTTCCCCATTATGTATAGTCTTGCCTCCTTTGTCATAGATTAATTGACCATAGGTGTTTGGATTTATTTCTGGGCTTTATGCACTGTTCCATTGATCTGTAAGTCTGTCTTTGTGCCAGTACTAGACTGTTTTGATGACTGTAGCTTTGTAGTATAGCTTGAAGCCTGGGTGTCTGATTCCTCTGGTTCTGTTTTTCTTTCTCAAGATTGCTTTGGCTATTCAGGGTCTTTTGTGTTTTCTGCACAGATTTTTAAAATATATATATTTATTTACTTAGAGATTTATTTGGCTCACTAGGTCTTAGTTGTGGCATTCGGGTTCTAGTTCCCTGACAAGGGATTGAACCTGGGCCCCCTGCACTGGGAGCATGGAGTATTAGCCACTGGACCATCTGGGAAGTCCCTGCATACAAATTTAAAAAATTTATTGTTCTAGTTCTTTGAAAAGGAATTGCACTGAATCTGTAGGTTGCCTTTGGTAGTATAGTTATTTTGAAAATATTTCCAACCCAAGAACATGGTATATCTTTCCATCTGTTTGTGTCATCTTCGATTTCTTTCATCAGTGTCTTATAGGTTTCAGAGTATAGGTCTTTTGCCTCCTTAGGTAAGTTTGTTCCTAGGTGTTTTATTCTTTTTGATGCAATGGTAAATGGGATCATTTCCTTCTCTTTATGATCTTTTGTTGTTAGTGTGTAGTAATGTAAGAGATTTCTGTATATTTATTTGGTGCCCTGTAACCTTACTGAATTCATTGATAAGCTCTAATAGTTTTCTGGTAGCATCTTTAGGATTTTCTGTGTATAGTATTGTGTCATCTGCAGTAATAGTTTTCTTTTCCAATCTGGATTCCTTTTATTTCTTTTTGTTCCCTGATTGCCATGGCTAGGACTTCGAAAACTGTGTTGAATAAAAGTGATGAGTGTGGATGTCCTTGTCTTGTTCCTAATCTTAGAGGAAATGCTTTCAGCTTTTCATCATTGAGAATGATGTTAGCTGTAGGTTTGTCATGTGTGGCCTTTGTTATGTTGAAGTATGTTCCCTCTGTGCCTACTTTCTGAACAGTTTTCATCATAAATGGGTGTTGAATTTTGTCAAAAGCTTTTTCTGCATCTACAGAGACAATCATGGTTTTTATTTAGTTTGTTAATATGTGTGTCACACTTACTGATTAACAGATATTGAAAAATCCTTGCATCCCTGGGATAAATCCCACTTGATCATGGTGTACGATCCTTTTAATGTATTGTTCCATTTGGTTTGCTAGTATTTTGTTCAGGATTTTTGTATCTATGTTTATCAGTGATATTGGCCTGTAATTTTCCTTTTTTTGTGTGGAATCTTTGGTTTTGGTATCAGGGTGACAGTGGCCTCAGAGAAGAAGTTTGGGAGGGTGCCTTCCTCTGCAATTTTTGGAAATAATTTCATAAGGATAGGTGTTAACTCTTTTCTAAACGTTTGATAAAATTCACCTATGTAACGTTTTAGTCCTGGACTTTGTTTTTTGGAAGTTTTTCTTTTTTTAAATTTTTGCCTGTGCTGGGTCTTCACTGCTGTGTGTGTGTTTTCTCTTATTGCAAAGAGTGGGGCTACTCTCCAGTTGCTGTGCACGGGTTTCTTGTTGCAGTGGCTTCTCTTGTCGTGGAACACAGGCTCTAGGCACTCTGGCTTCAGTACTTGCGGCTTGCTGGCCCTAGGCCGTGTGGGCTTCAGTAGTTGTGGCGCAGGGGCTCACTGGTCGTGGCTTGCGGGCCCTGGAGCATGCAGGCTTTAGTTGCTGTGGCTTGCAGGCTCTAAGCGTGGACTCAGTATTTGTGGCAGATGGGCTTAGTTGCTCCGTGGCATGTGGAATCTTCCCAGATCAGGGATTGAACCGGTGTCCTCTGCATTGGCGGGCAGATTCTCATCCATCATGCCAGTAAGGAAGTCGCGTTGGGAGTGTTTTAATCAGTTTCAGTTTTGTCACTTGTGACTGGTCTGTTCATATTTTCTATTTCTTCCTGGTTCAGTTTTGGGAGAGTGTTCATTTCTAAGAATTTGTTCATTTCATCTAGATTGTTCATTTTATTGACATATAGCTATTTGTAGTAGTCTCTTGTGATACTTTGTATTTCTGTGGTGTCCATTGCAACTTCCACTTTTCCATTTCCAATTTTATTGATCTGAGCTTTCTTCCTCTGTTTCTTGATAAATCTGGCTAAAGGTTTTTCAATTTTGTTTATCTTTTCAAACACAAGTTTATCTTTTAGTTTCATTGATCTTTTCTGCTGTTTTCTTCATTTCCATTTCATGTATTTCTGCTCTGATCTTTATAATTTTCTCTTTGACTTCTTCAGTGATCCACTGGTGGTTTAGTAGCATATTGTTTAGCTGCATGTGTTTGTGTTTTTTTTTTTTTCCTGTAATTTATTTCTAATCTCATAGTATTGTGGTTGGAAAAGATGCTTGGTATGATTTGAATTTTCTTACATTTTCCCAGGCTTGATTTGTGGGATCATTTTCTTACATTTTCCCAGGCTTGATTTGATAGATCACTTGAGATGTGATCTATCTTGGAGAACGTTCATGTGCACTTGAAGGTGCATTCTGCTAGAATTCTGTTTCAGATAGAATTTGCTGTGAACATAAATAAGTCCATCTGGTCTACTGTTTCAATTCAGGCCTGTTTTTTCGTATTTTCTGTGTGGATGATCTATCTGTTGATGAAATCTGTGTTAAAGTCTACCAGTATTGTTGGGTTATTGTCAGTTTCTTCTTTTATGGCTGTTAGCATTTGCCTTAAATGTTGAGGTGCTCCTATGTTGGATGCGTGTATATTTACAATTGTTACATCTTCTTGGATTGATCCCTTGATTATTATGTAATGTCCTTGTTACTTGTAATAATTTTTAAAGTCTATTTTGTCTGACATTTAGTGTTGCTACTCCAGCTTTCTTTTGATTTCCATTTTTGTAGAATACTTTTTTTTCCATCCCCTCACTTTCAGTCTATATGAGTCCCTAAACCTGAAGTGGTTCTCTTACAGACTGCATATATATGAATTTTGTTCTCGTATCCATTCACCCAGTCTCTGTCTTCTGCTTGGAACATTTAATCCAGTTACATTTAAGATAATGATTGATATGTATATATTCCATTCTGCTAATTGTTTTGGATTTGTTTTTGTAGGTCTTTTTTCTTCGCTTCTTTTTTTGTTCTCTTCTGTTGTGATTTGACGACCAAGTCTTTAGTGTGTTTTTTGATTGCTTTTTCTTGTGTGTGTGTGTATCTGCAAAGAAAATTTTTCTTTTGTGTTTCCCATGAGGTTTTGATACAGCTGTTTATATATATTTACAAGATTGTTTTCAGTTGCTCATCTCCTAATTTCCAGTGGATTGTCAATATCCTACATTTTACTCTTCTCACAGTTGCTGGTTTTGACATCATATTTGTGTATGGATTATTTCCTACCTTTACTGTATATTTGCCTTTACTGGTGAGCTTTCCCATTCAGAATTTTCTTGTTTCTTGGGTGGCCTTGTCTTTTCCCTCCAGAGAAGTTTCTTTGGCATTTGTTGTAAAGGTGGTTTGGTGGTGCTGAATTCTCTTAGCTTTTGCTTGTCTGTGAAGCTTTTGATTTCTCTGTCGCATCTGAATGAGAGCCTTGCTGAGTAGAGTATTCTTGTAGTAAGATTTTCCTTTCATTGTTTTAAATGTATTCAGAGAAGCCCTCTGGCCTGCAGAGTTTCTGCTGAATAATCTGACAATCTTATGGGAAAACCCTTATCTTTTATTTGTTGCCTTTTCCTTGTTGATTTTAGTGTTTTCTTTGTTTTTAATTTTTGTCAGTTTGATTAATACACATCTTGGCTTTTCCTCCTTGGATTTATCCAGTGTGGGACTCTGTGCTTCCTGGACTTAGGTGACTGTTTCCTTTCCCATGTTAGGGAATTTTCAGTTTTTATCTCTTCAAATATTTTCTCAGGCCCTTTCTCTCTTTTCTTTCTGAGACCCCTGTAACGTGAATGTTGGTGCTTTTTGATGTTGTCCCAGAGGTCTCTAGACTGCCCACATTTCTTTTCATTCTTTTTTCTATATTCTGTTCCACAGCAGTGCTTTCCAGCATTCTGTCTTCCAGTTCATTTATCTGTTCTTCATCCTCATTTATTCTATTGATTCCTTCTAGTGTATTTTTCATTTCAGTTATTGTATTTCCAATGCTGTTTGTTGTTTAAATCTTCCAGGTGTTTATTAAATGTTTCTTGTATCTTTTTGCTCTGTGCCTCCATGCTTTTTTCAGATCTTGCATCATCTTTACTGTCATTCCTATGAATTCTTTTTCTGTCTTGTCTTCACTTAGCTGTTTTCCTGGTGTTTTATCTCATTCCTTCATCTGGAACGTATTTGTCTGCTGTCTCATTTTATCTAACTTCCTGTTTTCTGTTTCATAGACTGCAGGATTATAGTTCCTCTTTCTTCTGGTTTCTGCCCTTAGGTGGGTACGGCTGGTCTAAGGGGCTTGTGCAGACTTCCTGGTGGGAGGGACTGGTGCCTGCCCCCTGGTGGGTGGAACTGGGTCTTGTCCCTCTGGTGGGCAGGGCTTTTCAAGGGGTTTGTGTTCAGGAAGACTTTGAAGTGTGGTGATGAGTGGCACTGTGTTTTTGCCCTGTTGGTTGGTTGGTCTGAGCTTTCCAACACTAGATCCTAAGGGATATATTGGGTGGGACTGGGCCTTGGTGCCAACGAATACTCCCCGGCATCCCTGCCACCAGAGTGTCCTTGTCCCCACAGTGAGCCACAGGTGCCCCTCGCTTCCCAGGAGATCCTCCAAGATCAGCAGGTAGATCTGGCCCAGGCTCCTATGAAGTCACTCCTTTTCCAACTGGGTCCCAGGGCACATGAGACCTGTGTGTCCTCTGAGAATGGCATTTGTTTCCCCTAGTCCTGTGACATTCCTGTGATCAAGCCCTGCTGGCCTTCAAAGCCAAATGCTCTGGGGTCTCATCCCCCTGCTGCCAGACCCCCCGCCTGAGGAGCCTGACATGGGCTCAGAACTCTCACTCCTGGGAGAACCTCTGTGATACTGTTATTTTCCAGTTTCTGGGTCATCCACCTGGTGGGTACAGGGTGTGATTACATTATGAATGCATCCCTTCTGCAATCTTGTTGTGGCCTCTTCTTTGTCTTTGGAAGTTGAACATCTTTATTGGTGGGTTCTGGTTCTTGTTTGTTGATGGTTGTTCAGTATTCAGTTGTGATTTTGTTGTTTTCATGAGAGGAGGTGAGCTCAGGTCCTTCTGTTCTACCATCTTGTCAGGAAATCAAGAAGGTGTTGATTTTTAAACTCAGCTTTCTGTTAGGATTTCTTTGTCTGCCGATGTGAAAAGAAGCATGCTTCTACAACAAAGAAATGCTGCATTTATATACTGCTTATATTCTTTTTAAACTTTAGAACCAACTTTACTAATAGTATATTTGAACATTCAGTTAGTGAATTTGTGCTCATTGGTTTCTTGAATGCAAGTTGCGCCGAATCATCCATAGGCTCAGATTGATTAATATACCAACAGATTGTTTATTCTATGAGGTCTTATATTTTGCATTATTATATGGAGGTACATTGTACAGAAATAGTTTTAAAGGGAAAGAGTAAACTCATACATGAGCAGTAACTGGCTAAAATTATTCTTTTTCATGTTATTTTCAATTAAATACAGATGGGTACTTTTTTGGTGGTAGGTGTGGTCAGGAGGACATAGTCAAAGGGGAACCAGATCCTGAAGTACAGGTGGGACCTGAGTTAGGATGGCAAGTGTGTGTTAGTTTCAATATTTTCCAGAGGACTGGAGTCCTACAGGTCAGAGTCATTTGAATTACAGAGGAGTGATCATTCATAGCATGCAGTACGGGTCTAGACTCTGGGGGTCAGGGCAAGGTGTTGATAAAGGTAAATGTCCAGTTGTCTCAACGAAGAACTGACTTTTGAATATGAGGCAGTGATGTTTCAGGTTTTTGTATTTTCTGCTAAGGGGAAAGAACCATTTAATATAAAAGTGGTTTGATTTAACCCTGATTGGAGCAAGGACGAGAGTCTTAACTCTGAGTGAAGGTGCAGATTTGGAGAAACCGAGTGTTAAACAGATGAGTGAGGGTAAAAGGCACAGGGTGAAGAAAAGGAGTTAACATTTGTTGTCATACTCAGCGCAGTGACAGTCATAAATATCTACTGAAATTATGTCACTCTTACAGGGCAGCATAAACTTACTCTGCTGTGGCATAAGAAATACATAGGGAATTAATTACCTGGCAGTCCAGTGGTTTGGATTTCATGCTTCCATTGCAGAGGCCTGGGTTTGCTCCCTGGTCCGAACTAAGACCCCACGTGCTACTCAGTTCAGTTCAGTTGCTCAGTCACGTCTGACTCTTTGCAACCCCATGAAACGCAGCACACCAGGCCTCCCTGTCCATCACCAACTCCCAGAGTCCACCCAAATCCATGTCCATTGTGTTGGTGATGCCATCCAATCATCTCATCCTCTGTTGTCCCCTTCTCCTCCTGCCCTCATCTTTCTCAACATCAGGGTCTTTTCAAATGAGTCAACTCTTTGCATCAGGTGGCCAAAGTATTGGAGTTTCAGCTTCAACATCAGTCCCTCCAATGAACACCCAGGACTATCTCCTTTAGCAATGACTGACTGGATCTCCTTGCAGTCCAAGGGACTCTCAAGAGTCTTCTCCAGCCCCACAGTTCAAAAGCATCAATTCTTTGGCGCTCAGCTTTCTTTATAGTCCAACTCTCACATCCATACGTGACCATTGGAAAAACCATAGCCTTGACTAGACAGACCTTTGTTGGCAAAGTAATGTCTCTGCTTTTTAATATGCTGTCTAGGTTGGTCATAACTTTCCTTCCAAGAAGCAAGCGTCTTTTAATTTCATGGCTGCAGTCACAATCTGCAGTGATTTTGGAGCCCCCAAAATAAAGTCTGACACTGTTTCCATTGTTTCTCCATCTATTTGCCATGAAGTGATGGGACTGGATACCATGATCTTAGTTTTCTGAATGTTGAGCTTTAAGCCAACGTTTTCAATCTCCTCTTTCATTTTCATCAAGAGGCTCTTTAGTTCTTCTTCACTTTCTGCTATAAGGGTGGTGTCATCTGCATATCTGAGGTTACTGATATTTCTCCTGGCAGCTTGTGCTTCCTTCAGCCCAGTGTTTCTCATGATGGACTCTGCATATAAGTTAAATAAGCAGGGTAACAATATACAGCCTTGATGTACTCCTTTCCCTATTTGGAACCAGTCTGTTGTTCCATGTCCAGTTCTAACTGTTGTTTCCTGACCTGTATACAGGTTTCTCAAGAGGCAGGTCAGGTGGTCTGGTATTCCCATCTTTTTCAGAAGTTTCCACAGTTTGTTGTGATCCACACAGTCAGAGGCTTTGGCATAGACAATAAAGCGGAAATAGATGTTTTTCTGGAACTCTGTTGCTTTTTCCACGATCCAGTGGGTGTTGGCAATTTGATCTCTGGTTCCTCTGCCTTTTCTAAAACCAGCTTGAACATCTGGAAGTTCACAGTTCATGTATTGCTGAAGCCTGGCTTTGAGAGTTTTGAGCATTACTTTACTAGCGTGTTAGATGAGTACAATTGTGCAGTAGTTTGAGCATTTTTTGGCATTGCCTTTCTTTGGGATTGGAATGAAAACTGACCTTTTCCAGTCCTGTGGCCAGTGCTGAGTTTTCCAAATTTGCTGGCATATTGAGTGCAGCACTTTCACAGCATCATCTTTCAGGATTTGAAATAGCTCAACTGGAATTCCATCACCTCCACTAGCTTTGTTCCTAGTCATGCTTTCTAAGGCCCACTTGCCTTCACATTCCAGGATGTCTGGCTCTAGGTGAGTGATCACACCATCGTGATTATCTGGGTTGTGAAGATCTTTTTTGTACAGTTCTTCTGTGTATTCTTGCCACTTCTTCTTAATATTTTCTGCTTCTGTTAGGTCCATACCATTTCTGTCCTTTATTGGGCCCATCTTTGCATGAAATGTTCCTTTGGTATCTCTGATTTTCTTGAAGAGATCTCTAGTCTTTCCCATTTGGTTGTTTTCCTCTAATTCTTTGCACTGATTGCTGAGGAAGGCTTTCTTATCTCTCATTGCTATTCTTTGGAACTCTGCATTCAGATGCTTGTATCTTTCCTTTTCTCCTTTGCTTTTCTTCTTTTTTTCACAGCTATTTGTAAGGCCTCCCCAGACAGCCATTTTGCTTTTTTGCATTTCTTTTCCATGGGGATGGTCTTAGTGGCTGGCAAAATGAAGCTTTCACAAAATATTTATTGAGTAGAAAGGGCAATAACAGTGGTCATAAATCTACTACCAAAGATGAGAATGCATTAGTGAGTACAGACCCAGAGGGTCTTTGCTTTTTGGTCTATTCACATCTCTGAATGCAGTGGTACCTAATGTGTCTTTATCCTTTTTAATGTTCCCAGTGGCCTTCTCTGTTGTGGGTAAAAATCCAGAAATAATCCACAGGAATACTCTTAAGTATCTTGTGCTGAATAGAAAACGGTTTTTAAAGGTGGAACATCTTGTATTTGACACATCGGTTGAGTGTATTCCTAGAAGTGGAGTTTGTGTTGTTCAGTCGCTCAGTCATGTCTGGCTCTTGGCGGCCCCATAGACTGCAGCACGCCGGCTTTCCATGTCCTTCCCCGTCTCCTGGAGCTTGCTCAAACCCGTGTCCATTGAGTTGGTGATGTCTTTTGATTAGACTGTTTAATTTACACTGAGTAATATTCGATTTCCATTTTTCAGAGGTGTGGGCGTAAGAATGACAGAGCCAGTGTATCTCAGCCCTTCGTTTGATAATGTCCTGCCCAGCTACTTATTTTTACAGGTAAGTGTTTGTAAAAACAAATATTTAGTGACATTGAAATATCCTTCAGTGAATTATTTGAAATCTAAGGATTTGTTTTATTTCTGTTCACATTTTTTTTTTGCAGTGTATTTTATATTTTCTGATCTACCTTTGGTAGCAAGAAAAAGCTGAGATTTTCAGCTACGTGTTCTCCCTTCCTTTGCCCAACAGTGTTTTAATAGCTTATTGTAATGATTGCTTTCCATCTCAGCATATTAATTGTTAAATAATGCATGCATTTGCTATACATATTAGTGTTCCACATGTGACTGTGAGATTCAAATGGTTTACTATTAGCTGATTTTGGTCAGATGGTTATCAATTGCTGTGATATAACAATTTGTTTTGCCTTATCCAGTTTATGATGTACTTTCATATATAGTAACTGATATGATTTGTTACAATCTACTGGTTAGGTGGCAGCTTTATTATCATTACTGTTATTATTATTTCCAATATAAAATGGAGAAAAGGAAAGATATTAACAATATGAATGCAGAGTTCCAAAGAATAGCAATGAGAGATAAGAAAGCCTTCCTCTGTGATCAGTGCAAAGAAATAGAGGGAAACAATAGAATGGGAAAGACTAGACATTTCTTGAAGAAAGTTAGAGATACCAAGGGAACATTTCATGCAAAGATGGGCTCAATAAAGGATAGAAATGGCATAGACCTAACAGAAGCAAAAAATATTAAGAAGAGGTGGCAAGAATACACAGAAGAACTATACAAAAAAGATCTTCATGACCCAGATAATCAAGATGGTATGATCACTCACCTAGAGCCAGACATCCTGGAATGTGAAGTCAAGTGGGCCTTAGGAAGCATGACTAGGAACAAAGCTAGTGGAGGTGATGAAATTCCAGTTGAGCTATTTCAAATCCTGAAAGATGATGCTGTGAAAGTGCTGCACTCAATATGTCAGCAAATTTGGAAAACTCAGCAGTGGCCTTGGGACTGAAGAAGGTCAGTTTTCATTCCAATCCCAAAGAAAGGCAATGCCAAAGAATGTTCAAACTACCACACAATTGCACTCATCTCACACACAAGTAAAGTAATGCTCAAAATTCTCCAAGGCAGGCTTCAACAGTACGTGAACTGTGATCTTCCAGATGTTCAAGCTGGTTTTAGAAAAGGCAGAGGAACCAGAGATCAAATTGCCAACATCTGCTGGATCATTGAAAAAGCAAGAGAGTTCCAGAAAAACATCTATTTCTGCTTTATTGACTATGCCAAAGCCTTTGACTGTGTGGATCACAACAGACTGTGGAAAATTCTGAAAGAGATGGGAATACTAGACCACCTGATCTGCCGCTTGAGAAATCTGTATGCAGGTCAGGAAGCAATAGTTAGAACTGGACGTGAAACGACAGACTGGTTCCAAATAGGGAAAGGAGTACGTCAAGGCTGTATATTGTCATCCTGCTTATTTAACTTATATGCAGAGTACATCATGAGAAATGCTGGACTGGAAGAAGCACAAGCTGGAATCAAGATTGCTGGGAGAAATATCAATAACTTCAGATATGCAGATGACACCACCCTTATGGCAGAAAGTGAAAAGGAACTACAAAGCCTCTTGATGAAAGTGAAAGAGGAGAGTGAAAAAGTTGGCTTAAAGCTCAACATTCAGAAAACTAAGATCATGGCATCTGGTCCCATCACTTCATGGCAAATAGATGGGGAAACAGTGGAAACAGTGACATGCTTTATTTTTTGGGGCTCCAAAATCACTGCAGATGGTGATTGCAGCCATGAAATGAAAAGACACTTACTCCTTGGAAGGAAAGTTATGACCAACCTAGACAGCATATTCAAAAGCAGAGACATTACTTTGCCAACAGAGGTCTGTCTATTCAAAACTTTGGTTTTTCCAATAGTCATGTATGGATGTGAGAGTTGGAATCTAAAGAAAACTGAACACCGAAGAATTGATGCTTTTGAACTGTGGTGTTGGAGAAGACTCTTGAGATTCCCTTGGACTGCAAGGAGATCCAGCCAGTCCATTCTAAAGGAAATCAATCCTGGATATTCATTGGAAGGACTGGTGCTGAAGCTGAAACTTCAATAATACTTTGGCCACCTGATGTGAATAGCTGACTCATTGGAAAATACCCTGATGCTGGGAAAGATTGAAGGTGGGCGGAGAAGGGGACGACAGAGGATGAGATGGCTGGATGGCGTCACCGGACTCAATGGACCTGAGGTTGATTAAGCTCCGGGAGTTGGTGATGGACAAGGGAGGCCTGGCGTGCTGCAGTCCATGGTGTTGCAAAGAGTCGGACAGGACCGAACTACTGAACTGAACTGAAAGAAGTCAAGTAGAAACAGAAACATTTTGTGGATTTGCATGTATCTGTGTCAGTTAGATAAATGAAAATGATTCCTGAAAAGTTTTTGATGGCCATAACCTTAAGGCAGTGGTGTTTGTAACCCACAGAACAAGTCATTTAGTAGTGTGTCAGAATTTAGCTTTTTTCTTACACTTGTACTTTAAATGTGAGTGCTCTCTTGTTTGAAATAATTTTTACTAAAACCTAACATAAGAAACTACACAAGGACTAAATTCTATTGAGGTGACCATGATTTTAAGACCTTTCAGTGAAAAAGCAAAAATCACTGGAGGTTAAATGGAGAAGGCAGTAAAGAAAGAATAACTTTGTGCCTGCTTTTATTTATCCACTGCCTTTCAGCACTTTTACCACCCCCCCTTTTTTTTAACAATTAAAAAAGTTATTTTTATTTTTGGCTGTGTTGGGTTTTCTTTGCTGTGTGGGCTTTTGTCTAGTTGTGGTGAGTGAGGGCTACTCTCTAGTTGTGGTGTGCGGGCTTCTCATTGTGGTGGCTTCTCTTGTTGAGAGGCACGGGCTCCAGGCTCACAGGCTTCAGGAGTTTTTGCACATGGGCTTAGTCTCTCTGTGGCACATGGAGTCTTCCCAGACCAGGGATTGAACCTGTGTCCCCTGGATTGGCAGTGGATTCCTATCTACTGTGCCACCAAGGAAGTCCTCAGAGCCTTTAAATACCATCGTGTTAACAAGGAATATATTTCAAACTATAGTCTGTATAGACCAGTTTCTATGTAGCTTTATTTTTTAAAAGCTAAAAATGTTCAGCTGTTGCTGAAAGTCACAGATGTCAATCAGTTCATCAGTAATGCCTTAAGTGTCGTCCGAACTCCTTTGCTCCTGATGTTGCTTTCAGATCACGACAAAAGTAAAAACGTAAAAGGTTTTTCCCTAGACCCAGATGTCAGATGTTCCTTAGGATCTATCTCATCAAGTAGGCAGCGGACAAATTTTTTTGCTTTCTTTCCGTTGATTCAATATTTAAAAAAAATTACTTCCCAAGTGGTATTCTGTGATGTAACATGTTAGAAATGTAACCATTGATCTTTTTGTTCAGGTCTTTATATTTTGTGAGCAGCAGGTTCACTCCTGGTGTCTTTGACATCATTGGTTCAGCCCATCCAATAGAATTTTTGTTGGGAGCAAGATTGACAAAATGAGCAAGGTGATTGGACATGGCATAAAAAGCTGAAATTGCAGCTATGTCCTAGGTATTTTCTTGGTTGAGGTTGTGCACCTGGAGCTTTTTGAAACGGTCATCTGTTATGTCATCAGCTTGGGAAATAGTGAGCACCCATTCCAGCATTGCCTTTTCCTGGGCAGGGAGGTCAGACTTTCTCTAGTTAACGCAGACCTGGTCAGAGAGCACTGGGTTCTTCAAGAGGACCCTTTACTGGGCACTGTGGACAACCACGCTATGTGACCACGTTGGCTAGGCTGATCACCCAAATGATGAGCTCCCTGTCAGCTTTGCTTCACTGGTCTGTTTCCTTGTTGCAGGTGGCATTGTAATAAGCAAAAAGGCTCTGAATTTCAATGGCCGGTGAAACAGCACTTTAAATACATTTGGTAAAAATCCTGTCGTCAGCCGCACTGGTCCAGGAAGGAGCCACACTGAGGCTGCAGAGCGCTGACATGTGCGTTGGGCTTAACAGTCGGTATACGCCCATCTGTTCACAAAGAGTAGGAGAGCTTGCTTGTCTGTGTCTCCTTCCTCAGCATTGGTTTTCTCTTTTGAAGGGGTGATCTTGGATTCACTTGAGCACTGTAACCCTCTCAAGTTTCTGAGTACCTATGAATCAATGTATTTCAGCCTGAGAATGAATGGGAAACCTTTGAACTTAAAAAAGAGCACACGTGCTGGATTTCTCTGGTGGTCCAGTAGTTAAGACTTCGTGCTCACGGAGTAGGGGGTACAGATCCAATCCCTGGATGCCTCATGGTGTGGCCTGAAACACTAAAAAAATGAATAAATAAAAAATAGCCATATGTTTCTTAACCTCTTATTTTTTTTTCCTGCCAAGCAATTTTTAAAATAAATGATTATGTAATGTTATTCTGTCATACTGAAGGCTGACCCACCATCCTCCAGTCTTTATATAATGAATACTAATAATGTGTTAATAATTTAATAAAAACTTATACCTATAGATGGAGATACTTTTGGCTTGTGTAATCTTTCATAATATATTTCTGAGTGCTAACCAGAAATAGCTAAAATGTTTTCACTTTCTTTTGCTGAAGTGTGGTTGTGGTGGGGAGATAGGAACCTAGATATGCCTTTAAGAGGGATCAGTGGCATAAAACGAAGATTCTTAGGTTGGAATTAGCAAAGCACCTCATATGGCAAGGTTTTGTACATTTTCTGGGTAAAAAGATACAAAGCTTTTTCACTTATAAGACATCTCTTGCCTCCAAAATGTTGAGAACCACTGAATTGAAAAAGGACAGTGTGCATTTTTTGGTGAATTGGTTGGGAAATGTGTCATGCGTGTGTGTGTGTGTGTGTGTGTGTGTGTGTGTGTGTGTGTGTGTGTGTATGGATGCCTTGTGAGATCACAAGTTACTCTGGGAAATTAAGGATTTTCTGACACTGGTTTATTTACAAAAAACATACTCTTGGCTGAGGATGTTGTACTGGGTTACCTCTGGTAATCTCTTCTTAAAAATTATTTATTTTTTTATGGCTGCTCTGGGTCTTTGTTACTGAGCACGAGCTTTATCTCATTGTGGTGCGGGGGCTACTCTCTGGTTGTGGTGTGCCGGTTTAGTTGCTCTGCGGCAAGTGGGGTCTTCCTGGACCAGGGATCGAACCTATGTCCTCTGCATTGGCAGGCAGGTTCTTAAGCATGGAAGTCCCTCCAGTAATCTCTAACAGTAATTTCTCTGTTTCTGAAATTTAAAGTGATCTAGAGTCACTGACAGCTGATCATTTTATTTTTTCCTTATAGAATTTGCCATCTGCTGTAGTAAGTCATGTGCTGGATCCTCAGCCTGGAGAGAAGATTCTAGATTTGTGTGCAGCCCCCGGAGGCAAAACCACACACATTGCAGCACTAATGCACGATCAAGTGAGGCCGTCCGTGCGCAGAACTGCCCATGGTGTCCCTGTGTCCCTGTCACGAGAGAGAAGTCTGTCCTCGGGTGACTGTGGCTCAGATTTTATTCCTTCATGTGCGTATTTGCTGTGTTTAAAGCTGTGTGGCTTTGTAGCCACTCTGTGCTTCAACTGAGATTCTTCAGCTCAAGAAGTGTTTGTGAGTTGCCGTTACCTTTCCTGTTTGTTTCAAATTCCATAAAACCAGATGGTTCCTAAAATATACATGCTAGTAGCTTCAGTTACAATAGCTTTATTTCTTCAAAAAATTATTTTATATTGGAGTATAGCTGATTAATAATGTTGTGATAGTTTCAGGTGGACAGCAAAGGGATCTAAAATGAGGCAATGAACTTACAGCTTTCTTGATCAAGAGTCAGAATTTAATTGATTGCTGGACTGATTTTAAAAAATACTTATCCTTACGATGAGTACTGGGGTACACCAATAGACCAGAGTGACCAAAATATCCTTCTTCGTGGAGACAACATTCCAGTAAAGGGACTCAGATAACAAATGAGGGGAAGATAAGGCATATGTAATTGTGGTGAGGGCTGTGGTGAAACACAAAGGGAGGCTTCTGGGGCTTGGGAGTATGGCGAGGAGGGAGAGTGAGTTTGCAGTTTCATGTGGGTAGCGAGGGAGAGCCGCCCTGGGAAGGTGGTATTTGGGAAAGATTTATAGGTGGGAAGGATGTTCCAGTGAGAGGAAATCATAAGGGTGAATGCACTGAGGCTGGAGACTGTCTTGACTTTTGGGGGGAACCTGAAGTAGTCTTGCTGTGTGGACTAAGTGACGAGGGAGAGAATCAGAGAGATGGGGTCAGGCCCCAGGCATTTTGGTGGAGGAGCTTTGCCAGGGTCTGAGGGGACTTCACACCTGCTCCAGAGATGGGAGATTGCTTCTTACGTTGGGCAAGGCCTCAGACAAGCTGTAAGAGGGTGGAATAGATGCAGAGAGACCACTGAGGAGACAGTAAGTCAGGGGACATCACAGAGCGGGTGAGAAGTTGGGCAGATTCTGGCTATATTTTCAAGCTGGAGCCGTTAGGAGTTGTTGGTGGGTTGGACATGGGTTGTGAAATGAGAGTAACTGAGGGTGACTCCTTAGGTTTTTGGCCAGAGAACCTGGGGAGACGGAGCTGCTGGCTTGGGAGGACTCTGAGAGGGGTGCACTTGGCAGGGAAACTCAGCCGTGTTGTTGTTCACTTGCTCAGTTGTGTCCAATCTTTGTGACCCCATGGACTGCACACACCAGGCTTCCCTGTCCTTCACTGTCTCCTGGAGTTTGTTCAAATTCAGTTAGTGATGCCATGCAACCATCTCATCCTCTGTCATCCCTTTCTCCGCCTGCCTTCAGTCTTTCCCAGCATCAAGGTCTTTTCCAGTGAATTGGCTCTTCATATCAGGTGGCCTTCAGCTTCAGCATCAGCATTGTTTAAAAGCAGCCACACAGCCTGGGTGGCTCACGGCTTACTCCTGAGTCCATTCTGGAGTCTGTGTGATTCAGTAGATCCCAGCCTGCCTGGCTCTAGCACTGGTTCAGTGATGGGTTAGCCAGAGGTTCTGATGACCTTGATGGGCTTACTCACTTGGGTTGGATGGCATTGGCTCAGCTGAGGCTACTGGAGTGTCTTGCTTCTGGTCCCTGTGTCTCTCAGCTTCCTGTGGGTCCAGGGTGCTCGCCCAGCAGAGGGCAGTAGTGATGGTCAGCAGTGGCAGAGGACAACGCAGTAACAAGGATGCTGCTGGAGTGCTTTTTGGGTCTCTGCCTGCATCACCTTTGCTGTGATCCTATTGGCCAGTGGAAACCACGTGGCTGAGACCAGCTGGACCAGCCGAGTGTTGCAAGGTCAACAGCAGAGGGTGAGAATATGTGAAGACTTGAAAAATTGGGGCTGTTTAGGCAACGTCCCAGTGGGCCAGCACCCCAGGAACCTGAATAGAAATAATTGAGTCAGAATTGAATCCCAGATTTCGTTACTGCTTTTGATTTGTTGGCATTGTTGATTTGTTTTAATGTAGTTAAACAGACTTTGTGTAAGTGTAGCCTCCTGTCTCATACTTCTGTAAAAGCAGCCTTTAGCCAGTGTACTTTCTCCTTCACTGTAGTTATACTGGAACCTTATTCTGGTGGTTTTTGCCTACTTTTCCAGTTCCACTTGCTTGAAATGGTTTTCCTGTCCATCACAGTATTAATTGGAACTGTGCTGACTGCTCAACCTGGTGTCATCTCCAGGAACATGATCAGCAAATCTTCAGTACTGTATAGTCTACGCAGTCAGTGCATATGTCACACAAGAAGGAAAAAAAAAGCAAAATACATTGAAGAGTTTGTATTACTATCTCTGCAGAACCATTTCACAGAGCGTTTTAAAGTACCACGTGAATATCACAGTTCAGTTCAGTTGCTCAGTCACTTCCGACTCTTTGCGACCTCATGGACTACAGCATGCCAGGCTTACTTGTCCATCACCAACTACCAGAGCTTGCTCAAACTCATGTCCATCAAGTCAGTGATGCCATCCAGCCATTTCATCCTCTGTCGTCCCCTTCTCCTGCCTTCAATCTTTCCCAGCATCAGGGTCTTTTCAAATGAGCCAGTTCTTGGCATCAGGTGGCCAAAGTATTGGAGCTTCAGCATCAGTCCTTCCAATGAATATTCAGGACCCGTTTCCTTTAGGATGGACTGGTTGGATCTCCTTGCAGTCCAAGGGACTCTCAAGAGTCTTCTCCAACACCACAATTCAAAAGCAACAGTTCTTCAGTGCTCAGCCTTCTTTATGGTCCAGCTCATCACATACATGACTTCTGGAAAAACCATAGCTTTGACTATGAATATCACAGCCTGTTCAGAAAACTGTAGCCTCTTCTCTGTAATGACTTTTTTAAAAGATTTTTTTTTTTGGGGGGATATGGACCATTTTTAAAGTATTGAATTTTTGCAGTATTATTTCTGTTTTTTCATGTTTTTTTGTTTTTTGTTTTGGCTGCACTGCTGCATGTGTGATCTTAGCTCCCCAGCTGGGGATCAAACCTGCTCCTCTGCCTTGGAACAGAAGTCTTAACCACTGGACTGCCAGGAAAGTCCCTATTGACTTTGACTTAAAGTGTTTCCATGTAAAATTATTGTTGAACTATTTTTTATAGTTCAGAACATTTTGCTGTGATATAGGCTTATATTTTTCTGTGTTAGTTGTCAGAATTCACATGAATTTTTGTTATGTGTACATAGCTCAGAAAGTACTGGGATAAAGGCTGGATTTTACAAGTAACATTCATTTGTACCTCAGAGTTCTAGAAGGCAAATGTTTCAGAAAAACATGCTCTTCCACAGGTGAGCAGGGCACATCAAATTGGTGATATTTTAATATTTGTCTCAAATGGATATTTTAAAGTTCCTTTGCATGATAAGTCGCTTCAGTCATGTCTGAGTCTGTGACCCCATGGGCTGTAGCCTGCCAGGCTCCTTAGGCAAGAACACTGTAGTGGGTTGCCATGCTCTCCTCCAGGGGATCTTCCGGACCCAGGGACTGAACCCATGTCTCCTACATCTATCTCCTGCACTGGCAGGCAGGTTCTTTACCACCAGCACCACCTGCTAACACTGCTGTTCAGTTTTGAGTTCTGTGGAGTAAAAGTAGATGGGCATTATAAGAAAATTATCTGACAAGATTGTGTTCTTTAAAGGGAAATGCTTAATAGGAAGTCGGTGTAAAGTTAGTATACATTTGGGTGATGAATTCACCTTTAAAACTGGGGGAAACAGGAAAGTGGGAAAGAGTATAATTATTCATTAGATATTTTATTTGATAATTTTCATGATTCCTTTGTATTTGTACTTTTGTATGTTTCTTTTTTTTTTTTTTTTTTTTTAGGGAGAAGTGATAGCACTGGATAAAATATCCAAAAAAGTAGAAAAAATAAAGCAGAATGCATTATTGTTAGGATTGAATTCCATCCGAGCATTTTGCTTCGATGGAACAAAGGCCCTTAAACTTGATATGGTTAAGGACACAGACGGTGAGTTAAATTTTATCTTTCAAATGCTTCTGTAATTGGCATTTACAGTCAGATTTTGCTGTCTTTGTGCCAGCCTCTAAATAGCCATAGGGCCTTGAAACTCTGTCGTGGGTCTAAGATATTTTGGCATAATAGATGTCTTTTGCTTTTCATCTCATCTTTGAATATCCAGTTTTAAATACAGAATCAAACCTCCAAGACTTGGTCAAACTCTTTGTTCTTAGCCTGTTTGTTTTAGTTTCGTATTACAGCTCAGGAAGTTGAGTATAAGCCTTTCAGTTTTATGATTGTTCACGCATCATTTTTCTTGAGGAGTTGGTGATATATAGAACTAGAAAGGAAAAACTGCAGTGATTCTTGTTCTGGAATAAAATATTGCATTGGTTAAATCACTCTATTTCTCTATCTTTGTTTCTATTTAGACTATTTCATAAATTACTCAAGGAACTTGGGTATTTTAATCAATTATGGGCATTTTTTTCCTGGAATGTTTATTGATTAGATGCTGTTCGATTCATGTGATTTGTAAAAAGGAAGTTTTTAATTGGAGGATAGTTGCTTTACAGTTTGGTGTTTCTGCTGTACAACACTGTGAATCAGCTGTACATATACACATATCCCCTCCCTCTTGAGCCTCCCCGCCCACCCCCACATCCCCCCCAGGTCACTAGAGCACCGGGCTCCCAGTGTTACACAGACACTCCCCCACACAGACACTGCCGCCAGCTGTCTGTCTTACACAGGGTAGTGTATACATGTCAGTACTACTTTCTCAGTTTGTTCCCTTCTCTCTTTCCCCTGCTGTGTGCACAAGTGTGTTCTCTACGTCTGTGTCTCTTCCTTTCCTGCAAATAGGTCATCAGTACCATTTATCTAGTTTCCATATATATGTGTTAATGAATGATACTTGTTTTCCTCATTTACTTCACTCTGTGTGACAGACTCTAGGTTCATCCGCATCACTGCAGATGACCCAGTTTGGTCACTTTTTATGCCTGAGTAATATTCCATCGATAGAGGTATCACATCTTTTTCGTGTGTTCATCTGTCTGTAGACATCTAGGATGCGTCCATGTCCTGGCTGCTGTAAATAGTGCTGCAGTGAGTGTTGGGGCACATGTGTCTTTTTGAATTACGGTTTTCTCAGGGTATGTGCCCAGTAGTGGGATTGCTGGGTCACGTGGTAGTTCTATTTTGAGTTTTTTTTTTTTACAGAACCTTCATACTGTTCTCTGTGGTGGTGAGTTGACATTCCCACCAACAGTAAAAGAGGGTTCCCTTTTATCCACACCCTCTCCAGAATTTATTATTTGTAGATTATTTGACGATGGCCATTCTGACTGGTGTGCGGAGATAACTCCTTGTTGTTTGATTTGCATTTCTTTAATAAGGAGCGATGTTGAGCGTCTTTTTTTTTTTTTTTTTTTTTTCTTTTTATGTGTTTGTTGACCATCTATATGTCTTTGGAGAAATATCTGTTTTGGTCTTCCACCCATGTTTTGATTGAGTTGTATGTTATTTTGATACTGAGCTTCATGAACTGCTTGTATGTTTTGGAGATTAATCCTTTGTCTCTTGTTTCATTTGCAGTTTTTTTCACACAGTCTGAGGGTTGTCTTTTTGTCCTGTTTATGGTTTCCTTTTCTGTGCAGGGGCTTTTAAGTTTTGGTCCCATTTGTTTATTTTTATTTCAGTTACCCTAGAAGGTGGGTCAGAGAGGATCTTGATGCCATTTATGTCAAAGAATGTTCCTCTTGTCTTCCTCTAAGAGCTTTATAGTATCATATCTTACTATAGGTTGTGGGTCTTATTTTACGTCTTTAATCCATTTTGAGTTTATTTTTGTGTCTGGTGTCAGAAAGTGTTCTGGTTTTATTCTTTTACATGTGAAATGTGAAAGTGAAGTTGCTCAGTCCTGTCTGACTCTTTGCAACCCCATGGACTGTACCCTACCAGGCTCCTCCCTCCATGGGATTCTCCAGGCAAGAGTACTGGAGTAGGTTGCCATTTCCTTCTCCAGGGGATCTTCCTGACCCAGGGATCGAACCTGGGTCTCCCGCATTCCAGGCAGATGCTTTAACCTCTGAGCCACTAGGGAAGCCCTGTGGCTGTCCCATTTTCCAAGCACCTCTTATTGAAGAGACTGTCTTTTCTCCATTGTATATTCTTGCTTGATTCATGTGACTTAAAATTTTTTATTTTATATTGGAGTATAGGTGATTAACAACGTGTTAGTTTCAGGTGTACAGCAAAGTGGTTGTTATATTTTATATATATCAGTTCAGTTCAGTTGCTCAGTTGTGTTCAACTCCATGCGACCCCATGGACTGCAGCACGCCAGGCCTCCCTGTCCATCACCAGCTCCCAGAGTGTACTCAAACTCATGTCCATTGACTTGGTGATGCCATCCAGCCATCTCACCCTCTGTCATCCCCTTCTCCTCCTGCCTTCAATCTTTCCCAGCATCAAGGTCTTTTCAAATGAATCAGTTCTTCGCATCAGGTGGCCAAAGTATTAGATCAGCCTCAGCATCAGATATGCGTATACATGTATCTATTCTTTTCCAGTTTAGGTTATTAAAGAGTATTGAGCAGAGCTCCTTGTGCTAGACAGTAGGCCCTTGTTCATTATCTAATTTGAATATCAGATCAGATCAGATGGCGCTCAGTCGTGTCCGACTCCTTGCAACCCCATGAATCCCAGCACACCAGGCCTCCCTGTCCATCACCAACTCCCAGAGGTCACTCAGACTCACGTCCATCGAGTCAGTGATGCCATCCAGCCATCTCATCCTCTGTCGTCCCCTTCTCCTCTTGCCCCCAATCCCTCCCAGCATCAGAGTCTTTTCCAGTGAGTCAACTCTTTGCATGAGGTGGCCAAAGTACTGGAGTTTCAGCTGTAGCATCATTCCTTCCAAAGAAATCCCAGGGCTGATCTCCTTCACAATGGACTGGTTGGATCTCCTTGCAGTCCAAGGGACTTTCAAGGGTCTTCTCCATCAATTGATGCATTAGTTCAAAAACATCAATTCTTCGGCACTCAGCCTTCTTCACAGTCCAACTCTCACATCCATACATGACCACAGGAAAAACCACAGCCTTAACTAGACGCACCTTTGTTGGCAAAGAAATGTCTCTGCTTTTGAATATGCTACCTAGGTTGGTCATAACTTTCCTTCCAAGGAGTAAGTGTCTTTTAATTTCATGGCTGCAGTCACCATCTGTAGTGATTTTGGAGCCCAGAAAAATACAGTCTGACACTGTTTCCACTGTTTCCCCATCTATTTCCCATGTAGTGATGGGACCGGATGCCATGTGTCTGCCCTCTGATGCCCTCTGTATTGTTTCAATTTGAATATAGCATTGTGTATATGTCAATCCCAAACTCCCAGTCAATCCCTCCTCCACGCCCTTTCCCTTTAACAATCATAAATTTGTTCTCTAAGTCTGTGAGTCTGTTTCTGTTTTGTAAATGAGTTGATCTGTATCATTGTTTTGGATTCTGCATATAAGTAATGTCATAGGATATTTATCTTTGTCTGACTTGACTTCATTTAGCATGATAATCTCTAGGTCCATTCATGTTACCACAGATGGCATTATTTAGTTCTTTTTAATGGCTGAGTAGATACTCCATTGTATATGTATACCGCATCTTCTTTATCCATTCATCAGTAAGTGGACGTTTAGATTGGTTCCATGTATTTGCTGTTGTAAATGGTGCTGAACATTGGGTGCATGTATCGACTTTTATTTTTCTGTCAAAATCACTAATGTTGCCATATTACTGGATATAGACCCAGAGGTAGGATTGCTGTTGATTATGTGGTAGCTCTGTTTTTAGTTTTTTAAGGAACCTCCATGGGATTTCTTTGAGCGCGGAGGGGGGCAGGAGGGGGGGGACAGAGGAGGGCGAGCATACTACTCGGCTGGGGGAGGGGGGGGGGGGGCCTGGGTGCTGGGTGGTAGCCTGTTTTGTTTGGCCTCCATACTGTTCTCCATGGAGAAGGCAATGGCACCCCACTCCAGTACTCTTGCCTGGAAAATCTGATGGATGGAGGAGCCTGGTTGGCTGCAGTCCATGGGGTCACGAAGAGTCAGACACGACTGAGTGACTTCACTTTCACTTTCATGCATTGGAGAAGGAAATGGCAACCCACTCCAGTGTTCTTGCCTGGAGAATCCCAGGAACGGGGGAGCCTGGTGGGCTGCCGTCTGTGGGGTCACACAGAGTTGGACACGACAGAAGTGACTTAGCAGCATACTGTTCTCCATAGCGGCTGTACCAATTTACATTCCCACCAACAGTGTAGGAGGGTTCCTTTTCCTCCACACCCTCTCCACCATTTATTGTTGGCCATTTATTGATGATGGCCATTCTGACTGGTATAAGGTGATATCTTATTGTAGTTTTGATTTGCATTTCTCTAATAGTTATATTGAGCATTTTTTCCTGTGCCTCTTGGCCATCTGTCTGTCTCCTTGGAGAAATGTTTTCTTTTAGAGTTTTTTCCCCCCATTTCTTGATTAAGTTTTTTTTTTCCCTTGGATATTGAGTCATATGGCCTGTTGTAAATTTTGGAGATTAATCCCTGTTGGTCACATGGTTTGCAAACATTTTCTCCCGTTCTCTGGGTTGCTTTTTGTTTATGGTTTGCTTTGCTATACAGAATCTTCTGAGTTTAACTAGGTCCCATTTGTTTGTTTTCTTTTTGTTTCCATTACTCTAGGAGATGGATTGAAAAAGATACTGCTGTGATTTATATAAGATAGTGTTGTGCCTATGTTTTTCTCTAAGAGTTTTATATTATCCAGTCTAACATCTAGGTCTTTAATCCATTCTGAGTTTATTTTTGTGTATGGTGTTAAAGAATGTTCTAATTTCATTTTTTTACATGTAGCTGTCCCATTTTATCAGCACTATTTATGGAAGAGACTGTCCTTTCTCCATTGTATAGACTTTCTTCCTTCATTGTAGATTAATTGCCCATAGATGCATAGGTTTATTTCTTGGCTTTCTGCCTGTTCCATTGATCTGTATTTCTTTTTTAAATGCTAGTACAGTACTATTCTGATCACTATAGCTTTGTAGTATAGTCTGAGGTCAGGGAGCCTGATTCCTCCAGCTCTGGTTTTCTTTCTCAAGATTGCTTTGGCTGTTCTGGGCCTTTTGTGTTTCCATACAAATTTTAAGATTTTTTTTTCTCTAGTTTTGTAGAAAATACCATTGGTAATTTGCATCAAATCTACATATTGCTTTGGGTAGTCATTTTGACAATATTGATCTTCCAGTTGGAGAACATGGTAT
This sequence comes from Tragelaphus eurycerus, assembly GCA_935064755.1. Taxonomy (NCBI): domain Eukaryota; kingdom Metazoa; phylum Chordata; class Mammalia; order Artiodactyla; family Bovidae; genus Tragelaphus; species Tragelaphus eurycerus. The sequence goes on along the minus strand of CAKXYN010000254.1, from coordinate 519,719 downwards.
ATCTTTGCATCTGTTTGTGTCTTTTCTCTAGTTGCAGAGAGTGAGGGCTGCTTTTCATTGCAGTGCACTAATTCTCCTGATGGTGGTTTCTCTGTGGCAGAGGATGGGTGTTGGCTCAGTAGTTGTGGTGCCTGGAGTTAGTTGGCCCCTGGCATGTGGAATCTTCCTGGACCAGGAGTTGAATCCATGTGCCCTGCATTAGCAGGTGGATTCTTAACCACTAAACCACCAGGAAAGCCCATGTTGGAAATTTTGAAATTGGGAATTATGAGTCTTTCAAGTTAGTTCATCTGCAGTTTCTTCTTTGTTAATCTGGATGCCTTTTGTTCCATTTCATTGCCTCATTGCCCTTTCTAGAACCTTAGTACGGTGCTGAATAGAAGTGGTGACAGGGATCCTCCACATCTGGTTCCTGATTAGTCTTTTTGCAGGTGGCTTAAAACTATAGGTTTCTCATAGATAGCCTTTATCAGGTTGAGAAATTTACTACTATTTCTGGTTTGTTGGATATTTTAAATCATGAAATGGTGTTGGATTTTGTCAGATGCTTTTTCTGTGTCTTACTCAGATGATCATGTGGTTTTTGACCTTTATTGATTACTTTTCAGATTTTTGAATCAACCTTTCATTCCTGAGACAAATCCCACTTTGGCATAGTGTATAATCTTTTTCATATATTGTTGGATTGAATTTGCTTGTATTTCATTGAGAATATTTGTGTGCATATTTCTAAGAGATGCTGGTCTGTGGTTTTCTTTCTTGGGATATCTTTCTCAGGTTTTGGTGTCTCTGGTCTCATAGAATGAGCTGGAAATTATGCTTTTCTCTTATGTTTTTGAAAGAATTTTTGAAGACTTGGTATTATTTAAGTTCGGTGATTCATCCATGAAGTTGTCTGGGCCTGGGCTTTTCTTTGTGGGATTTAAAAAAAATGTTTGAGTCTCTGCTTATTATATGTTTATTCACATTTTCTCTTTCTTGTATCAATTTCAGTAGTTTATGTATCTTTTTAGTAATTTGCCCATTTAAGTTATTTATATAGTTTATTGGAGAAGGAAATGGCAACCCACTCCAGTATTCTAAAATTCCATAGACAAGAGGAACCTGGCAGGCTGCAGTCCATGGGGCCACACAGAGTCAGACACAACTGAGCAGCTAAACAGCAACAGTACAGTTCATAGAATTCCTTTATAATCAATTTTACTTCTTTAAGACCAGGAGCAGTGTCCCCCTTTAATTACCGATTTTAGTATTTTGAATCTTCTATCTTGGTCCGTCTAGCTAAAGTTTTGTCAATATTGTTGATGTTTTTCAAAGAGCCAACTTTCAGTTTTGTTGAATCTCTCATTTTTCTTTTCTCTGTTACATTAATTTCCACTCTAATTTTTATTGTTTTCTTTTTTTTTTTCTGCTTTGTTTTTACTTTGCTCATCTTTTTTCAGTGTCTTAAGAATGGAAGGACTGAGTTTGTTGGTTTGAGATTTTTTGATGTAGGTATTTATAGTTATAAATGTCCCTCTGAACATTATTTCACCACTTCCTGTAAGATTTAGTATGTTGTGTTTTCCTTCACATCAGAGCATTTTATAATATATACCTGTCATTTCTTTGACCTATGGTTGGAAATGGAGTGGCCATCATGGTCAACAAAGAGTCCGAAATGCAGTACTTGGATGCAATCTCAAAATGACAGAATGATCTCTGTTCGTTTCCAAGGCAAACCATTCAATGTCACGTAATCCAAATCTTCCCCAACCATCGCCGAAGAAGCTGAGTTGACGGTTCTTCGACCTACAGACCTTTTGACTCACCAATGTCCTTTTCATTGGGGACTGGTCGTGGAGTCGCACCTGGAGTAACAGGCAATTTGGCCTGACCGGATGAGCAGGGCGACTACAGAGTTTGCCAGAATGCACTGGTCATAGAATCCCTCTTCCAACAACACAAGAAGACTCTTCATCATCACAGATGTCCCAATAATCGATTTTTCTTTCGCCATGGAGCTCTTACAATCACAAAACAAGACCAGGAGCTGACTGTGGCTCAGACCATAACTCCTTATTCCATTAGACTATTAGAAAGTGGAAAACTACTAGACATTCGTTGACCTAAATCAAATCCCTTATGATTATACATGGAAGTGAGAAATAGATTTAGGGCCTAGATCTGATGATAGAGTGCCTGATGAACTATGGAATGAGGTTCATGACATTGTCCAGGAGACAGGGATCAAGACCATCCCCATGGAAAGAAATGCAAAAGCAAAATGGCTGTCTGGGAGGCCTTACAAATAGCTGTGGGCGAAAAGCAAAGGAGAAAAGGAAAGATATAAACATCTGATGCAGAGTTCCAAAGAATAGCAAGAGAGATAAGAGCCTTCTTCAGTGATCAATGCAAAGAAATAGAGGAAAACAACAGAATGGGAAAGACTAGGGATCTCTTCAAGAAATCAGAGATACCAAAGGACATTTCATGCAAAGATGGGCACGATAAAGGACAGAGATGCTGTGAACCTAACAGAAGCAGAAGATATTAAGAAGAGGCGGCAGGAATACACAGAAGAACTGTACAAGAGTTTCAGACCAGATAATCATGATGATGTGATCACTGACCTAGAGCCAGACATCTTGAATGTGAAGTCATGGGCCTTAGAAAGCATCACTACGAACAAAGCTTGTGGAGGTGATGGAATTCCAGTGGAGCTATTCCAAGTCCTAGTGATGCTGTGAGTGCTGCACTCAATTCACAATTTGACTCAGCAGTGGCCACAGATTGGAAGTCATTTTCTCCCAATCCCAAGCAATCCAAAGAATCTCAAACTACAAACATTCACTTCTCACTCTAGTAATTGCTAAATTCTCACCAGGCTTCCGTCTGGCTTCTTGTCAGCTGGTTTAGGGCAGAGGAACAGAGTCAATTGCAACATCCGCTGGATCGGGAAAAGAGGGTTCAGAAACATCTATTTTGCTTTTTGACTTGCAGCCTTTGACTGTGTGTCAATAACTATGGAAATTCGAGAGATGGGAATACAGACCACCTGATCTCCTCTAAATCTGTTGCAGGTAGGGCCGTAACTGGTCTGGAACAACAGACTGGTTCCAAATAGGAAAGGAGTCGCGGCTGCATTTGTCACCATGTTATTTACTTTATGCAGAGTACATCATGGAGCGGACTGGGAACACAGCTGGAATCGATTGCTGGGGTATCATCCTCAGATATGCAGTGCAGCTCTTATGGCGAGTGAGAGGGGCTAAAAGCCTCTTGTGAGTGAAGTGGGAGTGAGGTGGCTAGCTCAACATTCGCGAAGATCATGGCATCTGGTCCCATCACTACGGGTGATGGGGAAACAGTGGAAACAGTGTCGACTTTGTTTTTCTGGGCTCAAATCACTGCGTGGTGACTGCGTCTAATGCGCACTCCTTGGAGGAAGTTATGACAACTAGATAGCATATTCAAAGCAGAGACATTATTTACACAGGTCGCCTGTCAGGCTGGTCTTTGCTGTGGTCTGTTGGATGTGGGCTGGACTGTGAGAGGCTGGTGCGTTGTGCTTGAACTGTGGTGTTGGAGGCTTTGGGTCCCTTGGACTGCAGAGATCAACAGTTCATTCTGGGGATCATCCTGGTTCTTGGGTGATGCTAAAGCTGAAACTCAGTTTTTGGCCACCTCATGTGAGAGTTGACTCATTGGAGAAGACTCTGATGCTGGGAGGGATTGGGGGCAGGAGGAGAAGGGGACGACAGAGGATGAGATGGCTGGATGGCATCACTGACTCGATGGGTATGGTCTGGGTGACCTCCGGGAGCTGGTGATGGACAGGGAGGCCTGGCGTGCTGCGGTTCATGGGGTCGCAAGAGTCGGACACGACTGGCGACTGATCTGATCTGATCTGATGGTTATTTAGGAGCATGTTTTAAAATTTTCACATCCTTGGAATTTCCTAAATTTCATTCTATTAATAACTTTTATTTTCATTTCCTTTCAGTGGGAGAACAAATATTGTATGAGTTTAACCTTTGTTAAATTTGTTGAGCTTTATAGTATGGCCTTGCCTGTGGTTTGTCCTAGAAAATGATCCCTGTGTACTGGAGAGGAGTATGTATTCTACTGTTACATAGAGTTTTCTGTCGGAAAGCCTATCCGGTAGATCCGGTTGGTTTATAATGTTGAAAGTGTTCTCTTTTCTTTTTTGGTCTTCTGCTTCTTGTTCTATTCATTAGTAGTGGTTCTGTTTTTAATTTTTTTTTGAGGAAGCTTTATACTGTTTCCCATCATGGTTACATGAGTTTGCATTCCCACCAACAGTGTAGGAGGGTTCCCTTTTCTCCATATCCTTGCCAACATTTGTTATTTGTTGTCTTTTTAACTATAGCCATTCTTCCCTGTGGCTCAGTAGTAAAGAATCCACCTGCAATACTGGAGACTTAAGTTCATTCCCTGAGTCGGGAAGATCCCCTGGAGAAAGGAATGGCAACTCACTCTGATATTCTTGCCTGGAGAATCCCATGGACAGAGGAGTGTGGTGGGCTACAGTCTGTGGGGTCGCAAAGAGTTGGACACGACTGAAGCAGCTGAGCGTACATGCATTCTGATAGATGTGAGGTGGTATCTCATTGTAGTTTTTATTTGCATTTGCCTGATGATTTGTGATGTTGAGCATTTCTTCATGTATCTGTTGGCCATCTGTCTGTCTTTGGAAAAATGCCTGTTCAGGTTCTCTGCTCATTTAAAAGAAAAAGATATATTTATTTATTTTTGGCCATGCTGGGTCTTTATTACTGCATGCAGGCTTTTTCAGTTGGGGTGAATGGGGGCTACTCTTAGTTGAGGTATGCAGGCTTCTCATTGTGGTGGCTTCTCTTGTTGTAGAGCACAGAGTCTAGGGTTTGTGGGCTTCAGTAGTTGGGGCTCACGGGCTCTAGAGCACTGGCTCCTGGTTGTGGTGCATGGGCTTAGCTGCTCTGCAGCATGTGGGATCTTCCAGGATCAGGGTTCAAATCTGTGTCCCCTGCATTGGCAGGTGGGTTCTTAACCATCGGATCACCAGGGAAGTCCTCTGCTCAATTTTTTAATTGAGTGGCTTTTGGTTTTTTGATACTGAGTTTTATGAGTTCATTGTGTACTTTGGATTTTAACCCTTATGAGACAGCTCATTTACTCCAATGGGTTGTCTTTTCATTTTTTTGGTAGTTTTTTCTGTGCCAATAGCTTTTAGGTTTGATTAGGTCCCATTGGTTTGTTTTTGCTTTTGTTTTCCTTGGCCGAGGTGAAACAAAATTGCTAAGATTTCTGTAAGAGTATATACTACCTATGTTCTCTAAGAGGAGTTTTGTTATTTCTGATCATACATTCAGGACTTTTATCCACTTTGAGTTTTTTAAAAAAATATACAGCGTGAGAAAATGTTCTAACTTCATTCTTTTGCATGTTGTTGTCCAGTTTTCCCAAAATCACTTATTGAAAACTTTCTTTTTCTTCCTCTCTATATTTTAGCCTTCTTTGTCATAGGTTCATTGACTGTAAGTGCATGGGTTTATTTCTGGATTCTCCACAAAGTTTAGGGGAGAGGCTCCCTGGAGCCAGGATTCAAAACTCCAAGGAAAAGGGGTGTTATCTACTCAGGATTCAGAACAGGTGATCTCAGGGAGCTGGAACTTGCTGCTTGAGGTATGGGGCTTGATCCGCTTTGTGATACTTAAGGGAAAAAGCTGGAAACTGTAGCTGCTGAGGCAAAGGCCTGTGCCTGGGGTTGTTTAGACAGAAACAACAAGCCTTTGGGAAGGATCGTCTCCTGTCCTCTACCCCTCTTATTGTCCTTCCTCTATCCACCTTCATTGCTTCTCTGCCTCCTGTTGGTGAATCTTGAAATCAGCAGGCGAAGAAGTTTCGTAGTTCAGAGTTCCCACCTCAGCATCATCACAGCAGAGTAGAAATGGGTTAACTTGGAGCTCAGGAAAATAGAGCTTAATTACTAGCGTATTTGGAGCAGAACTTGAAATAGGTTCTAATATCTGTACAAATTTAGCATATGATAAAATTAGCATTTCAAACCCAGAGGGAAGAGTACATTTGTCAATAAATAGTTCTGAGATGATTTTTTTTGCACAGTGTGGGGAAAGGATTATACACAAAAGTAACTTCAACATGGATTAAAGCTTACTGTCAGGAATTAAGCTGGGATGGTAACAAGAAGCAGATATAGATGAACATTTATTTGATTTCATAAGGGGGAAGATTTTGAAGCATGAAAGCAAACATAGAACTCAGCAAAGAAAAAGAGAAATTTAATACCTAACATTTATGTATGTTTAAAAACCTATGGCAGATGGCAGATTGTGGGGAATATTTTTAAAATATTTGAGAAAGGAGAAAGGTGAGATTAATATCCTTGATGTGTAAAGAGCTCTTCTAAACAAATCAGTGAGAGAAAGGTAACTTCCAGTAGAAAGGCAACAAAGACAGTGTGACCATATAATGGGGAAAAAAAAGGTCTATAACATAATTACACTCATGCTACTGGTAGTGTAAATTGGCGTATCTTTCAAGAGGATTTTATCAGTATGTATTAACACATTATTGACCAGGGAATTTTTGTAGAAACTAATGCCTATGGCCAGCAATTTGTTAAGTTTCTGGTCAATAACATTCAGGTAACAAAAGATGTATTAATAAGTCTTTGGTCAATAAGTTGTTAAAAATTTTAAAAATAATGGCTTACCTTGATAAGATATTTCTTTGGAGGCAATTGATAAGAAAGCAAGGGTGTTTGTAGATAGAGAAAAGTTAGATTTTGATAAGAGCTTGTGTCTAATAGCTTTGCAATCAGAGAAAAGCAGAAGGTTCTCTTGGGATGTGACTTGACATATTGCAATGGGTGCTGTCAGTTAGCAGTAATATCTTACAGTTAGGTAGCATAAGCAGACCCATTTGGTTTCATGACTTTCTCCAGTAATACTAAACAGATGAGAAGTTGGAGTGGAGAAAGTTATGTAAGTGAATGCAAAGGGAAACCCGTGGGCGAGCGGATTTGGGGATACATAGACTTGTTCTAGAGCACAGCCTTGCTCATGGCTACAGTAGTGAGGAGACCAAGGAACTGGTATGTAGAACTGGTATGTTTGACTAGAATCTGAAAGGTACCCTCTCTTTCTGGGGCTGTCTGCAGTAAGATTTCCTAAGAAAATATCAGCCCTTAGAACAACTAGAATTAATTTCAGGTCCTAGACGACTGAGCTACTTCACTTTCACTTTTCACTTTCATGCATTGGAGAAGGAAATGGCAGCCCACTCCAGTGTTCTTGCCTGGAGAGTCCCAGGGACGGGAAGCCTGGTGGGCTGCCGTCTGTTGGTCGCACAGAGTCGGACATGACTGAAGTGACTTAGCAGCAGCTCTGATGAAATGTGGCTTCTGACATTGAGGGTGCTAAGTCTCACTTGATTAAACCTTGGCTTGTGCTTTATCAGTTTATTTAATAATAATGACGTCTTTAACCTTTTTTTTTTTTTTAACATGTAAATCAATCAGCTTAACCAGCTACCTGGTTGAATGGAGAAATTGTTTCTCATTACTTTCTATTCTAGATTATGATCTTAAATTCCTGATGATTGCATCTGCCTCAGGAGTTTTCTGTGTTAATAGGGCAGAGAGCAATTAAGTTTTTTTTTTTTTTTAAAAAAAAAAAAAAACTTTAATGGGAGGACTTCCATGGTAGCTCAGCTGGTAAAAAATCTGCCTGCAATTCAGGAGATCCTCATTCAATTCCTGAATCAGGAAGATCCCCTGGAGAAGGGATAGGCACCCACTCTATGATTCTTGGGCTTCTCTGTTGGCTCAGATGGTAAAAAAAAAAATCTGCCTGCAATGTGGGAGACCTGGGTTTGACTCCTGGGTCAGGAAGACCCATGCCTAGAGGAGGGCATGGCAACCCACTCCAGTATTTTTGCCTAGAGAGTCCCCATGAACAGAGGAGCCTGGAGGGCTACAGTCCATGGGGTTGCAAAGAGTTGGATACCACTGAGCGACTAAGCACAGCACACATAGTTCTTTTACAAAGTTGCATTAGTTTTAGGTGTGCAGATGTTCAGTTATGCAAATACATATACCCAACCTTTTTAAAGATTTTTTTTCCGTTAGGGTATTACAGAGTATTGTTCCCTGTCACAAGCACCTTGTCACCCCACCTGGCCCCTGGACAGGGGCCTGGTGGCTCCAGTCCTGGGGCCAAGAGTACTGAGCTTCCACTTTCTACAGTGGAAGGAAATGGCAACCACTCCAGTATTCCTGCCTGGGTCCCAGGCGGGCCTGGTGGGCTCCTGTCTGTGGGTCGCCAGAGTAAAGCCGCAGAGCAGCAGGTATAAATAGTACTATGTATATGTCAATACCGTTCTCCCAATTTATCCCTCCTGCCTTATCCCCTAGTAACCCTGAGTTTGTTTTCTTTCACATCTGTAACACTACTTGTGTTTTGTAACTGAGTTCATTAGTACTCTTTTTTTTTTTAGATCCCACATATAAGTAATATCATATTTGTCTTTCTGGGTCTATCTTGTTACTTCACTCAGTATGACAGTCTCTATGCCCATTCATGTAAATGGCATAATTTTGTTCTTTTTTATGGCTGAGTAATATTCCATTGCACATAGGTACCACATCTTCTTTATCCATTCCTCTGTTGATGAACATTTAGGTTGCCTCCATGTCTTGGCTATTGTAAAGAGTGCTGTGATGAACATTGAGGTGGTGCATGTACCTTTTGGAATTATGGTTTTCTGCAGGATATATGCCAATGAGTGATTGCTGGCTCATGGTGGTTCTATTTTTAGTCTTTTAAGGAACCTCCATACTGTTCTCAGTATTGGCTGTACCAATTTACATTCCCACCAACAGGGAAGGGGTGTCCCTTTTTTTCCATGCCTTCTCCAGCATTTATTGTTTGTAGATTTTTCTGTGATGGGCATTCAGACTGGTTTGAGGTGATACCTCACTGCAGTTTTGATTTGTGTTTCTCTAATAATAAGTGAGCCATGTTGACCATCTTTTTGGCCATTGTATGTCTTCTTTGGAGAAATGTCTTTTTAGGTCTTCTGCTCATATTTTAGTTGTTTTTTTTTTTTTTTTTAATATTGAGCTACATGAGCTATTTGTATATTTTGGCAATTAATCCCTTGTCAGTTGCTTCATTTGCAAATATTGTCTCCCATTATGAGGGCTGTGTTTTGTTTATGGTTTCCTTTGGTATGCAAAAGCTTTTAAGTTTATTTAGGTCCCACTTGTTTATTTTTGTTTTTTTTCATTACTCAAGGAGATGGATTGAAAAAGATATTGCTGCAATTTATGTCAAAGAGTGTTCTGCCTATGTTTTCCTCTACGAGTTTTATAGTGCCTGGCCTTACATTTAAGTCTTGAATCCATTTTGAGTTTATTTTTGTGTCTGGTGTTAGGGAAATGTTCTAACTTCATTCTTTTACATGTAAGTGGCTAGTTTTCCCAGCACCACTAATTGTAGTGGCTGTCTTTTCTTCATTTTATACGCTTGCCTCTTTTGTCACAGATTAGGTGACCATAGGTGTGTGGGTTTATCTCTGGACTTTCTATCTTGTTCCATTGATTTATATTTCAGGTTTTTGTTCCAGTATCATACTATTTTGATGACTATAGCTTTGCAGTATAGTCTGAAGCCAGGGCCTTCCTGCTGTTTTTCTTTCTGAAGATTGCTTTGGCTATTCAGGTCTTTTTTGTTTTTATACAGATTGTAAAATTTTTTGTTCTAGTTCTGTGAAAAATATCATTGGTAATTTGCATTAAGTCTGGGGGTTGCTTTGGGTAGTATAGTCATTTTCACAGTATTGATTCTTCCAATCCAAGAACATGGTATATGTTTTCATTTGTTTGTGTCATCTCTGATTTTGTTCATCAGTATCTTATAGTTTCTGAGTACAAGTCTTCTGCTTCGTTAGGTAGATGTATTCCTAGGTATTTTACTCTTTTTGATGTGCTGGTGAATGGGATTGTGTCCTTAATGTCTATTTCTGATCTTTCATTGTTACTGTATAAGAATGCAAGAGATTTCTTTTTTGTGTGTGTGAGACGTACATGCTGCTGTATTTATTTATTTTTGGCTGCACTGGGTTTTCATTGCTGCGCATGGGCTCTGTGTAATTGCCGAGAGCAGGGGCTACTTTCTAGTTGCAGTGCACAGGCGACTCATTGTGGTGGCTTCTCTTGTTGTGAAGCACAGGCTCTAGGCGTGTGGGCTTCAGTAGTTGCAGTGTGCAGACTCAGGTAGTTGCAACTTCCTGGCCCTAGAGCATGGAGTCTTCAGTAGTTGTGGCAGACGGGCTTAGTTGCTCTGTGGCTTGTGGAGTCTACCCAGACCAGGGATCAAACCCGTGTCCCCTGCATTGGCAGGCGGATTCTTATCCACTGTGCCACAAAGGAAGTCCAAGAATGCAAGAGATTTCTGTGTATTACTTTGGTATCCTGCAGCTTTACTGACTTCATTGATGAGCTCTGGTAGCTTTCTGGTGGGATCTTTAGAATTTTTTATGTATAGTGTCATGTCACCTGCAAACAGTGTCAGTCATACTTCTCCAATTTGGATCCTTTGTTCTCTTTTTCCTCTCTGCTTGCAATGGCTGGGACTTCCAAAACTATGTTGAATAATAGTGCTGAGGGTGGACATCTTTGTTTTGTTCCTGATCTTAGTGGAAATGCTTTCAGTTTTTCACCATTGAGTATGATGTTTGTTGTGGGTTTGTCATATATGACCTTTCTCATGTTGAGATATATTCCCTCTGTGCCCACCTTCTGGAGAGTTTTTCTCATAAATGAGTGTTCAATTTTGTTGAAAGCTTTTTCTTTATCTATAGAGATGATCATATGGTTTTATTCTTTAATTTTTTAATGTTATATATCACACTGACTGATCTGTGGATATTGACAAATCCTTATTTCCCTGGGATAAATCCCACTTGATCATGGTATATGATCCTTTTACTGTGTTGCTGGATTTGGTTCGCTAATATTTTGTTGAGGATTTTTGCGTCGGTATTCATCAGTGATATTGGCCTGCAATTGTCTCTTTTCATGGTATCTTTGTCTGAAGGGGAGAAGGAAATGGCAACCCACTCCAGTGTTTTTGCCTGGAAAATCCCATGGACAGAGAAGCCTAACCAGCTACAGTCCATGGGGTTGCAACGAGTCAGACACAACTGAGCGATTTTCACACACATTTTTCTTTTAGGTGGCTCAGATGGTAAAGAATCCACCTGCCAATGCAGGAGACCCAGGTTCCATCCCTGGATCAAGAAGATCCTCTGGAGAAGGGAGTGGCTGCCCACTCCAGTATTCTTGCCTGGAAAACCCCACGGGCAGAGGAGCCTGGTGGACTACAGTTCATGAGGTCACAAAGAGTCAGACACAACTGAATGACTAACACTTGTTTAATGGTGGCCTCATAGACTGAGCTTAGAAAGTGTTTGTTCCTCGGCAGTTTTTCCCAAGATTTTCAGGAGTGATGTCAGCTCTTCTGTAAATATTTAATAGAATTCACCTCTGAAGCCATCTGGTTCTGGACTTTTTTGTTTGTCGGAAGATTTTTAATTATACTTTCAATTTCATTACTTGCGATTGGTCTGTTCTTATTTTCTGCTTCTTCCTGGTTCAGTCTTGGACCCATGGCTGCTAGAGCCAGACCTGTCCCAGTTGCAGGAGCAGTTTTGGATGCTTTGTAGGTGCTGAGTTTAGGAAGCTGTCAACAGAGATGTGACTTCTCAGTTTGAGCAGCTGTGAGGAGGGATTTCAGCTCTTCCTTCTTACTCACACAGCTCCTGAGGTTCAGCTGTGGTTTCAGCCCATCTTCTGGGCAAATGTCTTAGTTAGGGGAGCTATTCGTGCCCTCCTGGGATGCCATGGGCAGGTCCTAGCACTGATAGATTTCCCAGTGTGCGTGTGCAGGGGGTTGGTATTTGCACCCTCATAGAATAGCAGGAGAAGGAAATGGCAACCCACTCCAGTATTCTTGCCTGGAGAATCCCAGGGACGGAGCCTAGTGGGCTGCCGTCTATGGGATCGCACAGAGTCGGACACGACTGAAGCGACTTAGCAGCAGCAGAGAACAGCAGGATGGAAAAGGCAATGGCACCCCACTCCAGTACTCTTGCCTGGAAAATCCCATGGACCGAGGAGCCTGGTGGGCTGCAGTCCATGGAGTTGCTAAGAGTCGGATACGACTGCGACTTCACTTTCACTTTTCACTTTCATGCATTGGAGAAGGAAATGGTAACCCACTCCAATGTTCTTGCCTGGAGAATCCCAGGGATAGGGGAGCCTGGTGGGCTACTGTCTGTGGGGTTGCACAGAGTCAGACACGACTGAAGCAACTTAGCAGCAGCAGCAGAACAGCAGGGTGGGTTCTGGCACCCACTGATGGGCTTCCTAGTTGCAGAAGCTCTCTGTGCCACCCCCCACCCCCCAGGACAGCATGGAAAGATGCTGGAGCCCTCTGGTAGAATTCCTAGCATGCTGGCGCTGTCTGTGCCCTTCCACAAATATGTTTATAATTTTCTTTACAGGAGAACCTCCATTCTTACCAGAATCGTTTGACCGAATTCTTCTCGATGCTCCCTGCAGTGGAATGGGACAGAGGCCAAACATGGCATGTACTTGGACTTTGAAAGAAGTGATGTCCTACCAACCATTACAGCGAAAACTCTTCACTGTGGTATGTGATGCTACTTTGTTGTGGAAGAGAGGTGACCTACTTTGATATTTTAAAGACAGAGCAGTTTTCATAGCAGCATTATTCATAGTAATTAAAATGTGGGGAAAACCCATGTGTCCATCAGTAGATGAATGGATAAGTAAAATGTGGTTTGTACAAACAATGACATTTTAGCCAGCCTTGGAAAGGAATGAAATTCTGATGCATGCTACAACATGGATGAATTTTGAGCATATTATGCTGAATTATATAAGCCAGACACAAAAGGACCAAATGGTATGTGTGATTCGTTTATATAGTGTCTCAGTTCAGTTCAGTTCAGTTGCTCAGTTGTGTCCGACTCTTTGTGACCCCATAAATCGCAGCACACCAGGCCTCCCTGTCCATCACCAACTCCCGGAGGTCACTCAAACTCACATCCATCGAGTCAGTGATGCCATCCAGCCATCTCATCCTCTGTCGTCCCCTTCTCCTCTTGCCCCCAATCCCTCCCAGCATCAGAGTCTTTCCAATGAGTCAACTCTTCGCATGAGGTGGCCAAAGTACTGGAGTTTCAGCTTTAGCATCATTCCTTCCAAAGAAATCCCAGGGCTGATCTCCTTCAGAACGGACTGGTTGGATCTCCTTGCAGTCCAAGGGACTCTCAAGAGTCTTCTCCAACACTACAGTTCAAAAGCATCAATTCTTCAGCACTCAGCCTTTTTCACAGTCCAACTCTCACATCCATACATGACCACAGGAAAAACCATAGCCTTGACTAGATACACCTTTGTTGGCAAAGTAATGTCTCTGCTTTTGAATATGCTGTCTAGGTTGGTCATAACTTTCCTTCCAAGGAGTAAGCGTCTTTTAATTTCATGGCTGCAGTCACCATATATAGTGTCTGCTGCTGCTGCTGCTAAGTCGCTTCAGTCGTGTCTAGAAAAGGCAAATTCATAGAAACAGAAAGTAGAATATAGGTTACCAGAGGCTGAAGGAGCAGGAGGGCGAATCAGGAGTTAATGTTTCATGGTTCAGAGTTTCAGTTTGGAAGAGTTCAGGCAATGGATAATGGTGATGGTTGTACAACAGTGTGAATATATTAATACTTAATGCCATTGAATCTTACACTTTAAAATGGTTAAAGTGGTAAGTTTTATATATACCACACACAGAGAGCACTAGAGACCTAGTCTTCCTTTACATTGACTCATTCTGTCATCGCAGGCAGTAGTAGAATTTCTTCTCTGAGACATTGAATGAATTTGAAACATTCTGCTTTACCTTAAAAGTAGAGGGTTGTTAACATAGAGTTACTAGCTGATGTAAAACATTTGGATATAAAGTAAAATCCTTTTGAGTCTCCCCTGGTAGTCCAGTGGTTCAGACTGCGCTTGCACTGCAGGGGGGCACAAGTTCGATCTCTGAATGGGGAATTACGATTCCTTATGTCATGTGGCATGGCAAAAATAATTAGATAAATAGATAAATAGCTTTTTAATAGACTTCCTAATCATCTTAGTGAATTAAAGGTGGGAAATCCAACAGAGCTGAACTCATTCATGAAACTGGGACGTGACAGCTTCTAGTGTAGGATGTAGAAGGACCAGGCAAGCTTAGCAAGTCAGATTGGTCTCAAGGATGTTTCATAGGAGGCCCTGATAAGACACGTGGGAATTTCTCTCAGCCTTGCAAACATGATTTCATGGATTTCCCAGGATGCAGACAACATTGGATCGAAGATGGTCTCACCATTTCCTCTTTGCTCTCTAATTATAAACACACAGGCTATAGCAACAGCGGATATGCTCCGATGATTGCCTCTCTGAAGTTGTCTATGAGTGCCTTTCTCTTCAGCACTCCTGGTGTCTCCTTTCCTACCAAAAATGGCACTGGGAGTGGATTGTTTCAGCGGACTGTTTCAGCAGATTCTTTCTCTTCTATATGGTATTGAGATAACGCATCCTGGAAGTTGAGACAGCAAGCAGAGAAAAAGCAGCTTTGCTTATAGCTACAGCCTACTTTGATGTTGGGGTAAAATTTTGTTGCTCCTGTTGTTGAGTTGCTAAGTCATGTATGACTCTTTAGCCTGCCAGACCCTACGGACCATAGTCCGTTTCCTTCCCCAGGGGATCTTCTTGACCCAGGGATCAGACCCGTGTCTCCTGCATGGGCAAGCAGATTCTTTACCACTGAGCCACCAGGGAAGGCCGAGGATAAAAAATTAGGACCCTGTTTTAAGAGACTTGGCTTTTTGTTTGTTTCAGTTCATTTGGGCATTTTAAGAGGCCATTTGGGAGGAGATGTGTTGGTCTTAGTGACAAGGAGTAGCTGACCATGTGCAAGAGAGAGTAAAATCCAGCACATGAGCCTTTGGGTGAGGGTGGGAGTTGATACTGTGGATACGGTGTCTCCACATCAGTTACTCTGGATACCTGGGTTTCATGACTGAGAAATGGGGAGGATGCCTCCACCTGATGGGGTTGCCTCATTGGAGATAGTAACCATTCCTCTGGCAGTGATAGGATTTGTTGAGAAAAGCCATGTAATATGCTCAAACAGCAGCTGGCAAGTTTAAATTTTGATCAGTCTACTATGGTTAAGAGATATTAGTATATGCTTTTTTTTTTTTTTAAGATTTTCATTAAGATTTTTTTAAAATTTAGGGATTTGAAAAAAGCTTTAATTGGGACAGGTTCAGTTTCATATTACACTTTATTTCTTGAACAGATACTCACTGGGCAGCTCCTGTGTGCTGCAGTGCTAGGTGCTGGTGCTATGATAGTTAACCATTGCCCTTTTACATGAGGTTTCTTTTATTTTTTCCAACTAAAGTAATTTATTTATTCTTTTGGTACATAGATGACATAATTATAGACAAGTTTTGATACATAAGAAAACCCTTCTGTCCATCTCTGTTTGCTAACTGAATCATCACAGTAATTTTTACAATTTTTAACACAATACACAGTTTTCTTGGACTGAAGCAATTGCATGAACATATTGGTACTGGTCTATTACAGCTTATGTGGGGTTTCTATTCTAACTGGTACTGTGCTTTGCAAGTCGCTTCAGTTGTGTCCGACTCTTTGCAACACCATGGAGTCGAGCCTGCCAGGCTTCTCTGTCCATGGGATTCTCCAGGCAAGAATACTGGAGTGGGTTGCCGTGCCCTCCTCCAGGGGATCTTCCTGACCCAGGGATTGAATCTGCATCTCTTCCATCTCCTGCATTGGCAAGTGGGTCTTTACCACTAGTGCTACCTGCATTTCTAACTGGGGAGGAGTATAAACAGAGAGATGAGTAAGTGATTTTGTATATCCAAGGTGTGACCCTATGGAGCAAACTGAAGACAGGAGCTGGGGAGGGGGCACCCAAAGTGGAAGCAGAGAGACACGGATGATGCGCAGGGAGCAAGCCCTGCAGGGAAGGAGCAGGCTGTCTGGGCTGCTGCAGAGGTCCAGGGTCAGGGTGCCACACCAGCCAGAGCCGCAGAGGCTGGTGGGGCTCAGGCAGGACAATTCAGGCACACACAGGGGAAGGCTGCAAGGGGCTGCTGTACATACGTCCCGAGGGCCACCGTGAGCTTTGACTCCAAGTGATGACAAGGAATTCTGGAAGGGTTTTTTGTTCTGTTGGCCGTCCCTTGAGGCATGCATGGTTTCAGTTCCTGACCAGGGATTGAACCCGGGCCCCAGCTGTAAAAGTGCAGAGTCCTTGGCCACCAGGGAGCTCCCCAGGGAAGGGTTTTGAGCTGAGAGGAGTCAGTTTTAAAAGCACCACTTGGGTTGCTGTGTTGGGAATAGATGGGAGGAGGGCAGGGAATGAAGCAGGTGGGAAACAGTTGGAATAATCCAGGTAAAAAAAAATCATGACACTAGGAGCAGAATGGCAGCAGTGGGAGTTGTGAGACTTCTGGGTCTGTTCTGAAGCTAGAGGCAAGAGGATTTACTGGACGGACAAGAACGTGAGGGAAAGAGGTGTAAAAGATGATCCAGGGTTGGGGCCTGTACCCCAGGAAGGATGGGGGATCCTTCTCCGGGAGGCTTCAGAGGAAGGTGGGCGTTCAGTGTGGGATGGGAAAAATATTGAGAAAGCAGTTGAATATATGGGAACAGAAATAAAAAGGAGTCTCGCCTGAAAATGGTGAATTTTCAGCATAAAAATGGTATTTAAACCCATGAAACTGAATAATCATATTTGGGAAAAGTCTTGGTCCAGATGGGCTGAAACAGCTCTGAACTAATGAAATGCATCTGGTCTGGAACATTTGTTTTTTTTCCATAATCATATTTTTCTTTGTATACTTTTTATTTTGTCTTGGGGTATAGCCAGTTAACAATGTTGTGATAGTTTTAGGTGCACAGCAATGGGACTCAGCCAATCATACACATGTGTCCGTTCTCCCCTAGACTCCCCTCCCACCAGGCTACTGCATAACAGTGAGCACAGTTCCCTGTGCTGTACAGTAGGTCCTTGTTGATTATATATATAGTTGTTTAGTTGCTCAGTCATGTCCACCACTCTTTATCGACCCCACGGACTGTAGCCTGCCTGGCTCCTCTGTCCACGGGATTTCTCAGGTGAGAATACTGGGGCTGGTTGCCATTTCCTTCTCCAGGGGATCTTCCTGAGGGATCTAATCTGTGCCTTCTGCCTTGGCAGGTGGATTCTTTACCACTGTGCTACCTGGGAAGCCCATCTTATGTATAGTAGTGTGTGTATATTAATCCTGGTCATTCAGTCAGTTCAGTCACTCAGTTGTGTCTTATGCTTTGTGACCCCATGGACGGCAGGATGCCAGGCTTCCTTGTCCTTCACAAACTCCCAGAGCTTGCTCAAACTCATGTCCATCTAGTCGGTGATGCCATCCAACCGTCTCATCCTCTGTCGTCCCCTTCTCCTCCTACCTTCAATCTTTCCCACCATCAGGGTCTTTTCCAAGGTGTTAATCCAAACTCCTAATTTATCCCTCCCTTCCACCTTTCCCCTTTGGTGACTGTGTTTATTTTTGAAATCTGACTTGTGTATATGTGCCACACCTCCTTTATCCATTGCTCTGTTGATGTTGCCTCTGTGCCTTGGCTATTGTAAATAGTGCCGCTATGAACGTGGGCGTGCATGTGTCCTTTTTTATTTTATGTTGGAGTACAGTTGATTTACCATGTTGTTTCAGGTGTACAGAAAATGAATCAGTTATATCTACTATTTTTCATATTCTTTTCCCATGTAAGTTATTGCAGAATATTGATAGGATTCCTGTGCTATATGGTAGTTCCTGGCTGATTATGTATCGTATATGTAATATGTATATGTTAATTGCACGTCCTAGTATATCCCTCCCTGCTGCCTTTCCCCTTTGGTAATCGGAGATTTGCTTTTGAAGTCTGTGAGTATGTTTCTGTTTTTACGTAAATTCCTTTGTATCATTTTTTTTGGATTCCACACATAACTGATGTCATACGATACTTGTCTTTCTCTGTCGGGCTTATTTCATTTAGTATTGTGGGTGAGCTCAGTATAGCTTCAGGCATCCTGTCTGCTGATGAGTGGTGAGTCTGTGTGTTCCTGTCTTGCTGGTGCTTTGGCCGAAGATGTTCCAGCACTGTAGGCTGTTGGGCAGGGCCAAGTCTTGGTGCTAAAAGACCTGGCGAGCTTCCACCAATCAGTATTTCCTGGGGTCTCTGCCACCAGTGACCTTGCTCCCACAGGGAGCCATAGCCAGCCCCCGGCTCCCCAGGAGACCCTCCACAACCCACAGGTAGGTCCAACTGAGACTCCTGCGGAGGCACTGCTTTGCGCCGGATCCCAGTGCACCTGAAATCTGTGTGTGCCCTCCCGGACTGAAGTCTCTGTTTTCCCCCATCCCCTGGAGGTCCTGCATTCAAGCCTTGCTGGTTTTCAAAGCAGATATCCTGGGCGCTGCTCCTCAATGCCAGACCCTCAGGCTGGGGAGCCTGACGTGGTGCTCAAAACTTTCACTCTGTGGGAAAACCCCTGCAATGTAATTATTTTCTAGTCAGTGGGTCGCCAACCAGTGGGAATGGGATTTATGTTGCAAAGCGTCCCACCTGCCGTCTTGCTATGGCCTCCTCCTTGTCTTCGGAAGCAGACTCTCTTTACTGGTGGGTTCCAGTCCTTTCATGTTGGCAGTGGTTCTGCAGTTGGTTGTGGTTTTGGTGTTTTTGTAAGGAGAGAGGTCAGGTCCTTCTACTCCTCTGTGTTGTCTGGAATCGAGGGGGTGGGTACTTGCTGCCTGTTTCCTCAGTACGTGCTGGCCCTTGTTCCCTCGTTACGGGTGTGCAGGTGTGGTGGCCATTACTTGTTCCCGGGATAGCAGGGGAGTGACGGTGCCCGCTTGCAGGCCTTTCAGCGGTGGCAGTGGCCTGGGCCTGCGTGTGAAGCCCACAGTGGTGTTGGTGCCACATTCCCACCCGCAGAGCCTGTGTGACCATCGTCCTGTTGCCTGGGAACAGGCATGGGGTAGGCAGCTCTTATGGTTTCTCTGCCTCTCTGCTTGGGTGCCCCCCCGACGATGGTGCCTTGCCCCTCTGTCAAGCCCTGCCTGCTGCTGCTCGAAGCCTCACTTGCCACAGTGCTGCCTCTTCAATCTGTCCCCATGCAGCCCGCCCTGGGCCTCTCCCTGGGACTGTCTCCAGAGCCCGAGCTTCTGCACCCAGTCTCCACCTGAACTGACACAGGGACATCTCAGACTGAGGAGCACGGGCTGGAGGTGCCGGCCTTCTGAGCGGGCCACTCCTCTGGGTGCTGCAGACTGGATGGGTTCTTCCACTGCCAGTGAGGGGACTTGCCAGGGTGCAGGAATCTCTCCTCCTCCATTCACAGCTCTCTCCCTAGGGTGCAGGGCCCGTCCTGATTCCATTCTCTTGCCTTTTCCTTTTGCCCGGTTATGTGGTTTTCTTGTCCCTTCAGAAGGCTGAGGTCTTCTGCCAGCGTTCAGTAGATGTCCTGTGCAAATTATTCCACTTCTGGATGTTATTTTGCATATGCATTTCAAATGTGTGCTTGCTCTCCTGATGCCCGTGGTCCGACCGCTCTTGTCTTCAGGCAGTGGAGCTGCTCAAGCCTGGGGGCGTGCTGGTGTACAGCACGTGCACTGTCACCCTGGCAGAAAACGAGGAACAGGTTGCCTGGGCCCTCGAGATGTTTCCCGGCCTTTAGCTTCAGCACCAGGTGAGGACTGTGGCAGCCGTCTCCGGGTGATCCAGTAAGGTCACAGAAACGTAAGTGTAGTGATGAACCCAGAGAGTTACACCAACATGTAAAACTCCTGAAACGAATCTTGTGGCGCTCAGGGCCGTTTTTCCTATGAAAGCTGTTCCAGATGGTCCTGGAACATCTGGAATTTTCACATCCTGATCAAGGATTTCCAGGCCTTCACTCTTACTGACCAGAGATGTGTTAATACGTGTTTTGTTATCCAAATGTTATTGACTGGAGACGTATCAGTATTCACTTACATAACAAATTGCCAGCCACAGGTGTTAATTTCTGCAAAAATCCCCCAGTCAGTAATGTGTTTAAATAACCATAGAACTCAGGTGGATTTTTGATACATGTTTGACTTGTAGCTCTTGTTCATGTTATTTGGAATTTTGTTTCTAAAACCCTTTTCCCCTCTCTCAGTCCTGTATTTTTCTGGTTTGGGGAAATGGTGAGCATTTTTTCTCATGACATATCAAAGCCCAAACAGACTTTAATAACCGGGATTCAAAAGACTAGCTAAGTGGGGGAAGATAGTGCAGGTTCATCTCTTCCTTTGGTTTCTTAGATACAATATAGAACATTTTAAAAATTCCCTTGCACCTTCTTTTACTTAGCACTGCCTTTTAGTTCTGGTTTTTATTAAAATATATTTATGACTGGATTTTTCAGCCCATGACGTCTGAGACTATGTTTAAATCTGTAGTAATGCTCACATTAATTCAGATACATTGGACGTTTAACTTCAGACTTTCCAGGACAGAATTCTAGTAAGTAATTGGATACGTAACTAGAAGGCAATCTGGAGATGCTTTCTAGACTCAAAAATTAAGATAATTACATTGTAGATGAAAAGAAGACTTGAGAATTCACTCCAATTTTGTGTGTGTGTGAGTGTATGCATATATATTCAATGTATATACTACAAGAGATGGAACCCCACCATGCATTAGTAGACAGTAGGTTTTCTGATATAAGCCTAAGAAAATGTATCTTCAGTAACATAAACATTTATCTGTGAGACGGTGCCTTAAGTTAGGCTTGTGCAATTTTTGAAGTAGCAGTTTGCAGAGACCACCCAGTTCTTTATGATTCTTTATTCTTCTAATCAGCTCAGCTTTCGTTTTCTCATCTCTTTAAATACTCTAGTAACATTTAAAAAACAATAGAAAAAGAGAAATTTTTATCATCCCGTTGGTATGGACCAGAGAGGCCTCCTGTCAGAGGCCTCCTGTCAGCTTTGGGAGGGTCTGACAAATAAAGCTGAATTTTCATCTCGTGATGTTACTGGTAATGATGTTTCACTTACTGAGTGCCCACTGTATGTCAGGGATGATATCACCTTATTTATTTAAGCCTCGGAACTGAGTATTTTATCTGTTTGGTAGATGAGGAAACAGGTAAGTTACTGTTCTGAAGTCACACAGCTAAGATGTGGCAGAGCTGCACCTGGAATCCATGTGTCGCTGACTGGTGCTCAGGCCTTCTGCATGTTGTGGTCCTTGATGAGCATAAAGCCCACCCTGGGAGTTCAGTCATCAAGTGACTGCTCTTACCATTATCCTCCTTTATCATACACAAGAGCAGCATGTCCGTCTCTCTCTCTCTCTCTCTCTCACACACACACACACACACACAAAGGTATTTACTTATTTTTCTGTTTCTGGAATTGGTGGTAGTTACAACTCAGTTTGTCTTTTAACATGAATGGTGCACAGGCACTCTTACTAACACGAGGATGTTCATCTGTGTTTCTTCTTCTCTCGAGCAGAACCCACAGGTGGGAGGAGAAGGGATGCTGGGAGCCGGCCTGTCACCAGGACAGCTGAAGCAGCTGCAGCGATTTGGTCCCTCTGCAGTGCGGTCACTGGACTGTGATGTTGGTTCTCTGAGAGACGCCAGCGTAGAAGACCTGGTTTGGCTGGCAAATAAGGATTGTATAGGTTTTTTCATAGCAAAATTTGTAAAATGCAAAAGCACACAGTAGGAGGATCTTTAGAAATGAGGATTCCAAATGTGTGCCAGGTGGTTTTTTTTTTTTTTTTTAAACCAAACTCTCATCAAACCATGTAACTGATGTCGTGGTTGCTGGAGAAACAGAAAAGGCTACCAGCTCTTCCACCAGTAATCAAGAGACTCTGCTTCACAGAGAAAGAAACTGGAGGGTTGGGGTGGGAATGGGCTGTGTGTTGAGATTATACTTTGCATTTTAAAGAAAATTTTTCCCTTATGGATTTATCAGAGTATAAAGAAAATGAGGTGCTTGTCGATGTCTGAAATGTATTTTCATTTGGGGGTCTTTGTTTTAATTTGTAAAGAATGCAAGTCATTTTTAATGTTAAAATGAGTGGGTTTAACAAAAGGAATAAAATTAGCAGTATTTAATTTGGTTATAAAACATGTTTTCTCTTACTGAGTTCCTGAGTTCCTTCAGAATTCAGGGTGTGTAGTCCGTAACTTATCATGTGCCAGTAGCCGAGCTGAGGATTTTACTTGACTTCTTCTGTTACTGTTTGGTATATCAGCCCCTCTTCTCTGGATCACTCCCAAATGACAGTCACACTTCACTGTGTTTTCTTTTCCCTTCATGTTTTAAACTAAAAACAAAAATGAATTTTAACTCTGTAGATTAAAAATGAGACTATTATAGAATTTGGGTGCCTTTTATCATCTAATGGAAGATACAGATTATTAGAGGTATGATTGATTGGTGGGAAAGAGAAAACTGTCTTGTGAGAGCTGGGAAGTGGCCAGGCCTTGGTGTTTTCCTGCCAACTCCATAGAACACCAACCCAAGACCATGCAGCTGTGACTAGATCAAGATAAAACAAGACCACTTCACCATCAAATCTGAAATCACCAAACCACAGAGGTGACCAGACATCTCCCATAGTGGCCAGTATATGTGGACTGCCTTTGTAAAAATGACTGCAACTGTGGGCTCGCTTCATCCCTCATGCTTTTTAGATAAGATCTATTAAAATTCCCACCATGGGTTAAAAGGTGTCTCATGTCATGTTAAATGTATCTGTTTTGTTAATTCGAATCACCTCAAAATTCCTGAGCCTTTGGGCATTATAGTTTTTTTCCCCTCCCTCCCTTCACAGGTCTCCATTGGGCTTCGTGGGTGGCTCAGCGGTAAAGAATCTGCCTGCCAATGCAGGAGATGCAGGTTTGATCCCTGGGTTTGGAAAATCTCCTGAGAAGAAAATCGACAACCCACTTAAGTATTCTTGACTGGGAGATTCCGTGGATAGAGGAGCCTGGAGGGCTACAGTCCATGGGGTTGCAAAAGAGTTGGACATGACTTAGCAACTAAACAACAGCAACAAAGGGTCTACATTAGGAATTTCTCGAAACTCTTCTTGTGTCGTGAAGAATGCAAGGTCTCGGATCAAGTGAGATCTTCAGAGGCCTCTGCTCTGAGCAGGCACTTCTTCACACTCTTCTCTGCAGCTGGGCCGTCTCTGCACCCCTTGGACCTCTGACTCCTCCTGTCACAGCACTTGACACATCACCCTAGGGAACAAGGCCTGTCCTTGACACCTGCCCCCAGGTAGGCAGGAACCTTGTCCTTTCTGTACAGCTTCAGAGCAGATCACCGTTACTCCCTTACTGAGGGAGGGAAAAACCACACCAAGGGCCCTAAGATTCACTATGTAACTGACTTCTTTCCATCCCTCATTCTGCCTCATACCCAGCAGGTGTCATCTGTCTAAAGGGAAACACCGTTGACCTGTGTACTTCTGTTTCCAGGGCTCGGCATACCCCTGGAACTTTCAGTGTGATTTTAAAACACAGAAAGTCCATCCCTTCTCATGCTCTGCAGAACCTTAGGTGCTAGCCTGGGATGGAAATGGTCGGGAAGGAGCCTCGTAGCCTTGTAGCAAACATGGTAAGTTTTGATTAACACCAGCAAACACCAAAATATAAACAAACAGTACAGGCAAAACAGAAGAAAAATATTTGCATATTGAAAACAATAGTGGCAGATAAGAAATAGGATTAACATTTGTTCCTTTAACAAGACATTTTCCAGTGGTTTCTTTAAAAAAAAATACCAAATTGGAACACAAAACACATTCAATCTTAAGGAACGCAGACATTTAAGAAAAAATATGATAGATGGAAGAAAGGGAAGTGCGGAGGAGAACGAATACATTTTTTTTAACATATTTAATGTTGTCATAGTTATTTCTGAAACAGAAGCATTTTAATTCCACAGTGAGTACATTTTACTTCAAAACCGTGTATCACATTTTAAGTAGTAAAGTACAAATACTTAAAAATGTAACTTAGCCACAATTCAGCCACTGACCCAGAGACATCTAATTACCTGTTGTCTCCACCAGAGTGACTCTTGACCTGTTAACAAGATTGGACCAGCAGCATCATGTCATTGAGCCAAGGGTGAGGAATTAAAATGAAGATCTGATGAAGGATCAGTTCAAAAGGGAAAAAATAAAATTCAACATCGGAGGCAAGAATCGCTGAACATGTGAGGATGAAGGTGAGAGGAAGTTGACGTTGCTGTGCTCAGACCCCCGGAGACCTTTGACCTGCTGGAAGCTGGCACTTGTCAGTTGTCGTGGGGAGGGGACTGCAGCCCACGACCTCCCTGTCCCTGGAAGATGAGCCACACGAGGGAAGTGCAGGGAAGTGTTTAACGTAGTTTCAACTGTGAGAATCACTCCTGAAATGGCAATTAATACTACTAATAGTAAACAGTGCAGAAGCCAGCTCTTTATTTGTTTGATACGAATGACTTTAAACCAGGCTTGTTGAACAGTTTGGTGTAGCTGACAGTGAAGGTTTAACATGAATGCAGAGCAGACCATGTTCAAATGTGGCATTGTCCTGAAGTACAGGATAACTAAGACGGCCTACATTTAGCAGCACCTTTTTGTAACAGTAACTTAAATGAGCAGTAGAGAGAGAGAGCAGAGGAAAAACCGAAATGGGTTTGACAAGGGACAAAAAACAAACCACAGAACTATTCAGAACATTTCCAGCATTTTCTAGGTTAACTACAAAAATCATGATTCTACAACTGAGTTGGTTAAGCTGAAACCTTTGCTGTGTGAAAAGACTTAGAATTTTACATTCTACGAGTCAGTAAATATCCCATTGTCCTTGAGATTGTTTCTTCATTTACATATTTCGCACACACCGTTTACACATACACCCACTACACCCACTACACAGTCTTCACAGATAGATGCGTTTATGTCAAATCCTACAATAGAGGTTTCTGAGGAACACTCTGATTTGGACTAATGTGTTTCACAGTAAAGTGAGAAACGAAGGGTCCAGGTACAAAATTTTTAAAAATGGAATCTGTTAATGTAGTTCTTTGAAAGGGATTAATGGTAGCAGCAAAAAAGATACATACCAGTTATACCTCAAGAATTTAAATATTCCAAAATCATGAACTGGGATGTAACTTTGTATAGGAAAGGTTGGGGGCCGGTGATTAGTGTACATCTTACCATGATGGAAAGTTGGCTGGAAGTATTTCATAAAAGTAACTTTAATTGGAACATGGTTTCCCAATGATGTGACTAATTTACACTGAAAATTTATTTTGACTAATGTTTTTATATTCAATAAAGGTATGAGTACAGAGCTAATTAACAGATTGAGGGAAATGGTTCCTCTATTATCTGATAAAACACTATAACTCATTTTTATAACTCTTGAGTTTTCTTTGGGGGAGGAAAATAAGGAATTAAACATGAAACAGTTTTACTTGTAAAGGTCCAAGGATATTTGGCAAGAACCTGGAATAACCAAAGAAACGAAATAAAAATAGCCTTCTTTAACAAAATAAGAATTTTTAATGTCCAGGTCTGAAGGTAGTCAATCATAGAGAGGAATTTTCCAGGAACACACTTCAAGTGCCAGGTCCATGCACACCTAATACTGTCTTACCTGTTTAGGCATTACTGGACAGACGGACATGTGAGAGAGGCAGAGCAGGTTTCAGCCTCAGCGTGCCAGCCACCTTCTGGGCTGCTGCCAGCGTGTCCCTGACACCAGGCTCAGCTTCTTCTGGCTTCCCCTTCAGGGCAGGTGTCCCACACAGGAGAACCTCAACATCTTTGTTCACTTCAAGTCACCTCATTTTGCCCTGATTTCTTCTGAAGAGCAGAAACTTTGGTTATAAGAAGCACTTCTAGGTTTTGACGGACAGTGAAAGTGTCGGAGTGGGTGGGGGAGATGGGGATGGAACGGGAGGTGATGGATGGAGGCGATAAGAGGGGAATAGCCAGCGGGGCGGGAGGAATCAGGGTCTCTGATTTTCCCCTGAAATTATTCTACAAGCTGTGTAAACGTTTCTCCCTACGACAGACACTCGAACACACGAGGGATCGGACATTTCCAGTGGAACACTCACAGTTAAAAGCGGCCCGTATTTTTCCTCTCCAGGGGCACGACCAAGGAGCCAGCAGGTGGGAGCTCTCTGAGCGAGTCCCCTTTGGCAGCGAGCTCCCCACTATGCCCTGGTGGCTCCCGCAGCAGCATAGTGAACAGCGGAGCCAGGTGGGTGTGTGCCCGTGGCCCAGGCTGGATGCTTCTTGTGTCTTCCACACTCACACCCTCCACTTGCTCGCACATGCTCACCCCCAAACCCACACGCACACGGGTTCCAGCTCCTAGACTCCAGTGCTGTGACCTCAGACACTAGCTACGCAGGACGTGGTCGTCACAGTCAGTGTGAACTGCACGGAGTAGAACAACCCTTGGAGTTTGGTTATATATTTCCCATAGTTTATGGTCAGAAATGATAAACTTACAAGGATGGTGAAACATTCAGAAATCAAGCCTTTTCAAGTCAAGCAGCCACACGTATTTACAGTATGTACAGACTCTAGTAAACGGGGATGGGCGTCGAGTTGATGCTATTACAAATTTCCAGAAGGTGGGCTTTTCTAGTCCCTGTAATTCATAAAGCAGGTCTGCTGACTTGGCATTAAGACTCTAAAATAGTGTGATCAAACTGATATATATATATTATATATAATATATATAATTATCCTAAGAAGGTGTTTGCAGAAATAACATTTACGAACTGTCTATACAGTACACAATACTAGTACATAGAAAATAGATTCTGACTTTACGATCCCCTTTGTGTAAGGCAAGACTGAATCTGTCCCCAAATTTAGTCAGCCGGAGGTACAAGCAAGAAACAGTGGTCCATGGATGAATATGCAAATCAAGTGCCTACATATTAAAAAATCGGCAAGAATCAGGAAACTCCACTTTTTATCTGGGCCAGTTCTAACCCACTGGATACATCAACCACATTTTCGAAAACATCCTATGCTTCTTAAAATACCAACGCCACTCAGACGGCAACAGATTTGTTCGAGTGGCAGCTACCCCAGATGGGGTTCAAGGTTCCGTAGACAACCAGAGGCCTGCAGCCTTTCCAGGCCAATTGATAGAGCACTTACAAAAGAAAAAAAAAGTGTATTAATACTCTATTTCATGCTGTTGCTATCCAAGCAACAGCAGTACAAAATATACAAGACAAATCACATATGATTGCAATGTAGACCCCCTTCCCCCCAAGATCGATTTGGGCGGGTGGTGGGTATACAAGACTTAAAAAAAAACACAACAACACAAAAGGGCCGAAAAGTCATTGGCGGATGTAAACATCCCTGTTCCAGTCCGCAGCCTCGTTCCGTCTCCGGGACGCCCCTTCCGCATCCTTGTCACAGTAGCGATCCTTGGATTTGTGGCGGCTCCGCTGTTTGTTGCACTCGTTGTGGTCCTGCTCTCGGTCCGGGTCCCTGGAGCGGTGCCGAGTCTCCCTGTGTCTGTGCTCGCCGCCCCCGTGGGGCTCCTCTCGGTGGTTGTGGTCACGGTGCGGGGCGTAGTGGTCCGCGTGTTCGTGCGAGTACTCTTCCTTGGGCTCCACGTAGGCTGAGTCGCGACTCTCCTGCGTCTCCGAGTCCAGGGTCTCTTGCCTGGAGAGGCCTCGGCTGGTGCCACTGCGATGGTTGTGATGCTGGGTGGAGGAACGATGCTGGGCTTTCTTGACCGGTTCCGGGCAGCGTTCTTCTTCAGCTTGGGAAGCAGAGCGGCCCGGAGCCCCGCGATCCGTCCTGTGATCCCCTTGAGAACCCTGGAGACAGAGGAGCAAATACAGGGGAACCCCCGTCACAAAGGCAAGTCCTTTTAAGTCCAGTCCCTTTGCGCTGTCCTAGGCGTTTAAGTCCAATGTAATATGAATGCTACTGGATGTTACCAAAAGAATCAAGCAAGCAAGCTGGGTTAGATTTCATTTCAGCCTTTTAGAGACTTTGAACAGAGTAACTTTTTTTTTTTCTTTTAGATGAAGGAAGGAGGGATTTCTTTTACATGTTCTCTTGTGGTTCAAATACAGATACAAATTCCTGAGATCTGTCTATACATGGGTGTACACTGAGCCACACTTCTGCTCAGATACAGGTAGGAAGATAAATTCTGGGAATGTTGGCTTTAAGGAAAAAAAATGATAAAAAGTCAGATACTTAGATGGCACTTAATGAGACCAGCCCTAGCATAAGATAGTCACATATACCAAATTATTAATACAACCCTCCATGTTCATCTATGAATGGTCACAAGATGAAACCCTTAGGACAGCCCCCGTGTGGTTGGTCCCATTAGACGCCTGAGGCACAGGGCCCAGGAGGAATTTGACCCCAGGCAGTCTTGAGTCCACAGTCTGTGCTGGGGGCCTGTAGAAAGTTTCTCCTCTCTTCTTAATAGAGTTAGTGGTCTGTGGTGACCTAGAGCGGGGGATGGTGGGAGGGCAGTCCAAGAGGAAGGGGATAGAGCTGATAGACGTATAGCTGTTCCACTTCCTTGTAGGAAGAAACCCATACAACCCTGTAAAGCAGCTCTACACCAATTAAAAAAGAATATGGGGAGAGGGGATCTACATTCACTGGATGCTGTTTACACTGCTTTTCTCACAGGCACACTGCTTACTCGGGAGAGAGCTGCCCCGATGGGAACAAACGCTGCATTGGCATCCCAGGCGTGGACGAGGGCTCCGCTTACCTGTGAGTTGGAGGCTAGCGTGGGGCTGACGGGCAGGGTGGAGGTGGCTAAAGTGCGGCTGAGAAGGGGGTTGGGGAGACTGCTGCTGGGAGGGTGGGTGGCCTTCCAATAGGCCTCCAGGTAGTCAGCCAGGTGTTCACAGGCGTCCTCGAGCTGATTCTCATCCAGGATCACATCAAACAGCTCCTGCAGGGGCAGACATTACAGATGGCACCCTGACACCAGCACCCCCACCTTAGAGGAGAAAGCAGGGAGCCCCTTGGTCTCTGCTCTTGCTGCCTGACTCCTCCACACACTGTCCTCTGGAGTCAGCTTACAAGCATTGGTTCTCCTCAGGTCAGTGTTGACACGCGTGTAACACGGGTATCAATGACTAGGAAGTGGACAGGTGTAAGAACAGTTGTTAAGGGCATGATAGAAAATTTGCTAATAATAGTGAAAAAAAGGAATTGACCCTATGTTAGAAGAGAGATGTAAAAAAGAAAATAAGACTATAAGCCAAACAGTATAGGAAGAAGTCTTGTTTTCGACATAGAGACTGTGAAAGCTGAATCTTGGAAATAGCTGCAGCAAGGGAAGGACATGAGGAAGCCAAAGCCACCTAGAAGGTAGGTTGGGAGGTAGGCAACATGTGTGTACGTATAGCTGGTTCACTTTGCTGTACAGTGGAAACTAACACAGCATTGTAATTATCCTCTCATTAAAACAAGAAGCCAAAACAAAACCCAGAAGCATAGTGTCCCAAAGCATGGTATGCACAACAGGGATTCAAGGTAGGAAGGGGTTCAGGTGTCAGAATCTGCTTACTGACTGGTTTGGAAATTGGTGTCTACATGGTTTCAGATCAATTTCAAAGATGGTGATAAAGAGCCAGCAACTTGCTCCCAGATTAGAAGTGAAAAATAAACCAACCCCAAATAGATCCATCTTTCCAACCAAAATTTCTGAAACAATTGTGCTTCATTTACGATACTATGGAAGTGTTAGATGTTAACAAAGCGACATTCCTATGGAACACACTGTAGCCGTTCGCAAGCCACACTGACCCGGACCCATGTTCATGGCAAGACGTGGATAGTTCTCCACTTTGGGAAGAAGCCCACTGCTAATGGAGAGGACAAGTGTTTACCTAGTCTGTCTGGTTTTTGTTAACAGAAAGCCGGGCTGATGACTTCAAGTGGATTATACTGAACAGAGAGACTTACTGGAGGACACTGAGCTAGCTTATCTGCCGCCACCATCTGGACATTGAGGTGCTTCGCTTGAGATTTCCCTCGAGACTTTATTAACCTCTGTAAAACCTGCAAAAGACGAGGTTTTTAAACAGGTAGACAACAAGGTTCATTATTCACTTTTTTTTCTGGGACCTTTTTCATATAGCACTCAACGGTTTACTAGGCAAGAAAATAGAATATTTAAGATGATCTGGAAAATTAATACATCTTGGTTGCAAGCTTCAAAAACCACCCCTGCATGGGGATTATTCTGAACCTTTTTTTAAGGCTGGCACTTCTCAAACTTTGTTTTTAAAAACTGTTGAGAAATCTCAAGAGCTTTTTATGTGAACTAGAATATTTACATACTAGACTTAAAACTGAGAAATTCATTTAAGAATGATCAATAAACCTCTTGCATGTTAACACAGATCACTTATTTCGAAAAAAATAGCTAAGTTGTTTTCAAATTTCTCTACAACCTGACTTCACAGAAGATAACCAGTGTTTCCTCTTTCTACATTTAATCTGCCACAGTACATTACTTTGAAATATGTGAAGAAAATCCAGCCTCTTAGTAATTCATAATTCAGAAGAGGAGGAGTATTTTAGTAACCTTTTCAGATAATTGTGGATATTTTTCTTTGATACTACAGTAAACAAGTGGTAGCTTTTTAAAGATTAGCTGCCATGTGACATCTGAAACCCTACTCTATTAAATTCCATTGATTTGTCCTGAAATTCGAATGGCATGTCATTTGTTCTTTCCAATAAAAGTGGTGTTCTAGGATGACTCCAGTAATCAATCACACCAGTACTTGTCCTCAAATAACTGACTTGGAGTATGCAGCTGAAGAACTTGATGTGTACCTCCCATTTTGTTATGTAGAATATTAAAAAGGCTGGTAGCACCTTTTTGAAGAGTCAAAATTTAATAAACAATTTTGCTACTTCATCAGAACTTTTTAAAAGTACCACAATAACATTTTATTGACTAAATATTAAAATAACAAATAGGATATTTTTGGCTTAAATAAAATACATTCTTAAAACTAATATCACCAGTTTTTGTATTTTTAGTGTGGACACCAGAAATTGTAAAAGAGTTAATGATCATAAAAACTTAATTCCTAGCACAGTTAACTTATTAATACTCAAACCTTTCACAAGAATCCATCTAAAATCATAGGCCAAAGAGGCATCTTCTCATCTAACTTGAAGGTTGCCAGTAAAAAATCTGCACCTTATTCTGACCTAGTCTGGGACATAGATTTATATTTTAGTAATGCATTTAGACAAGAGCAAGGATCTATCAAAATACATACCCGGAACTAATGTATCCAGTGTTTTCAAACTCCACTAAGACAGTGGCATAGATGCATTTTCATTAGGACATGAAGTGAAACTTTATAATGTGGTAGTGCTTGGTGAGGAAGAATGCAACAGCTGCTAGTGCTGGTGTGGTCTTGCTTCCTGCTTAGACATTCCCACCACTTCTTTTGCACTATCAGTACAAAGGTCAGGCCAGTGGAAGAGGAGGACAATGAGGATTATCAGGGAATTGACCTTCTAGGCCCTCTGAAACTGTCTCCAAGCCTCCTCCCACCAGGAATCCACAGGCCACACTTTGGAAATCACTGTTCTCAGCCATGAAACTTACCACTCTCTGCTTATATGAATCTTAACACTTCTCCATCTACCACTTTTTTTTTCCCAATCCTTAGTGATGGCTAAAGAAGCAGCCCGTTTGTAACTGGAAAGCAGACTATAAGCACACATTTTAGTAAAGTTTCACTGCAGAACAAACGGTAACAGCTCTGCTTACCTTAGGAGAAGAAATCTTGACATACACTATAATAGGGGCCAGAGAGGTTTTACTGAGCTGGGCTGGGTGATTGATAGTGTCTGCGTCAAGGACCACCAGTTGCAGTGTTCTTGCAAGTTCAAAAATCCTTTCGATTTCACTCTGAACTTCTGCTATAAAAGGTGAAGCAGAACTTGATTACTTAAAAGTTCAGCATTTCTAGACCAGATTGAGAGAAAGTAAAATGGTTACTCAGGCAGGTGAGCTGTGGTTGATGTCTACAGGTAAGAGAGCTGATAACAGGCATTGTTTGCAGAGTCATTCCTTCACATCACCTTGAGAATTTAGGAATTCCTCTCTCAACCAGTTATGAAATTTATTTCCAGTTTACCACGATGTCTGTGAGAGTCAAATTTTTTGGCTCTCTCTGCTTATTTTTTTCGGGGGCTATGAGATGTCAT
This sequence comes from Tragelaphus eurycerus, assembly GCA_935064755.1. NCBI lineage: Eukaryota > Metazoa > Chordata > Mammalia > Artiodactyla > Bovidae > Tragelaphus > Tragelaphus eurycerus. Next base: position 487,255 of record CAKXYN010000254.1, on the reverse strand, counting down.
TCCATGGAGTCATTTTATTAAAATGTTGTAAAACAGAAACATGAAGAGAGCTCTTCCTTGTGTGTGTTTCTGACCACTCAAGCCTAGCACCCCATCACCAGCCTTCCTGTCTCTGCACGGGCTTATCTGCGTTTACATGCCACCTCTTGGTATGGAGTCTAGAGATGTTTATGAGCAAGCTGAACTATAGCAGGAAACAGATTTTCAGAATGTCTCCAACAAACCTAGCCAGAAACACATTTCTTGTATTTTCCACCAACAAAAAGACGGTCCTGTAACATTCATGCTTTAAAAAGGCAGTTATGTATTGGAGGCAGCACCTCAGATATATAATCCGTTAGACTTATAGAAAAAACAAAAAAATTCTCTTGAATGCTGAAGCATTTTCATTCAGTTCATCTATTTCTCCATTCTCTCTCTTGAGTGTAAAAAGGGCTGTCCTAGAATACTTTCTCTGATGATGGATATATACTGTATCACTGCTATGGAATGCCTGAAATGTAATTAATGTGAATAACTAAATTTTTGAGATTCAGATAAAAGTTAGATAGCCAGGAACTACGTTTCTAAATATCACAGATCTGTAAAGGATAATATGTAGCTTCTAGTGCCCACTACAATTATGAAGGGCCAATCCCATGAGATGCCTGGACCTCAGGACAGCATTTAATTCTTGTGCATTTGCATCCCTGCAGAAGATTCCTGGAGATAATTTTAACTTGTGTATTTTCCAGAAAAGGCAAGCCACTAGTCATCTGCCTCTTATTACTAAGAGTCCTTTTGTTTACCTGGATGTCTTTAAAATGTCCCAAACCACTAGCGATACGAGCTTTAGTATTTGGTCACATTACCACTCATGACACAGTTTTGCTAAAAGAAAAAAAAAACCTATTAAGCTTCTCAGTAGACCAGTTTATTTATAAGAAATACAGAGAACAGACAGTTGTGTAAACTACACCAGTGTAATTTAGTTAGCAAAATTCAGTCTCTGAATACCCTGCAGGGTAAGTAGGATAACTGACCTAGTTTCTTAAAAAAATTACAAGGAGATAAAAGATATATGGAAAACAGGATTAAGAGATTCAAGGACCTAAGAACCAATCACAATGTGTGACGTTTATTTGGATCCTGATTCAAACAAATAGTAATTTATATATTTTATGATGCAGACGTGAATAAAATGTTTATGTATATATATGTGTGTGTGTGTAAAATGTATGTGTTTGTATCTATATAGTATATGACAGCTGGGAAATGATACATGGCTGAGTGGCAACCTGATGATACCAGGGGGTTATTATTAAGGTACAATAGGGACTTCCCAGGTGGCCCAGTGACTCAGACTCCAGCTGCCAACGCAGGGGCCCAGGTTTGATCCCTGGTCAGGGAGCTAGATCTTGAGTGCAGCAACTAAAACCTGGTGCAGCCAAATAAATAAATATTAGAAAAAGAGGTACGATAATGGCATTATGGTTTAAATAAAAGGAGTCTCCACTGTTCAGAAATACATACTGAAATATTTATAGATAATATAAGTATCTTGGATTAACTTCAGAGTAAATGGTTGAAACTAGGTAACAAGTACCTGGGCTTTCTTACAGCATACTGTTCATATATATTTCTTTCAATCATTCTTTTTGCAACTGTGTTCTAAAACATTAATACAGTTATTTGCTCTCTTCTCTTCTTAAATTTTTTATTCCAATTATAACCTTGCTTCTCTGTGCCCTATGTTTTCACAAGCCACCGATCACCAGTAGTAAAGTTCCAATCTAAGTTTATTGTAAACATTAAGAAATTTGATTAATTTACAGCTGACATCATACTCAGTGGAAATGCTAGAAGCTTTTCCTCTGAGATTAGGAACCACACAAGGATGTCCACTCCTGCCACTTCTTTCAACATAGTATTGAAAGATGTAACCAGAGCAAGTAGTCAGGAAACAAACCAAGGCATACAAATTGGAAAGGGGGTAAAGCTCTCACTGCTGGTAGCTGACATGATGATATATATATATATATATAAAACTCTAAAGACTCCACCAAAAGACTGTTAGAAGTAATAAATGAATTAAATTGAAGGATATAAAATTAGTATGCAGTACAGCTCAGTGGAATAAGATGAGTCTCTCTCACACACACACTCCTGCCATTTGCAACAAGACTAATGGACCTTATGCTAAGTGAAATAAGACAAATATATAATCTTACTAAAATGTGGAACAGAAAAAAAAGCAACAAGTTCATAGATACAGATAACAGGGGGTGGTGATCAAAAGTACAGTTAAGTCCCAAGGATGTAACTGGAGTTAGTGATACTGTCTATTTGAAAGTTGCTGAGAGAGTGGATCTTAAGAGTTCTCCTCACAAGAAGAAAATTTGAAACTACGTAAACTTGTAAGTAATCTTTCTGTGATCATTACATAGTATATACATGTGTCAAACCATGTTGTAGACCTGTCAGTTATGTTTCATTAAAGAGAAATTTGGTTTTGCCATACAAATATGTATATGGCAAAAACAATACAATATTGTAAAGTAAAAAATAATAATAAAAAAATTAAAAATAAAATGCTAAAAGAAAAAATTAAAAAATTATTTCTCAAAAAAAAAAGTTTGATCACAAAGATTTTCATCAGTTAATAACAGCTATTGACACGGTCACAAGAGTCCCATGCCTTAAAAATAACTTGTTTTTTACAGGTTTGAGCACTATTAAAAAAATGATTATGAATGTAATTTGTTGTTTAGTCGCCAAGTCGTGTCCGACTCTGCAACCCCATGGACTGTAGCTGGCCAGGCTCCTCTGTCCATGGGCTTTCCCAGGCAAGAATATAAATGTAATACTTGTTATTAAATCTGGGTAACAGATAAATATAAAATAATCCATTATCTTATTATATATCCAAAAATTATATCTATTTATGTCAGTAGCTTAATATATGTATCATGGATGTGTGTATATATGCATATATTCTAGTGTTCTTAGATACACAGATACCTTACACTTTTTAAATTTAAATTAAGGTGGAAAATTAGATGTTCTTTAAAAACTTAAAAAGATTTTTTCAGAAACTCAATGCAACATATTTGTAAATAAACCTTATAAAAAGATGACCAATAAATTCTGAAGAAAATGCTTTTAACCTCCAAGTACAGAATGATGCTTTCAAAAGAAATGTGCCCATACTAGTGCTTTTTCTTTGATGGAGTACATCATGCTGAGAATTTATTTCAAAAAAGAAATGTCAATGCGGCTGATGTTCATTTCTGAAACTGAAAAGCCTTATTTATCTGTCCAGATCCCAATCTCTTACACCTACTGAATTTAAACTTGCTGCTGATACTATGAAAAACAGTATAGAGTTTCCTCAAAAAAGAGTTGCCATATGATCCAGCAATCCCATCCCTGGGCATATATTCAAACAAAACTGTAATTCAAAAAGAGACGTGCACCCTTATATTCATAGCAGCACTGTTCACAACAGCCAACACATGGAAACAACCTAAATGTCCATCAACAGATGAGTGGAGAAGGAAGATGCGCATATACACAATGGAGGACTGCTCAGCCACAAAGAGAGAATAACGCCGTTTGCAGGAAGATGAATGGACCTAGAGACGATCATACTAAGCGAAGTCAGAAAGAGACAAATACCATATGATACGCCTTACACGTGGAATCTAACATGTGACACAAACTTATCTATGAAACAGAAATGGACTCAGAGGGCAGACTGGCAGTAATGTAATCGCAGTTCCAATGCCATTTCATAATCACTAAGCACAGATTTCCGAGAAGGCAATGGCACCCCACTCCAGTACTCTTGCCTGGAAAATCCCATGGACGGAGGAGCGTGGTGGGCTGCAGTCCATGGGGTCGCTAAGAGTCAGACACGACTGAGCAACTTCACTTTCACTTTTCACTTTCATGCATTGGAGAAGGAAATGGCAACCCACTCCAGTGTTCTTGCCTGGAGAATCCCAGGGACGGGGGGCCCTGGTGGGCTGCCATCTCTGGGGTCGCATAGAATCGAACACAACTGAAGCGACTTAGTGGTAGTAGTAAGCACAGATTTTTCATTTTGGCAACTTCTTTACTTAGCCTAAGAAAGGAAATCTGTTAAAGCCCTCTGTCAGCCCCGTCTCCTTTCCCCAGACCCAGGAAGGTTTGCCTCAGGGCACCCACTTCCCAGGCACCAACATGGCTTCTTAAATCAGCTGTGTGATCCTTGGGTAACAAGGCTTAATTTCTCGGAGCCCCTAAGTATTCTTTTCTGGAAAATGGAAATGAGGACTAAGTGTATCGACGTGCAAAATATTTATTTTGGTGCCTGCCTATAGGAAATGCTTAATAAAGGTCAAGTATTGCTTTGTGCCAACCTGCTAACATGTATCACATCGTGTTTTGATGATATGACTGAAAACTTTTCCAACAGGCAGTGAACTGATAGGAAGACTGTCAATAATACATAATTACTTTGATTCCTTCCCTCAGGACAGTGCTTAGGACAAGCACTCAAAAATTATGTTGAAAGAATGAGTTAAAAAGGCAAAGAAAAAATATCATCATTGTTATATATATATATATATAATGTAACATATATTTGCCTTTTAAAAACTTGTTTTTAATCAGAGGATAATCGGTTTACAATGTTGTGCTGGTTTCTGCTACACAACAGTGTGCGTCAGTTATACATACACTTACACCCCCTGCTCTTGGACCCCCGCCATCCCACCCTCTAGGTCATCGCCGCGCGCCGGGCTGAGCTCCTTGTGCTGTGCAGTAGTCTCCTACCAGCTGTTGTATGCCTGGTAGTGTGTATATGTCTACACTGTTCTCTCCATTTGTCCCACCCTCTCCTTCACCCACTGTGTCCACAAGTCTCTTCTCTCCGTCTGTGGCTCTCTTCCTGCCCTGCCAATAATAGGTTCATCAGTACCATTTTTCTAGATTCTGTATATTTGACAATATACAATGTGTTTTCTCTTTATATTTGCCTTTTTAGTTGACTATACATATATTAGACACAAGCTGCTATTTGTAGAAAAAATGCATTAAATCTTCAAAAACATTAATCGTGAACTTGGCAGCCAAACTATATATAGGTGAAGTAGTCCCTTTGGGTGGAGACACATGTAGCTGGGCCATCAGAGCAATGTTGTGGAATTTAATAAGTGTTAATTTCTTAAGATAGACATGGCTATGTCTGTAATGATTAATTAGGTCAGAAGGAGGGAGGAAGTGAGATTCAGAAGATCAATAGGCCCATAAATTTTTTTCCTAAGAGAAGGCAGATGGTCAAGTAAATGTAATCACATCACGCACTGCTCAGTGGAGGAAATCCTGGACTGGTAGTCTGGATGCCCAGGGTCTAGCCTTAGCTCTATTCCTTAGTGCCTTACCTGCACCACACAGATCCCTTCCCTTCCTGTGGGCCTTAGACCCTTCACTGCACAGTGATGACAAGATCGGTAGTTCTCACACCCTGGCGCGCACAGCAGTCACCTGGCAGGCTTGCTGAAACAGACTTCAGGGCCCCGCCTCCAGAGCTGCTGACTTCATAGGTCTGGGTGAGGCCTGAGAAGGTGCATTCCTAACTGATGCTCCCAGTAGTGATGCTGTTGATGTGGAGACCACACCTGAGGGCCAGTGAGTGAGACGTGCGCTCGGGTGTGCCACCCCAGTTCCACAGCCCCTGGTGTTACCAACGTAAGGGATGAGTTTCTCTTTAGTTGACGCTCCTCCTGAGACAACTGTACATTCACAGCAGTTGTACGAAACGACAGCTCCCAGTGCACTCTATTATCTAGTTTTCCTCAATGGGAACATCTTGCAAAACTATAGTGCAACATCACAACCAGGATAATCCATCTTACTCAGATTGCCTGAGTTATGTACTCATCTGTGTGTGTGTGTGTGTGTGTGTCTGTGTGTGTGTACTGAGTTCTATGCAGTTTTATCACATGTGTAGCTTCCTGTATCCATCACCATAGTCCAGAGACACAGCAGGTCCATCAGGATAAGGAAGAAGAGACCAACTTTTAACAAGTTATCTCAGCTGACTGTTCCACTGGGCTAAAAACATCTACCAAGCTGTAAACATTTTTGTCTGACCACCGGCTTGCTAATATACAAAGTGAATGAATTCCTCTCCTCCCATGCATTGTCTGTTACAACTATAGCCAAATGCCAACTACATCTAGAAAAACATCTATTTCTGCTTTATTGACTATGCCAAAGCCTTTGACTATGTGGATCACAATCAACTGTGGGAAATTCTGAAAGAGATGGGAATACCAGACCACCTGACCTGCCTCTTGAGAAACCTGTATGCAGGTCAGGAAGCAACAGTTAGAACTGGACATGGAACAACACTGGTTCCAAATAGGAAAAGGAGTATGTCAAGGCTGTATATTGTCACCCTGCTTATTTAACTTGTATGCAGAGTACATCGTCAAATGCTGGGCTGGAAGAAGCACAAGCTGGAATCAAGATCGCCAGAAGGTATCAATAACCTCAGATATACAGATGATACCACTCTTATGGCAGAAAGTGAAGAACTAAAGAGCCTCTTGATGAAAGTAAAGAGGAGAGTGAAAAAGCTGGCTTAAAGCTCAACATTCAGAAAACTAAGATCATGGCATCCAGTCCCATCACTTCATGGGAAATAGATGGGGAAACAGTGGCTGACTTTATTTTTCTGGGCTCCAAAATCACTGCAGATGATGATTGCAGCCATGAAATGAAAAGATGCTTATTCCTTGGAAAATTATGACCAACCTAGACAGCATATTAAAAAGCAGAGACATTACTTTGTCAACAAAGGTACGTCTAGTCAAGGCTATGGTTTTTCCTGTGGTCATGTATGGATGTGAGAGTTGGACTATAAAGAAAGCTGAGTGCCAAAGAATTGATGCTTCTGAATGTGGTGTTGGAGAGGACTCTTGAGAGTCCCTTGGACTGCAAAGAGATCCAACCAGTCCATCCTAAAGGAGATCAGTCCTGGGTGTTCATTGGAAGGACTGATGTTGAAGCTGAAACTCTAATACTTTGGCCACCTCATGCGAAGAGCTGACTCATTGGAAAAGACCCTGATGCTAGGAGGGATTGGGGGCAGGAGGAGAAGGGGATGACAGAGGATAAGATGGTTGGATGGCATCACTAACTCAATGGACGTGGGTTTGGGTGGACTCTGGGAGTTGGTGATGGACAGGGAGGCCTGGTGTGCTGCGGTTCATGGGGTCGCAGAGAGTTGGACACGACTGAGGGACTAACTGAACTGAACTACATCTAGCTTCGCTTCCTTTACTCTTTTATTTGCTTGTATTTTCCTACTTTCAGTACATAGTTTTTGCTATTGTGTGACAGAAATAGACCCCATGAAGCACAGTTGTGTATCAGATCAGATCAGATCAGTTGCTCAGTTGTGTCCGACTCTTTGCAACCCCATGAATCGCAGTTGTGTATAAATGTGTGCAAAGATGTAGCTTATTCTCCTAAATTGACTTGTTCCTAGAAAACTACTTGGGGTAAAACCAAACCACAGTTGCAGATAGTATAAAGCTGGGCAGGTTAAAGACACTAAGGTGAATTACTTTATAAAGCAATAGTTAATTATCTATTATTTTTAAAAGTTTGGATTTGGAATTGGCAAATAACTGTATTACAAGATCCTTTCCTATTTTAATTCAAATAGTGTTGTTACTTCTATAATGTAAGTACATATTTGTGTGCACAGCTAATACACATATTTTAACTTATGATGCCTGACCAATATTACAACTGAGAAAAAAAGTGAGAGCTTTTTATGAGCCCATATAAAGACATCCATACATGCACAGAAGTCCTATACCACTCTGAAAATCTGATGATGTACATAAAGCTGCAAAATTTTCGTGGTTTTTTCCTTCATGCCATACGGTAGCATATTAATATAATCAACTCCAAATGCAACATACTATACTTTTGCTTATGTAATGAAAGTTTTCTAAAAGCTCAAGTATAAAAATTTTACCTATTACATTATATCTTCAATGAACTGGATCGTTCATCCTTTCTCAAATAATTGCTGCAATTGATCTCATCTATTAGGTCTGAGGTCAGTTTTCTCAAATTTAGTTTTTACTAAGTGTATACAAGAAAGAGATGCTTTTAAAATAAACTACCCCCACCTCCTGCATTCAGTCCTACCTGCCCTTGGCTCAAAGAACTTCCAGGATAATAAATAATGCTTGAAAATAGTTCTTAGGCATCCTCTCTGGCCCCAAACTTTCCTCTAGCACACAGTCTCCAGCTGTTTCACAAATACTAGAACATTACCACTGATTTACTTTGACCTAGATCTTTGAAACGCAAATATTCTTTAAAAAAAATAAAGCAACATTACAGAGAACCCATTGTGCAGACTGAGAAGAATGTGCTACATAGAAATTGGCTGTTTTTTAATTGATCTATTTACTTACTTACTGGGCTTCCCAGGTGGCACACTTGGTAAAGAAATCTGCCTGCCAGTGCAGGAGATGTGAGAGACGTGGGTTTGATCCCTGGAGTAGGAAATGGCAACCCACTCCAGTATTCTTGCCTGGAAAATTCTATGGACAGAGGAGCCCAACCAGGGCTACATTCCATGGGGTCGCAGGGACTCGGACATGACTGAGCACAGGCTGGCTATGTACTTACTAGTTACTAAAATTTTCAGTTTTAGGATATATTTCTTCTATCAGATCTAAATTAATATCTTATATACTTTAATGAGTAAAAGAATTATATAAACTATGCACTGTTTGAAAAATTAGAAATAAAACTACTAATAACAGCAGCCACCATTAACTGATCTGCTACACATGCCACAAACTACTCCATGTGCTTCTCACAATAACCCCATTTCAGAGATGGGAAATGGATACAAAGACCTAGTAGGCATCTTGGTAGCATCACCATTTCAGAGATGGGAAATGCATACAAAGACTAAATAATTCCCAGGTTAAAAACAGTAAGAAAACAGTAAAGATCTAAGAAAAGCAAGAAGAATTAAATAAAGATGGCGACATTTACAAATCAGAAGAAATGGTAGCATTTAGAACTATGCACAATCTTAACGCGTGTCTACACATGTACATATAGTTATATACCTGGAGTACTAAAGGACCAGTTTTGTACAAAGTAAGAATATCTTTCCTATAGGCTCCACATCACACCCATAACATATTATTCAACATGTTTTATTGGTGAGGGGAGGGGGAAATCCTCTGATCACTCTCCTACCACTAAATTTTTTTCTCTGTAAAATCACCTATTGCTCCCCCCGCTGCTGCTGCTAAGTCGCTTCAGTCGTTCCACTCGGCCCCACAGAAAAACTAAAAATCCTTGGGACCCAGGCAAAACACACATAACACACATAACATACTCCCGCTACTACTCCCCTTCTTTCAAAGCTACAGACAGCGCGTGTGCACGTTGCATTTCCTAGGTGCCCAGACGACCTGTGTGCCTGTGTGGATTCCCACCCATTCTCAGGGTGGGCTCTGGCCCCAGGCCATCTTCCACGTGGTCTAAGGACTCTGCCCTCTGAATCCCCCTACTTTGTTTGAGCAGAAACAAACCTAAGGATGGACACTCTCTGTCAGCAAAGTCAATGCATTTGGCCAACCTTGTCTTTTCTGAACTTTCTGTAGCATGGGGGACATGAAACCTTCTCATTCCTCAGTGGGATCCATCTTTTCCATGGTTTCCTGTCCCTCTGTGCTCCCCATGCAGGTGTGGGCCCGGGTTCGATCCCTGGTCAGGGAACTAGATCCCACATGTTGCAACCAGAGATCCCATGTCACAACTAAGACTCAATGCAGCCACATAAGTAAATAAATATTAAAAACATTTTTTAAAGAGAGACTTTTGCAGGCGCTCAGGACACCATGTGCATGGCGGCAGAACACTGGAGCCCCCAACACCCACATTCTCAGCTGCGGTCACACAAGCTGAAGCTGTGCCATCTGGTTTCACCTCTTGTGCTGTAAATACATGTGTTCTTCTTGTGATCTATCACATTCTTCTTGTTTTTATGCCTTTTAAAACAGCCTCAACATGTAGGGTTGAAGTACCGTCTAGTGTTTCTAAAGGCAAGAAGGCTAAAGTATTTCTTACGGAGAAAAATCTTTGATAAGCTTTATCCAGGCATGATTTATAGAGCTGGTAGTTGTGAGTTACATGTTAGGGGATCAACAGTATCTATCAAATAATGTGTGTGTGTGTTAATTACTCAGTTGTGTCTGACTCTTTACAACCCCATGGACTGTAGCCCACCAGGCTCCTCTGTCCATGGAATTCTCCAGGCAAGAATAGTGGAGTGGGTTGCCATTCCCTTTTCCAGAGGATCTTCCCAACCCAGGGATCGAACCCAGGGTTATCCAGTAAAAGTGAAGTGAAGTCACTAAGTCGTGTCCGACTCTTTCTGACCCCATGGACTGTGGCTTACAAGGCTCCTCTGTCCATGGAATTTTCGAGGCAAGAGTACTGGAGTGGGTTGCCATTCCCTTCTCCACAGGATCTTCCCAACCCAGGGATTGAACCCAGGGTTATCCAGTAAGGAGTCTTTAAATAGAAAAATGATGCAACCAGGTGATATGCAGGTCAGTGGATGAAAATGTGGGGACCAGGGGCTGGCAGGAACCTAACCCTGCATTTCCCCTGAATTCACGAGTTCAGTATTTGCTGTGACTTCATAGACTATGACACCTGTGAATACTGAGAGTCCACTGTGTGTTAAGCCCTGTCCTCTCTGGGAAGTTCTAGCTTCGTGTCTAGTTTCCTGCTGGATATCTGGATGTTCCACAGTATTGCAAATCTAACATGTGCACAAATGGAGCTGTCGTCTTTCTCATCCCCCTCCCCAGACCCCTGCCCTCCGTGGCTTCCTCATCCTGAGCCCCTTATCCCCAGAATAATACCATCTTCCTCAAAGCAAATACACAGAAATCATCCTGGGGTTTTCTCCTTCATGTTCTCCATCCAGTAGAGAAATCCTGACTCTCACCTCTGGATTCCCACCAGTCTTCTCCTTCCCTCTGTCACTAATTTACAGCCTCTCTTGTTCTCTAACCTGAATGACGACAAGTCCCCTAGGTGACCTCCTGTCCAAGTCTTTGCCACACCCCAACTCTGCTGAAGGGATACTTCGAAAGGCACCACTTAAAAAAAATTGCAGTATAGTTGCTTTGAAAAGTGAAAGTGAAGTGGAAGTGTCGGTTGCTTAGTCGTGTCTGACTCTTTGTGACCCCATGGACTGTAGCCTGCCAGGCTCTTCTGTCTGTGGGGTTCTCCAGGCCAGAACACTGGAATGGGAAGCCATTCCCTTCTCCAGGGTATCTTCCTGACCCAGGGATTGAACCCGGGTCTCCTGCATTACAGGCAGATTCTTTACCGTGGGGTCACAAAGAGATGGGGAACATGAAGGAGAAAACTCTAGGACAATTTCTGCATTATATAAGGTGCACAGATGCACAACAGTGTGATTCAAGATTATATTCCATTTATAGTTATAAAATACTGGCTCTAAGGACTTGCCAGGAAGTCCAGTGACTAAGACTCCATGCTCCCAATGCAGGGGGCCTGGGTTCAATCCCTGGTCAGGGGATCAGATCCCACATGCTACAAGTAAAGATCCTGCATGCCATAACCAAGACTGAAGATCCAGCTTGCCACAGCTAAGACCCAGTGCAGCCCAATAAATGAATATTTGAATGTTAGCTGTTTCCCATGTTGTACAATACATCCTTGTAGCTTATTTTATACCTAATGGTTTGTACGTCAGTCTCCTCTCCTTATCTTGCCTCTGCCCTCTGCCCTGTTCCCACTGGTTACTATTCTGTTCTCTGTATCCCGTCAGCCTGTAGAGGCGCTGGTTTTAGTACGTACCTACTCATCTACAGAATGCACTATTTTTCTCTGAAGCTGCTTCGGCAGAACAACAGAATCCTATTTTACCTCTCCCCTCTCTCCTGCCTGTTACTTTTCCCTTCTCCACATTTGCCATCAGAGATCCTTCTGCAATGCTAGTCACCTTGTGCCACCCCTCTGCTTCCATGCCTCTTCCTATCACATCCGCAGTTAAAGGCCTGAGAGTGCGACCCAGTCAGGCCCTCCACACCTCTGATCTCACACCCTCATCATTCCACTCCAGTCACACTGGCTGTCCTGCTCCCCCTTCAGCCCACTGGACATGCTCCTGCCTCAGGACCTTTGCACCTACTTCCCCTCTGCCCAGAACTTCTCTCTCCTCTCAGGTAGCTGCCAGGATAAAGAATTCATAACACAAATGATTCTGCTAAAAGCTCACCTCCTCGGGGAGGCCTCTCTTGACTTCCTCATGTAAAATCACGCCCTCGCCCTCAGCCTACACCCCACCTGTTGGCCTGTGTCTTTTTCCAGGACTCATCAACCACTGACATGGAGTGTTAACTGTCTGCAGCCGCATCTAGTAGCTTCTGTCCATATCTTCCCCATGAAACGTGAGTGGGAAAATGTGCTGTCCTTTACATCTGCGTCCTCATGCTCACCCCACTCATCTCACAGGGAAGATGCAGACAGAAGCCCTCAACACAGGGGGCCCGGGTTCGATCCCTGGTCCAAGAACAAGATCCTGTGTGCTGCACTAAGAATTTCCATGCTCCAGCTAAAAGATTTTGCATGCCACAACGAAGATTGAAGATTCCTCATGCCAAAACTAAGACCCAGCGCAACCAAGTAAATATTAAAAAAAAACCCTAATACTCAGTAAGTTACATGTGTAACGGCCATTAGTGCCAAATAGATGGAATAGTTGCCAAAGCCATTTCATTTGATCAGATTAGTACTTGATAATAAACAGGATTTGAACACAAACCTGCAGATGTGTTAACTAAAATCTCCAAATTGTTTTTACAAATGAAACAAAAATGTTGACATAATTACTGATATAATCCAAGTATGAAGGGAGTTGGGTTATAGCCATCATTTATGGAAGTCGTACTGTGTTTTATCTTTCCAGTAATTCCACAAGGTAGCTAGTATCATCTCTCTCTCTCTCTCTGTTTTTAGATGAAGAAATGACACCATATCCAAGTCCCTGAGTCCTTGTCCTTTGAAATAAAAGACTTTTTTGCTTTAGTCTCCCAGGCCTCCCTGAGTCTCAAAAAGCTGACTTAAGAATTAATGATCGGGCAAAAAGTGGGCAGAAGCCCTAAATAGACATTTCTCCAAGGAAGACATAAAGATGGCCAAGAGGCACATGAAAAGATGCTCTACATGAGTCATTATGCTATGCTATGCTAAGTCACTTCAGTCGTGTCCGACTCTGTGGGACCCCATAGACGGCAGCCCACCAGGCTCCCCTGTCCCTGGGATTCTCCAGGCAAGAACACTGGAGTGGGTTGCCATTTCCTTCTCCAATGCATGAAAGTGAAAAGTGAAAGTGAAGCCACTCAGCTGTGTCCGACTCTTTGCGACCCCATGGATTGCAGCCTAACAGGCTCCTCCATCCATGGGATTTTCCAAGCAAGAGTACTGGAGTGGGTTGCCATTGCCTTCTCCGGAGTCATTATGAGAGTAATGCAAATCAAAACTAAAATGAAGTATCAACGCACACCAGTCAAAATGGCTATCATCAAAAAAACCACAAACAATAAATGCTGTAGAGGGTGTGGAGAGAAGGGAACCCTCCTACACTGTTGGTGGGAATGTAAATTGGTGCAGCAACTATGGAGAACAGCAAGGAGGTTCCTTTAAAAGCGAATAGAGCTACAATATGACCCTGCAATCCCATTCCTGGACACATATGTGGAGATAAACATAGTCCAAAAGAACACATGCACCTCAGTATTCATTGCAGCACTGCTTACAACAGCCAAGACATGGAAGCAACCTAAATGTCCATCCACAGAGGAATGGATAAAGAAAATGTGGTACATATATACAATAGAATATTACTCAGCCATTAAAAAGAATGAAATAATGTCATTTGTAGCAACATGGATAGACCTAGAGATTGTCATACTGAATGAAGTAAGTCAGAGAAGGAGAAATATGGTATGACATCCCTTATATGTGGAATCTTAAATGATACATACAAACTTATTTACAAAAGAGACTCACAGACTTAGAGAACAAATTTACGGGTGCCAGGGGGAAGGATCGGGAGAAGGGATAGTTAGGGAGTTTGGGATTGACATGTACACACTGCTGTATTTAAAATGGAAAGCCAACAAGGTCCTGCTATATAGCATGGGGAACTCTGCTCAGTGTAATGTGGCAGCCTCGATGGGAGGGGAGTTTGGGAAAGAATGGATACATGTGTATTTACGGCTGAGTTCCTTTGCTTTCCACCTGGAACTATCATAACATTGTTTTTTTAAAAAAGTTAATGATTGAGAAATGTGAAAATGTAGAAGCAAAGAATAGCTGTTGGGCTGGGAAACTAGTAACAATTTAGACTATAAAGCAGCTACATAGCAGAAACAATAAACTCCCAGTTCTTGAAAGATATAAAGGCTAGACACACATTCCTAAATTGTTTTTAGAGGAAGCAGACCCCCACAGATGAAAACTGCTGACTGTAAGAACAGAGAAGCTAGACTGAAACCAGAAGGTTGATGATGCTTGAGACTTCGTCTTGATGCCAACCAATCCTAGAACTGTGCATGAGCTGATCTTCCCCCCTGCAGCCCCCTCCCTCACACTGCCTTTAAAGCCCCTTCCCTGAAGCCATCAGGGAGTTCAGAGCATTTGAACATGAGCTGCCTGTTCTCCTTGTTTGGCACCTGCAATAAATGTTGCACTTTCCTTCACCACAACCCTGCATCAGTAGACTGGCTTCACTGCATGCAGGGGAGCAGAGCCAAGTTTGATTCAGTAACAGAGACTGAGCCTTAAAGATATTAATGACTTTGCTTGTGACAACACTGTTGTCAAAGCGAGGAGTTTATTTAGAGTCTATAGACCCCAAAGCTCATGTTCGTGAAAACAGACACCAACCAAAACATTCATGCTAACAGCCTGTGGAATTTTTAACTCAAAAACTTTCAAAACAAATCCTTCCATACCATGAAATCACTAAGACAGTAGCAGTGGCTACTGGTGACACCTGTCTGTTTTGCCTATGCACTCTGACACACGGAATTATCATCTAGTCAGATCTGCTCACTGGTAGCCTCAGCAAAAAAAAAAGGTTTAAATGGCTTCAGCTCCTCCGCGACAGACACTTACCTAGGCTTGACCTCGTGTTGGATCTTTCTATAATTGCATGCTTACTGGGATTGTTTAAGACAGAGCGTTTGGCCAGTGAGATGTCAGCGGTGACCCTTGTGATGGAAATCCTGTTGGCGAAAAAGCAACAGAAGACCTGAGGTTATTCACTGAATAAAAGGGGAGAGAAATGCATACCCCAAACTCATCCAAGTATGATACATGAAGGCAAGTGCGAAAGTTACTCAGTCGTGTGTGTCTGACTCTTTGCGACCTCATGGACTATACAGTCCATGGAATTATCCAAGCCAGAATACTGCAGTGGGTAGCCTTTCCATTCTCCAGGAGGTTTTCCCAACCCAGGGATCGAACCCAGGTCTCCCACATTGCGGGTGGATTTTTTTGCCAGCTGAGCCACAATACAGACCATATTTTCAACCAAGAAATATTAGGGCACTTAATCCTTCATTTTTCTCTTTAAACTTTTTATTTATTTTCTGTTGGGGTATAGCTGATCATTCATTTTAATTCTGCACCTACCTAACTTAGCATGTATCGGTTGCTTACCAAGTGCCAGGCATGCCCTCAGCATTATCTCATTACCCAGATTAACTCATTAAATCATTCTAAAAATTTCAGTGGAGAGGATATTCTCCCACTTTTGTTGATGCAAAAAAAAAAAAAAAAAAAGTCATGGGTAGATTGTTTATCTAAGGCTATACTGTTCCTAAAAGTGATGAAGCTGCAATCTGAACCCAGAACTCCCAAGAGCCTATATTCTTAGCCCCTGTGCTGTAATCCCTCCTGTAAGTATGGTGCTGTGATCGGCATGAGGAAAAATAAGAACAAGACAAACAAGATCTTCTCTAAGAGAGCCGAGCAGCAGAGATGGGTCATAAATAAGAAATTAATAAAGTGTTTCAGGTTAAGAGGACTATTTTGAAGACCCAGAGGGTGTTGTGACAGACAATCATGAGTTGAGGAAGGGGGGAATCATGTCAAATAGGGAAGACATGGGAACAACAAAATTTGGGAGCTGGGCAGAGTAAATGACTTAGGTTGGACACTGGGCTGAACAAACAAGCCAGCAGCAGGGAAAATGTGGAGTAAAACGGCTCATCAGGCCTCTGAAGAAGGAGGTGACGGGGGCACCAAAAATAAGAGATTTGGTTAAAAGTCTGTTCCACAGTTCGACCACCCCCACCTCCCCTTTATTACATCAAGCCATGAGGTGGCCGTCCTTTTCCTGTGTGGTATAAGACCACTGACTGGTCTAGTCTCTCCAGGAAGTAAAATAGGGCATCTGGCCAGGGGGTGCTATACAGAGCAGGGACAGAGAGAAGAAAAGATTTCAAAACGTTGAGCCCCCAGTCCTCTTCCTCGTCCTAGAATTTTGGTAGCCAAGGGTATATCCCCTAGGTGTCACAATGGAAGATTCTTCTTTGGGGGAATCTGACCAACAAATAGAAAAGACCCAAAGAAGAGGCTTTGGGGGTTTCCCATGGAGACTGCCCAGTGGGGCTATCCTACAGGAAACATTGTGTTCTTACGAGCACAGAATCTCCAGTTGATTATTTGATGTTCTGTTATTATACTTGGGCACACCAGTCGTCCCTGGGCATCTCAGGAGAACTCCTCACATGAAAGACCAAGACAAACAGAAAAACCACCTATGACTAATGCCCAAAGCTGAATGCTAAGAGATGATTATACCTACAAAACTAGAACAAAATTCTATTTAAAGACTCAGACTAAGAAAGCGTTTTTGGAAATTAAAAATATAACAGTAGAAATGAAAATTCAAAAGAGGGGCTGGAAGACCAAGTTAAGGAGATCTTCTAAAGAGTAAAACTGAAAAGACAAAGAGATGGAAAATAGGAGAATAAAGGCATAAAAACTAGAGAATTACCCAGGAAGTTCAACTTCCAATAATAAGAGCTCTAGGAAAAAGAGAACAGGAAAACACAAGAGAGGAAGCTAAAAAAAAAAAAAGTAGAATTAAGAGTCTGATTTTCCAAATGGAAAAGGGGAGCCCAGCAGAAAGGTTGAAACTTCCACATCAAGACATGTTATTTTAAATGTCATGACACTGGGGACAAAGAAAAGCCTGAAAGCTTCCAGAGGAAAAGGCGGGTCCCCTACAAAGGGTCAGGAATGGACATGCTTGTTCTTCTCAACAGCAACAACAGTTGACACAACACTATAGATCAACCACACTTCAACAAAAAATATTAAGATTGGAACCCCCCCAAAAAAAAAAACCCAAAACACATAACAATGGAGACAGAAGGCAATCAAGCAAAAATCCTTACAAATTCTGGGCGGGGGACAGGGAATTATTCCAATCAGAATTCCATAAGCATTTTAACCATTTATCAGTTAAATAGGAGGGCTGATTAAAGGCATTTTAAAAGACATTCAGGGTCTCAAAAAGTTTTAATGTCCTCTTTCTAAAGAAACTGTCAGAGGATATTATTGACAAAAATGATGGAGGTAAATCTTGACAGAGATCAGCTGATCTAGGGAAAAGGGGTTCAAGTTCACACTCCCAAAAGGTGGTGATAGGCATAATAAGGAGAGCTGTCTCATAGTGACATATATGCACTCAATACAGAGACAAACCGTCCGGACTGGGGCAGGACAGGACGTTCCTGGAGAGAGGGTCAGGAAGACACAGCTGAGGGACACCTGGACGTGTATGAATCTATTGTGACGAACTTGAAACAACCAGGGGAAGAGTGTGGGGCTGGACTGGCACCAACTATATAGAAAATTAAGCATGTCTAAAAAGCAAAATTATTAATCTCACAGATGCCACAAAGAAAACACATCAGAAAAAGTAATGCAAATATATGACATGGCTCATTGAAATCTTATTTACATGGTCATAATGCATCTGAAATATAGAACCAGCCAAAATTATGATGTAACTGTTG
The DNA here is from genome assembly GCA_935064755.1 of Tragelaphus eurycerus. Taxonomy (NCBI): domain Eukaryota; kingdom Metazoa; phylum Chordata; class Mammalia; order Artiodactyla; family Bovidae; genus Tragelaphus; species Tragelaphus eurycerus. Next base: position 469,103 of record CAKXYN010000254.1, on the reverse strand, counting down.
GGAGAGTGAAGGATGAGATGGATGCAGGTGTGTAGATGTGAGAGACACAAACAGGAGGAATATGCATGAGGCAGCTAAATAGTCTTCCTCAGAGGAAGTCCAGAGAGAATGCCTAATGGTGAATGAAGCCTGTGATGTAGAGGCAAGGAGTAAAAACTGAAAGAGTTAAAAGTGGTTGCCTCTGGAGAGTAGGACATTCGGTAAAGTGTGGAAAGGGAATTACTGGCTTTTCCAAAAAAAAAAAAAAAAAAAATCTGTTGATTTATATACTGTAACCTTTACTGTGTACAGTTTCCTGAATTTGGACCAATTCATAAAGTCCTGTCTTCACCATCACATTCATGACATGGAACAGTTCCATTAGCTTCCTGACCCCACCCCTGCCAATCATGGGCTGTTTTCTATCTCTATGGTTTTGCCTTTTTCAGAACATCACTGTAGCCTCTTAAACTGAGCTTAAACTCTACATAAGGGATCTGAGATTCACCCATGATGTTGTATCAATAGTTCATTCCTTTTTATTGTGGGGTAGAATACCTATTTACAAAAATTAAGTGTATTTGATTAAGTTTTTTGTACTATGAGGACAATTTTACTTTACATAGAAAAAGCGATAACCAGAAAAGCAATATTAAACCCAGACACTTAAACAATTTCATTCTGACTTCCCAAGGCATTCACAAGTTGAGTTCAGATGACAGGTGTTCAGCAATTGTTTTAAAATGTCTTTATTTATTTGGGGGTGGGGGTGGTAGAGTAGAGTGATGAAATGATATTCCTTTCCGCGCCTGCATGGCATGGAGGGTATCGGTCATTCCAGGCAGACTTATGAAGCGCCTGCTGCTGCTGCTGCTGCTGCTAAGTCGCTTCAGTCGTGTCCGACTCTGTGCGACCCCATAGACAGCAGCCCACCAGGCTCCCCCATCCCTGGGATTCTCCAGGCAAGAGCACTGGAGTGGGTTGCCATTTCCTTCTCCATTGTGTGAAAGTGAAAAGTGAAAGGGAAGTCGCTCAGTCGTGTCCGACTCTTAGTGACCCCATGGTCTGCAGCCTACCAGGCTCCTCCTCCATGGGAATTTCTAGGCAAGAGTACTGGAGTGGCCTACTAGGTGCAAATCTTCATTCGGAGCACTATTATGGAACTCAAATTCTTGTGGGGTGGAGGGAGGCAGGGATATAAACTAAGAGATGTCTGATGTCAGGTGGCATTAAATGCCATCAAAAAAAAAAAAGTGCAAGACAAAGGAATGAAGTTGGGTCATTTGTAGAGAAGTTGATGGACCTAAAGTCTGTCATACAAAGTGAAGGAAGTCAGAAAGAGAAAAAACAAATATTGTATATTAAAGCATGTATGTGGAATATAGAAAAAAGTACAGATGGACCTAGTTCCAGAGCAGGAACAGAGACACAAATGTAGAGAATGGATGTGTGGACACAGGGGGAATGGGAGGGTGGGATGAACTGGGAGATTAGGTTTGACATAAATAGACCATGTGGAAAATAGAGAGCTAGTGGGAAGCTGCTGTATAGCACAAGGAGCTCAGCTCAGCGCTCTGTGATGACCTGGAGGGTGGGGTGGGGGGAGGCTCAAAGGGGAGTGGCACTCCACACACACACACAGACAGCTGACTCATGCTATCGTACAGCAGAAACAGAACACTGTAAAGCAAGTATCCGCCAATAAAGAAATTATGCATGACAATAAGGACATAGAAGGGGTTCTGAGGATGCTATGTTTTTGTGTTCAGGGAAGACTTTTCAGGAAAGGTGACCTTTGGACGAGCCATGTGGATACCGTGGGTAGGGTTTTGTATGCAGAAGAAGAGTCAGGACCTGAAGTGCTGGGCATTAAACCAGGACCGCTGAGTGGGACCTGAGGCCTGCCAAGGACCAGGATCTAAAGAGCCCTGGACACTCACCGGGAGACAGGCTGCCCCCTGAGAGAGACGCCCTGGGGACACAGTGGTGACAAGACACACAAAACCAGGCCGGAAGCCCCTCACAGTCAGCCGGGGGGCGGGGTGGATTCAGCCAGGGGACAGGATTTTCTTTAATGAGCTTCATGACCCAGATAATCATGATGGTGTGATCACTGACCTAGAGCCAGACATCTGGGAATGTGAAGTCAAGTGGGCCTTAGAAAGCATCACTACGAACAAAGCTAGTGGAGGTGATGGAATTCCAGTGGAGCTATTTCAAATCCTGAAAGATGATGCTGTGAAAGTGCTACACTCAATATGCCAGCAAATTTGGAAAACTCAGCAGTGGCCACAAATTGGAAAAGGTCAGTTTTCATCCCAATCCCAAAGAAAGGCAATGCCAAAGAATGCTCAAACTACTGCACAGTTCACTCATCTCACACGCTAGTAAGTAATGCTCAAATTCTCCAAGTCAGGCTTCAGCAATATGTGAACCGTGAACTTCCTGATGTTCAAGCTGGTTTTAGAAAAGGCAGAGGAACCAGAGATCAAATTGCCAACATCCGCTGGATCATGGAAAAAGCAAGGAGTTCCAGAAAAACATCTATTTCTGCTTTATGACTATGCCAAAGCCTTTGACTGTGCAGATCACAAAAACTGTGGAAATTCTGAAGAGATGGGAATACCAGACCACCTGATCTGCCTCTTGAGAAATCTGTGCAGGTCGGAAGCAACAGTAGAACTGGACATGGAACAACAGACTGGTTCCAAATAGGAAAAGGAGTACGTCAAGGCTGTATATTGTCACCATGTTTATTTAACTTATATGCAGAGTACATCATGAGAAATGCTGGACTGGAAGAAACACAAGTTGGAATCAAGATTGCTGGGAGAAATATCAATAACCTCAGATATCAGATGACACCACCCTTATGGCAGAAAGTGAAGAGGAACTCAAAAACCACTTGATGAGAGTGAAAGTGGAGAGTGAAAAGGTTGCTTAAAGCTCAACATTCAGAAAACGAAGATCATGGCATCTGGTCCCATCACTGCATGGGAAATAGATGGAGAAACAGTGGAAACAGTGTCAGAATTTATTTTTCTGGGCTCCAATCACTGCAGATGGTGACTGCAGCCTGATAAGACTCCTTGGAAGGAAAGTTATGACAACCTAGATAGCATATTCAAAAGCAGAGACATCACTTTGCCAACAAGTTCCCTAGTCAAGGCTATGGTCTTTCCTGTGGTCATGTATGGATGTGAGAGCTGGACTGTGAAGAAGGCTGAGCGCCAGAATTGATGCTTTTGAACTGTGGTGTTGGAGAAGACTCTTGAGAGTCCCTTGGACTGCACGAAGATCAACCAGTCCATTCTGGGAGATCAGCCCTGGAATTTCTTTGGAGGAATGATGCTAAAGCTGAATTCAGTATTTTGGCCACCTCATGCGAAGATTTGACTCATTGGAAAAGACTCTTGATGCTGGGAGGGATTGAGGGCAAGAGGAGAAGGGGACGACAGGATGAGATGGCTGGATGGCATCACTGACTCGATGGATTTGAGTCTGGGTGACCTCCAGGAGTTGGTGATGGACAGGGAGGCCTGGCGTGCTGCAGTTCATGGGGTCGCAAGGTCGGACACGACTGAGTGACTGATCTGATCTGATCTTCCTTTCTGGCGCACAGGCTTTGTTTTATCTGCACGTGGTATTACTTGGCTGGGCTTCCACTGCCCTGCTTGTGTGGTTTGCTCTATAGGCTGCAGGAGGAGAGCTACCGTCCTGCTGCAACTCCTTAAGTGATGCTTCTGGAATCGTCATTGCTTGAGGTTCCACCAGAAAACAGACCCTGAAAATCCTAAGGGCAAAAGTCTGGGGACAATTCAGTGTAGAGGAGTGGTCCTCAATCCTTGCAGTGTATCAAAGCTGCCTGAGAAGACTTTATAGTTAAAGTCCCATCCTAGATATTGGGCTTCACTTAATCACAGGTGAGATACAAGTCCATGACTTTTTTTTTACTTAAAAAAATTTTTTGTGCCATGCCACATGGGTTACAGGATCCTAGCTCCCTGACCAGAGATGGAATCCTTGTGCCCTGCGGTGGAAGTGCAGAGTTCTAGCACTGAACCACCAGAAAGTAAAAGTGTGAAAGTATCAGTTGCTCAGTCATGTCTGACTCTTTGTGACCCCATGGACTGTAGCTCGCAGGCACCTCTGTCCATGGAATTCTCCGGGCAAGAATACTGGAGTGGGTGGCGGTTCCCTTCTCCAGGAGATCTTCTCTACCCAGGAATTGAACCTGGGTCTCCAGCACTGCAGGCGGATTCTTTACTGTCTGAGCCACTAGGGAACTGCCAGGACATCTCCTAAGTTTGCTACATTTTAAAACCTCTGATGGTTTTAAATTGGCAGCCAGGGTTTTTCCACATGACAAAGTGATATAATGTTTCCCAGCATTGATTTCCAGTAAGACTCCTTAGCACAGGGTTCACCACGGACCCCTCCCTACAGAATTCAGTACACATGCCAAACGCTTCTGTGACAAGACCTGACATTTTCAGAATCGCTGGAGAGGACAATCGAATTCATCACTGACGGTGGCTTTTCTTTCTTGCCCCCAATTTCCTTGTTAATTTACCTGTCATTGTCCTACTAAGTGAACAGGAAGATTGCTTTGCTCATGGGGTGACATGGTTGTTTAGGGTGGATCTGACTAAAATGGGCTTGTCCAGTGCACTATAAGAGAAAGGACAGTGACTCATCACCTCTTCTCTGACATGACACACTTAAGGCTATTTTAGAAATGAGGGTCTTGATTCTGACAACTCTCCAGGGCATCAACACACCAACCTAACTGGGTTTTAGAACAGAAAATAATTCCTATCAAGAATACTTTTATCCCCAATCCTTCCTTTCATATTTTCTCCCTCTTGGGCTTTACATTTAAAAAAACATATATATACTTTGTTGAGTTTTCCCTGGTGATCCAGTGGTTAAGACTTCACCGTTCCAATGCAGGGGATGTGGGTTCGATCCCTTATCAGGGAACTGGGATCCTACATGCTGTGTGGCATGGCCAAAAAAAGTATTTTGCTTAATAGATAACACAGGAGTGATTCATTTTCCCCTCCTATAACTGCATATCTATTTAGAATTAGCCACACTCATACTTGTTATGAGTTTCCACCCTCTATGGCTATCTGGCCGACCAGAAGCAGACAGTGTGTGATTTAGTAACTCTGGGTGTCTTGCCTTGAGTGAGAGAGTGCATAATCTTGCCTTGAGGAAAGAGTGCATGACTTTTTTGAAATTCTGCTTTACAGACCCTATTCCTTCCTCTGAAAATGAAAGTGAAAGTTGCTCAGTCGTGTCCAACTCTTTGAGACCCCATGGACTATATATATAGTCCATGGAATTCTCTGGGCCAGAATACTGGAGTGGGTAGCCGTTCCCTTCTCCAGGGGATCTTCCCAACCCAGGGATCAAACCCAGGTCTCCCACATTGCAGGCAGATTCTTTACCAGCTGTGCCACAAAGGAAGCCCAAGAATACAGGAGTGGGGAGCCTATTGCTTCTCCAGTGTATCTTCCTGACCCAGGAATTGAACCAGGGTCTGCTGCATTGCAGGTAGACTCTTTACCAACTGAGCTAACAGGGAAGCCCCTTCCTTCCTCTGAGGATTTTTAATTGGTGATCACAGGCCCATAGTGGTGAATTCGTTTTAAGAGTTCAGAGGAACCATGGCAGGTCCATTCATAAAGCCACATGGCAACCACTTTGGGCCAGAAACAAAAGACTGATACAACACTGAAAATACTGTCTTTGTTTCTTAAATGAAATCAATCTGGATGGCTAATACTGTAGAACATGGGTCCATGATGCACCCTGTAGCTAGAGTCTATCTTCCAAGTTCAAAACTTAACTCAGGCTGAAATAGAGGTCAGGGGAACCCATCTCATTCTCCCATCTTTGGCATTTAGAAAAGAGTAGTGGGTTAACTGGGAAAAGGCAATGGCACCCCACTCCAGTACTCTTGCCTGGAAAATCCCATGGACAGAGGAGCCTGGTGGGCTGCAGTCCATGGGGTTGCTAAGAGTCGGACACGACTGAGCGACTTCACTTTCAATTTTCACGTTCATGCATTGGAGGACATGGCAACCCACTCCAGTGTTCTTGCCTGGAGAATCCCAGGGACGGGGGAGCCTGGTGGGCTGCTGTCTATGGGGTCGCACAGAGTCAGACACGACTGAAGCGACTTAGCAGCAGCAGCAGTGGGTTAACTCAGTCATAGAGACTGAAGTGCCTGGTCCAGCAGAATTTTCTGGGTAAGTAGGTTCATTTAGCTTATATGCAGAGTACATCATGAGAAATGCTGGGCTGGAAGAAGCACAAGCTGGAATCAAGATTGCTGGGAGAAATATCAATAACCTCAGATATGCAGATGACACCACCCTTATGGCAGAAAGTGAAGAGGAACTAAAAAGCCTCTTGAAAGTGAAAGTGGAGAGTGAAAAAGTTGGCTTAAAGCTCAACATTCAGAAAACAAAGATCATGGCATCTGGTCCCATCACTTCCTGGGAAATAGGTGGGGAAACAGTGGAAACAGTGTCAGACTTTATTTTTGGGGGCTCCAAAATCACTGCAGATGGTGACTGCAGCCATGAAATGAAAAGACACTTACTCCTTGGAAGGAAAGTTATGACCAACCTAGATTCAAAAGCAGAGACATTACTTTGCCAACAAAGGTGTGTCTAGTCAAGGCTATGGTTTTTCCTGTGGTCATGTATGGATGTGAGAGTTGGACTGTGAAGAAGGCTGAGTGCCGAAGAATTGATGCCTTTGAACTGTGGTGTTGGAGAAGACTCTTGAGAGTCCCTTGGACTGCAAGGAGATCCAACCGGTCCATTCTGAAAGAGATCAGACCTGGGATTTCTTTGGAGGGAATGATGCTCAAGCTGAAACTCCAGTATTTTGGCCACCTCATGTGAAGAGTTGACTCACTGGAAAAGACTCTGATGCTGGGAGGGATTGGGGGCAGGAGGAGAAGGGGACGACAGAGGATGAGATGGCTGGATGGCATCACTGACTCAATGCACATGAGTTTGGGTGAACTCTGGGAGTTGGTGATGGACAGGGAGGCCTGGCGTGCTGCAATTCATGGGGTCGCAAAGAGTTGGACATGACTGAGCGACTGAACTGAATTGAGGTTCATTTAGACAATTCCAAATGGTGATAAATGACAAAGTCAAGAACACAGAAGTGAAAGCTACATGGGCCCAATTAGAGGTTGGGCCAGAGCCTAGACCAAGCTGAAGGCCCAAAGATCAAGCTGTGATTCCCAGCATGAAATAAATTATATTTTATAAGGTCATCCAAAGCAAATCTATCTAACGAGGAACATCTGATTAGGAAGACTCTGATTCTAAAGTCCTTGTTTTTTTACTTTTGGCTGTGCTGGGTCTTCACTGTGGGGCACAGGCTTCTTTTTGAGTGTGGCATGCAGACTTAGTTGCCTCGTGGCCTGTAGGATCTTAGTTCCCTGACCAGGGATTGAACCTGCATCCCTTGCATTGGAAGGATGTTTCTTAACCACTGAACTACCAGGGCAGTCTCGTGAAGGCTTTTTTGAAACACAGATTCTAGTTTTCATCTTCTGTCTCTTTCAGTCCTTTGCTTTCAGTTCTACTACTATTCCAGTAGTCATGTATGGATGTGAGAGTTGAACCATAAAGAAGGCTGAGCTCTGAAGAATTGATGCTTTCGAACTGTGTTGCTAGAGAAGACTCTCAAGAATTCCTCAAACAGCAAGGAGATCAAACCAGTCAATCCTAAAGGAAATCAATCCAGGATATTCACTGGAAGGACTGATGCTAAAACTGAAGCTTCAATACTTTGGCCACCTGATGCAAAAACTGACTCATTGGAAAAGACCCTGATGCTGGGAAAGACTGAGGGCAGGAGGAGAAGGGGACAGCAGAGGATGACATGGTTGGATGGCATCACTGACTCAATGGACATGAGCTTGAGCGAACTCTGGTGGTTGATGAAGGACAGGGAAGTCTGGTGTGCTGCAGTCCATGGGGTCACAAAGGGTCAGAAAAGACTTAGCAAGTGAACTGAACTAACAATATCCTCCTATAAAAGCTCCCCTCTTTGCCCTGCCTCCCCTATTAATTCTGGCTGTGGAGTAGATCTTGGTCCTTGTCTTTGAAGAAAGAGTTCAACAAAGAGACAAAATTTATTAGAAACACAGTATGTATGGAAAGCGCATGGGGGAAGCTGGAGTAAGCTTGCACAATAGAAGGTTGCTTATTGGGGCAGTTTTCCAGGTTGTCTCTGGCTAATCATCTCACTTGTGCCCATCTCTGGTCTTTCAAAGAGCAGCAGGAAGCCAGCTTCAGGTGTTCAGCCTGGGACCTATCTAACTCCTACCTCATGACCAGAAGTCAATATAAACAAGAAACGGTCACGAAAGCTGGTGTGTTCAAGGAAGAAAGTGAGAGATTTAAAAGAATAGTGAAATCTACAGATTCCATTTACTGCACTTGTATTGCCAGACAGGAAAAGGAAAGGAATGTGGAGAAGAGAGGCACCCAATGTGTCTCATGAAAAATACAGAAATACACTCTAGCTCTGTCTGCTCCCAGGTTCCCAGTAACCTATGCTTAGTTTACATTTGGAAGCTTCCAGTTTAGATGCCAATCCTATCTTTGATGCTTCAGAAGTTGGCTGAAACATTACTATGGTGCCTATTGGTTATTTGATTCAAGGCTGCCATTCAATACAGCCCCAGTAAACTCTGTGCAGCCAAGGCCCTTGTCTGATTTTGCTCCTCACAATGCCTCGTTCAGCAGAGAAGGGGAAGGCCTGTGATAGGTGTGTGGGTGGAGATGGGGAATGGGATCCAGCACCAGGTAGGGGGTTGGCCATTGCTCACAGTAACAGGAGAAAAGGCAGAACATTCAGGCAAATAAGCAAGGGGGATGGGTGTGCGGCTGGTGGGAACACCTGGATGGTCTCCTCTGCTTGCTTCTGTTTGCTCGAAGCAACAGGAAGCAAGTTCACCAGGAAGCTCAAGAGAAGAAGGGTCTGATGAGAAAGGAGATGCTGTGAAAGCCTTTTAGAAGAGTAGAAACATGGACGGAAGAGGCACACAGACTATGACTTCTGGGCAGCACCGAGGGCCAGCTCGTCGTGAATTCAGGGGGAGACCCGTCAGCAGGGGTTTGACCAAATTCAGCTACAGATGCAGGTGTAGGAAGGAGAGCTGAGGTTGTGTGGAGTAAGTATGATAAATATGTATTGAATCAGATCGAACTGAATGGAACTTACATCCTGTCACCACAGAGGCTTGAGAAGCCAGTGTTCTCTTAGGATCCACCCACCTGTCCCACCCAGCTTTCAGTTTTATCATCTTTAAGGAAAAGATCCACAAAACCCAGAATTCTGAAATACTCACCGCCCTTCGAATCTGTGTTTTAAAAAATCGAACAGTGCTTTTTGCATCATATCTGTGACCTGCAATTGAGCAAGCAATAAGACATGAAAAAAATATTACTAATTATGATACAAAGTCTTATTCCTCTTAATGTTAAAAATCAAGGCTTCCCATTGGCAAAAAGTAGCATGTGAGGGTCGCTCCCTTTTTCTGTGGCTGAGCTTTGATACATTAACAATGAAAAAAGACAAAGTTCCCCAAACTCACTCTTGGAGGGACTGTTAACAACATTGCAAGGGGCCTCCATCATTCTCCATTTGACACTCTCTCCCCAGACTGAGTCAACTGTGGCATGCATACATCTCCAAGGCAACAGCCAAGGAAACAAAATAGAACAGAACTGTGGCAATGTGCCCCGTGGCTTGAAAACAACATGCTTTGCTGCCACCAGCTTTTTTCCCAGTTCAAGAGTCAGGAGAGGGAGGTGTGCAAAGTCAGGTCAGCATGCAAGGTCAAGGATGCGCCAGAGGGCAGCTACCTACCTCATACCCCTTCAGAGAGGGGCCCACCAGAACCACAGGTCGCATAGAAGGGACCACATCATATGGAGGGGTGTGCTCTGTCTGCAGAGAGAGGAGACGCCTTCAGATGGTTAAAAGGCAGAGGGAACTCAAATATATAAGGCACAAACTGTTCTTTCTCAACTCTGATACCAGGCACTAACTTCCCAGACACTGCCATTCTTTTTGCATTGGCTTCTTTTTCTAAATAAACCCAACCCAAGACTGGGTTTATTTCCCTTATGTTTCAAAGTGACTGAGTTGTCTACAGTTTTCTGGCTCTCCTCAAATGCTCCTGATGTTTCTAATGCAGGAGGGGCTGCTTTTGGAAAAAAAAAAACACTAGTTACAACAGACAAAAACATGCCTCATGCAGGAGAGGTGCTTTTAAAAGCTTGACCGGAGGTTAATACTGCTTTTCAGATGCATTTGAGTTTTCTCAAGAGTGGAATGATCAGACCTCATGTGGTTAATGACAAAGAAACGAAAGGTCTTTGGGTCTTAGATGTTGGTCTTACCTGGATAAAACCCTGGTCTTTTGTGACCAAATACTCAACACTTTCTATTTTGCTGTGAGAGTCTGGAGGAGCCTGCATGCTTGTTTCAGTAAATGGAATCATGATCACTCTTCACAGCGGATGGATTTACATGTTTAGATTTTTGGTTTCTATCCTTTGGAACTTAAACACTTACAATGTCAAGTTTATGGGTCTTGGAGGGAAGCTGGTTCTGATGCGTTAAAATGCCCGAGCAGGCCTCCATGGCCTCACAAGGTTCACTGTCCTCCTGCAGGTCTCATGTGCTTCTCCAGAACTGGTTAGGAGGTGTTTCTGTTACATAACTAACTCATTCCCTCCCACAAGAATTTCTTTCTTTTTTAGAAGAGCAGGGGGAGGACCTAACTTTGTAGCCATTTCTAAAACTTGCAACACTTTTCAGCTCTTCTGCTTCTAATACAATAATGACAAGAAAGATTTCCCCCCAAATTAGATAACTTATTTGTTTAAAGATCTTAAAATTGGCTATTTTAATAGAATAAAATGTTAAAGTGACTGGGAAAAAAATGACTTCTTTAATGTGGAAGACAGAACTATGGCCTAAGACACTGAGATAAACAAATCATTCTGGCAGGAGTCTTCCTGCACTGAGGGGTGTCTGAAAAATAAATATATGTTAAGAATCACACAGACCAAAAGACAAATCTCTGAACTACTGGAAGAATTTAGTCAACTTACTGCAAGTGTGAATGCCATTTTTGCATCAGGCTGTCATTCAAGAACACATTACTGTTGCTTAAGATGGCCCTTTACCAACTTTCTGACTTGGATCGAATTTACTTTGCTTGGGGCATGGCGAGGGGATGAAAAAGCATTTCAAATTCAAAAGTTTCCATTGGAGTTTTGCCCATAGTCACAGACAATAGAATCGGAGGGAAGGAGATAGGACTGTGATTGTGCTGTCTCAAATTTTACTGCTGAAAGCTTTATCTCGTGCTCAAAATGAATTTTAATAGATACAATCAAGGTAGAATACATTTTTAAACAGAAAAAAAACAAACAAACCAACAAACTCAAGACAAACATAGCACAGTGACAGCACAAATGCCACATAAGCACCACCCTACAAGCAAAACCTAAAGCATGGAAAACAGTCTTATCATTGCATCTCATGGAAATCAATCTTATCATTGCATCTCATGGAAATCAATCTTATCATTGCATCTCAGGTTCTTGTGTGGTTTTTTTGGTTTTTGAAAAGTCTATATTGAAGCTGACCACATCATTAATAACATAAGAAGAATGAATACCAGTGCCAAAGGCATCGTAAGCATATTCATGAGATTATGACATGAAATTAATTCAGCAAAATTATTCAGTTATTGCATTTATACCACCTGGGATCAGATTGAAAATATTTAGAAGCCAAGTCCTTATAACTGTGTGGTCTAAGAATATCTTTTTCATCATTATAATTAGGAATATCAGTTGCATGCATTTTAGCTCCCAAGAAATTTTATTTCAAGTCTTTAAATATTCAGTGGCCCAGTATTAGATGGGTCTTGGGTTCCTTTGATTTGTGACTGCCAACTATTAATAGCAATGCTGCTAATCAATCAGCTTCTTCATCAGTAGGGTAGCTACAGAAATTACCTTATTTGATGGAATATTGAAACTTTATACCCTATGAATCAGGACACCATCCTTTTTATCTATCCTCTCCTGCTAAGTGTAATTTGTTCAAATTATTTAGTGGAAGAATTACAATGAACATTTTTCATGTTTTGGAATTTAGGAGTCCGCAAACTTGGAGAAGGCAATGGCATCCCATTCCAGTACTCCTGCCTGGAAAATCCCATGGATGGAGGAGCCTGGAAGGCTGCAGTCCATGGGGTTGCTGAGGGTTGGACATGACTGAGTGACTTCAGTTTCACTTTTCACTTTCATGCATTGGAGAAGGAAATGGCAACCCACTCCAGTGTTCTTGCCTGGAGAATCCCAGGGATGAGGGAGCCTGGTGGGCTGCCGTCTATAGGGTTGCACAGAGTCGGACATGACTGAAGTGACTTAGTAGTAGTAGTAGTAAACTTCAGAAAAACCTATCAATAAACACGGTTTTCACTCATGTTCCTCTTGGGTAAAGCTCGGAGCAGCTGAGCAATGCTGAATTTTTAGGTCTCTGCTGCTCTGAACCTTGTTAAGTCACCTGGCTCTAAGTTTTAGCGGTGACAAGAAGAAAGGACCAGAGAAATGGACCCACTGTCGTGGATGGATAGTTGGCTGTGGCTTTCGGTGTTCACACAAAAATCCAGGGGTTTTAATTTTTGCTTGGAGTATCTCGGTCTTCCACAATGAAAGCAAACACAATTTATTTTTAAAAACAAAACAAAACATAGTTCAGCATCTGACACCTCACTGATGACTCAGTTTCTCCACAGGGCAGAATCCTACTGTACAGAAGAGCAGGGCTCGGGGTGTGGAGAGCTGGAGGCAGAGGAGACTCGACTCCATGCCCACGTGTGTCGTGAGAGGCTGTGCTGGACTTGCTAACATTAGAAAGAATGACTCTAAAGACGGCACAGCACAACAGGCGGTGGCCAATGGTGTATAAAAGAAAGAAAGGAGCGGGGACCGTGGACGGGGAGATTATCTTTAAAAAATAATGCTTCAGAGCTACAAAATGTGCTTGGAAGAAACAGATTTTGGAGTCAAGAGAGCTCAGCAGTACCCTAGTTTCCAGTCAGGGAACCAAGAGGATCACTGGGTAGCATCTTGGTTGGCCAGTGGCAAAGGCTCTACGCACAGCCACTGCGTTACTGTCCGATGGGTGGGATGCTGAGATCTGAGTGACGGAGAAGGCAAGAACATGGGGAGAGGATTTATATATGACAATAGGAAGAACTCACAGTAAACCGCCAAAACAAGCCTGCAGTTTTCCACTGGTCTTGTTCATCTGCAGATTTTGCACCTAGTGGATTAGAAGTTTAAATAACTGACTAAATTAAAAATTGAAGAATTGAAAAAAAAATTTTTTTTTTTTAGTACAAGCTATGTATCTGGATATCATAAATCAGAATCTAATAATGGTTTTTCATATGCTTGATTATCAGTTAAATTTCCGGAGGAAAGAAAGTGATAGAGACAGAAGCATGCACAAGAGAGGTGCATTACAAATGGAGTCTTCAGCACTGGACGTTCCTAGAATGTTGGAACGAATGCCCTTGGTGGTAGCTGTTATTCCATCAAAAAGGCTAAGTACTGTAATGGTGCTTCCACAGGTCACTCACTGAATTTAGCTAGTCTGAATGGACTCAATTAGCTCCTTGATAAATTCTTTTCTTAGGACAGAAATGATCGTGTTGAATATTAACTGTGGGACTGAATGCTAATGATGCCAGGGGCAGGATAAACACAGCTTATGTCAATGTGAACTTACCGATTTCTGCTTCTGCTTAGCTACAGCAGCATGGAAAAGAAACAAAGAATAACAAAACATGCATGTTATTGGCTTTATCAAGGACGCAGACAGTCCACAGGACTAGAAATGTGACGCAGTGCAGTTGAGCGCGTGGACAGACGCAAGCTTGGAAGTTCATGTTACCTTCTTAAAGAAGGGCATTCTTTTCTCTTTGGAGTGGGGTGACGTTACACTGTTTGCACTGGGTTTAGGGGAGCGGTGGTTTGCTGGAATATCATTGTCTTCTGCATCTAAGCCAGTAGCATCTATGTCTATAGCTATATACAGACAAACAATTCAAAAATCATCAGGTAGATGGGAGAGGAAAAATTGGTTATCAAAAAAATAAAATGAAAAGCAAACAAAACTAATCATAGTCAAAGATTTATCACACAGTGCTAAGCACAGTCAACAAAGTAAAGTTTCAAGGTAAAACACATAAAGAATGTCATCAAATTGAACAAAGATCCTTTCATAATATCTGTGTGCTTGGATACATTGGTTTCATGCTCAATCTATTGAATAAGATTTTGTTTTTAGAGAAACAAGTTTTTTAATTTGTAGTTTCAAATATAATATTGATATTTTCCAAATCAGCTGTCAGGACAGAAAATTCTTCAATTCTTCCCATAGCTTAAACCAGCTTTCAGATAATCAGCAACCTTGATCACTTTATGCCTCCAATTTCTTATTGAGCTTGGTTGAACATAAGGGCAGTGTGAAATGGTTCACTGAAATTATAAAAGGCATGTGAGGGACAGAGAGAAGAGAAAATCCTAAATCCAGTGACATAAAGAAGTTATACACAAGACAAATGACTCTAGAGGGTCCCAGGATGGACCAGATGGAAATGATTTCACCATGATCTGGGCACTCTTGAGGCAGGTCTGATGGAAAACTAATTAGAAGCCACTGGATGTGATGACCTCCAAATGAATCTTACACAACGGCCTAAATAGCCTCCTGATGATTTTATATAAATTTGCTGGATTTACATGAGAGGCAGCAGCAGAAGGGCAGTAAAACCCCAGAGATTATACCACTGATCTCCTCATCTGGAGAATGAGGGGTTTAGGTCTGTGGTTTGACATGCTTTCACCTTTTAAACTCATTGGCTCTGAAAACAGAGCACTGAAAAATTAACATCTTCAATGAAAAAGATTCATCATCTCCTTATGAGGTTTATACAATGCATCCACATGCAATCACTACAGAATTTGATCCATGGTAGAAGCCAGAGCTGGAAAGTATTTGCATAATCAATGGCAACTCTCTTATTTCTCAAGACTGAAAAGATAAATTCTCAGAGTTGAAGGGACTTGTTTTTGGCAAAAGCTCAGTATCTACTTCTGCCTCTGTGGCGCTATATGCTCCACCAGGCTGCCTCTCCAGCTGAGGTCCTGCAACGATCCTGGTGCTCTCATCCAGTTCCCTAAGCTTCCCGAGTCGGGTCATGTCCTCAAGAGTCAGGATTCATGAAGACATTATGGAGTTGAGCCCACTAGAAAATTATTCTGTCCTTTAGATGGGATCAAGTAGAAGAAGAGGAGAAGAAATCAACTTGTCCCAGGAAAATCTCATATTACATATGTCACTCTCTCTCTTTTTTCATGTCGTTCTCTTAACATAAACCACAGTCCATTCAGATTTAAGGACCAAATTACTCTTGTGAAAGGACAGACAGCTTGGTGTTTCAACACCTTAGCTTCCATGCCTTGTGAAACACTGGCTGCCCTGGCTCACGACAGGCGCCGTGAACCTTTCCAAATGACTGGAGATCATCCGAAAGGCATCACGTTATTTTTCAGTGTTGAAGTTATTATGGATGTTAGATGATTCACTCAGCCTTTTGAAAATGAGCTGTCTTGTTGAATTGTTCCTCTTTATTTGATTAGGTTGAAATACTGGGATGGAGCAAACACCTGGCAGTTAGCACAGTGTTGCAAATACCAGCTCTTGCATGCATAAAGCTGAGGTCAGATGCTCTTTCTCCATGAGTCATAATGGTCTGAATTAATTCCTGGTAGGTAGTTAGATATGCCCAGTAAATACGTCTTTCTCTTTATCCCATCTGTGCCTTTGGATAAGCTCTAGGATCAGCATGTGTTGTACAATAGAAACATTATGAAACGTGCCCAGTGATTTGAACTAATGCTGACATGTATACCACCCAATGAGGCTCTTCCTTGAATCTGTTTAGGGAGCATGTTATTCGTGTCTTCCTGCATAAGATGGAGAGGGTGTGGGTCAGGTTTTCATTAGTCCCACAGTACAGTGGTCTCCCACCATTTGGGGACCAGGAACCAGTTTTGTGGAAGACAATTTTTCCATGGATCTGGTCGGGGGAATGGTCTGGGGATAATTCAAGGGCATTGCATTTATTGTGCACCTTATTTCTATTTTGTGGCAATCTCAAGATATTATGTCTTGACTTTAGGGGTTAGGGTTCACACTTCTATGAGAATCTAATGCCGCTGCTGATCTAACAGGAGGTGGAGCTCAGGTTGTAATGCGAGTGATAGGAAGTAGCTGTAAATACAGATGAAGCTTCGCTGGCTAGCCTGCCACTCACCTCCCGCAGTACAGCCCACTTCCTAATTGACTAGGAATCCCTGCTATAGTACGTCTTAATCCAAATCAAGGGCTTCCCAGGTGGCTCAGTGGTAAAGAATCCACCTGCCAATGCGGGAGACATGGGTTCCATCCCTGGGTCAGGAAGATCCCCTGGAGAAGGAAATGGCAACCCGCTCTAGTGTTCTTGCTGGGAAATCCCATGGATGGAGAAGTCTGATGGGCTACAGTCCATTGGGTCACAAGAGAGTCTGACACAATTGAGCAACTAAACAACATCCACCCAAATCAGTTTCCCTTTTGGTGGTCAATTCCAATATGCTCTACCTTTCTAATCTGTTATTGGACTTATAAAGGCTACATTCAAGGGACAGTACCCTTGACAGCCTCTCTGAAATTGAGGATATTCAGTGGTCTTTCAGAGTTGACAGGACCTTGGGATGGTAAAGTTCAGGAACTGAATTTTATGATTGGTCCATTTGGTTTTTTATTTAAAGGAAGAGTGACAATGTATAAACAGTTGAGCTGAGCCATAGCCCAGATGTTTGGCTACACACATACACACACACACACACACACAGCCTGAGTCAGGTTTGCAATTTACCTGCATTTGGACATAAGGGCTCAAAATCCCAAATTGAAGACTTCACAGTTTTCTAGTCCTGACTTTGGTTAACTTAGATCTAAAAGCATCTACATTTGTCCTGAGACACAGAATTCTAAATCATTTGGCTACTTTCAAAACACATTCAAGAAATTTACTAAAACTTGAGAAGCATGTTTGACTCTTTAAATGATTCTATATACTTTAATAGGCTCAGATGGTTCTTATTCTGAGAGGTGTGAAATGCTCCTTTTAAATTTCATGCTTGCATCAGCATACCTTGGCAAACATTAGTATTTACTTGGGAAAACTGTCTCCTTTAAAAATAGTTTATTTTTGTCCTCTTCATGAGCATGCTTTAGTTTTAAAAATTATTTTGCTTTTGGCAGAGAGCCTTGGAAATGTTTTTGGAACTCTAAATTCAAATGTAATCTTAGACAGTTGGGTCGAGTTGAGTGATGTGCTAAGGTTGCGCACACGGGAAGGTATACAGTATGCTTTGGGCAACCAGCTACTACCTCGTTCCCCAGGGGTGAGGTGGAAATTTTTTATTTTTACATTCATTTATTTTCGGCTGTGCTGGATCTTTGTTGCTGTGGCCTGGGTTTCCTCTAGTTGTGGAGCACAGGGGCTGCTCTCTAGCTGTGCTGTGCGGGCTTCTCACTGTGATGGCTTCTCTTGCTGTGGAGCATGGGCTCTCTGCACGGGCTTCCGGAGTTGCGGCTTGCGGGTTCAGCAGTTGTGGTGTGTGTGCTTAGTAGACCCGCAGCATGTGGGGTCTTCCCACATCCGGGATCAAACCCACATCCCCTGCATTGGCAGGTGGATTCTTAACCACTGGACCACCATGGAAGTCTGAGGTGGAAATTTTTCCTTTCCCAAATCCTGGAGACCCTCCAATTATATTTACTTGGGGCAAGTGCTTCTATTCTTTGGTCTTACAATGCATGAGCTTACTTGTAGATAGGGCCTTGGGAAACAAAAGATGACGATTAATCATTGGAGGCCAATCCACATCTGATAGGTTCAACAGGTTTCCCTGGAACCTCTCTATAGAAGATTGGGGGAACCACTCTGTAGAATTTTCTTAAGATCAGATCAGATCAGTCCTCAGTCGTGTCCGACTCTTGCGCCCCATGAACTGCGCACGCCAGGCCTCCCTGTCCATCACCAGCTCCGGGGTCCTCAGACTCGCTCCATCGGTCAGTGATGCCTCCAGCCATCTCATCCTCTGTCGTCCCCTTCTCCTCCTGCCCTCTCCCTCCCAGCATCGAGTCTTCTCCATGGTCCTCTTCGCATGGGTGGCCAATCTGGAGTTCGCTTGCATCTTCCTTCAGTCCAGGATTGTCTCCTTCGTGGACTGGTTGGTCTTCTGCGTCCAGGGACTCTCAGGTCTTCTCCACACCACATTCAAAGCATCAATTCTTCGGCGCTCAGCCTTCTTCACTCCAGCTCTCACATCCATCATGACCACAGGAAGACCATAGCCTTGACTAGAATTTTCTTAGGTTTTTCTATTAGGTAAATTGTAGTATTGATACAAAAACACAGCAGGAGCCTAACGTACTTATTAGGGCTTCACTGGTGGCTCACAGGTAGAGAATCCACCTGCCAATGGGGGAGATGCAGGAGACATGGGTTCAATCTCTGGGTCGGGAAGATCCACCTGAGAAGGAAATGGCAACCTGCTCCAGTAGTCTTGCCTGGGAAATCCCATGGACAGAGAAGCCTGAAAGGTTACATTCCATGGGGTTGCAAAGAGTCAGACACAACTTGAGAGACTGAGCACTCACATGCCTACAATGTATCTATTACATATTTTGTAGGTGGTTAATATTTCTAGTTCACTTAGTCACAGGGTGGTTTGCACTTGGTATTCAGAAAAGTGATTCCAAATTATAAAACTGTCTCTGTATAAAACTTGGGTGAAGTTAAAAATCTTTTTCTTTTCTTTACACTGTTTTTTTTTTTTAACCAAATAAAAATGTCAGCACTTGCACATTGTAAGGTGATGATGATGAAGAGATTGTTTTTCAAAAATTATCCATGTTTTAAAGAATATAATTTGTACTTTTCTCTTTTTAAAATTGAAGTATAGTTGATTTAACATATTGTGTTAATTTCCCCCATACAACAAAGTGATTCCATAATACATTCTTTTTTATATTCTTTTCTATTATGGGTTATCACAGGATATTGAATAAAAAATCATCTTTATTATATGAAGCTCTTAATTGAACTTGATGTTCAGGAATGACTAATGGGCATGGCAGTATTCTCCAGTTTTCCTCCCTGGAGAATCCCATGGACAGAGTTCATAGGATTGCAAAGAGTTGGACATGACTGAAGCAACTTAACACATATGCACATAACATCCAGCTACAGAAATGAAATGTTACTTTCCAAACACACTCACTTACTCTTCAAAATGCATGTTGTTAGCTCTCATTATATTGCCAAGATGATGAGAAGGCTACATTTCAATTAAAGGAAACAGAAAACTTCTGGGTTGACAGAAGTAGGGCTGGCAATCTGAGGGCAGGGATGCTGTTTAACACAAGGAACTGGCATTTTCTTACTTCAGGAGCTAGTGACAGTCCTCAGGAGTCTCCGAGACAGTTTTGAAGACACAGAGGAAGAGAATAAGGTTTGCACTATAATCGCTGCAACTCCACCCATTTGAGGGGTAGAGAGAAGCCTCCTTTCCATTGGGCACTCAGGGAATATCTAATCACCACCAATCAGGGGAAGACAACCTCACATCATACCTAAAGGGTATTTTAGGTATGTTTCATTTCAAACATACTGTTTTACTTAACTTAGAATTATAGCTAGTTGTAAATACTCCACTTTGGAAATCAATATGCATTCTAAAACAATTGATTTCTTACTGTGCTCAGACTTTGCTCACATAACAAATCTTCCAGTTTTAACTAAGAAGCTGGGATGGGGTCTATGAAAGCTGCCAACATCTGGGAACAAGGTACAATCATCAGTAACAAGGGGGACCCTTAAGATCAGGCAGTCATGGTGCAATTACACTGTTCCTTCATTTCTTCACAGGGACAGAATTCTCTGACTCTGACCTCTTCCCACTTATAGCTTCCTAGAAATCACCCAACTACTCCACTGGCCCATCCTTACCATCTTCCTCTGACTCTCAATTGCATCTCTTAGCAAACTGAGACTCTGATCATAAATTTTCACCCAATTTAACCAATTTGTCTCCTGTTGATATAGAACTCCAAGTTCAACACAGAATGATAGAGTTGCCAGGCTGAGCAAATACAAAGTCAGTTAATGAATTGCAGATAGACAAGGAATCATTTTTCAAGTATGTCTTGAACAATACTGACTTATACTAAAATAATCAGAAATTCACATTCTTCTTCAGGGCTTTGGGAAGAAAACAGTCATTACTCTTCCTGGAAGTGTTTCTTCATCTTTTGTTCAGTGTCACTGTATGTCTTCTACATGTTCCACGGAGCTTCCTGGGTAGAGTTCATGTCAGACCGATCAATCCATCATCACCTTATCCTTCTTTCTTCACTTTTCTAAACTTTTTTAATCCTTCTCTTTTAATTTAACACTAGGGCCAACACCTCCCATGGCACTCTGATTGATGGTGAATGTTCATTCATTTACAGACCATGACAGTGTGCCAGGGACCACCGTGTAGAGGGGACTAGAAAGTTAAATCTGCTCATCATCTTGATTGTCTAAACCGTGAACACACTGACACCATTTCTGGGGTTTTTTTTTCAAAGGCAGAAAGAAAGTTGCCCATATTGTTCCTAATGCCATTCTCATTTCTGCTCCCTCTGAACATCTTGAGGGTTAACTAGTGATTCGGTTTATGGAAACTCACACAACTAGGTAAGACGGAGGAAAGCATGAAATGCAGTATGCGCTGCTCAGCACTTACTACCTACTTACCAGATGATGGAGGTGTAGATTTTCTGGAACTAGGTACTATGTCACCCAAACTGGATGATGAATTTCCTCCTGATTTACTGGAGTAAAGCAAAAGTTTATATTACAACTGACACTTATATCAGAGATGAAGACATTTGTACTGCTCAATTAACATGATTACTCATTATGTTTTTATTGAACTTTAAATCTGCCTTGCCTCCAAGGAGGCAAAGAGTAATTTCCCAGTGGGTTCCTGAAGCGCTTGAAACATCTGTGTCAAGGTCTCTTGTTTCAGATTCAAGGCTTAATTTGAAAAGGCCCTGAGAGACTGAGGAAAACTAGGGTACCTGCTGCACCCATCAAACTCTCTGCCAGGATTGCAAATAGATTAAGAGCAAAGATTTCCTTTGTTTCTCATTTTTAAGACTCTCGGAAGCAATGCATAGAACCCGCAAGCTAACACCCAAACTGGTTTCTTTTTCATTGGGTTCCTGCTCCTTTTTCTTGTACACCAGAAGCAGCTTGCTTCTTTTTTGTGTACCAAGATGTACAGTATTCAAGTGTTCATGAGCAATCTATTAAAAAAAAACCCAACAACACAGCAATAATAAAATTTGCCAACCTCTAAAACAGTGGTCCTCAACCTTTTTGGCATCAGGGACCAGTTCTGTGGAAGACAATTTTTCCAAGGAACAGAGGGTGTGGATTGGTTTTGGATAATTCAAGTGTGTTACATTTACTGAGTTCTTTGAGCAGGAGGTGGAGCTCAGGAGGTAATTCAAGTGATGGGGAGTGGCTGTAAATATAGGTGAAATTTCACTTGTGTGCAGCTCACCTTCTGCTATGGGACTTGGCTCCTGACAGGCCAGGGACTGGTACTGGTTCATGGCCTGGGGGTTGGGGATCCCTTCTCTAAAAGACACTTGAGAGAGCATGACAGTATTCCATGATTTAACTCTCAGAGTATACCTTGAACATTTCTCAAACATGGCTAACACGGAGGGTTCAACTTGGCTCATTTAGGACTGATCTGAACTTCAGAACTACCAAATTCTAAAGTTTGATATGAGACATGCTTTAATGTCTTAAAAACTTTGGAGTTAATATAAGATCAGTGACATTGATGTTTTTACCAGTGACCTGCATGCAAAATGATACACTACATGACCCCCTCACAGAGGTGGATGGAAAGGAATATTTTAAAAGAGTGACATGGAATTTCAGCAAGACAATCTCATGGCAAAACGTTTATTATCATTGCCAAGCCCAGGTCTAGTAGACATAATCTGCTACAGTGTCTATGTATCCAAGGGTGAGATTTTGTAAATATTTATATATGTTTAATATTTTATGAATATTCAGAAGAAAAGATAAATTCCACTAAAATACCAGTGACAGGCTGAATTTTGTTGCTACCATCCTGGCATTTTAATGTGTAAAAAAGACAAACATCAAAAGCTTTAAGCAACCACCAGAAGGCCTCTGTGGCTTTTTAAGGTTCTTAAAAGATACTCCAGCATGTTTAACAAGGACACCAGACACCATGTAAAAGTAGTAAAAAAGTGGTATTTAGAGAGGCCATTTCTGGCAGTTATTTAAAAGTACCCATTAGCAAGACCAAAACATTTTCTTCCAGAAATTTTTTTTTTCCCCTAAACTATTAAGTCTTTGAATTTATTCTACATTCTCTTTGAATTTTCATAACAAAGTATTATTTGAGTTGTGTAAAACTGTGACAAACAGTGCAAAGAGTCAAAATGTTCAGAATGCAAATTGGCCCTTCATGTTTAATTCCATAAAAATGTCATGTTCTTGAGCCAGGCTCCAATTCTACTGCTTTTGATTTTTGCTGATTTTTTTTTTCACTTACAAATCTGAGTTTTATAATACTGCTGAATTCTAGCTATGCCCTCAAAACAAAAGTATATTTAAAATGTTTGGAGACAAATGTAAAAACCTCTGAATAAGAAAACAAGAAAACAATATTTTCACCTACTTAGGCAAAAAAAGAGAAAAAAAAATACTAGCGAATGAAGATGGATGTTCCAAACCACAAAGCATCTTATATTTGACCCGTGTGTGGGCACTCCAAAAAAATTCTTGCTGACACTAAAATATGGTCTTTGACAAAGGATTTTTTGTCCTCATAGAAACAGATAAAACATAAACTTAGGAAACAAAAGCTTAGTGGTTTGCATTAAAGAAAAGACTTGCATATATCATATCCTTTCACTGGAAGAAGCAAATCGTGTTCCTGTACTTGTCTGCAAGGGGGTCATTTTCACATTTACTCCATATGCGAGGAGCCCTTCTAATGATTCTAGTAAAGGGCAAACAGCCTTAAGACTCCTAGGAAAAAAGATCATTTGGCCCTAGCTTATTACATAACTCATCTAATTGCTATCTGCAAGGACAATTTGAACTGCTTTCTTACCGAGTTTCTCTTTAAGTGTTAAGCAGTGGGTAGAACTGAAAATTGTTTTTCTTAAGTGAAAGTGAAACTCAGAGACCACAAGAGCTGCTCCTTGCTGGTCTCTGAGACTGTCATTTCTAAAACATCTTCCTACCATGCCAGGCAGCTCCGGATACTGGGATTAGTCACCACGATTGCCTAATGCCAGAGTATTTTCAGCAAGATTAGGACTTCAGAATTTCCTCTGCACTAAAGCCTGAATTTAATACTCTATGACCTTAGCTCTTTTATTTCCTTCATGGCAACACTTAATTTGATTTTCTCTCGAAGAGGATGAAAATGAGAGGCTGGGTAATGTTTTTAAAATACAGGATTTGTAATGCTTTCAGTAAACCGTATCACCAGTCTGAACTAAAAGAGCCCGAGAGTTATAAAATATTAGTGAATGGAGATGGATGTTCCAAACCACAAAGCATCTTCTATTTGACTTGTTTGTGGGTGCTCAAAAGAAATTCTTGGTGATACTAAAATATGGTCATTGACAATGGATTTTGCATCATTATAGAAACAAATACAATGTAAGTTTTCTAACACAAAATAAAGACTGGAGATTACAGCAAGCAACAGTTCTTGAATGGCTGTACAGTCTGAACTTTGACAGAAACACTTGATGTTTGTCACCTACCTGGAGTAGAATTTCCCTTGCTTGGCTCTCTGTTCATGCTGTAGCCTCATGTTTTCTAGCTTGACTGGGCTTGGAATGAATCCGATTTCACAGCCTTCTTTAACCAATCGCCCTATCCACCAGTCATTGTTAAATTTCTAAAGAGAAGATCAAAATTGTTCAGATCAGTGCACAGAAGTTAAATGATTCTTCACATCCTTTATCTTCCCGGTTAACTTTTTTTAGTGGAGAGAAATATTATGGCAATTGCAGAGAACTCTGCCTCAAATATCACAAGTCAAGAAACCTGTAGGTTCAGGTGTTGAGTATGCTAAAAATGAAGTATTTTCGGGATGCTCAACAATCCACCTCTGGCTTGACTCTGCCTTCACTTTCCTGACCGTGAGATTTTCCTGAATTCCATTGCAGCTGCTGGCACCCCGAGGAGGGTAAACTCTTCCTATTCAAAGATTAACAGCTCTGCCTGACAAGGGACCATTAGGAACTAGGGAATGTTACAGAATGTCTTCCTCTTGTATAATCAGAGTAGTTAGAAGTATTATGAGTGAAAAATACTGAAATTCATCTGAAATATCTGATGTCAGAGCAAAATTTATCTTTGTTGCAAACAGGTGTATAATGAGCACAATCTGGTGTTCACAAATGATTTCTCGACTTATGTGAATGTTGGTAATTTCTCTCTTGTGCCTGGAATATTTATCCTATACCTTTAGGATCTGGTTTGATGTTCCTCAGATGAACAGTATTTTTCAAGCCTATTCTAGAACATTTCTGTCAACTACAAACTGGCACTTGTCATCTACCTCTGCAAGGACCAAATCATGTGCTGTTGCAGCCACTGACTTTCAACACTCCCTGAAAGGACTTCAGGGTGGAGAACAGAAATGAGGCACTCTGTGCTTTGAAAAAACTGGCAGAACAGGTCTTCAGATAGATATTTTCAGGAGCTGATTTTATGAGCCTAATTCTTACATCTCCTTATATCTAGGAAAGCACTAAAGCTCTTCCTGGTGATGACTGCTCCTCATGACTAGCAGAAAGCTTCTGCAAAAATATGTGCTTGATTGCATGTACTTCTCCTTCACCAAAATCAAATAGATACTGGCCTTCTTGCCTGTCTCTTTGGAGCAGTTTCTCAGAGCTATCCAAGGTGCTGTCTCCTGGGCTACAGTCCTCATTTTGGCCCAAACAAAACTTAATTTGTAACTCTTATGTTGTGCTTTTTTTTTTTTTCTTTTTTAAAGTCAGCATTTCAAAGAAGAAAATCCATTCTGTTTTTCTTTTCTAAGTATCAGCCCTTGGGATGGGAGCCTTTACAACTTTCTGTTGTAAAGTGAAAATTAAGGCTTGTTGTACTTCTGAGAATTTTTTCTGTTTTTCCTTCCTAGCCAAGGGACTTCCTTCCCTGGTGGCTCAGATGGTAAAGAATCTGCCTGCAATGCAGGAGACCCAGGTTCAATCCCCGGGTTGGGAAGATCCCCTGGAGACGGGAATGGCTACCCACTCCAGTATTCCTGCCTGGAGAATCCCATGAACAGAAGAGCCTGGTGGGCTACAGTCCAATGGGGTCACAAAGAGTCAGATATGACTGAGCGACTGACACTTTAACTTTTAATTTTTCCTAGCTGAATAGAAATAACAGCTCTTTTGAAAAGTTAAAGAAATGGTAGGCTCTGTATTCTCTAGGCTCTTTCAATGGCAGTCATCACCTCTTTTGCTCATGGCCTTTAGTGCCTGAGCAGTTACACTGACATATGTTCCCTAGGACACACTGCTCCCTGGATGGAAGTGTTCCAATGGTCAATTCCTACAGGTTCAAGAAAGTCTCATGCTCCCAGCCTGAGAGCATCATGGAGGGGAAATCTCTGGCAGAGCAGGCTTTGATAAATGTTGACTCAAAATAAACCTTAATTAAGAGTGAATTTTTTTCCAATTTACAGACTGACTCATTGTTAACAGAAGGTGGAGGCTTTTGGCATGGTGGAAAAAGGATGTTCCTGATATCTATTTCTTGTCTCACTGGCTCTAATTCCATCCATTTCTCCTTCCCCTATAGTAATTCACCACCAAAGAAGGAGAAAGTGCACTAGCGGTCTGAGTTTAAACCTTGTTAGCAGAGAGAAGAGACTGTGAATTCTAGATACTATTATTAAACTCTCCCCAGATGCTTAAACTTGGGACATGAGAGGCAAATGACACATGGTCAAGGTTAAACATTAAAAGAAAAAGTACAGGTTAAGTATAAAAAAAGGATCATCTACTCCAGTGGTTCTCGCTTTCTGGGTCACAGAGCCCAGGGGAGCCTTGAGGTTATTCCAAGAAGCCTGTGACTTTTTTCTTCTTTAAAAAGATTATATTTATTTTGGAAAAGGTTGAGAGGCACTGATTTCATGTGTACGTTATATAATCACAGCTGTACACGTGCTATTTCATAGCAATGAGAAGTAAGAAGTGATACTTCAAGGTAAAAAAAAAAAAAAACCCATGCAGCTAGAAATTGCAGTTACTCTCCTTACTTCCTTAACATGCAGAAAATCTTTTGCTTCAAATGAGATGGCCATGCCTGGCACGGGAACATCGTCTTCGTGGGCTGCACTGTAGCTGACATTTGTCCGAACTGCAAATGCAACGGGCTTTGTCTAAAATGGAGAAAGGGGGGAAAAATTAAAAAAAGAAACAAGTGTTCCTTCTCTTTCCCCCCTCAAAATACAAACATACACGGAATAACGGTTGTCACAGTTGTTTTTCCTCGATTTGGTTCTTTATCACAAAAGACCATCTTAGTATTTCCAACATGGGGAACCTTTGGGCGCTCAGCCACATACAATCATTTCTGAACTAGAAAAAGGCCATTGTGTTTTATGAAAGCACTCCAAGCAATGGAAGCAAAGATGAACTACTGAAATATGTGTTTACAACATAAAAACTTGTAACAAATGGAAATCAGGAAACATACATGGGGTTGAAATGCCAAGTTCTTGTGTTTCAGTGAAATAGAGTTGGCCACTGCCATATCCACCCCAAAATCTACTTTAATTAATAATAGAAGATGGAACTTCCCTAGTGGCCCAGCGGTTAAGAATCCATCTTCCAATATAAGGGACTCTGGTTTGATCCCTGGTTGGGGAACTAAGATCCTACATGCTATAGGGCAACTAAGCTCTCATGCCACAACTAAGACCCAATGCAGTCATAAATTTAAAAAAAAAAATTTTTTTAATGACATAATTCCAAAACATACTATGTTTTGCATGAAGAGAGAACCAAGGAATATATCTTATAACTATTAAAAACTATATTCATGGCTGCTGGGTATCATGAAAGCAATGACTTTCTATTCTAATATTTGTCCTCCTTGAGTTTTCTGTCACTAAAGATGATTTAACATTTAATAAGTTATTTTTCATTATTTGATGCTTTGCAAATTTACAGATACATTTTGTCCTCTATCAAGCAATACCTGCTTAATCACAAGGTTAAAAAAAAAAGGTAAACTCAGAAATAGTGAAAAGAGGTAGAGTGAAAAGTGCTCTAACTAGCTAGCACTGGGTTTCTTTCACAATGTGGGCAGGTGGGTTTCTTCTGAGCTGTTTCTCCCTATTCAAAGAGCTCTTCATCAGGACTGCTCATGAAGGATGAGGGGGAACTGGAACAGAAAGAACCCATCTTCACTTCTGAATTTTCCATAGTTAATCTGTTCTAGCTGACTACTGTCTGGGTGAGGGCTGAGTTTAGAAGAGCCATGGTTACGTAGATTCATCCACAATACGCAGAAAGGAGGTCCAGATTCTAGATAAAGGCACAGTAGACAGGAAGGGGACTGAAAGGCAGGAAAGCCAATTCGTGACATCCATTATGAATTTTAATAATAGAAGAGGGCTGTTCCTTGTATGGAAATATGAACTTTAAAGAAGAACAGTAAAAGTTGCCTAATAGTTCTACCACTGAAACACAATCCTGTTTTTTTTTTAAATTATTTATTTTTACCTGGAGGATAACTGCTTTACAATGTTGTGTTGGTTTCTGCTGTACAACAGCTGGAATCAGCCATAGGTATTCATATGTCCCCTCCCTCTTGAGCCTCCCTCTCTCCCCACCCACCCCTCTAGGTCATCGCAGAGCACTAAGCTGAGCGTCCTGTGCTAAACAGCAGCTTCTCATTAGCTAGCTATCTTACACATGGTAGCATATATATGTCAATGTGTGACAATGTGAAGGGTATTTCAGGGGAAAAATGGAAATATCATTTTAAATAATATATAAATTTGTTTCCCATAGCTATAACCATAATGTACCTAATTCATATCCAATTCTTAAAGTAACATAGTAGTTTTTTATGTGATACACTTCTTTTTACTCTACCATTTTAAAAATTACCTCTATAATTCAACCCCTTTTTCGATGTTTAGGTTTAGCGGCTTTTTCATTATGATAAATATTCTGCTTTGAAAAATCTTTGTACAAAAAGCCTCTTTCTATTTAGGATTCTCTCCTTGGGATAGATTCCCAGAGGTAGTATGAGTAAGCCATGAGTTATCAAGACCTTTTAAAATTCTATTCCAAACTACTGTCCAAATGGGCTCTGCCATTTTAAACTGCAATATATGTTGGTGCCCTTGTCCCTAAGATGCAGTTTTAATTAGACTCAGTTTTACTACTAGAAATAGGATTTTCTTGAGTATAATCAATCCACTATTGGAGAGAGTTTCTGATCCCTAAAATATAAATCCAAGATTTTTTTTTTTTAATGACACGATTTCTCATCTCTCTCAGGGACTTCTTAAAAATTTCTTGGAGTATACAGAATTTAAGTGTAGCACGTACACACACACACACACACACACACACAACACATACATTTAAACCACTGGAAGACCTAAATTTTGAATGTACAACTCTATATAGGATCCCATGAAAATCTCTTCTCTTTTTCTCAATGACCAACTTTTCAGACACTGGAGTGGTAGGAAGACGGAACACTGAGAAAAGAAAAATACAGAGGTGGTGAAGGTTAGCCTATAATAACCAGGACAACAGATGATGAGTTTATGTTCTTAGATTAAGATTACAGTTCAGAGTGTGACTCCCCACCTGGCTCACCTCCTACGACCAACCATGCTTCCCTTGGATAAGGAGCTTTACACAGCAAGCCGTATAGGAGCCCAGCTGGCAGGTTGAGGGGGATGGATTATGGGCAGTTCTGAGGCCACAGGACTTGATTTTTCCCACAATCTAAAGCTCCAGGAGAAGGCAATGGCAACCCACTCCAGTACTCTTGCCTGGCAAATCCCATGGACGGAGGAGCCTGGTGGGCTGTAGTCCATGGGGTCGCTAAGAGTCGGACATGACTGAGCGACTTCACTTTCACTTTTCACTTTCATGCATTGGAGAAGGAAATGGCAACCCACTCCAGTGTTCTTGCCTGAAGAATCCCAGGGACAGGGGAGCCTTGTGGGCTGCCGTCTCTTGGGTCGCACAGAGGCGGACATGACTGAAGCGACTTAGCAGCAGCAGCAGCAAAGAAGCTCCATTGGCATCTTGGAAGCCTGGCCCATGGAAGGCTTACCTAAGCGCCGGTCAGAGATATGTTTTAAGTTTATAGTAGGAGCAATTACTATTTTTTCATAGTCTTCTAGAATCACTAGACCTAAGGCTGTCAGAAAATAATTATTGTTAAGTAGGAGATCATTAACTAAAAAATCTCTTTGGATCCAGCAATTCCACTTCTGGGCATATATCCAAAGAAAACAAAATAACTACGTCAAAGAGATATCTAGACTCTTAACGTTCATAGCAGCATCATTCACAATAGTCAAGACATGGAAACATCCTAAGTGTCCACCAACAGATGAATGGATAATAGAGATGTGAGATATATATGCACACACACAGGAATACTATTCAGCCTTGAGAAAGAAGGAAATCCTGCCATTTGAAACAACATGGATGGACTTGGAGAGCATTAGGCTAAGTGAAATAAGAGAAAGACAGTCTGCTTTCACTTATATGTGGAAGCTCAAAAACAAAACAAACCCCCTAATCTCTGGTCATAAAGTAGGAAAAAAGAATTATCACAAATTTATGGCTTTCTTTTGAGCTTGCCTCCCAAACAATAACTTAATGAGTTAAGAGTGAAGCTAATCCTTTTAATGGCTACAACAATGTTTACATACAGTTAATTAAAAATGTGCTAATGATGGAATATCTACTGTTAAAAAGCAAAATGAAATTCATTCAAATAAGAATAAAAATAGAATTATTATAATGATTAATAGTAACTTGAATTTTCAGGCATCAATTTCTTCATTTCTTAATAATTTCTTAATGCATTTTATTAATGTAAATAGCAAATTATGTTTTTCCATTTTCATTCAGAGACCATTAATAGTTAATAACATATAAAGGAAATCCATAGTTTGTTGTCAAGTCTACAATGGATTTTTCTTAAATATGAAGGACTTCCAACTTGAAGTATTTTTTAAAGAAATTGAAAAGTGTAAAGAATTTAAATGACCCAGATGTCTATTATAAGAGACTGCAGAAAAGAGAGCTTAAAACTTTAATGAGTTTCTGATCCATTTTCCTGTACATAATAATTTCCTATAAAACTTGCTATGCTTTTCTATGATTTTAAATGACTCAAGTAGGACTATAACCATTGAGTCTTACAATGGAATTACTCAGACAAAGATATGGTGAGGTACTTTCAGAAAGATCAGAGCTTTCTGCTTTATTAATACTTACCTATCATCGATCTTTTAAAAAATCTTTGGTAATTTATTATAAAGTATCAAGGGTAGTCTGAGAATTCTTTAATAGCAAACCAAAGCAAACCACAGTGACAAAAAGAATGTAATGACCATTTATGTATCCTGGTAACTGAACACTGAATCAGACTGAATAAGCAAATAATCACAGATTTGTCATAAAATAAAATTTACATATGTAGTTAACTAATTTGAGAAATTCAAGTTTCCTGTCTAAAATGGATTAATTTAATGAATATTTATTAAGTACATGCTTACTATCTCATGTTCTTACCCTCACAAAGTTTAACCTATATTCCAGTAGAGGAGATATCATAAAGCAAGATAGTTGATGATTTTAAATAAGGAATAAAGTAATATGAATAGAGTGGCCACGAGCAGAAGATGGACTGGCAGTGTGAAATGAAGTATTTAGGGAAAGCCTCTTTTGAGTTTTCAATTATCTCTTTATTCACCCACCCACGCATCTATCCATCCACCCACCCACCTATCTGTTCATCCATCCATCCATTATTTGTGTGCCAGGCACTGTTTTGGACAGTTGGATTACATCAATGACCAACAGAAACTAAGATTCCCTGCCCTCTAAGGGCTTACATTCCAGAGGGGGAGAGGCAGATTATGAATAATAGACATAATAATTAAATAAAGTATATAAGATGTTAGAGACAAATTCTGTGGAAAACATGGTAGGGAAAGCCAGGGTGCCAGGTGACGGGGCAGGGACAATTTTCCATGGTAGTATATGTAGCCTGCCTTGAGGAGGTAACATTTGGACAGAAGCATGAAGAGGTGAGAGAATGCAGGTGCCTGAACTCCAGGCAGAGGGAAGAGCCAGTGCAGAGGCCCTAATGTGGGAGCAGGTCAGAGGAGCTCAGACAGGACAAGGAGCTTAGAATGGCTGAGTGGGGGGGACCAGGGAAGCTAACAAAAGATGAGGTCAGAGCTCTCGATACCTGACTTTGAAGCTCAGAGTCAAGATGCGTGGCTTTTACTCTAAGGGAGATGAAAATCACTGGAGGGTTGTCAGCAGAGGAGTGATGTGGTCTGACATGTTAAAAGGAATGTGATGGCTGTTGAACTGAAAAGAAGATTTGGGGACTTTGAAGTAAAAACAGGGGAATCAGTTGGAGATGCTCACAGTAACTCACGTGAAGAGATGATGGTAGTTAAATCAGAGCAGCAGCAATAGAAGTGGTTTAAAAAAAAAAAAAAGGTCCAATTCTGGATATGTTTTTAAAGTAGAATCAACTAAATCTGCTGATAGATTTGATAAGGGTGTGAAAGAGAGCTGACAGTGATGCCAAGGGCTTTGGGTCTGAGCTTATGAGAAGGATAATGTACTCATCAAGTGATACACAGGGGAGGGCTAAGTGCACAAGAGGCAAAAATAAAAAATTTTACATTTCCTTTAAATCGAAGTATAGCTGACTTACAACATTATATCAGTTTCAAGTGTGCAATTAGTGATTCAATATTTTTATAGATTATACCAAAGTTTTACATGCTTTGAATGTGTAAAGCTTGAGATGATATGAAACATCCAAGCAGAATTTGGAAGAGGGCTCAAGGTCTGAAAGTTTGACAGAAAGATCCGGGCTAAAGACACAAGGTGGCAGGGACTTCTCTGTCCGTCCAGTTGTTAAGACTCTGTGTTTCCACTAAAAGGAGCGTGAGTTCAAGCCCTGTTCAGGGAACTAAGATCCTCCATTTTTTGTAGCATGGTAAAAAAAAAAAAAAAAAAGATATAAGTTGGTAAGTTTGGATGATACTGCCAAGGAAATCAACATACATGAGGGCACTCCAACTACAAAAGTGCCTCAGCTTCCAAAGAGTGGAGAACAACTGCAAAGTGGATAATGACTCCTGAATGACACTTTCTAGGAGGTAAGTGTCTCGAGGAGCAGGAAGTGGTCAACTGGGTCAGATACTGCTCATCAGTCATATACTGAAGGCTGGCACCTGCCACATGGATTCACAACCTGGAGGTCGTTGTTGACAAGAGCTCACTCAGCTGCTTGCTGGAGATAAAGTCCTATTGGAGTTAAAAGAGATTAAAAGGAGAGGAACTGGATACATTAAGTATAGACAATTCTTTTAAGGAATTTTTCAACAAAGGGAAGAAATAAATGGGGTGACTGGTGGTAGGAAAAGTGAGTCAAGATTTTTTTTTTTCATTTAAAGTAGGAGAAATAACAAATATCAATACTGATGAGAATGAGTCAGTAGAGAGGGAAAAAAAATATGTGATGATCTATGAACCAGAGGACAGAAGTGCTAGAACAGTTTTTGCTTTGGCAGAGGAGGCAGTGAGATCCAGTGTGTAAGTGGAGGACAGGGCCCCCGACAGAGGCAAGGAGGCAGCATGAACAAGGGCAAATTCTGGCCACAGAGGTGATGCGATGTCCTCCTCTAATTGTTTCCCCTTTCCCAGTGGATCAGGAAGGTAGGAGTAAAGACAGGGCAGAAGGTACTGGAGGTTTTAGAAGAGAAGGAAAAACTCAGTGAAGTAATCCAGAGTGTGGAAGACTAAATGAACAAGGGAAGTAACTACGGTGGGACCGCCAAGCAGGACTAAAGCCCACTTGAGAGTCAAGGTCATGGATTTATACGAAGCTAGGCATGCCATGTGGGAATGTCATGAGCATCATCACAGAGATAACAGATTTAAAACCATTGTCCCTCAGTTTTAAAAGATCATAGCCTTAATGACCTACTGCATAGCACAGGGAACTCTGTTTTATGTTATGCGGCAGCCTGGATGGGAGGGGAGTTTAGGGGAGACTAGACACATGTATTCGGAGAAGGCAATGGCACCCCACTCTGGTACTCTTGCCCGGAAAATCCCACGGACGGAGCCTCGTAGGCTGAAGTCCATGGGGTCCTTGAGGGTCGGACACGACTGGGCAACTTCACTTTGACTTTTCACTTTCATGCATTGGAGAAGGAAGGAGGGAGGGGCGGGAGGAGGAGGAGACAACAGAGGATGAGATGGCTGGATGGCAACCCACTCCACTGTTCTTGCCTGGAGAATCCCAGGGACGGGGGAGCCTGGTGGGCTGCCGTCTTTGGGGTTGCACAGAGTCGGACACGACTGAAGTGACTTAGCAGACACATGTATTGGAGAAGGAAATGGCACCCCACTCCAGTGTTCTTGCCTGGAGAATCCCAGGGATGGGGGAGCCTGGTGGGCTGCTGTCTATGGGGTCGCACAGAGTCGGACACGACTGACGCGACTTAGCAGCAGCGGCAGACACATGTCTATGTATGGCTGAGTCCCTGTACTGTCCCCCTGAAACTATCACAACACTGTTAACTGGCTATATTCCAATATAAAATAAAAAGTTAAAAAAAGATAATGGCCTTAAAACTACCATTCCCCATCTTGTTTTGAATTTTCTACAGCAATTTCATAGATGTGTCTATTACAGTATATATACAAATGAAGTTTATATATTTGGGAACATTTTAACCTACTTTCCTGAGATGATCTTTCAACTAGGTTATAACCCTTTTCAGGCAAATGATTTATATTCCTATTTATTTTTTATGCCAACCTCCAAGCCTTTACCAAAGTGCTGCTGCTGCTAAGTTGCTTCAGTCGTGTCCGACTCTGTGCAACCCCATAGATGGTAGGCCACCAGGCTCCCCCGTCCCTGGGATTCTCCAGGCAAGAACACTGGAGTGGGTTGCCATTTCCTTCTCCAATGCAGGAAAGTGAAAAGTGAAAGTGAAGTCACTCAGTCGTGTCGGACCCTTAGCGACCCCATGGACTGCAGCCCACCAGGCTCCTCTGTCCATGAGATTTTCCAGGCAAGAGTACTGGAGTGGGGTGCCATTGCCTTCTCCGTACCAAAGTGCTGCTACTGCTACTGCTAAGTCGCTTCAGTCGTGTCCGACTCTGAGCGATCCCATAGACAGCTGTCCCTGGGATTCTCCAGGCAAGAATACTGGAGTGGGTTGCCATTTCCTTCTCCAATGCATGAAAGTGAAAAGGGAAAGTGAAGTCGCTCAGTCGTGTCCGACTCTTAGCGACCCCATGGACTGGAGCTCACCACACTCCTCCGTCCATGGGACTTTCCAGGCAAGAGTACTGGGGTGGGGTGCCATTGCCTTCCCCGTACCAAAGTGCTAGGTATACATTAATAATGGTTAAAGGACTGAACTAAAGGATTGATTCCTTTCTGTTAGAGGAATCAATCATCAGGAGCTTATCCAGCACCTACTCAAGGCAAAGTTCTGTTACCATGGTTCCAGGGCCCACAAAAATCAAATGGATGAATCATTACAGAACTATGGTTGGTCTCATTAGGATTTTGTTTTATATGATTAATATGCATATATGTAAGTGCAAGTTTACACATATATTTATGAAATTGAAAATAGCTATATTAACTAAGAATCAAGCAAAGAAGCAAATGTTTAAAACAAAATTTGAAATAGTATCTCCTTAAACACCACTGAAATGAGTTACAATCCTGATATAAGTTAAATTTACTTATAAAGCAAAAGATAAGGAATATTTGATTTTTCCCTTTTTCATAGATGATTGAAAAGTAGATGTTTGGGGGGGGAATAATGGTAATCCTAAAATATTATCAGATCAGATCAGATCAGTCGCTCAGTCGTGTCCAACTCTTTGCGACCCCATGAACTGCAGCACGCCAGGCCTCCCTGTCTATCACCAACTCCCAGAGGTCACTCAGACTCACATCTATCGAGTCAGTGATGCCATCCAGCCATCTCATCCTCTGTCGTCCCCTTCTCTTCCTGCCCCCAATCCCTCCCAGCATCAGAGTCTTCTCCAATGAGTCAACTCTTCGCATGAGGTGGCCAAAATACTGGAGTTTCAGCTTTAGCATCATTCCTTCCAAAGAAATCCCAGGGCTGATCTCCTTCAGAATGGACTGGTTGGATCTCCTTGCAGTCCAAGGGACTCTCAAGAGTCTTCTCCAACACCACAGTTCAAAAGCATCAATTCTTCGGCGCTCAGCCTTCTTCACAGTCCAGCTCTCACATCCATACATGACCACAGGAAAGACCATAGCCTTGACTAGGTGAACCTTTGTTGGCAAAGTGATGTCTCTGCTTTTGAATATGCTATCTAGGTTGGTCATAACTTTCCTTCCAAGGAGTAAGCGTCTTTTAATTTCATGGCTGCAGTCACCATCTGCAGTGATTTTGGAGCCCCCAAAATTAAAGTCTGACACTGTTTCCACATCTATTTCCCATGAAGTGATGGGCCAGATGCCATGATCTTCGTTTTCTGAATGTTGAGCTTAAAGCCAACCTTTTCACTCTCCACTTTCACTTTCATCAAGAGGCTTTTGAGTTCCTCTTCACTTTCTGCCATAAGGGTGGTGTCATCTGCATATCTGATGTTACTGATATTTCTCCCAGCAATCTTGATTCCAACTTGTGTTTCTTCCAGTCCAGCGTTTCTCATGATGTACTCTGTATATAAGTTAAATAAACAGAGTGAAAATATACAGCCTTGACGTATTCCTTTTCCTATTTGGAACCAGTCTGTTGTCCCATGTCCAGTTCTAACTGTTGCTTCCTGACCTGCATACAAATTTCTCAAAAAGTAGATAAGCTCTTGCAAAAGTGTTTTGGGGAGTGAATAATGGTAATCCTTAAAATATTATATTCACCTTAAAAACTGAATTGAAATACATTATTTCTAAGTGCTGAAATCAGGCAGTACTCAAAGTACAAAATCAATGTGTGTGGTGAAGATCAGAATAATAATGATACGTAGATCTATCTTTCTAGGTAGGAAGACATATAGCACCTTTCCCGTTTGTTTATCAGAGAGCTCATCACTTTGGATCTGAAGTCATATAAAAGATTAATATAAACTTACCAAAGGAGAAAGTGAAAGTGAAGTTGCTCAGTCGTGTCATACTCTCTGTGACCCCATGGACTGTAGCATACTACGCTCCTCCATCCATGGGATTTTTCAGGCAAGAGTACTGGAGTAGGTTGCCATTTCCTTCTCCAGGGGATCTTCCCAGCCCAGGGATCGAACCCGGGTCTCTTGCATTGTAGGCAGACGCTTTACCGTCTGAGCCACCAGGGAGGTCATCAAAGGAGAAATTCTATACAAAGAAGAGAGATATAATCTGCAATTTTGGTGCAGTCTGCCATCATTTAGTAAAGCCTTCTCTGGACTTCCCTGGTAGAGCAATAGGTAAGAATCCACCTGCCAATGCAGAAGACACGGTCTGGGATGATTCCATATGCCACGGGGCAACTAAGTCTCATGCCACAACTACTGAGCCAGTGCTCTAGAGCTGGGGAGCCATAGCTACTGAGCCCATGCACCACAACTACAGAAGCTTGCATGCCCTTTAGTCTGTGATCTGTAAAAAGACAAGCTACAACAGTGAGAAGCTCAGGCACCACAACTAGAGGGTCGCTCCTGACTGGCCCACGAGAGAAACACCTGCATGCAGCAATGAAGACCCAGCGCAGCCATAAAAACAAAACTCCACTTTCAATAACAGGGTACTGGCTTCATTTTCCCCGTGGAGCTGTCTCTCCCGAGAATGGCATCTTCAAAAGGCACTGCAGCTCCTCCAGTTCACTGGGGAAGAAACCAATATGGCGACAAAGTGCTGCACTTTATTTATTCTGGGTTATAAAATAGCTGTCTCCCAGCCTGAGAAGAAAGGTGAAGTCGTTTTCAATTAAGTCAGCCTCTTAAGAAGAACAGAACTGTCTGTATTCAATTTTACTATTGATTAGTCTTACCAAGCAGGAGAATTGTAGTTCTTAAGTTATTTAGAATCTCATGGTATAAATTCAGGAGCAAGCAAGTTTTATTTTAGGCATGCTGTACAAAAAAAAAAAAAAAAAAAAGAAGAAGAATAAAAAACTAAAATGCCTCAATTTGTTTTTTCTTCAGTTGTTATGGACTCAGTGTTTGCTTAGAGATGGTCATAAGGGTGTGGCCCTCATCCGATGGGATTGCTATCCTTACAGGAGAAAGAGGAGACCCCAGAGGCCTCAGAGGAAAGGCCACGTGAAGACACAGGGAGAAGGTGGCCACCTATAAGTCAAAGTGAGAGGCCTCACCAGAAACAGTCTGTGATCAGAACTCTGAGAATATCCATTTCTGCTGTTGAAGCCACATGCAGACAATGCCATTTTGTTATGGGAGCCCAAGAAGACTAAACAGTTGCCTTCAGCAAATCAATATGGGGGGGTCTATATTGCTAATGAAATACACAAGTTTAATCTATAATATTTTGATATCAAAGTCATTTGCAGCCAAAGATTACTTTGTTATCCAAAATTCCTATATACTTTTCAGAGAAAATCAGGAAAATGTCAAGTCAATCAAAATTCACTCCTTGGGACTTCCCTGGTGGTCCAGTGAAGAATATGCCTTGCAATACAGGGTACATGGATTCAATCACTGGTCGGGGAATGGAGATCCCACATGCCATGGAGCACCTAAGCCTGTGCACCACAACTACTGAGTCTGTGTGTCACAGCTTGAGAGTCTGTGCACCTCAAGGAAAGATCCTGCATGATGCCACGAAGATTCCATGTGCTGCAACTAAGACCCAGACCAGCCAAATAGATAAACACTAAAGAAAAAATTCACTCCTTTTTTTCTAACACATCTTAGCATCTATTTTGTTTAAAATCCAACACTGCAAACTTCACAGGGCAGGATGCTACAGGATACAGGGTTCCTTCCTTAAGCCCATCGCGATCCTAGCCGGGAAACTTGTGTCTACAGCAGACCCAGCAGCTTCAGCTAAGGCAGCTGATAAGAGGCTGGGTTCAAACATACCTGTTCACTCTCTTTAGCTCTTGGTTGGCTACATTTTTGGTACAGCTGCTACCTCCAACTCCCGAATAACAACCTGACATTTCCATTCATTCTTTTTGCTTACCTGTTAAAATTTCACCCATGTGGCTGTCCCAATTTTTAGTTGGTTTTCCCTAATTTATACTATTTCTATTTTTCTGAAAGAGTAAAAACTTAAAAAACAAAAAGCGTGGTGGTGGAAGATCATCTCGGCAGGGACTGGGCACAATGGTCTATGAAACACCTCAGTCCACAATGGGCAGCTCAGAATCATCCAGAATATCTAACTCCAAGTGGTTTTTTTTTTTTTTTTACATGTCGCCACCATGGTTCTCCTTACTATTTTTATTCCACGACAAGGAAAGGACTGAAAGAATTAAGAGGAATCAACAGGGGTATCCCTTCCAAACTACTGCTTTGCATTTAAAACTGTTATAAAAATGTCTATTCTGTACTGATTTAGAAAATTATACACTACAAAGAATACCCCAGGGAGCATTCTAAACAAGTGCAAGGAAAGCCTTTACAAAGTACAGGCTAACAAATAGGGAGAGACACATTATATTTTGTTGTAATTCTGTAATCTTCACTTTCTTCTTCCCTCCAATAGCTGTGATTTCAGTTAAGGCCACACAGTTCTAGGGATCCAAATCTAGGCAAGTCTATTGTGTACTGACTTTGTTATTGTTTGTTTCACACTGAGTGTTCTGTTTTTCTTCAGTAGAAAAAAAAAAGAAAACAACCTTCAAAAAACCAGAGCAGAGTATCTCCAGGACCAAAACCAAATGTTTTGGCAGGGAATGAATCAGTGCAGAGAGTTGTGGGTGGCAAGTTCTGAACATGAGACCATGTCTGGTCACTCTCTGGACACTTTAAAAATGTATGTTGCTACCCATACTTATTGGTTTAAGATTTTCCCAAGCTTTGTGACTAACTAGCACTGTGCTTGAGAGGGTAGAACAGCATCCTGAAGGAATCCAAATTGAAAGAAGGCAGAAAGCAGCTTAAAGGGTGAATATTCTTCTAATCATGACAAATGCTGAATATTAACTGGGTTGTGTTTTTAGATGCAAAGTTATAATTTGAACACCTACCATTAAACTCTGACAATATCTATGTTCCAAGATAAAATGAGGCATATAAAACTTTCCAAGGTTTTAAAATTATGTATTTATTTTTGCCTCACTGTGTACCACGTGGGATCTTAGTTTTGCTGATCATGACTTGAATCCGCATCCCCTGCAGTGGAAATGCAGAGTCTTAACCACCAGGTCACCAGGGAAATTCCTCAAGGCTTTATTTGAGCAAACATCGAAACAAATCAGGTAGCACCAAACCAAAAGTGTTGAGGGGCATTCCAACCAACAGGACGAGGCGTTCATAGAGAAAATACAGCAGCAAAACAAGGAACTCATGTGATTGGCTACAGCTTTAGTGGTTGTCTTGTTTGGGAAAACCTGGTTGGCTGTTTGTGATTGACTGTACTTAAATTTTATTTTCTGGGTGAGCATGCAGTTAGAAGTACAAGGCTCTGGCTTAGGTGTGCTTACTGAGGTTATCAAGTCATTAGAGATACCTGCCTAATGGCCTCCTGGTTTAATTACTTTAACACTTGTAGTTACTCTAAAGATTGTTGGTAAAGGCATCTCAAAGATCTGCTCAAGACATTTTCAGTCGAGTCGGGGATATATCCAACTTCCCCATGACTTTCTGTTGAGTCAAGGTTTCAGAGAAAGCAGATGGTTACTGGATACAAATAATGTATTAACTTTGACTTACTTAAGCATATCCGTGGCAATAGAAAGATATGGCTTAGCTTGGTAAACAGACTTATTTTCTCAAATATTATTAGACCACAATAACTAAGAAATGTTTAATTCATTGTGTACTTACTACATAGAAACAACTGAGTTTAAAAGCCTTTTTTTAAATCTCCATAAAAATCTTATACTCGTGAGTCTAATCAGTAAGGATCCAGGATTCAAATCAAGGTATTTTGGGGCTACTAAAGCAGATGTTCTTATGGACACTGTATTGTTATCAAGACAGACTACAGCT
Organism: Tragelaphus eurycerus; assembly: GCA_935064755.1. NCBI lineage: Eukaryota > Metazoa > Chordata > Mammalia > Artiodactyla > Bovidae > Tragelaphus > Tragelaphus eurycerus. Next base: position 428,399 of record CAKXYN010000254.1, on the reverse strand, counting down.
CTTCTTTAACACCTTCATTTTCATTTATTTCTACTCATTCTTAAATTTTCCCACAATTCCTATTACATGTCATAATATCCCATGACAATACTGTACAGGTGACTTATTTCATAACTTCTCATAAAGTTTCACTTATTCATATTTGCACCTACTTTTCAAATAATTTAAATTCAGTGTTCTTTCATTACAGCCTCTACACTTGTTTATAGTTTTTCATTGAAATTCTTATCCTCCACCAAATACACCCAACTGAACTATTCCTTTAAAAAATCTTACTGCAAAACAGTGAATCAGAGAAAGAAAAGGTCATCTATAATTCAATCTCTTAACATTTTAGAGATGATACACAAGCTTTTAGAAAACAAAAATACTAGTGCGTCTCCAGTAGTCCCTTTGATTCGGGCACTATTCCCACCCCACTCAGGAAGGCTCCACCCTCATGACCTCATCACCTCCCTGCTTAATAACTTCACTCAGTGGGGTTTCAAGATTAAGATTTCAAAAATACTAGTACGTCTCCAGTAGTCTCTTTGATTCGGGCACTATTCCCACTCAGGAAGGCTCCACTCTCATGACCTCATCATCACCTGCCTCTTAATAACTTCACTCAGTGGGGTTAAGATTTCAACATATAAATTTGGGGTCAGAGGACAAAAACAGCCTATTGCACACATCTAAAGTATTGGGCTTCCTTTGTGGCTCAGCTGATAAAGAATCTTCCTGCAATGTGGGAGACCTGGGTTCGATCCCTGGTTTGGGAAGGTCCCCTGGAGAAGGTAAAGGCTGCTGCTGCTGCTGCTGCTGCTAAGTCGCTTCAGTCGTGTCCGACTCTGTGCCCCCATAGACAGCAGCCCACCAGGCTTTCCCGTCCCTGAGATTCTCCAGGCAAGAACACTGGAGTGGGTTGCCATTTCCTTCTCCAATGCATGAAAGTGAAAAGTGAAAGTGAATTCGCTCAGTCGTGTCCAACTCTTAGCGACCCCATGGACTGCAGCCCACCAGGGTCCATGGGATTTTCCAGGCAAGAGTACTGGAGTGGGGAGGGAAAGGCTACCCACTCCAATACTCTGGCCTGGAGAATTCCTTGGACTGTATAGTCCATGGGGTCACAAGGAGTCAGACACAACTGAACGTCTTTCACATGATGACATGAAAGTATTCTATCCTGGGAGGAGAGCTTGGGGAGAATGAATATATATATGGCTGGGTCCCTTTGCTGTCCACCTAAAACTATCACAACACTGCTAATCAGCTATACTGCTGCTAAGTCACTTCAGTCATGTCTGACTCTGTGCGACCCCATAGACGGCAGCCCACTAGGCTCCCCTGTCCCTGGGATTCTCCAGGCAAGAACACTGGAGTGGGTTGCCATTTCCTTCTCCAATGCATGAAAGTTAAAAGTGAAAGTGAAGTCGCTCAGTCATGTCTGACTCCCAGCGACCCCATGGACTACAGCCCACCAGGCCCTCCGTCCATGGGACCTTCCAGGCAAGAGCACTGGAGTGGGGTGCCACTGCCTATACTCCAATATAAAATAAAAAGTTAAAAAAATTTAAAATAAACAAGTAAAAAAATATTCTATCCTTAATTATTTCCTTACATACATTTTTTAGATAAAAGGGCATTTATATCTGCAAAGATTTGATACATATTAACAAATTTTCCTCCAGAAGGATGTGCTAATTCTCTTGTCCACCAACAGGGTATAAGATTACTGATTGTCTCTTAACCCTGACCATAGATCCTAAGCTCTAGGAATCTAGATGATATTGCCCTGTTAGTTCAGTTGTGTCTGACTTTTGGTGACCCCAAGGACTGTAGCCCACCAGACTCCTATGTCCATGGAATTTCCCAGGCAAGAACACTGGAGTGGGTTGCCATGCCCTCCTCTAGGGGGATCTTCCTGATCCAGGGATTGAACTCGTGTCTCCTGCATTTCAGGCAGATTCTTTACTGCTGAGCCACTGGGAAAGCCCTCTAGATGATATGCTGCTGCTGCTAAGTCACTTCAGTCATGTCTGACTCTGTGCGACCCCATAGACGGTAGCCCACCAGGCTCCCCCGTCCCTGGGATTCTCCAGGCAAGAACCCTGGAGTGGGTTGCCATTTCCTTCTCCAACACATGAAAGTGAAAAGTGAAAGTGAAGTCGCTCAGTCGTGTCCTACTCTTAGTGACCTCATGGACTGCAGCCCACCAGGCTCCTCTGTCCATGGATTCTCCAGGCAAGAACACTGGAGTGGGTTGCCATTCCCGGTTCTCTTTGACCTCATGGACTGCAGCCTACCAGGCTCTTCTGTCCATGGGATTTTCTAGGCAAAAGTACTGGAGTGGGGTGCCATTGTCTTCTCCGAGATGATATGCTAGTGATATAAAAATTCTGATTTCTGTTATCTGCAGCTGAGCTGGGCTTCCCTGGCAGCTCGGCTGGTAAAGAATCCACCTGCAATGCAGGAGACCCCAGTTCAATTCTGGGTCAGGAAGATCCACTGGAGAAGGGATAGGCTACCCATTCCAGTATTCTTGAGTTTCCCTGGTGGCTCAGCTGGTAAAGAATCTGCCTGCAATGTAAGAGACTGGGTTCAATCCATGGGTCGGGAAGATCCCATGGGTGGAGAAGGGAATGTCTACCCCCTCCAGTGTTCTGGCCAAGAGAACTCCAGGAACTGTATAATCCATGGGGTCAAAAGAGTCAGCTACTTACATTTGGTAGAATTAGCTCACTAATCAAATCATTTCCTCTTTAATTGATTGTATAGTTATTGAGTTCTTCTGAATGCAATATGTCCTCTTTATGGGAGCTCAAGAGAGAAAGTTTTTGCTCTATGAAGTTGATACCCTAGCAGGAGAGAAATAGTGAAGCAATATTATTATTCATGGCACTTGTGATATGTTTTAGAAAGGAGTTGCATTATATGTGATGGTGTATACTGTAGTCAGTGTATTTAAATAGAAGGACTTATTCTAGAGAGTCAAGGAGAATCAGCCTTTCAGTAATCAGATTGGTAACAAAAAGAGAAAAAAAAAATCTCACACTTCTAATACTTAAAATACAAATTAAAGGGAACCTCCCTGGTGGTCCAGTGGTTAATACTTTGAGTTTCAAGGCAGGGGGTGTGGGTTCAATCCCTGGTTGGGGAGCTAAGATCCCTGTTTGTGGAGCTAGGAGCTGGTCAAATAAACCAGAACATAAAACAGAAACAATATTGTAACAAATTCAATAAAGATTTTAAAAATGGTCCACATCAAAAAATCTTTAAAAAAATGCAAATTAAAAAATGAACTGTGGTCATCAAATAATTGGAGTGATTTTTTTCCCCTAACAAAGCAGATACAAACTTATGCAAGGTAGTTGCGACACCTTCAAGAAGGTATTCTTGGAAAATAAAATGTATGTTTATTCCAGGGTTTCTTCCAAACCAAACAAATAATTTGTTTGAAATTATTTAAAATTCAGTTTTTGAAAGTGTCAACAAAGTCAAATGTGTACTATTCTGAATGCTCTAAATACTGATAAGTCATTTTCCTTTGAGGACAAGTTAGTTTATCTGGAATAGCCCAGAGTCATTCAAAGCCAAGTTTAATGGATCATGATCAACCTAGGAGATAAACTTTTAAAATTAAAAACATTGCTCGACTCTAGTTTTTTTTTTATTTTTTCAGTTTATTTTGTTGTTTTTTTCCCTGGGGTAAATAATTTAAAAAAAAAAACCCCTTACAAAAAAAAAAAAAAAATAAAGTGATGAGCTGTCTTCCTCATGTACTTCCAGTGTTGCCTTGAAGGACAGTCCTAAATAATTTGTCAATGCCTTTTGAGAGAGTCAGTCCCTACCATGGGTCTCTAAAGTTTTCTTAATTATTTGTGGTTCTCAAAAGTTGTCTTCTTGGAATTTTTATTAAGAATTTCAGGTATGCCTACAGAAATTTCTCACACAGGGCATCATAGACTCTCTGGTTATTTGTGTTTACTCCTGGCAGAATAAAATCAGGTAAAGGGTTTCAGCGGAGAAGGCAATGGCAACCCACTCCAGTACTCTTGCCCGGAAAATCCCATGGATGGAGGAGCCTGGTAGGCTGCAGTCCACGAGGTTGCTAAGAGTTGGACAGGACTGAGGGACTTCACTTTCACTTTTCACTTTCACGCATTGGAGAAGGAAATGGCAACCCACTCCAGTGTTCTTGCCTGGAGAATCCCAGATAGAGGGAGCCTGGTGGGCTGCCGTCTATGGGGTCACACAGAGTCGGACACGACTGAAGTGACTTAGCAGCAGAAGCAGCAAAGGGTTTCAGGAATATATAAATATATATAAAGATCTCCAGTTATATCTATACTATTATCTATCCATCCAACAAAATTAAATCTTTTTACTTTCAAAAAGAAATGCTAAAAATTAGAACATTTTAAGCATCCAAGTAGCCCTAGATTTATAGGATTTTTTTCCCCCTTCCCACGTGTAATAAAAGAATTTGGAAGAAATGAATTACAATGTACATACTTCCTCCTGTATATCTTAGTCATTTTATTTAAATTCAGGTGTGCTGGGTTTCCCATAATTGTTCAGGCTATGAGTAATTTGCAGTGCGCTCATGGAGGGAGCAGATTCCACATCTTCAATCCCATACCTCTAATATTTAAAATATAAGTTAAAAAATGAACTGTGATCCTCAAATGATCTGAGTACTTTTTTTTTTTTCTAATCAAGTATATATAAACTTATCCAAGTTAGTTGTGACACCTTCAAGAAGGTATTCTTGGAAACAAAGTACATTTATTCCAGTGTTCCTTCCACATGTGAAATTATTTAAAAATCAATTTTTGAAAGTGTCAACAAAATAAAAACATACAGCATGTTGTATACCTTAAATATTGATAATTCATTTTCCTTTGAGGACAAGTTAGTTTATCTAGAATAGCCCAGAGTCATTCAAAGCCAAGAGAATTTGAAGAGAGTTTTCTTTTCCAAGTACCTCCTTAAATAAAAATTCCAGCTTTATCAACAATAGCTACGGATAGTCCTGTATGTGTGAAAGTCACTCAGTCATGTCCGACTCTTTGCAACCCCATGGACTATACAGTCCATGGAATTCTCTGAACCAGAATACCGGAGTGGGCAGCCTTTCTCTTCTCCAGGGGATCTTCCCAATCCAGGGATTGAACCCAGGTCTCCCGCATTGCAGGTGGATTCTTTACCAGCTAAGCCACGAGGATAGTCCTAGAGAGAACTTTTAATCTAGATCTTTTTACAGACAACAAAAGAATTAAGAAAAATGGAACCTCCATCATGGAATCAAATATCCCAACATACGGAATGAAAATATATGACTCTACAACATATCTTGTTGCAACAGAAGCATGATCTGGGATTCTCCAGGCAAGAACACTGGAGTGGGATGCCTTTCCCTCCTTCCTCTCCGACCCCATGGACTGCCCGGCTCCTCCACTCATGGGATTCTCCAGGCAGAAGTACGATTATATGGACAAAATTACAAATCACTCCAAAATTGTGGATGGTGACTGTAGCCACGAAATTAAAAGACGTTCGCTCCTTGGAATAAAAGCTAGAGAGCATATTAAAAAGCAAAGCCATCACTTTGCTGACATGGGTCTGTAGAGTCAAAGCTATGGTTTTTCCAGTAGTCATGTATCGATGTGAGAGCTGGACCATAAAGAAGGCTTAGCACTGAAGAATTGATACTTTTGAATTGTGGTGCTGGAAAAGACTCTGGAGAGCCCCTTGGACTGCAAGGAGATCAAATCCATCAATCCTAAAGGAAATCAGCCCTATTCATTGGAATGACTGATGCTGAAGCTTCAGTACTTTGGCCACCTGGTACATAGAGCTGACTCACTAGAAAAGACCCGAATGCTGGGAAAGACTGAGGGCAGGAGGAGAAAGGGACAACAGAGAATGAGATAGTTGGATGGCATCACCGACTTGAGAGACATGAGTTTGAGCAAACTCTGGGAAGATAGTGAAGGACAGGGAAGACTGGTGTGTAGTCCATGGGGTCGCAAAGAGTCAGACATAACTGAGCAACTGGACAACACCAAGTTACAAATGGTGCATTTCAGGGTTTTATATTAATTGCCACTTATTCTTTCTATGGGTGAGTGGCTCAGAAATCTTCTATACAGTATAACATAATACCTCCTTTTCTCCCAAGTCTAGGCAAAACTGATACATCTCTGCCCAGGATGGCAGTTTCTGTTGTTTGTCTCTAAGGCCCCTTAATACAATAGCAGCCTGTCTGCAATTGTCTGAAGTTTGCTATAAATATACACTTAAGAAAGTTTATCCAAAATTTTGTTTTTTTTATAGGGTTCTCTCTTAAAAAACAATACAACCTTATGCCAGTTATTCAGAAACCAGAGAACGTTTTTCTTTTCTACTGTGTGGTCCTTATTACTTCTTTTTCTCCATGCTCTTCCCATATTGAGGTCTGCCACAAGCTTAAAAATAGCCTGGATTGTCATGTTGATGTTTGGTAGAAACCAACACAATACTGTAAAGCAACTATTAAAAATAAATGAATTTAAAAAATAACCTGGTTTGTATCCATATTCTGTTCTTGGTGAAAGAGGAGCTTCCCAAGTGGGTCACACATGGATCAACATGGAGGCTGCCATCACTGTGCTCCCTCCTAACAGCCTCCTCTTATAAGAGCATAAAGAAAATCTGCTACTAGATTTAGATCATGATTTTCTACATAAATCATTTACTACATGATTTAGATCATGAATTTCATGATCTAAATCAAGTGGCTGTGCTAATGGGCCACCTATTTTTCACTGCACACATTTCAAATATCTTCAAAAATTGACACATTAAAATATATCCAATAATCTCACTCATGGGCATGCATCCAGAGAAAACAGTAATTTGAAAAGATACATGCAATCCTATGTTCATAACAGCACTATATACAACAGCCAAGACATGGAAGCACCAAAACGTCCATTGACAGATGTATAAAGAAGATGTGGGGTGTGTGTGTGTGTGTGGGTGGGTGTGTGTGTATCTATATATATAAAACAGAATATCAGCCAGGCAAAAGAATGAAATAATGCCATTTGTAGCAACATGGATGAACCTAGAGATTATCACACTAAGTGACATAAGTCAGAGACAAATACCATATGATATCATTTATATGTGGAATATAAAAAAAAATGACACAAATGAACTTATTTACAAAACAGGGGCAGACTCACAGACTTTGAAAACAAACTTATGGTTACCAAAGGGGAAAGGTTGTGGGGAGGGATAATTTAGGAGTTTGGGATTATCATATATCCAGTACTATACTGCTGCTGCTCTAGTCGCTTCAGTCGTGTCCGCTCTGTGCAACCCCACAGACGGTAGCACACCAGGCTCCCCCCCTGGGATTCTCCGGCAGACACTGGAGTGGGTTGCCTTCCTTCTCCATCCAGTACTATACATATAATAGATAATCAACAAGGACCTACTGTGTAGCACAAGTGCTCTTGACTCAATATTCTACAATAACCTATGTGTGAATCTGAAAAAGAATCAGTTCAGTTCAGTCGCTCAGTCATGTCTGACTTTTTGTGACCCCATGAACCACAGCACACCAGGCCTCCCTGTCCATCACCAACTCCCGGAGTTCACTAAACCCATGTCCATTGAGTCAGTGATGCGATCCAATCATCTTATCCTCTGTCGTCCCCTTCTTCTCCCACCCTCAGTCTTTCCCAGCATCAGCGTCTTTTCAAATGAGTCAGCTCTCTGCATCAGGTGGCCAAAGTATTGGAGTTTCAGCTTAAGCATCAGTCCTTCCAATCCCAGGACTGATCTCCTTTAGGATGGACTGGTTGGATCTCCTTGCAGTTCAAGGGACTCTTAAGAGTCTTCTCCAACACTGCAGTTCAAAAGCATCAATTCTTCAGTGCTCAGCTTTCTTTATAGTCCAACTCTCACATCCACACACGACTACTTGAAAAACCATAGCCTTGATTAGATAGATCTTTCTAACTGAATCAGTACTGATTAAGACGTGGGGGTTAGGTTTAAAAAAGTTGATGGCTGTTTTTTATGCAAAAAACAACTTTTTGCATAAATTTGCCAAAGTGTATATTTATTGTGAACTTCAGGCAATTGCAGACAGGCTGCTATTGTATTAAGGGGCCTTACAGACAAACAGAAGTTGTCATCCTGGGCAGATATGTATCAGCTAAGCCTAGACTTGTAACTAACACAACATTGTAAATTAACTATACTCCAGTATAAAATAAAAAATAAATTAAAACAAACAAAAAGTATCTTCAAAAAGTTCTAGAGAACATTAGAATTGGTTTTAAAGTTCAGATGGTTATCTGAAAAGGAATGTTGAGATCACAAAACTCCTAATAATACTGAGCTATGGTTCATTACAGGTCAGGGCTCTTTCCAGTGGTTCTGTGGGAAATAAGACATAGTCATTATATTACAGGGAAAGCCTGGGTAGTCCATCCTTGGCCATGAATGGTCTGTGTGATCCAGTGCCCACCAACTTTTCTAAACCTAACCCCCACGTCTTAAAACAGTAAGACCGGCTTATCTGGGAGCTGGGAGGCAGGGTCAAGGGAAATACCAGTGAAGTGCTTCTTGAGCCTAAGATCAATAATTACTGGTTTAATTAATCAACAAGGACCTACTGTATAGCACAGGGAACTCTACTCAGTACTCTGTAATAACCTGTATGGGGAAAGAATCTGACAGAGTCGATATATATGTATGTATAACTGAATTACTTTGCTATTCACCTGAAACTAACATTGTAAATCAACTAAACTCCAACGTAAAATAAACATTTAAAAAATTACAGCCCTACTCCTAGAATGAGGTCCAGGGCTGAGCAGGCACCACAACACTGAGCAGGCATCACTAGCTTACCAAAGCAACGGTGAGTCTGATCTTTAAAAGTGCAAACTGGAGGTTTCCCTGTTGCTTCCCAGCTACAAGCTCATCCCTGCATTGGCCCCCTCCCACCAATCAGGCCTTCTCTCTTGGGAAAGCCGGACAGTCCCTGAGTAACAGGGCATGAAGGAGGGAAACAGGGTGAGCTGGCATCTTCACTTTTGTACAGCTTGATCACGCCGCCTCAGTTCATGAACCTGACTAAGCCCCTGGCCTGGTTCCAGGAACCTACGACAGAACAGAGTCCCCAGTTCCTGGATGTCACCCCGCCTCTCTGTCCCTCGCGTCCTTGTATGTGAGGTAACAGATCTGTGGGTGCCTCTGAATTCTAACACGAGCTGATCCTTCAAGCTGAGGCCAGGTCTAGATTCACAAGGTTCCCCACAACCTCCCCCACCGTGAGAGCCCATTCCTTTCCCCAAAGTCTCATTATATATTTTCCAAAGGCCCTTTTTCTAGGTGAGAAATTTTCAGTGAAATATGCTGAAACATAACATTTCATCATCTTGACGTTGAGAGTTAAAACAGCCTTTCATGAGCCTCATTTCCATGCCTCTCACTTTCAAAATGAAAAAGATGAAGCCCAGCAGCTTGGGGTCTCATTCAAGGTCATGGACAGTTGCGTGGCAGGAAGCTGCATCTGAGGGTCTGAGCCCCTTGTCCAGTGACACCCTGGCTCAGGCTATGGCACATCAAAAACACAGGAGAAACCTTCGGAGATGATTTTTAATTTGCCAAGGCAGTTTACCATTGCTATTGTACAGTCAGCAAAAGACAAGTATTTTGAAGAAGCAGGAACAATTGAAAAGTCAATCTCCTTCCTCACTTTGGCTGATTACAGCAGGCGGCGTTAATTCTCCGTGTGGCTGTGTAACTGACAGGAAGCAGCACATTTTGCTGGCACCACTTCCTAACACACCAGCGCACCAGATCAGTACTGATGGATGGCTTCAGACGCTACTAAGTCCAGAGTCTGTTCCTAGGAAAATGCTTTGCATGCGTCATTAAGGCTATTTTAAGGCTTGCTGTCTTAAGCTGAATGTACACTAGCGCTGGTGACTCTGAATTTAAATGCGATTTCATTGAGGGAAGAAACAGCATCGTATTATTTTCAGGGTTTGGTGGTAGCAATATCTCAAAAAAAAGAACTGGTAGCAAATCTGTAGACTTATGAGATATTACATCTATAAATTCACTTTTTCCCAGAGATCTCAATTATAATTTTATTTGAGTGAATTTAAGTTTAATCTCTATTCTGTATGAATTACACAGTTGCAATCATATCTTAAGTCAAATTTTATATGCTGCTTTCACTTTTGAGTGGTTTTCCCAGCTATGCATGTAACAAGCTTAATATTCAATCACTACATAATATTTAACAACATGGATGCATCATTAATATAACCACTTACTTTAACCATTTCAGTTGTTTCCATTGTTCACTATTATAAACACTCCTGTAAGATGTACAAAGCATGCAACAAAGATTGCACAAAACATTATCCAGAAGATACCCCTTAATAGTCCTCTAAAATCCATACTCTGAACAGGAATGTTACACCTATAAATTCTTTAGACAACAACTCTAATATTGCCCTTATATTTAATAATTTACTAACTTAAACTGGAATACTGCTATCCCAGCATGCATTTATTTCCACTGCAGATGTATCAGATCATAGTGTACCAAAGAGAATGGCCTGTTTGTGATACTTTTTTAAAAAAAGGGCTCCAGGCCCCACCTGAAAAGTATTGCACTGAAATGCCAGCAGGTGGAGCCAAACCACAGATTTTTTTTTTTTTTTTTAAAATCACCATGATTGACACATATCTTCAATCAAGAATAGCAATGGCACCTCACCCCAGTACTCTTGCCTGGAAAATCCCATGGACGGAGGAGCCTGGTAGGCTCCAGTCCATGGGGATGCTAAGAGTCGGACACGACTGAGCGACTTCACTTTCACTTTTCACTTTCATGCATTGGAGAAGGAAATGGCAACCCACTCCAGTATTCTTGCCTGGAGAATCCCAGGGACGGAGCCTAGTGGGCTGCCGTCTATGGGGTCGCACAGAGTCGGACACGACTGAAGCGACTTAGCAGCAGCAGCAGCAGAACACAATGCAAATTTTCCTTTATCTCGTTAACAACTCCTCATACTCAGGAATGGGAATCTCCACTTGAAGAGAGTGTATGCTATGGCAGTGATGCTCAAATTTTGTTTTGCATCAGATTCAGTTGCTGTGGGTGGGGCTTAGTAATAACACAATGGCCAGTCTGATCCAAATCTAAAACGCTGCATTTTTATTTAGGATTTCCCTGGTTGTCTGGTGGTTAAGACTCCGTGCTTCCACCGCAGGAGGCACAGGTTTGTTCCCTGGCCAGGGAAGTTCTGCATACTGTGTGGTGCGGCCAAAATACAACCCCCACCCCCCGTGCATTTTTAACAAAGCTATACAGAATACTCAGAAATACAGAGTTGAAGAATTAAAACCTTCTGGAAGATTTTCTAAAAGGCCACATGGTTTCTAAAAATTGAGCTGAAAATAGTAAACCAAGAAGTTATTAAGAAGATGTAACTGTGTCAGACACAATTTGAAACCAGACCTAATTGACACCAAGGCACTAAAGCTCTTGTATCAACTCCCTACACCTTCCCACAGTGTTAACATGAGGTTAGGGAAGTGGCTGACAGCATGGAAGCAGGCGGGGAGGGCAGGTGGGATGGAAGGATGGCTCAAGTGTCACAGAAATGGACATTCCCTATTCAGAAATGCGGACAAGGCAATGAACGGCATCCCACTCCAGCACTCTTGCCGAGAAGGTCCCATGGATGGAGGAACCTGGTAGGCTGCAGTCCACGGGATCACTAGGAGTCACTTTTCTCTTCCATGCACTGGAGAAGGAAATGGCAACCCACTCCAGTATCCTTGCCTGGAGAATCCCAGGGACGGGAGAGCTGGGTGGGCTGCCGTCTCTGGGGTCGCACAGAGTCGGACACGACTGAAGTGACTTAGCAGCAGCAGCAGCAGCAGCAGCAGCATTCAGAAATGACTGAGATGGTCAATCATGGGGTTTAAGATAGAAAGGGAAATGAAGGAAGGTATGTTCCACCAAAGAAAATTTAGGAACCTAGACTTCTAAAGTGCATCTGAAAAAGAATAGATAAATGTGTATGTATAACTGAATCACTTTGCTGTATATTTGAAACTAATACAACATTGTAAATCAACTATACTACAATATAAAATAAAAATTAAAAAATACAAAAAAAGTAAAAAAGAAAAAAGTATATCTGAGATCAAAGAGCTGATGGAGGGAACTCCCTGGCAGTCCAGTGGTTAAGACTCTATGCTTCTACTTCAGGGGGCATGGGTTTGATCCCTGGTCAGGGAACTAAGATCCCTCATGCCGAATGGTGTTGCCAAAGGAAAAAAAAAAAGCTGATGTAGCTGATGGGTGTGAAGGAGCCATACAGAGACAGATCAGATCAGATCAGATCAGTCGCTCAGTCGTGTCCGACTCTTTGCGACCCCATGAACCGCAGCACGCCAGGCCTCCCTGTCGATCACCAGCTCCCGGAGGTCACTCAGACTCGCATCCATCGAGTCAGTGATGCCATCCAGCCATCTCATCCTCTGTCGTCCCAGAGACAAGACTGTAGCTAAACAGGGAGATACTGGGTTTAACACATCTGCGGTGGGGATGCAAATCTCTACTTTACAGAAAGCAGTGGTGGAGGTACTCCAAAGGCAGTTAAGCAGAAAACAAATGTGTCATGCATCATGATGCTGATGGCTGGGGCACGATGTCTGTAGAGGAACTGCAGAGCCTAAGACATCTTTCCAAGTTCCTCTTTTACTACACACATCTCTTCCCCCAGCCATTTCTTCTGTGCCTCCAGTGAATTACAGATTTCAAAATCCCTTCTGAGTCAGAATGTCAACAGCTTTTGGTGTGTAAATGAAGTATAATTACTTCTACTTTACATATGAAGAAAATCAGAGGGCAGGCCTCAAATTGCAAGACTCTATGTGGCAAAGACTGGACTCTAGACCCTATGTGGCAAAGACTGGACTCTAACCCATAATTCCAACTGCAATGCACCATAATTTCAGCTAACTAGTGCTCCAGAGAAAGTGGAAAATCCAGAGGCTTAAACTAAGGGCAGTTTAATAAAGACCAGAGGCACCCAGAAAATAACTTCCTCTCCTAGAGCAAACAGAATTCCTATTCTAGGGCTACTTAATTTTCTTTATTTTTGATGACTACATGCCGATAGAGGTCTCTGTGTTATTTAAAAATGCAAGGGACTTCCTTGGTGGTCCAGTGGCTGAGACTCCATACTCCCAATGCAGAGGACCTGGGATCAATCCCTGGTCAAGGAACTAGGTCCCAGGTGCTGCACCTAAGAGTTTGCATGCCATAATTAGAGCTCCCACACACTGCAAAAAGATCCTGCGTGCTGCAAATAAACAAGATCCTGAAGACTCCATGTGCCACAACTAAGGTCCGACTGCTAAGTCACTTCAGTCGTGTCCGACTCTTTGCGACCCCATAGACGGAAGCTCACCAGGCTCCCCTGTCCCTGGGATTCTCCAGGCAAGAACACTGGAGTGGGTTGCCATTTCCTTCTCCAATGCACCCGTCGTATCCGACTCTTAGCGACCCCACGGACTGGAGCCTACCAGGCTCCTCCGTCCATGGGATTTTCCAGGCAAAAGTACTGGGGTGGGGTGCCATTGCCTTCCCCGAACCCTAACCCTACCCCTCCCTAACCCTAACTTAAATAAACAAATAATCAATCAATCAATCAGAAAATCCCGGCCGCTTACGGTCTAAGTCCTGCCCCTTCCAGGCTCAGCCCCGCCCAGCCAAACTGATCCTAGTGCTAACCTGGGACACACAGCCAAATAAATATTTTTTAAAATGCAATGTTGTAACCTCTCTTCAGGGCTCAACTTGTACCTGGTAAATCATTCATTCCTCTATTTACTCATGCAGTGGACACTTTTCGGTGGTGGGAGGCACACTCTACAACATTCTAGGTACTATATGGGGCAGGAGGGATTCAAAGATAAACAAGACAAAACCTATTGTTTCTATGAGTCAGAATCTCCATGGAGAGACAGATATGCCAACAACTGCACTGCATCCCAGGTACTTCAGCAGAGGCAAAGAGAAAGAACAGAAGTGTTAGGGCTGCCAAGGAGGGACTGATCAACTGCCTGGCGAGGGGTGCAGGCTGATAGAAAAGCTCCACTAGGTGAAGCCACCTGAATGGGGTGAGAAGTCAAACAAACAGACCTTCAGGTTCCTGGTTGCTGCTGTTGGATGGAATAAATGATTCCCCAACCACTCTTACTAAGCTCACCAGATTCTCCCTCTGGGAAACCCTGTAGCATTTACTATGTATGCAATGGCACCCCACCCCAATCTCTTGCCTGTCCCATGGATGGAGGGCCTGGTGGCTCCAGTCCATGGGGTCGCTAGCGGACACGACTGGTGACTTCACTTTTACTTTTCCTTTCATGCATTGGAGAGGAAATGGCAACCCCTCCAGTATTCTTGCCTGAGAATCCCGGGATGGAGGAGCCTGGTGGGCTGCTGTCTGTGGGATCGCACAGAGTCGGACACGACTGAAGCGACTTAGCAGTAGCAGCAGTAGTTACTTTATAAGGAGTCGACACTGACCTTTTTATAATGCTCTGTATCTTCTATGCAGGTCTTATCTTACACACCAAACAGTAAAATTGTAGAGGCAGAAACCACCTCTTATTATCATTTTGTTTCCAATGCCTGCCATAGGCTGGGCACTCAGTGAATATTTCTTGACTTCAAGGTTAGATTTTATGCTCCCAGAGAACACAGATGGTCTTCAAGGGGATCTTCCTGACCTAGGTGCTAAACCCAGGTCTCCCGCATTGCAGGCAGATTCTTTACCATCTGAGCCACCAGGAAAGTCCAAATCATCTAACACTGAAGTTTAAATACGAGTGCTGACCATCATCGGTAAAGATGTGATGTCTGTGACACAAGGAGATGGCAAGGTGAATTTGTCATTTCAATAGAATGGCTTTAGGATGGATGATCTGGGACTCAAAAAAATGATAATGACTTTTTATATTATCTCACTTAAGACATTAACATTTGCAACAACATGAATGGACCTTGAAGACATTATGCGAAATGAAATAAGTCAGAGAGAAAAAGATAAATACTGTATGCTATTACTTATATGTGGAATCTAAACAAAGAACAGCTCCCCAGAAACAAACTCATAGACAGGATTAGACTTGTGGTTATCAGAGGTGGGGGGTGGGGAAGGGGAATTGTAGGAAGGTGGTCAAAAGGTACAAACTTCTGCTTATAAAATAAAAAACTACAAGGGATGTAGCGTACAACATGAGGACTATTGCTAACACTGCTCCATGATATACAGGTAAAGTGTTAAGAGAGTAGATCCTAAGAGTTCTCTTCACAAAGAGAACAGTTTATTTTCCCCTTTCTTCTTTTCTTTTTATTGTTTCTGTATGAGAAAATGGATGTTAGCTGAACTTATGTGCTAATCACTTCACAACATATATCAATGAAATCATCATGCTATATGCCCTAAAAAAAATTAAGTCAGAATTATTTGGACATTACATGAATTTCACATTTTGTTTAGATTTATTTAAACCTGTGGTGCTTCCTTGGTCAGGCTTCCCTGGTGGCTCAGCAGTAAAGAATCCTCTTACCAATGCAGCGGATGTGAGATTGATCCCTGGGTTCAGGAAGATCCCCTTGAAAAGGAAATGGCAGCCCACTCCAGTATTCTTGCCTGGGAAGTCCCATGGACAGAGGAGCCTGCTGAGCTATATAGTCCATGGTGTCCAGAAGAGTCGGACATAGCGACTTAACAACTTCAAAACCTGTGGTCCAGTTTATGAATGTGTGTTTCTAATAGTTGGTCTAGAAGTTGTCCTACCACCAGTGAACCAGACTTTTTAGATGAAGATTGTGCTGTGCTTAGTTGCTCAATTATGTCTGACTCTTTGAGATCCCATGGACTGTAGCCCACCAGGCTCCTCTGTCCATAGGGATTCTCCAGGCAAGAATACTGCAGTGGGTTGCCATGTCCTCCACCAGGGTATCTTCCCAACCCAGGGATCAAACCCAGGTCTCCCGCATTGCAGGCCAATTCTTTACCAGATGAGCCACCAGGGAAACCCAGGGAAGATCGTCACATTAAAGAGGTCCATTAAAGTGAGAGTCTCTTATTCCTTCAGCAATTGCTGATACCCATGATAGATAATCAAATTAAGTGGCTACAAAGAATTTGATTTTCTTCCTTCTGCCAAAATTCCAAGATAGAACCATCCATGTGGGACTTTGATACAATTCAAAAATTAACAGCCATACTCATAAAATCAAGCCCATTGGGAGTATAAGTAAAATTGTTAGTCTCTCAGTTCTGTTTGATCTTTGCAACCCATGGGCTGTAGCTCACCAGGCTCCTCTGTCCACAGAATTCTCCAGGTAAGAACCCTGGATTGGGTTGCCATTCCCTTCTCCAGGGGATCTTCCTGACCTGACCCAGGGATCAAACCTGGGTCTGCTGCATTGCAGGCAAATTCTTTACCATCTGAGCCACCAGGAAAGCCCTTACAGGTAAAAGAGATGAAAACAGATCCCACTTTTAGTGCCTAGATGTTACAATCATTCTGACAGCCAAAAGACTTCGTGTGCTACTCTGAGATTCTTGGCTTTGTGCACCAAAACTGGAATGTCAGATAAGCCATCCCCTGGGACAGGAGGTGTAACTGTATTTGTTTGTCAAGCGTTGTCACTCTGCTCCTAGGTCTAGATAATTGCAGATTGTTGAGTGCCAAACTGTTCAGCAGCAAAACCCTTATAAAGAAAGGGGACCTATGTGCTTATCTTTGTGAATAACAAGCCTGAAAAGGTACAGGGGACATGGTGTTTCATTTTGCATGTATCCTGGGGAGGACACAGCAGGGGTAAATGGAGGGGCCGGGCAGCTGGAAGGAGACGAGACATGGAGACTTAGATCTGAAGGAAGAAACAGAGGGGAGATACAAGGAGTCAACCAGAGGCTCAGAAGCAGGACTGACACAGTTATTTTCTCATCTGTACATTTTTCCCAGGGGATTTCATCCACTTCCATGGCTTCAGGTATAATCTGTAATGTTGATTCTTATATCTATCTATATATTCAGCCCTGAAAGCTTGGTTTTATTTGTCTATATCCAATTGCCTCAAGAATATCCATCAGCTTATCCACAGTTCAGTGGGTCCAAGAATCAAGTCATCTAGTCAAAACCTTCAGAACTTCCCCATTTTCTTTCTTAAACTGCTTCCTCTTAATTCTTTCCCACTGGCTAACTGTAATGTGACTGTCCTACCTGTTAGATATATATAAATATATATATGTAATGTATTCCTGGGGATGACAGAGGATGAGATGTTTGGATGGCATCACCAACTCAATGGACATGAGTTTGAGCAAGCTTCGGGAGGTGGTGAAGGACAGGGAAGCCTAGTGTGCTGCAGTTCATGGGGTTGCAAAGATCTAGACATGACTGAGCAACTGAACACCAAGAACTTCTTCTCCTATTTAAGTGTCCCTGCTGAAATATAGATTTTGCCAATTTTTCTCTAATTTTTCTTTTTTTAAGATTTTTTTGATCTTTTTAAAAGAGACTATTGACCATGGGCCATTTTTAAAGTCTTTATTGAATTTGTTACAATATTGCTTCTGTTTAAAAAAAATTTCTTTTTCTTTTTTTGGCCCACAAGGCAAGTGGGCTCTTAACTCCTTGACCATGGATAGAACCTTTATCTCTTGCCTTAGAAGCCCAAGTCTTAACCACTGGACCAAGTATTTTAAAAAATAAAATAATAAAAAAATAAGAAAGTAAAGAATTACACTTTTTAACAAGCTGGAAAGGAGCAAGAGTAGGACAGAATCCAGATGAGAGATTACAGTGGTTTGGATTTGTGTGGCAGTGGTAAAGCTGGGTACATCTTGGAGGTGGAAATAAAAGGACTTATTGGTGGCTGAGACCATTCTGAGATGGAGAACCCGAGAAGGGAATACATTGGGCCATAGTGGTAGGCAATCAAGTTGACTTTGACATCTGTGTGGACAGGTAAGTGGAAAAGCTCTAGAGAAAGTTGGAAATATCAACTGGAATTCAGAGTGGAGTGAAAAGAAAGAGCCAAGTTCTGGGTGCTGTAGAATTCCAACTCTGGGAGGCTCAGAAGAGAGGTAGGAGCCCAATCTAACTCTCCCCCCACCCACCAAAAATACTGTCAAGGGATGGCCCAAAAAACGTGGTGTCACAGAAGCCCAGAGCAGGCATTTCAAGCTGGAGGGTGATCAACCACGTGGAACGCTGCCGACAGCCTAAGAATGGTAGCACAAAGCTTATGACTTCTTTGACAATACAGAGATTGTTGATTGGGCTTGGAGCCATCAGTTGGGGCTGCTGCGATTCTGAGGCATAAAGTCTGGACCAGTGAGGGGTGGGGAGGGGAGAGGTTAAGTGCAAATGATTCGTGCAGACTTTGAGAAAGTCTGCCTGGGAAGTAGGGTGGAAATATGAACCTGTAGCTGGAGGACATGCGACTCAGGGTTTGTGGGCTTTTAGGATGGACACCTCCATACTATGTCATATATGAACAGTCCAGTAGAGAGGAAAGACTGGATGCTGTCGGAAAGAGATGATGACTGAAGGCAGGAAGTTCTTGACAGGGGAGAAACTAAACAAGAGGATTTCCACAGCAGGATACATGTCCCTTCTATTCTCACATGAAAGGAGGAAACATGGATACGGATGAGGACCAGTGGTGGTAGGATGATTGTGGCACCATCCGCAAACGTTGTGTTTTCTCAGTGGGGTGTGCAGTGAGGGGTGATGAACTGAATCAGTGAAAAGTATTCAAAAAATAACTAAAAGTGAAGGAGGATAAGAAGACTGAGGAGAGAGGAAAGGAGGGAAAATTATCTTGGATTAAATGAAAATGAACTATCTTGCTTAAATTAATAAATAGCTGGTGGGGCCTCCCTGGTGGCTCAGCGGTAGGGAATCCTCCTGCCAATGCAGGAGGCATGGGATCGATCCCCAGTCCAGGAGATCACACATTGCATGGAGCAACTAAGTGTGTGTGCCGCAACTATTGAGCCTGTGCTCTAGAGTCTGGGCGCCACAACTACTGAGCCGGTGTGTCACAACTGCTGAAGCCTGCGCTACACAATAGAAGCAAGTATGATGAGAGTCCTGTGCACTGTGACTAGAGAGTGTCTCCTGACACCTGCGAAGCAACAAAGACCCAGCACTGCCAAAACAAATGAACCGTCTTCTTTGTTGTCTTATGGGCAGCAAAGAACTATTTCTGCTTTCATGTGTCCTCATAGTTTTCCATTGTGACTCCTCTGTCCCAGGATGCTCAGACATCCTGCAAGTTCTGGAAAAACTTGCCATCAAGGTTGGGCCATGCTCAGACTCCTGGGAAATCTCACACTACTGGTTTCTGCTCGAGAGAAATGGCCAAGATGGAGTATTAATTTCCCAGAACTGGATGAGTTCTGGACCATGAGGGTGGAGGGGTATCTCTGGAATAAGTAAACATCCTAGATGGAAAAAAGAAAAAAAAGAAACCTGAGCCTTAAGTCCAGGAAGATTTCAATACTCTGAGACAGCTATGCCTAAACTCCCTCCTGGGTGACACTGGCTAGACTGAGGCCATTGGTTTTTCCCTACCCATATGTATGGATGTGAGAGCTGGACTGTGAAGAAGGCTGAGCGCCAAAGAATTGATGCTTTTGAACTGTGGTATTGGAGAAGACTCTTGAGAGTCCCTTGGACTGAAAGGAGATCCAACCAGTCCATTCTGAAGGAGATCAGCCCTGGGATTTCTTTGGAAGGAATGATGCTAAAGCTGAAACTCCAGTATTTTGGCCACCTCATGCGAAGAGTTGACTCATTGGAGAAGACTCTAACACTGGGAGGGACTGGGGTCAAGAGGAGAAGGGGACGACAGAGGATGAGATGGCTGGATGGCATCACTGACTCGATGGATAGTCTCAGTGAACTCCAGGAGTTGGTGATGGACAGGGAGGCCTGGTGTGCTGCGATTCGTGGGGTCGCACAGAGTCAGACATGACTGAGTGACTGATCTGATCTGATCTGATCTGACTATCTGAGGAGTTCCAGCCTTGGGCAGATGTATGTTGCTCAGTCGCCAAGTCGTGTCTGACTCTGTGACCCCATGGACTGCAGCATGCCAGGCTTCCTTGTCCCTCACCATCTCCTGAGGTTTTCCCAAGTTCATGTCCAATGAATCACTGATGCCATCCAACCATTTCATCCTCTGTCACCCTCTTCTCCTTCTGCCTTCAATATTTCCTAGGATCAGGGTCTTTTCCAATGAGTTGGCTATTCACATCAGGTGGCCAGAAGTATAATGGCCCCCAGATAGAGACCTTTATCAACATGCTGAAAACAAAGGACATACAGTGTGAAGATCTAATTTATCTAAATAGAATCAAGGGGGAAAAACATGGGCACTGAATTCAAAGGGAACTAGACAGGGCAAATGATCTCAAACAACAAGTAAAATGAAAAAGGAGTCAATCCAGGCAGGAATATGTCCATAGGCACAAAATCATTCTGGACAAAGGTCAGAAGACACGGTGTACCATCACTACTGCCTCGAGGACTGTGGTTTGCAGAAATGAGGGTCACTGAAGAAGGGTCACTGGGTTGAGAAATAACAACCACAGGGATCCCATCTCAGGAGAGGGTTTCAACACACGGTCCTCTGCCAAAAACAGAATTTTACCCCAAATGATGGCTCAACCTTGACACAACTCAACCCCACACCAGTGTACATCAGAACTCCCACAGTTCCACACAAAAAAGATGAATAATTTGAAATATTCCTACAGGTATTAAAAAAAAAATAAGTCCTCTTTAAACATCAGAGCTGTGACTGCATAAATCCTGTACAGCAATGAAGATGGGAAAGCCTTCCATCAGAACTAATTTCTACCCAACCTCTGAGAAGTCATCACTGAGATGAAGACTGAAAATGTGGAAGCAGAGTCCAGTCCATTAGGCTAGAAGTAGATGTCCAGTTCTTCCCAATCTGCTTCATGTTAATATTTCGAGAGCCGCAAACAGAGAAGTAAAACGTCAACTAACATAGGACTCCAGTGGGATCAGCTAAGATAGTAGCAGTGACATATATACACTACCATGTGTAAAACAAATAGCCAGTGGGAAGCTGCTACACACACACACACACACACACACACACACACACACACACACACACACACACACACACACACACAAGATAAAATGTGATTTTCTTAAAAGAACCCCTGAATATCTTAGTATTCTGCTTTTACAAAATGATGGAAAGTAAGAACTGCCCAGTTTTATCATGCACACTGTCTAGAATATTATGGATATTAAAAAAATTAATTTATTTTCTCCAGGCCAGGGACATCAATTTTTTAAAAGTCTCTATTAAATTCATTACAACGCTGCTTCTGTTTTATGTTTTGTTTTTTTGGCCACGAGGCATGCGGGATCTTGGCTCCCTGACTAGGGTCTGAACCCACACCCTTCTGCATTGGAGGGTGAAGTCTTAATCGTTGGACCGCCAGGGAAGTTTCTGAATATTTTAAATTAGGAATAAATGGATAACAAAATTAAGTGGAGAAAAGATTATGGGCTATGTTGGTGAATTTTGGCATTGATTATGTCATTAAACACTGCCCAGGTGAAGAGTTTTTGGCTCCTGATTGGCAGCATCACTGTGTGGCCCTTCAAAACCTAAAGGATTTGGTGTTTCACAGAGGTGATCTGTCTGCTGGGGCCACCCTCCTCCAAGTAAAATAGTCAGAGTCCAGGAAAAAACATGTCCAGGTGGATGATCTGGGCCACCTCTTTCCTCTAAGAACTGTTCCAGAGGATGGTGACATTTCTGTAGAAGGAATAGCCCATCAGTTAGGGTGGGGGTTGTGGTTAGGGTTAGGGTTAGTTAGCTGGGAGGGGCAAATGACAATTCATCTCAAGTTCCTAATGTTATCAATGTATGTGACATTTTTGTATCCACAGACACAGTTGTAAATTTCAGGGCAATTAGCCCTATTTTTTCCTTTGACTTTTTTACAAAAGCCAAGAACTATAGATTTTTTTTTAAAAGCAGTCATAAAAATTCATAAAGAGAATCAGTCCTCAATGCTGAGTAACTACTATCAAGAGCAAAATATTTTAAAGAGCTTAGTAGACGTTTGCCTTCTTAACTTGCTTCATACTAGCATGAGTAGACCATGAATTAGTTGGTGATCAAAGTTAGGATGACAATAAAAAATAAAAATCTCAATTTTATAGGTATTATTACTTATGTCCTTTATCATTTTTTGGTCTTGTATAGAACATTTCTTAAAATTCTGTTTATTAATTTTACTTTAAGGAACAAAAGAAGTCTACTGAATAGCTTCCAAATGACACTGTTGGGATAAATCATTTGTTTGTATCCAATAAGTGTTGTCTGTATACAATAAACAAAACAGACAAGATTCCCATCTTTGTGGAGTTTATACAGTGGAATCAATACAAGGCGAAATTCACTACATGTCAATCAATTGTGGAACATGAAAGTGAATCAGGATAAAGTTTTCACATGTTTTCTAGACTGACACAGTATTTGTTTTGTTAAATATATTTTCCCAATAGGAGCTCAATCTTTTATCTTGAATTGCTACTGTCTAGGAGGATATGAATTTGCTTGCAACTGAACACTTTAAAGGACTTTTTAAACTTAAACATTTGCACAGTTTCAAATGCTTATATACATTTAAAGGGAATATTTCATAAAAGGCAAGAAAGGTACAGAATTGGTAAAATGGTTCCCTTTGGCATCATTAAAATATTTCAAAAATAGTTTGCTGACTTAAGTGAAATGCATTTGTAGTCTAAGAATGGTGATTATCTAAACCAATTAGCCATGTTGAGAACAATATAATCAACTAAAAATAAGCTGATTTTTATTTTTAGTTCTCCAAACATTTCCCCCTAATCGTCTTTTACTCTATTAAGAAGCTGCTGAAAAAGAACAGTATTCTACCAAGGGAAGTTAGTACGTATTTAAATTTAAATTAAAAAGAACTATTACCTAGCAGCAGTTTAAAATGAAGTATTACATTGTGTAGGAGGAAGTCAATTTATGCCATATAGTATAAGGTAATAGCCTAAGTTTTCTGAATATAATTAATAGTGTTTCTTTTAAAAGTTCCTGGAAGTATATTGTACATCTATGCTCATACCAGCATTATTTACAATAGCCAAAAAATATACAGAAATAACCCAATTGTCCACTGACAGATGAAAGGATAAACAAAATGTGGTAAATACCTACAATGGAATATTATTCAGCTTTAGAAAGGAAGGAATGACTTCGCTGGTGGTCCAGTGGTTAAGACTCTGTGCTTCCACTGCTGGGGGGCATGGGCTCAAGCCCTGGTTGGGAACTGAGATTCCACATGTCTTGTGACTTTGCCAAAAAAACCAAAGAAATTCTGACACATGATCCAACATGGATGAGTCTTGAAGACATTATGTTAAGTGAAATGTGCTGGTCACAAAAGAGTAAACGCTGTATGATTCCACTTACATGAGGTACCCAGAACAGCCGAATTTATAGAAACAGAAAAGAGAAGGGTGATTGTTGGGGGGAGGAGGGGAGGAGTGTGGAGAGTCAGTGTTTACTGGGTACAGGGTTTTAGCTGGAGAACATGAGAAAGTTCTGGAGATGGATGGTGGTGATGGTTGTATAACCATGTGAATATATTCAATGACACTGAACAGTAGACCTAAAATGGTTAAAAACATTCATTTTGTTATACATATTTGTATATTTTACCACAATAAAAAACTGTAGCCCCTCCAACATTATACAAAAATGAAAAAAAGAAACTTCTTTTTTGGGGCCATGCCACATAACTTGTGGGATCTTAGTTCCCTAACCAGGGATCGAATTCGTGCCCCCTACAGTGGAAGCATGAAGCCCTAACCACTGACAACCAGGGAATCTCGCCCCTTCCCCACTACCCTATCGGGGGCACACAAAAAAAAAACTCCTTAGAGGTGAGTTATCATGTTAGTAATCTGTTAATGTGCAAGCAAGGGGAAAATTTTCCTAAGGGACAAACTGTCTATATGTTCATCCAAACAACTGTCATCCAATATCATTTCTCATTTGTTATAGTGCTCAAGTAACAAGTGAAATTCACATAACATCCATTTATTTGGTGCAGTCAAGATGACATGTATCTAGTGTGTCCATGCGTACAGTGGTGAGCCATCTCAAGGACTGGAACACTGGTTGTATAAAAACAAGCTAAATCTTAAATGAACTCAGGAGGTAACTCGATACAATACCAAAGGAGGACTGAAATAGGGTGACAACCACCAATTCAAGCCCTGCTAGGACTCAGAGTAAGGGGTGATCACCTTGTTTTGAAGTTAGTATGACAGGATTTGTTACATATTTATGCCCAGATCTGTACACAGAATATGCCTAATGATAGAAGGCAGAGGTTGGGGCACTAGAAGAAAATAGTAGGAAGGCTATAAGCCTGTGAAAGGGGAGTTGTGGAGAGGCAGCTAAAGGGAACAGATGTTAAGAAAAAGGAACAGATTAGATCTTAGAGTTTGCACTTGGAAAGAATAATGAAAAAGAAAAGCTTCAGTACAGAGTGACATGGGTCAGCCACTTAATGAGTTTAGCAGTCTGCAGGGAATACTACAGATTGGCAGGAAGTTCCTTAAGGGCGATGCATCATCCAAGGGATGATTTACATTAACCTGTCAAGAAAATGGTCTCCCGGGTAGCTCAAACCGTAAAGAATCTGCCTGCAATTTGGAAGACCTAGGTTCGATCCCTGGGTTGGGAAGATGCCCTGGAGAAGGAAATGGCAACCCACTCCTGTATGATTGCCTGGAGAATCCCATGGACAGAGCAAAATGAAGATGGCACTAAATAGATGAGGAAGAAGAACTGGCAAGAAGGAAGCTGATAAAGTGGGATATGGAATAAAAGTCAAGGATATAGGAACCCTCCTACACTGTGGATGGGAATCTAAGTTGGTGCAGCCACACTATGGAGAACTGTATGAAGGTTCCTCAGAAAACTAAAAACAGAATTACCATATGATCCAGCAATCCCACTACTGGGCATATATCCAGATAAAATAATTCAAAAACATACATGCACCCTTATGTTCATAGTAGCACTCTTCACAGTAGCCAAGACATGGAAGCAACCTAAATACCCATCAACAGATAAATGGATAAAGGAGATGCGGTACATATACACAATGGAATACTACTCAGCCGTTAAAAAGGAAAAAATAATGCAATTTGCAGCAACATGGGTGCAACTAGAGATTATCATACTAAGTGAAGTCAGAAGGAGAAATCACATACCATATGATATCACTTATATGTGGAATCTAAAATATGGCACAAATGAACCTCTCTCTGAAACAAAAACATTCACAGACATAGAGAACAGACTTATGGTTGCCAAGGAGGCAGAGAAGTTGGGGGAGGGATGGATAGGAAGTCTGGGGTTAGCAGATGCAAACTATTATATATATAGAATGGATGAACAAGAGTCTACTGTATAGCACAGGGACCTATATTCAATATCCTGGGATAAACCATAATGGAGAAGAATATAAAAAAGAATATATACATATGTATAACTGAGTCACTCTGCTCTATAGCAGAAATTAACGTGTTACTTCAATAATAAATAACACAACTGTACTTCAATAAAAGATAAAGGTAAAAACAAGCTAAGGATGTATACATACGTAAAACTAGAAAATATCTTGTCTCTTGTATAGCTGCAAAAACACTCCTTGGTATAAACAGGAACATCAACTTTAAAGGGAACTAAATGTCACCCTTGCTGAGCATCCTTCATGGACCATCAGGCTAAGTCACGCCTCATTTCACTGCACATCAGGAAAGCTCCATTCCACTTGGCTAATGAAAAGAAATCCTGCTAAAAGGACAGAATTAGAAGCCTGCCACTTTTAGGAGTTATGCCTTTCTTATTATGATATTGAAGCAAAATCCAAATGTACTTCTCCAAAGTAACAGCTGGAATACAAACACAGTTAAACCATCTAACCAACCTTAATGCAGTAACCTTCTTAAAATTCCTGATAGATAAGCTAGAAAGTGTTGAGTGAGATATAATTTGCCCTTGGGCTAACTTCCATGATAAAAACTCCTCCCCCAGCTCTCTCCACATCACTTCTATACACTCTTTACTCTCCAAGGAATAGCCACCTAGTATTTACCTGTTTTAATGAACAGAACTGTTGCAAACAGAATTCACCTCCAACCATAGCAGCGGTAGGGTATAACCCAGACTACTCACTCTCTTTCTGGACATGTTTTCTAATCTCCATGAACTTTCCACACACAGCTTTCCTACCCATAATTCTCCCAGGTAATCTGAGCAGGACTCATTTACCTAATCATTTAATTACCATTTCTAAATCATTTCTTAGATACCACCTAAATCATCTTCCCAATATATCACCAAGGACTCAGAATCAACCAGCCCCCACATGTTCCTTTCCAAACTGTGTAATGATTACTGTACATTTGTCTGTCACATTTTCCCCTAAAAATACAAGTTCCTCTGCTGCATTCTTTAATGCTCTCGACCATAGATCAGTGGATATTATTACGTAAACTCTTGCTATGATTTTAATGGTGACTTTTCACTCAGTGAGCACATGTATCATATTAAAATTTTTTTCATCATTTTTTTCTCCAAATGGGAAAAAAAAACTTAAAAAAACACAGTACCCAGTCCATTTGACATTTAAAGAGCAAGTACTACAAAGGCATATCAACTGCATTTTTCATCAAAACTTGGACTTCTAATCTATATTAAATGGTTTAATACATGCATTTTCAATGAGAGAAATTTCACCTTCATCCCCAAGTGGGTAAGAATTTGCTCTTAGAAGATGACAAAGGTTACTCTTTTTATGTAAAAAAACATAGGTCTACATAGAATACATAAACAGATACACAGTATATTTGTGGTATGAACATTGGGAAGAGGAGATGGTGGTCAGAAAAATACTGTCTAGAAAACACTTTCCCCTTAAGGGGATAATAATTTTAAAAAGGTTGAAAAACATGGTTTTGATGTAAAGATGATGAGAAATTAAATGGTAATACTGTAACCTCCAATCTAGTTATTTAATCTAGTTTTAGATCTTTGAAACTTCTAGACAAAACTTCCTCTCATTCCTAAGTATGTGGTACTATTTCTCCAGGATATTACTAGGATGTAGAATCCTTCCCACATCATCCCACCATTGTGCTGTATTAGCATCGCCCATTAGACCATCCCCTCAATCCTGTTTACTTCAAGAGAAGGGAGAGTATGAAGACAGTCTATTGAAAGAAAGGGACTGGGCTCAGCCCTAGAAGAACAGTGACAAACAAGTGACTTTAGAACACTGGCCTCCTGGGACTCACATCCTACCAAGACAGACAGGAGAGAAATACTCATGACAAGATCTATAAGCTATTTTGTTACACTTCTGTGGAAGAAACAAACAGAGTGGGATGACAGTGATGGAGATGAATACATTACAGAATACTACAATGTATTCTACTGCAGAGGACCTTGGAGATCTTCCTCAGCTCAAGTATTTTGGTCCCAAGACCTAAGGTCTTTGTTGGACCTTTGTTGGACCGAAGGCAAAGGTAGAAAATAGAAATGTTGGCAATTACTATCCCCACTAAGAGTAGCAGACATTTGCCTTACTGTGTGCCAGGAGTCTCCTGTGACCCTGTGAGATATGGCACATTTACTAGTCCTGCTTTAGAGACGAAGAAACAGGATTGGAGCAGAAACACAGCCGAATGGCTAAGACCATGGACTCTGGCATCACACCATCTTCTCTGACTGCTGACTCACTGGCTGTGACTTTGGGCAAGTTAATTCACCGCTCCGTTCCTGTTTCCTCACCTGTAAGATATGGATGATAGTATATCTGACTCATGTAATCATGAGAGTGGAGGATGTGAGAGCGTCAGTTGTGTGATGGAGAGGAGAAGATTCCAAGCCTGAGGGACAGAGTTTGGGGAGCAGACTGTGGAGGCAGCAGAGGAGGACCGTTCATGGGGACGCTGGTGTGGGGAAGTGAGAGGAATGCGTGTCAGGCAGTCAGGCCAATGGAAGCCTTGGAAACCATGGTGAGGAGCTCTCTTTGAGCAGTGAAAAGTCCTGGTGGAATTCCGGCCAAGCCATTGATGTTTCTCCAGAACTGTGAGAAAAATGTCTGTCGTTTATAAGCCACCCGGACTATGGCATTCTGTGGTTGCTGCTGTTTAGTCACTAACCTGTGTCCGACTCTGTGTGACCCCATGGACTGTAGCAGCTAGGTTCCTCAGTTCGCGGGACTTCCCAGGCAAGAATACTGGAGAAGGTTGCCATTTCTTTCTCCAGGGAATCTTCCCGACCCAAGGATCGAACCCACACCTCACGCATTGGCAGGCAGATTCTTTACCGCTGAGCCACCCAGGGACAACTCTATGGTACTGTTTTGTTCAGTTCAGTTGTGTCCGACTCTTTGCGACCCCATGGACTGCAGCATGCCAGGCCTCCCTGTCCATCGCCAACTCCTGGAGTTTACTCAAACTCATATCCATTGAGTCGGTGATGCCATCCAACCATCTCATCCTCTGTCATTCTCTTCTCCTTCTGCCTTCAACAGCATCAGGGACTTTTCAGATGAGTCAGTACTGTTACAGGAGCCCAGAGAGACAAAGATACAAGGGCTAGAATGGGAGCATTGGTGAAAAAAGATGTTTATGTGGAGGGAGTGGTGATGGGAAGCAGCGGTAAAGCCAGATGTGAGTTTGGACCACCTTTTTACCCTGGTGACCTGAATTTATACAAGTGCTAAAAAGGAGCAGGTAAGGGTTGTTCTTGTGCTATTTGGCTCCCTTCTGCTTATGCTGAAATGCTCTCATGACAGGAAGTGAGGAGGAGCGCCTAGATCTTGGGGTTCCCTTGCCACCCACACTATCTCCAGCTGCAACCCTGGGTGAGCTACCTCATCACATGACTCATCACAATCTCCATGTATTCTTTCCCAATAATCACTAAAAGCACTAGTTTTAAGGTGAGGAGGTAAAACGTATCCAAAAGAAAAAAAAAAAATCCAGCAAGAGGGGACTTCCCTGGTGGTCCAGTGGTTAAGAATCTGCCTTGCAATGCAGGGGATGTGGGTTCGATCCCTGGTCAGGGAACTAAGATTCCATATGGTGCAGGGCAACTAAGTCTGTGCCACAACCACTGAGCTTGTACAACTAGAGAATCTGTGAACCACAATGAAAGATCCTGCATGATTCAACAAAGATCCTGTGTGCTGCAACTAAGACCAGTTGCAGCTAAATAAATAAATAAATATTAAAAGAAATCCAACAAAAAAATGAGAGAACTGAGATGGTGAAAGGATGCTTTCAGTCCCGTTGAACATGTTGCTGGTCCAACAGGGTAGGAAGAGCATTTTCTTCATTCAAACCACGTGATTCAGTATTGCTGGACTTTCTAAAATTAATTAAAAGACTTATTTTTATTTATTTGGCTGCACTGGGTCTTAGTTGCAGGCCATGGACTTTTTTTTTTTTTTTCCTTCAGTTGCAACATGCAGCATCTAGTTCCTTGACCAGGGATTGAACCCGGCCCCCTCTGCATTGGGAGTGTGGAGTCTTAGCCACTGGACCACCAGGGAAGTCCCTGGACTTTTATCTATTAAAGAAGAGATATAAAGAGAAATATAGCACATGCGTTTGTTGTAAATCAATCATTCCTTAGGATTGCTGGAGTTGTGTGTTAACAGTCCAGTTCTGGAGTTTACAGACTTATCTTGAGAAGGACATAGACCCAGGAATAGACAGAGAAAACAACAAATCCTTTTATACCAAAGAGAAATGAAGTCACCGAGTGGATGAAATGCTTTCTGCCTAATGCCCCCACCCTGCCCTTCTATTCTGGTAGGAAGGGGGTGTTTTGAGGGCTCTGAGTCTGTACTATGAGCCATTCTGTCTCATCCTGCCTCCTGCTGCAAAACCTGGCAGAGTGCGACATCGCGAGGGGCCTCTCTTCTATTCTGATGGTGTATGTACTTCAGTCATGTTCAAGGAACTGCAGCTCTGGGATAATCCAGTAAGATGGAGCACAGCCCCTAGGATGCACTCCAAGGCCAGTCCCTGGGAGGACAGTCTCCTCACTGGGCACTGGCTCCTGGGGAAGGGAACTGGCAGAGGGGTGATGGAAAATCAAACAGGTCAGCTTGGTGAGAGCCTGTCAAGCTCCCCAGAGACTGTGCCTGGATTCCTTTCCTGGCTTCACCATTTACTAGTTGTGTGAACTTGGCAAACTCCTTCATTTCTCATGACCTCATTTCTTTAACTGTAAAATGGGGTAACAGTACCAACGTCACAGGGTCCCTGTGAGGATGAAAGGAGTTGGTACATGCCAAGTGCTGGGGAAGGGCTTGCTAGTCTCCTTAGATCCCCTCTGACTCTGCTTTAGCTGAAACACTAACTCAGCTTGATTACATCAATTCCCTCATGACTGTCTGTAATAAAGGCTGCGTGTTCTCTTATTCTTTTTAGCCAAATGAACTTGGTGGACACAGTAGGGGGTAAGGGGAGAGTGGGATGAATTAGAAGAGTAGGACTGACATGTGTGAAATCCTTGGAGGAGGGCATGGAACCCACTCCAGTATTCTTCCCTGGAGAATCCCCATGGACAGAGGAGCCTGGCGGGCTACAGTTCATGGGATCCTAAGAATCAGACGCGACTGAATGACTAAGCACAGCACAGCACATGTGTGAAATAGATAGATAGTGGGAAGCTACTGTATAGTACAGGCAGCTCAGTGATGCTCTGTGATGACCTAGAGGGGTAGTAAAAGGCGGTGGGTAGGAGGGAGGGTGTATGTATGTGTACACACACACACACACACACACACACACACACGGCTAATTCACCTTGTTGTACAGCAGAAAAGTAACACAACATTGCAAAGCAATTGTATTCCAACAACAAAATAAAATAAAAATGAGCTCAGATGGTCTTTGCTGCCCCTGATACAATTCCTAGACCACAGGACCCCACAGTCATGGCCTATCTAATATAAGAGACATCCCTTTCACACATGGCCTTTGTAGAGACCAGAATATGCCACCCCAAATATGCCACACTGGCACAAGGACTCTTTTAGAGCTGGAGGCATATGAAAATCAAGAGATGCAGACACATACTTTCTTGTAGCTTTCCTTTAAGTGATTAAAGGTAGAAACTTTGGATAAATAGGGACTGTCATAAGTCACTTCTTCTAGGGAGGCTTTATGGCCAAGAAGATTATGGAAAGTTGGTGCCAAAAGGACTTTTCCCAACAAACCTTACTTCATTGTTTTCCCCCATCTATTCACCTTCCCACAACTTGAGAATAAATTCATCCTAGAAACTCAAACTCCTTTTCTTCTGTCTTGTCCTTTCTCTGAACATCTATTGTTCTTTTCTGAAGATGCTATTGCAGCCCGTGTTCTAACCATCCCTTGAAGTCACTCTTCACTGAGGTTTCTCCCGTGTGATGTGTGCTGCCCATGTTAATCAACTGTTTTTCTCTTGTGATTTTGTCTTTTGTCAACCTAACTTTACAGGGCCCAAGTGGGACAACCTAGGAGAGTAGAAGGAATGAGAATTTCCCTCCCCTACAAAGAATTTTCCTTTCTTGATGGTTTCAGCACTGGATTCAGAGCATTTTCTTCTGTCTTGTCCTTTTTTTTTTTTTTTTGATGTGGTCTATTTTTAAGGTCTTTATTGAATTTGTAACAATATTCCTTACTTTTTCCCCCTTGTTTTGATTTTTTGATCACAAGGCATGTGGGATCCTAACTCCCCAACCAGGGGTTGAATCCACATCCCCTGCACTGGAAGGCGAAGTGCCAGTCATTGAACTTCCAGGAAAGCCCCTGTTCTGTCCATCTTCACAGCTATTAGGGATATTAAAATGGAGAAACTCTTGTTCAGGCTTCAGAGACAAGAAAGCAGAGCAGGCCTCTGACCTTGCTTCTGACCTGTCTGGACACTGCCCTGATGATATGTCTGCTCGCCAGTGTACCAGTTGTTACCAGTAAGCTGAGTGGCACTATAGATAAGATAGAGAGTGGGTCTCGGAGTTCTTGAGCCCCTGGAGGTCTGGCCAACTATGCTTGGGGTTTAACAAAAATCCTGTGACTCACAAGATAAAACAAACAGCATTATAAAAAGGTTAAAGTGAAACTAGATAGAGCTGCATTTTTGCTCACAAACTGATGATAATATCAGTTTGCAGATTAGGATTATAAGCAGGAACCCCCAAAACTGCAATTTAACGTCTAGCCCGTCGGATAGATGCACTGTCCAAGACCTTTTCCCCATTAGGACTTCCCAGCACCGTTTGAATCTGGATGTTAGTTGGCCCAGTTCAGTGATATATGTACCATTACTCTCCTCTAATGCTTTTATTTCTCTTTTCTTTTAATGATTGTATACCAAAAGCAAGTTAGATAATTCTCTATTAAGAGAATTTAATAGAAAACAAATTTAAATTGTTTATTTGTGCATAACAAGTGGTTTCTTCTGTTAACGAATCCTTTGAACCTGAGATGAAAATTAAAACTTGGGGCAAAACAACCGTCAAAACTTCAGAATCCCCAGTCACAACCTGCTGGCTTCTACTTTGTATTCTTGAATTCCAGAAACTGCCATCACTGTTCTATCCCTATTTCAAAATTTTATTTGCCTTTATCCACTGTTTCTTCTTTCACTTCTGGTCTTTTCTCAAAAACAGGTGTCTTTTGTCTTTCAAGGCTCACCTTCGATCTGCAACCTGGGTTCTGCATTCTCCCTTCTCTAGAGTAGAGGCTCTCAGATTGTGGTCCCCAGATCGACAGCATCAGGAGCACATGGGAACTTGCTGGATATGTCAGTGGGTTCCAATATGTCAACAGGTTCCCAGATCTACTGAACCCAAAACTCTAGGCATAGGGTGGATTGGTCTGTATTTTGTTAAAGACTTTTTTTTTTTTTTTCAACATGGACTACACTTTAAAGTCTTTAGTGAATTTGTTACAACACTGTTTCTGTTTTATGGTGTTTTTTTTTTTGGCCACAAGGCAAGTGGGATCTTAGCTCCCAACTAGGGACTGAAGCTTGGAGAAGGCAATGGCACCCCACTCCAGTACTCTTGCCTGGAAAATCCCATGGATGGAGGAGCCTGGTAGGCTGCAGTCCATGGGGTCACTAAAAGTCAGACACGACTGAGCGACTTCACTTTCACTTTTCACTTTCATGCATTAGAGAGGAAGTGGTAACCCACTCCAGTGTTCTTGCCTGGGATCCCAGGACGGGGAGCCTGGTGGGCTGCCATCTCTGGGGTCGCACAGAGTCGGACACGACTGAGAGACTTCACTTTCACTTTTCACTTTCATGCATTGGAGAAGGAAATGGCAACCCACTCCAGTGTTCTTGCCTGGAGAATCCCAGGGACAGGGGAGCCTGGTGGTCTGCCGTCTCTGGGGTCGCACAGAGTTGGACACAACTGAGGCGACTTAGCAGCAGCAGCAGGAATGAAGCTACACCCACTACACTGGAAGGCAAAGTCTCAACCTTTGGACTGCCAAGGAAGTCCTGGGGCAGTCTGTGTTTTAACAAGACATCTAGAGATTCTGATGCAGGCCAAAATTTAAGAACTACTGATCCAGGAATTTAGTGGTGAAGCAAATATTTCCCTATCCCCCTTTGATCCCTCTTTTCTTCTACTTCATCTTTTGCTTAATCCTTAAAGAAAGGTCTGAGTCCTACTTTTCCTAAAACTTACATTCAATATTTATCTCATTGATAACTTTCTCTGTACAAGGAATAAAATATACTTTGCCGTCACGCTTTCTCTTTAAGTCTCTCCCCTATCTCCTACACAGGGCTTTCATCTCTTATCACATTTTATTCAAACTATTCTTTCCAAGGTTGGTAACTTATCTTCCAAATCTTGAAAGTCCCATCCTTATTTCCTAAAAGAGTAAGATCCCAATTCTCCTTCTGACCAAGCCTTTCTGGGTCTCTGTTGCCATTTCTCTCTCTTCTATTTCACAGATATCCCAGAAAGGTTTCTCTTCTGAACTGATCTCACCTTGGTGGATTCAATGATCATCTCTAGATGATAACTCCAAATTCATCTTTCTACCCAAACCTCTCCTTTTAGCTGAAGTTCCAGGAAATATGCACACTTCTAGATGCTTCCAACTTGCATGGGCTCTGGCATCTCAAATGTAACACCTCCTATGTCAATGTTATCCTTTTAATCCAATCAAATTCTCACTTCAATTTCCAAGTTTTTATTAATCACGTCATCATTCTCCAAACATAGCAGTATGCGTGTTTGTCGTTCAGTCATGTCTGACTCTATGTCATCCCATGGACTGTAGCCTGCCAGGCTACTCTGTCCATGGAATTCTCCAGGCAAGAATACTGGAGAGGGTTGCTATTCCTTTCTCCAGGGGATCTTCCCAACCCAGGGATGGAACCCAGGCTTATTTATTAAGAAAATGAAAAAAGAATTTCTATAAAGTTCTGCATTTTCAGGAACATTATTATTTTGGGATATATTTCAAGCATAGTAAAACATGTCCCCAAATAATGTTTTGGAAAATTCAGGATTACTTAGAAATTCATTTTTTAAAAAGACGTTTCTGTGGACAAATAAGTTTAGGGACTGGGCCAAGGCCATCTTCTTTAAGGAAAGTCACGGTGTATATTAGACAATTAGGTATTTTTGATAAATGTATAAATACAGAAGAAAACACCACAGAGAGTTGCAACTTGATTTGGGCAAGATTGTAATTTCTTTGGTGATGCTAAGTAACATCATGAAGAACATCTACCAATACACATTCAGGAGCGCTATCTTTATTCTGTCTCATCTCCACCCCTTACGTCTGATTATTAGTTCAGGCTGGTTGATCTTTCCTTGCAGAGATCTCATTCCCAGTCCTACGGTCACCTCTCCACACAAGGTGCCTGCAACTTCTTGCCCAAGCATTGCAATGCTTTCATCTCACCTTCATCCTCTTGAACTTTTCTTTAATTGCTTTTTAACGTGAACATTTTTAAAGTCTTTATTGAATTTGTTTCAATATTGCTTCTGTTTTATGTTTTGGTTTTTGGCCGAGAGGCATGTGGGATCTTAGTTCCCCAACCAAAGACTGAACTTTGTACCTCCTGCACTGGAAGATGAAGGGAGGTTCTAGGGATCATCCTGGACATTCTCTGGATCACTAGGGAAGTTCCCAATCCTCTTGAACATTCCATGCAGCCTGATTTTTTGAGGTCAGATTACCTGGCTTCAAGTAAAGCTTAGGTCATTTCGCTCCTTGGTTCAATATCGTCTCTAAAGAATAATTGTCATCATAAAGAAAGTAACATTTAAGGTCCTCTCTAACCCAGGATAACCTCTGTTTGCCATCCTTTTCTCTCCCTCCATTCTTCAGTTCCCTGTATTTCATCTCATATGGACACTGACCTTCACCTTTCCTCACATCCATGCTCTGGACCACACTCTTCTCCTGCTGTTTCATGAGAAGTTCTCCCAAAACATCATGGCTTCTCAAATATGACTTCTCTCCAGTTCAGCAAAAACACCACCACTTCCAGGAAGGTTCCTGATGTCCCAGTTATCAATTGTTACCACTCCTAAAATCCCATAGTGCTGCACTCACCTCACTTGCTGTATCTGGTCTACGGTCTTCAGAATAAGACATGGTAAGGACATCTCAACCCTTTCTCATGCATATTCATCTCCCCAGTGTCTTGATCAAAGAGTACTACAAATAACTGAATAAGGATCAAATCACATTGATCTGTACACAGAAAAGGAAAGGAATGCTCTTAAATTCAAAACCAATGACACTGCAAACTCTTTTACCAAAAGAACATGGGTGATGGAAAAGAAAACTCTCTATGTTCTTCCCTCAAGTGCAAGCCTCTTTTAAATACTAAGTGCTGCAATTTTGTTAAATTGAGGCTCTGTGGCTAGCTGTAAATACCCTAGTTCAAGATAAACTGTCAGACACAGCAATTTGCACCAGTTCTCAGAGTGCCAGCTGCTAGACAATGTCCTCTCCTGTCCCTGAGGGGGATCAGATGGGGTCAGTTTCCCAGTGAAACTTGATATGGAACTGGGAAAAATAGAGTAACGTTAAAGGGCTTGTTGTTGTTTAGTCTCTACGTCATGTCTGACTCCCTGCAACCCCACCGACTACAGCCTGCCAGGCTCCTCTCTCCGTGGGATTGTCCAGGCAAGAATACTCAAGTGGGTTGCCATTCCCTTCTCCAGAGGATGTTCCAGGCCCAGGGATCAAACCTGGATATCCTGTACTGGCAGGTGGATTTTTTTTTAAACCACTGAGCCACCTGGGAAGCCCTTATCCTTATTACACAAGACGTTTCTATTAAAGAGACCAGGATCAACTCAATATTATATAACCAACAAACTATAGGCACTAGGGTAAAAACAAAACCCAAAACTCTGGATGACTAGTTCAACAATGGTTTTGAATCTTTCCAAAATATAAAGGTCAAACTAGGGAAACTTAGTCAAAGGGTTAGACAAAAGTCCAAAAAAAGCCTTGTCCTTTTGGGCTGTTTCTCACCACATCATTGTTTACACTTGTTCTCTCAATTTATGATTCCAACTGCAGTGAGTTTTCACCAATACTTCAGCCAGTTTATTTGTCACTTTATCCTCTAAGTATTTATTTACTTACATATTTACATGTTACCTAATCCTCTAAATATATGTATATTTACAAATATATCTGTTATATTAAGATGGACATATGATATATATTTTGTATGTATATATCTGCATCTATCTATCTATGAATTGATGAAATAAAAGAACAGGAAACTAACATTTACTGAATTCTCACAACTGTTGTCAAGTAGTTATTATTGTACAGAGTCCAGAAATCCACAGCAGCACAGCAGGTTAGGTTAAATACATTAACCCTGAGAATAATCAGGTGGATTCAAATTCTGCTTAGTTACTAGCTGTATGATTTTGAGCAAGTTACTTAACAGTCTTCCTTGAGAAAACAAGAATGTCAATTGTACCAATTTCCTGGAGTTACAAGAAGATTAAATAAGGTAATATCTTTAAAGTACTAAGAAGAATACTCAGCACTTGTTAAGATCTTTATATAAATATTTGTTGCACAGAAAACACAACGGATACGGGAACTTGGTTGAGAACTCACAGCTGAGTAAGTGGGCAAGTCTGAATTTTAACCCAGGTCTTTCTGACTCTTTTCACGCCACTGTCCTCTGGAGAAAGTACCGCTTATAAATTAACCAAGGGAAAAACACAAGACTCTAGTCACCACCCTCTGTGCAGTGGCCTGTTATGAGTTGAACTGTGTCTCTCAAGATTCACGTTGCAGCCCTTACCTCAGAACATGTCCCGATTTGGAGGCAGAGTCTTTACAAAGGGCATCCAGTTAAAATGAGGTCATTATTGTGGGCACTGATTCAATACGACTGGTGTCCTTATAAAAAGGCGGAAATTTAAACACACAGACCCACAAAGAGAGAAGATGATGTGTAGAGAAACAGAAAGAAGACTTATCTATCTACAAGGAAAAGAGAGAGGTCTGGAACAGACCCCTACCTCCTCATCTGCAGGGACCCCCCCCCCCCCCCCAGCTTCTGCCCCTGGTTTGGCCACCCTAGACATCTCTGCTTATAAGGACACCAGTCATACTGAATTAGGACTTAGGGCCTAGGTCCTAACTTATTTTTTTAAAGGTCCCATCTCCAAACACTGTCACATTCAGGCATATATTGACGTTAGGGCGTCTACATAGGAATTTGGGTGTAGGGGGTGTACCATTCATTCTAGAACGCAGGCTGTGGGTGTCCAAAGACTCGAAGAGAGAAACATGAGTCATTCCCCACCACTGTTCATTTTACTGAAAGACTTGTGAGCAAATGTTAAATACTTTAACCGCTAAGTATCTAAAATATTTCTCTTAAATCACATTTTGAAGTAAAGGTAAATTTTACATGGGGTTTTACTTCTTTATTAAAATTTTAAAAATATTTAATTGAAGTATAGTCATTTACAATGCTCTGTTAATTTCCACTGTACAGCAAAGTGACTCAGTTATATATATATATATACACACACATATATACATACACACACACCTATTCTTTTTTAACATCTTCTTTTCCATTATGATTTATCACAGGATATTGAATATAGTTCCTTGTGCTATACAGTAGGAGCTTGTCGTTTATCCATCCTGTACATAATACATCTGCTAATTCCAAACTCCCACTCCATTCTTTCCCAACCACCTTCCCTTGGCAACCACCAGTTTGTTCTCTATGTTTCTGAGCCTGTTTCTGTTTTACAGATAGGTTCATATTTTAGTTATGTATTATAATTTAGACTCCACATATAAGTGAGATATTATATAGCATTTGTCTCTTTCTGACTTATCTTACTTAGTATGATAATCTCTACTTGCATCCATGTTGCTGCAAATGGCATTTAAATTTTATTTTTTTATTGAAGTATAGTTGATTTACAATGTTGTATTAGTTTCAGATGTATAGCAAAGTGATTCAGTTTTTTATATATATATATATATCCCTGAAGTTGTACAAACTGAATATACTTAAGCTTTTTAATATTCTTCAGTATTGTCACCTTTATCCTACGCACAAGAAAACTGAGTCTCATATTACCTCACTGAGCTAAAAGGAGGAGCCACATTCAAACCAGGCATGTCTGCCACCAAGGGCAGGCCCTTCTGCTCCCTCACATTGGCTCTGTCCACTCATCTCACTCAGAGGACTGGTTTTCCAATCATGGAATGTTCTAGAAGGAATTAGGAGGCGCCTAGCTTGAAGGTACTTAGAAAATAAAGTCATAATTGCTAGGAGTCAGCAAATGCTGATGAACAACAAGCCTCATTAAGCAAGTCTTATTCTCTTTTTGAATGGTTACTCAACTGGTAGGTCAAGAAGCAAGGTAAACATAGCTGTCTGGACAATGAATTAGCTGCTTGACTGTCTCCTGCCTTCACACTTCTCCC
Source organism: Tragelaphus eurycerus (assembly GCA_935064755.1). Taxonomy (NCBI): domain Eukaryota; kingdom Metazoa; phylum Chordata; class Mammalia; order Artiodactyla; family Bovidae; genus Tragelaphus; species Tragelaphus eurycerus. The sequence continues at coordinate 389,204 of CAKXYN010000254.1, read as the reverse complement.
AATTCCACAGGCTTTCCACAAAACAGCCAGTGCTTCACTTTGCTCTTCTGTTTTCCTCTCTCCCCTTCTCCTCCCTTCCTTTCTCTCTCCCTCCCTTCCTCACATCCTTCCTTCCAATGTACAATTTAAATCAAATTATGTCTGCTTCTTGCCCAACACCTTCCACTGGGCCCTCCAATACTCACAGCAAAGTCCACACTCTTCCCCATCGTCTGGGAGTCCCCATGTGACCTGTGACCTTCCTTCCCTTCTCTGAGCTCAGATGCGCTGGTTTCCAGCTGAACCCAGGAGGTAATTCTGAACTAGTGCCTCTGTCATCCCCTCTGTCCAGAACTCTACCCTCCAGACACCTGCCTGTGCACACTCTAACCCCATCCAGGTCCCTGTTCAAGTGCCACCCAATCAGAGAAGCCATTTTTGATCATTCCCCAAACTCTGCATCCTCCTGCTTCTTAAAATTTGATTTTTAGCATGTTCTCCTATGTCACAGCATATATTTATATGTTTGGGTGTGGCCTACTTGCCCCAACTAAACCATAATGCCCTGGTGGGCACGGGCTTTGTTTAGTTTATGGCTATTCCTAGTGACTGGGACAATCCTTGGCACATACAAAGCTGAATGAATGAATGAAGAATGAGTCTGCGTTTCAGTTAAGGGTCAGATGAGACCTCTTACCCTTGTGGAGAAGCTGACAGAAGCTGAATGATTGAATAATCAAGCCAATTTATAACTGCAAAAGCAAGAGAACCTCGGGACTTTCATGGTAGTCCAGTTGTTAGGACTCCAAGTTTCCACTGCAGTGCACACGGGTTCATTCCCTGGTCAGGGAATTAAGATTCCACATGCTGCATGGCATGACCAAAAACAACAACAAAAATACCCACAAAAAGAGAGCCTCAAGAATCCTAATTCATGGTGTGATCATCTGAAGAGATATTTAGAGCATGATTTTGAAGGTGGTTATGAGAGGCTGACAGAATGTGGTCCACTGGAGAAGGGAATGGCAAACCACTTCAGTATTCTTGCCTTGAGAACCCCATGAAGCTGGGCTGGAAGAAGCACTAGCTGGAATCAAGATTGCCGGGAGAAATATCAATAACCTCAGATATGCAGATGACACCACCCTTATGGCAGAAAGTGAAGAGGAACTGAAAAGCCTTTTGATGAAGGTGAAAGAGGAGAGTGAAAAAGTTGGCTTAAAACTCAACATTCAGAAAATGAAGATCAAGGCATCCGGTCCCATCACTTCATGGGAAATAGATGGGGAAACAGTGACAGACTTTATTTTTCTGGGCTCCAAAATCACTGCAGATGGTGACTGCAGCCATGAAATTAAATGACGCTTACTCCTTGGAAGAAAAGTTATGACCAACCTAGATAGCACATTGAAAAGCAGAGACATTACTTTGCCAACAAAGGTCCGTTTAGTCAAGGCTATGGTTTTCCCAGTGGTCATGTATAGATGTGAGATTTGGACTGTGAAGAAAGCTGAGTGCCGAAGAATCGATGCTTTTGAACTGTGGTGTTGGAGAAGACTCTTGAGAGTCCCTTGGACTGCAAGGAGATCCAACCAGTCCATTCTGAAGGAGATCAGCCCTGGGATTTCTTTGGAAGGAATGATGCTAAAGCTGAAACTCCAGCACTTTGGCCACCTCATGCGAGGAGTTGACTCATTGGAAAAGACTCTGATGCTGGGAGGGACTGGGGGCAGGAGTAGAAGGGGATGACAGAGGATGAGATGGCTGGATGGCATCACCGACTCGATGCACATGAGTTTGGGTGAACTCCGGGAGTTGGTCATGGACAGAGAGGCCTGGTGTGCTGTGATTCATGGGGTCGCAAAGACTCGGACATGACTGAGCATCTGAATTGAACTGAACTGATGAGGGGAAGGCAATGGCACCCCCCCCGGCCTCGCCCCGTCGGAACGACTGAGCGACTTAGCAGAGCAGAAACTGATGAGAGGCTGAGGACTTATGCCCCCAGAGGAAAGCAGTATGGAATAACTGGAGTTGGGAGGCTGGGGGCGGCAGGGGAGGCGTTGGATTATACCTTGAAGGCGGTCAGAATATGCTCCAAAATAAGCCTCTTTGCCAGAAGGATTATTTTGAGATGAAGGCAATTCAGCATCAGTAGACGCAGTAAGGTTTGGTTCTCTGCTCTCCCCTTATCTGCCCAAGTTTGGAGTGTACTTTTTCCTCATGAAGGTGTCTTCCTCTCCCAAACCAGGAACAGGAGGGAAACTCATTCCCAGAGGTGGGCACTTGGCCCCAAGCTGAGTCGACACAAACAAACCTCACTAAAATAGTCCTTATCTTCCACTGGTGTTCCCTATATATTTCCGAGTCACTTTCTATTTTGTTTGGGGCCCAACTTCCTTTCCTTTGTTGAAAATGAATGGTACACAAGCCCTTGGGTCTAACCAATTCTTTGAGTTTCACTTCTTTTCTGTGAACTCTCATGCATGTGACATTAATAAAACTGGATGCCTTTTCTCCTGTTAGTCTGTCTGATGCTAGCTTAACTTGCAGGTCCCCAGAGGATAACTCTAAGAGGGTACAGGAAAAGCTTTTCCTCCCCAACAACCTTCACTTCATCACCATTCCTCGTGCCTTCTGAGTCCATTTGATTTAGTGTCTGACTAGATCACACTGAAAGTACTTAATTCAATGTGTGCTCTACTTTGGAAGAGCTGTATTTATAGCACGTTCAGATAGGAACAATCAGAAGAAGGGCACAAAAACATATCATATGAGGACTTAGGGATCTTTAGCCCAAAAGATAATAGGTGTTAAGGAGGAGGTGATCTTATACTTCACAGGCCCATGGAGGAAAGAACTGGCACCAAAGAGTTAATGTGAAAGCAAGAGAGACTGCACTGTACCTAAACCAGGGCTTTCCAACCGAGCTGTTAGCACTGGACACCAGCTCCCAGGCCAAGAGGAGAAGACACAGCCTTTTGGAAAGAGGTAGGGCAGGACAGCAGATGGATAACTGGCCTGGATCACTACTGAGGGTGGACGGTGTAAACACAAGCAGCACACAGGTGGTCTGGAAAGGCAGGGTCTCAACTAACCCCCATTCCCACCACCAATCTGGCATCAGGTGCCTCATCACTAAAGCAAGGTGGATATTTTTTTAAACTACTAACATTTACTTTATGTTTTTTAAATATAAGTATTTATTTTGGGGGGGCATTTGTAGTTTATTATGTTTTTAATTTATTTTTACATATACATGCATCTATTCTTTTTCCATTTAGGTTATGACAGAATATTGAGCAGAATTCTCTGGGCGATATGGTAGGTCCTTGTTGGCTCTCTATTTTCTTTAAAAACATTTTTTTAAACTTTTTTTTTGTATTGAGGTATAGTTGCTTAACAATGTGGTGATAGTTTCAAGTGAGCAGTGAAGGGACTCAGCCATACATATACATGTATCCATTCTTTCTCAAACAGTTATCTATTTTAAATATAGCAGTGTATACATGTCAATCCCAAACTCCCAATATATTTCTCCCTCTCTTTCCCCATAACCTTAAATTTATTCTCTAAGTCTGTGAGCCTCCTTCTGTTTTGTAAATAAGTTCATTTACATCATGTTTAAAATTAGATTCCACAAATGAGCGATATCATATGATGTTTGCCTTTCTCTGTCTGACTTACTTCACTTAATACTCTGTAAGTCTCTGTTGCTGCATATGGCATTATTTGACTCTATTTTATGGCTGAGTAATAGTCCACTGTATATATGTGCCACATCTTCTTTATCTGTTCATCTGTCGATGGACAATTAGATTGCTTCTGTCTTGGCTATTTTTGGGTGCATGTATCCTTTAAAATCATGTTTTTATCCAGATACATGCCTTGGAGTGGGATTGCTGGATCATATGGAAGCTCTATTTCAGTGGCCAGCAAACTCAGTTCCTCAACAGCTCATACAACTCAACAATAAAACAATAAACAACCCAACTGGAAAATAGGCAGAAGACCTAAATAAGAGATATCTCCAAAGAAGAAATACAGATGCCCAACAGACACATGAAAAGATGCTCAATCCTGCTAATTATTAGAGAAATGCAAATCCAAACCACAATAAGGTACCACCTAAGGCACTGGTCAGAACAGTCATCATTAAAAAGTCTACAAATAACAAATGTTGGAGAGAGTGTGGATAAAAAGAAACCCTCCTACACTGTTGGTGGGAATGTAAGTTGGTGCAGCCATTATGGAAAATAGTATGGAGGCTTCTCAGAAAACTAAAGATATCATTACCATATGATCCAGCAGTCCCACTTCTGGGAATATAACCAGACAAAATAATTTTAAAAGATACATGCATCCCTATGTTCACAGCAGCACTGTTTACAATAGCCAAGACATGCAAGCAACCTAAATGTCCATCAACAGATGAAAGAATAAAGAAGATGTGGTTAATATATACAATGGAATACTACTCAGCCATGAAAAAGAACAAAATAATGCCATTTGCAGCAACATGATGCAACTAGTGATTATTACACTCAGTGAAGCAAATAAGAGAAAGACAAATGTCATATATATCATTTACATGTGGAACCTAAACTATGACACAAATGAATTTATCTATGAATACAGAAAAGAGACGTGTGGTTGCCAAGGGGGAGGGGATTGGGGCAGAAATGAATGGGAAGTTGGAGTTAGCAGATGTAAGCTCTTATACATAGGATGGATAAAGAAAAAGGTCCCACAAGGTCTAACACGCACAGGGGACTATATTCAATATCCTGTTATAAACCATAATGCAAAAGAATATATTAAAAAAGAATGTGTGTGTGTGTGTGTATATATATATATATATATGTATAAAATGGAATCACTTTGCTATACAGCAGAAATTAACACAACAATGTAAAACAATTACACTTCAATAAAAAATAAAAAATGATGACAATATTGCAAAACAGAGTCTGCACCTCCATGCCAATGCTCAGAGGAGAGCCACTCAGTGGATGTTGGATTGTGACAAACATGAGAAATTAATCTTTACCATGTTAGACCAATGAGATCTCTATGCTAATTTGTTAGAGCAGGTAACATTACTTGTCCCACTGGAAATGTCTATGAAAATTTTAGTTTTACACAACACTATTTAAATATCACATCATATATAAACTAATACAAAAACAAATATTCCTCTTTCCAAACCTGTGTTCAGATTTCATAAATCAACCTTCTATAAGGTTTACACCAGAGAAGGCAATGGCACCCCACTTCAATACTCTTGCCTGGAAAATCCGACGGAGGGAGGAGCCTGGTAGGCTGCAGTCCATGGGGTCGCTAAGAGTTGGACATGACTGAGTGACTTCACTTTCACTTTTCACTTTCATGCATTGGAGAAGGAAATGGCAACCCACTCCAGTGTTCTTGCCTGGAGAATCCCAGGGACGGGGAAGCCTGATGGGCTGCCGTCTATGAGGTCACACAGAGTCGGACGCGACTGAAGTGACTTAGCATAGCATAGCATAAGGTTTACACATGTCTCACGATTATCAGTGGAAACACAGACTCTTCTTACTCCTTTCCAGAGGAAATATCCATCCAAGTGTTTGGAAACAGTACTTCTTGGAATCTTTAGGTTCACCATAGTCCATATTTATCATTGTGAGGTCATATTCTCAGAAATAAATATTAAATTTCTATTTAAAATTTTGAGTCCAATTTATCAGGTGACATATAAATACCCCCCAATAAGACTGATTCAGGCCAATGCACCTTCAGCAAACAATGTCTTCTTACTCAAAATACAGTAATTAAGGATGTACTCGGGTTTCTCGTGGCCAATGGTAAAGAATTTACCTGCCAATACAGGAGACATAGGCTCAATCCCTGGTTTGGGAAGATCCCACATGCTGCAGAGCAACTAAGCCCATGCACCACAACTACTGAGGTCTGCACACCTAGAGTCCATGCTCTACAAGAGAAGCCATGGCAATGAGAAGCCTGAGCACTGCAACCAGAGAAAAAGCCTGAGCAGCAATGAAGATTCAGCACAGCCAAAAAATAAATAAATAAAAAATTTTAAAAGTGCTCCCTGTACCAGAAGTGTTAGTGAAGGTTCAAATATAAGGTGACATTCTCTTTTCTGAGGGATTTTTGGAGGAAGAAGCTTCATTTTATATCCAGGGTATATGGGGCAATCTTTGGCAAGTTTATATTTCTGTACATTTATTTTTGCAAATTTTCTTTCCAAGTGCATATGGAAAAAATAAACACAATTTATTCTTGTTTGGTTGTATAAGCTCATTTGGTTCTTGGCATCTACACGGAGTGGGAACCTGGTAACATCTTGTATGTATAAGAATCTCTGAGTATTTTGTCAGGTGCCTTTGTGTTGAGAAAACACCAAGTATGCTCTGCAAGCAACAGTACTTCTGATTATAAAGCCATATATGTTAGAGAGAATTCACTCACACATGTATATGGTCTAAGTAGCCCTTTTAAGGGCCAACTATTAGCCACAAATCTTGGTCTAATTTTTCTTTACTGGTAGAGGGTAGGCAATAATTAACAGAAACCAAACAGTACTGTTCTGGCTGGCTGATTTGGTTTTATTTATTAGCTAGACTCTGCTTTGCTCACCATGAATAAATTATTGCTGAAGGTTCACATTTATACTTGCTGGCTTAGCAAAGTATGCTTGAAATGGTTTCTAAGATCTTGTTCAAATTTGATATTAAGCTGACATTTCTCAACTTATCTAACAAAAAGGGAAAACTTAATTAGTAGGCTAACTATTAATGAACAGACAATGTAAATTAATTCACTATGTGTGTTCTACTCTTCTTTTACCAAAACTGGCTTAAAATTTTGCAAGGTAGTATCTAACTCTTATCCTTTGGAACATTTTTCATAGAAGGTATAATATTCATTTTCATTCTGTAATACTCTGTTAACCTTACTGATTCACTAAAAATGATCTAAGAACACTCTAGATTTTTATGATGCTTAAAAGGTTATTCTACAGTCAAGGCTTATAGGACAATGGCTAATATTCTGGGCTCACTAATGCTATGGTTCTCCGAATAGGATCAGAATTTGTGGGGCTCTAAGCAGGTCTCAGTGCTTTTGAGGTGTGTCTGCAGCACATACACAGATATGTACACAGAAAAACAGCATCTCAGGAGAGATAAATCCATTGACAATTTTTGGTGAAAATAGTCAAAGATTTATTAGATCATTATTTCATAGCTTTATATCTGTCAAAGACTGAGACAAAGGGTATAATTGGGTAGGGCTTTGGGAAATTCATGAAATAGCAAGGCCCCTACCCTCATAGAAATGACCCTTCATGCAGATGCTCTAGTGCCACACTGGGTAGGTTTTCATGGCTTTTAAATAAAATTGTTAGGGGAAATACTGACTGAAACCACCCACTCTGACTAGGGACAACAATAACCATTTGCATGAGTTATTGTATGACAAGAGTTCCTGGTAAGGAACATGGAACTAACAAGCCACCATCAACTGGAAGAATTTGGAAAAGTCAAAAGAAGACTCCAGTCCATCTGTCCTACCAGCCTCCCAGAATCCTCCTCACTGGATTCCATCTTGGCTGGGCCATGCATGTGCCATCCCAAAGGACCTTGAGTCAGAATAACTAGCCAGAGACAACTCAGAAACTAATCCCATCACCATAAGAAGTGAGACTGGGAGCCACATGGCAGAGCAGTTCCCCTGGGTTTCCTGACCCTCCTGTTCTCCACCTGGGCACCCCTTTCCAATAAAGTCTCTTGCTTTGTCAGCATATGTGCCTCCTTGAACAATTCATTTCATACTGTTAGACAGAAGCCAACTCTCAGGCCCTGAAAGGGGTCCCCCTTCCTGCAACAAAATGTTGTGCTGGATTATCTGTTGGCTGTTTGGCTCTATGCCATTCCCCATACTCTCCCATACATCAAAGGGCATGGATGCCTGGGAATTGCATTTATAGAACTTCTGCCAGCAAGGAACCCAGCTCGATTTCCCCAAAGAAAGGCACTTGTGTGAGATGCAGAAAGCAGGAGAGAAGCCATAATATTGCTTTATCATCAGCCATCAAGAGATTTTCCAGTAAAATAGGTCAGCAGTTCTCAAAGTGTGGTTCAAGAAACGCTAAAATTCGCTGAGATCTTCTTGGGGGTCCACATATTGAAAGTACTTTTATAACCACAACGAGCAACTTCTTAATTCCCGTAAAGCTACTAGCAAACCTGAGAACTGGTAGTTTTCTCTGACTTCATTTCTTTAGCTCCTTTACATTTTGTAAATTTCTAATTCCCTGTCCTAGATTCCTCCATCTATGAAATATTTAAAGTGGTTTTTGTTTTCTTGACCAAACCATAATAGGATTGAACTGATGTTCAATATATGACACAATGGATTTATTTTTAATAAATCTTTAAAAATCATATCAAGTAGAAAATCTTTTCCCCACCTCCAGCTCAACTCCCACTATGAATTAGAAGAATTTCCTCTCAAAACATTTCCTACTAAAACTGATGGTCAAAACGCTCAGTTTGTTCTGTTTTAAAATGGCTATTCTATATTAAACATGCTACGTGCCTTTCAGAGAAAGCTCAAAATTAACTTAAAAGCTTTAAAGGCAGGCAACTCTACCAGAGTCCTTGTTGAAATGGGCATGAATACTATAACACATCTTGTTCTAACCCAATACTTACATTCTGATTTATTCTATGCTACTTAAAAAAAAAAAAACTCCATCTGATTAAAGACAATAGTTTTGATTGTGGAGAAAAAACCTAAGGCTAGAAAGTGCCAAATTCACCATAACATATTTATTCTTCCCAGGGGGTATTTACATAAGTCTAAAAGTTCATTTCCAAATATCACTCAGATCATCATCTGATTATATCTGTCATTTGCACAGGGAAGGGTTTTTCTTGGCTTATCAATACCAGTCAGCCTCAGCATATACAGATTCTTAGACATTCTTACCACTCTTGACCCATTTTCTGATAAACCAACCCAATTCAAGCAAAGCTGTTGAGCTGTGAAAACAACAGCTATTTTGGGGGCGGGGAGTTGGTCTTGATAACCACAACAATACTCTCAAGAAGAATCTGCACAATGTAGACCTTGAGGCCTCATTCATCACGTGGTTTCCACCAAAACTGAATTACAAGAAATGCTGGGTAACTTTACAAAATAGAAACTAGTTATTGGGGTCTCTTATCCAGTTATTACAGGGAGGGAACACAGCCCCAAATTGGATTAAAGATTTACTGAGCATGGCCTTGCCCACCAGAGCAAGACCCAGGTTTCCCCACAGTCAGTCCCTCCCCTCACGAAGCTTGCACAAGCCTCTTATCCTCATCCATCAGAAGTCAGACAAAATGAAAACCACAACCACAGAAAACTAATCAAAATGATCACATGGATCACAGCTTTGTGTATCTTAATGAAACTATGAGCCATGCCATGCAGGGCCACCCAAAACTGATGGGTCATGGTGGAGAATTCCAATAAAACATGGTCCACTGGAGAAGAGAATGCAAATCACATCTGGTCTCATCCCTTCATGGCAAATAGATGGGAAAAAAATAGAAAATATGACAGACTTTATTTTCTTGGGCTGCAAAATCACTACAGACGGTGACTACAGCCATGAAATTAAGATACTTGCTCCTTGGAAGAAAAGCTATGACAAACCTAAACAGCATATTAAAAAGCAGAAACATCACTTTGCTAACAAAGGTCTGTATCATCAAAGCTATGGTTTTTCCAGTAGTCATGTATGGATGTGAGAGTTGGACCATAAAGAAGGCTGAGTGCTGAAGAATTGATGCTTTTGAACTGTGGTGCTGGGGAAGACTCTTGAGAGTCCCTTGGATACCAAGGAGATCAAACCAGTCAATCCTAAAGGATATCAACCCTGAATACTCATTGGAAGGACTGATGCTGAAGCTCCAATAATTTAGCCACCTGATACAAAGAACTGACTCATTGGAAAAGACCCTGATGCTGGGAAAGATTGAGGGCAGGAGGAAAAGGGGGCAATGGAGGATGAGATCATTGGATGGCATCATCAACTCAATGGACATGAGTTTTAGCAAACTCCGGGAGATAGTGAAAGACAGGGAAGCCTGGCGTGCTGCAGTTCATGGGGTCATAAAGGGTCGGACACAAGTGAATGACTGAACAAAAACATCCAGTTATATTAAACTATTTTCTGTTCTTACAACAAATATTCCTCTCTTCTGTCTTTGGGAGCATGATGACCCCCTTGCATAAAATATATTATCTAGATATCTCTCTATCTTCATCATTGCACCTGCCTACTAACAAATAGGTTCTCAAATAAATACACAAATACATATATGTGTATATGTTTGTATACATACGTATTTTAATAAATAAATAGTATTACCTAAAATGTTACACTCTGAGAGATTCAAAACAAACAAACAAGCACAGCATCATGTAGCCTAAAAGGAAGATATGCTTATAGATAGGATTAGGAAGGGGCTGACACAAGTCATCTATCTTTTGTTTCAATGGTGTTAAAACACTTATTTTGGTTGGATTACCTATTGCTTTGAAATATAACACCAAATGAGTTTCTGTTTCCAAATTGTTTTTGAAAACTTATTTTTGTATTTTTATTTTTATCGGTAGTATTGAAGCATAAGCAGTGCACATGTGCACACACACAGAGTACAGTTTGGTAACTTACCTTGTGTACTTAATTAATTAACTTTTGTAACTAATTTTTAAACTTTTGTAACTATATGGAACTACCACAATCAATCAAAACATGTCTCAGGGGATCAGGAGGGATGAGAAGAAAGGATAACAAAGGGGCAAGAGGAAACTTTTAGGGGTGACAAATATTAATGCTATATTTAAAATTTTAAATCTTATTTCAAATAGAATATATGTGGTATTTTTGTTCAATCTGTGTTTAGTTTCAGAGTCAAGGGAAAGTCTTAGTGAGTAGCTTGACATTTTGGAAGATTAAAACGAGTTTTCATTTTTTTTTTTTTTCACAAGGCTTAGAATCACATTACAATTTCTAAAATGAATCTGGCGGAGGAGGGGGCGTGGTTTAGTCATTAAGTTTTGTCCAACTCTTGCAATCCCATGTACTATACCCCACCAAGCTCCTCTGTCCATGAGATTTCCCAGACAAGAATACTGGAGCAGGTTGCCATTTCCTTCTCCGGGGTTCTTCCTGACCAGGGATCAAATCCAAGTCTCCTGCATTGCAGGTGGTTTTACTGACTGAGCCACAAGGGAAGCGCAAAATGAATCTATTCTTCCTTAAAAAGATAATAATGATCTTGTATCAGATATATGTTCATAGAAAGGACATGAAAGGGGTTAACAAAAATATCCTTGGAGCTTATCCATTTTGTTTCTTGACTTTTATCAGAAGTGTGGACAGTAGCTTTGCCTTGGTTAATTTCCTTGATTTTTTGGCCCTTTCAAGGAGCAGAAATTGCTATTTATATGTCAAGCTTTTAAGCAAAGGGAAAAACAAGGTTAGCTCTGTACTTGTCATATTATGGGTTATCAGAAGGAAAGCCTGTGTTTAAGTTGATATTTTCACTAACTTCACTGAAGTGTTTTCCTGATTTAAATAGAATATATTTGCTCTTAGAAGGAATAACCATAGTAAAAGGCCAAATTAGTTTTTTAGGTGGTGATGGGAAATTGATCAAAAAAGAACTCAGGGCCTACTCTAGGGATCAGGAGAGAAGCAGATTTATTCTCTTTACACAGACAAATGTAAATGGATGGGGAAGGCAAACAAGATATTGATTGTAAGCTGTTAAAAGCATATAAAGTCTCAGAAAAGGACACATCTGCATGTAAATAGAACTACACAAGCATCTGACTAAACCCAGATATAAATTATTAAGAGATTATCTACTTCAATCCTCCATTTGGTTAACATGTGAAACATAAATTTATAAATTCTTTTCCTGATAAAAAAGAATTGAATACATATGTACTTATCACACTTCTCCCAGCTCATTTATGGACCAGAATCCCATCTACTCTTTTTGCTCATTTCCTTTTGAAAACATGTCTCAACTCACAGTACAGTCCCAACACTTCACACTTTCTAGTCCCAGTTGAGACACTGAACTCTAATAAAATACTTTCAGAAGGTGACCAGCGATCACTGGACTTCTCCAATGGCTCAGACGATTAAAAGTCTACCTGCAGTGAGGGAGACCTGGGTTTAGTCCATGGGTTGGGAAGATCCCCTGGAAAAGGAAATGGCAACCCACTCCAGTATTCTTGCCTGGAAAATCCCATGGACAGAGGAGCCTGGTGGGCTATAGTCCATGGGGTTGCAAAGAGTTGGACATGAGTGAACATGTCCGGCAATCACTAAAAAAATTCCTTACATGTAAATGCTCTGTGCTACTATGAAGCTCTAAGGCAGGTTTATATGGATAAGTCTGACTCAATTTTATCATTTTATCTAATATTAAAAAATATTTTTATGGGGATCATTTTTTGAAAGTCTATATTAAATTTGTTATGATATTGTTTCTGTTTTACGTTTTGGCTTCTTGGCCTTGAGGTATATGGGATCTTAGTTCCCCAACCAGTGATTGAACCTGTGTGCCCTGCATTGGCAGGTGGATTTTTAAACTAATGGGCCACCATGGAAGTCCCAGTCTTATCATTCTAGAGGCTGCTAAGTCGCTTCAGTCGTGTCCGACTCTGTGCGACCCCACAGACGGAAGCTCACCAGGCTCCCCTGTCCCTGGGATTCTCCAGGCAAGAACACTGGGTGGGTTGCCATTTCCTTCTCCAATGCATGAAAGTGAAAAGTGAAAGTGAAGTTGCTCATTCTTCCGACTTTAGCGACCCCATGGACTAGAGCCTACCAGGATCCTCCGTCCATGGGATTTTCCAGGCAAAAGTACTGGGGTGGGGTGCCATTGCCTTCCCCATCATTCTAGAGGAGCTCATATTAATCTTGATGTACTTAACCAACTTAGTTTCTTTTTCCCTATTATTTTGGGTACTATGATCCCCTTTTTTTAAAATTTAATTTTATTTAATTTTACAATATTGTATTGGTTTTGCCATATATCAAAATGAATCTGCCACAGGTATACATGTATTCCCCATGACCCACCTCCCAGAATATTGAAAATAAAAGCAAAAATAAATAAATGGGACCTAATTATGACCCTTTTTAAAACATCTCGATTTTCTGTCTAACTTGGTAGGTAAATACTTATAAAATGAGTAGAGGATTTTACCAAAATCCCAACACAGTAATATAGCTTTTCTCCCAAGTCTGACAAGAAGGCAAACTTGACATTTTGGACAGCCATTTCTCTAAAGAATAGCTAACAAGGTTAAATTAATTATTGTTTTTGAACCTTTCAGAGATCATGGTTGAGAATTTTCTGGGGTAAGTAAAATACTCAAATCTTCTGATTTTAAGAGGTATGAGGAATCCCAAACAGAATTTAAAAAAAAAAAAAAAAAAGGAAATCTACATCTTGACAAAGCATACTGACATTGCAGAACACCAGAGAGAAGATCTTAGAGCAGCTTGGAGAAAAAGAAAGTGTATACAGTCAGGCTGAGAACTGACTTCTCAACAGCCAGAAGCCACAAAATGGTAAAATTCACCATCCCAGTGCTCGGAAAAAATATCAGCCTAAATTGTTTTTAAGCAAAACTATCTCTCATAAATGAGTTTTCTTTTTTTGTCAAAAGAAAGAGACTTTCTCACCAAGAATGTTCTCATGGAAGAAACTAACAATGGTATCAGAAAGAATCCTTAATACTTGAAGGAAATGGTGAACAAAGGCAGGAATCATGAAATGGATAAATCAAAACAAATACAGAATTGATTTTAAAAGATAAGTAGTAATAATAATACTATCTATAATGTAGGATTAAAAAAAGCAGATAAGGTGAAATTATTAGCGTAAATATGTCAGAAAGGAGTTATCAGGCTTAAAAGTTTAAAAGTGAAAGTCAAAGTCGCTCAGTCGTGTCCAGCTCTTTGCGACCCCATGGGCTATACGGTCCATGGAATTCTCCAGGCCAGAGTACTGGAGTGGGTAGCCTTTCCCTTCTCCAGGGAATCTTCCCAACCCAGGGACTGAACCCATGCCTCCCACATTGCAACTGGATTCTTCACCAGCTGAGTCACAATGGAAGCCCTAGAAGTTCTGAAGTCCCTATATTGTCCAAAAGGAAGGTTAAATTACTGATTAACTTCAGATTATTGTAAGAATTCATGCTGAAATTTCCAAGGTGCCACTAAATAACAGAAGTATAATGTATAACCTCCAAGTTAGTAAAGAGTAAAAATAGATTTAATTCAATCATCTCATATTGAGATGGGAAATAAAATAGAAATCTGTAACATACTAGAGGCACAAGGGCTTCCCAGACGGCTCAGTGTTAAAGGATCCGTCTGCCAATGTAGGAGATGGGCATTTGATCCCTGGGTCAGGAAGACCCCCTGGAGAAGGAAATGGCAACTCACTCCAGTTTTTCTGGTATGGAGAATTCCACGGATAGAGGAGCCTGGCGGGCTACAGTCCATGGGTCGCAAAGAATCCAGACATGACTTAGAGACTAAGCAACAACAACAGATGCACAAAGACTGTGGTGCAAAATAAATACAAGTATGTACAATCTTAATCAGAGGAAGATGATGAATTGCTATATTTTAAAAAGAAAAAAACTGTCATATTGAATCAAATAAATAGAATTGAGCCATGACTCATTTGAAACAGACTTAAAATCAAAGAACAGAGAAAGGTCAACAGTAAGATAACCTACACACATTTGGGCATTACCGCATTTCTCGATAATTCACAGCTGAAATAAGGAATCAAAATGGAAACACTTAAAACTGAACAATAATGAAATCCTACATGTCAAAATTTATAGACTAAAGGAAATATGGCTCTTCAATAGAAATGTAAAAGGCATATATGATTAACAGAGGAGAGGATGAGAAATAATGACCTACATGTGTGACTTGAATAAAAAAAAAAAGAAATCAGAAGGAAAATTTTTAATAGGGAGGAATTAATAAGACAGAAAACAGAATTAAAAACTAAAATTTATTCTTGGGAATTATTAATCAAATGGATAAATATTTGTGAAAGTAATCAAGTAAAAAACTGAAAGGGAAAATGGAAATGTAATATAGATACTACTGAGATTCAATAAGATAAAGAGAATACTATGAATAAGTTTATGACTAAAAAGTCTTAAAACAGATGAAGTAGAAACAGAATTTAAAAGTTTTCTTTTTAAGAAAAGATAGATTACTTTTAACTAGAAAGATATTCTAAAGAATTGGAATCAATTGTTAAAAAATCTTCCTATCAAAAAACAAAACCCCCAGCATGTATAGGAATTTTCCTAATGAGTTCTAGAAAATATTCAAGGAAGAAATGTTGAAACAGCATAAATGCTCCCAGGGAAGAGAAGTTTTTTTAAAGAAAAACCTAACAAATCAATTTTACAAGAGTAACAAACTTCAATTTCAAATCACGGTAACAGTACAAAATAGGGGTATCTCCCCTGCAACCACACATACAACACACACACACACACACACACACACACACATACACACACATCTTAGTTAAATTCAGCAAAATATCAAAACAGGTTGTTTATCCCAATATGTAAAGTCAGTTTAATGTAGAAAATCTATTAATATAATTGACTACAATGAGAAATTTAAAGCAAAAATCATATGATGATTACCTTAAAACATGCAAAAGGGGCATTTGAAAAAATTCAGTATCAGTTCATGATTTTTTTTTTTAACCCAACAAATTAGAACCAGAAGAAAACTTCCTGTTAAAGTCATCTATAGAAAACCCACATCAAATATTTTGCCTAAGAGTAAATTAAAAGCATTCTCTTTAAAAACTCCAATCCTATGGCTACTATTATCATGGATAACCAACACTGCAGTGGATGGACTAGTCAGTACAATAAGATGAGAAAAAAAAATCGAAAAGTTAAAAGGATTGGGAGAGGAAAGAAACAGAATTTTCTTTATTCGTGCCATAAGACTGATCTATGTCTGACAGAAAACCCAAGAATCTACAGAAAATTTATTAGCAGTTATCAATTGCTTAGAAAGACTGATGAATGTAAAGATTTTTCATAAAAAATCAACTACATTTCTATACATTAGTAAACAAAAACTATAACTTGAGAGAGAGAGAGGAAGGAAAAAAGTGAGACAAAGGGACTTTAATAGTGACTAAAAAAAAAAAAAGATACTTAGGAACAAATACAAAAAGGAGTAAGCATAACCTTTATGGACAAAATAATAAAACATTCAAGAACTGAATTAATGGAGAGGTATTTCATATGCATGGATCGAAGATGACTCAATATTGCAATAAAGGCATTTTACCCTAAATTAAACCACACACTTAAATGAAATTCTAAATCTCAGTTAGGTTTGTATTTTTTTCTTTGTTTTTCAATCGAATTTCATACACATGTTATCTAAAGTTTATATAGAAAAGTCCAAGAATATCCAACTCTGTCCTGAAGAATACAGGGGGTTGACTTGTCCAATATTTAACAGTACAGTAATTAAGTAGTATGGCACTGACACAGGAAAAAGAGTCCAGAAACAGACCTACTCATATACTGAAAATTGATTTGTGACTGAGCAGGCATTTCAGACCAGCAGAGAGAGAGATCACGGTATTCAATAAACAGCTCTGGAACGAACAGATGCCTTAAATGAAATAAAGTCCCTATCTCATGTTATATACAACAATTAATTTCAGAAAACCACAGCAATTAAATATGCCAAGACAAAAGTTTTTAAATGTTAGAAGTAAAGTTAGAAGAATTCTTTAGGCGCTCAGGATAGAGAAGTAATAGATGAGGACACGGGGAGGGCTGGCGGCACGATCACGTGATCAGCAGACCACGCCAGACCAGAGCACATGGCTGCTGAAGGAAAGTGAGCCTCTCAATGGAATCCTAAATCTGTGACAGGAAAATGTCTCCTCCTGGGAACATTTAATATGTCATTTGTTTTTCCAAGAAGCCAGAAAGATGACAGGAGATTTCTGTCTAATCAAAGAAAAAAAGAACAATTAGGCAACAGAGAGCTAGAGCCTAATGTTCTGTAACCTGCAGGTAGGGTCCCTTTCACCTAGCTAGTCAGTGTCCTGGTTATCCCATCCCAACAGATAATCTAAGCAAAGAATGGGTTGGTGGTGGTTTTGGTTGCTAAGTTGTATCTGACCTTTGCAACCCCATAGACTAGCCCACCAGGCTCCTCTGTCCATGGGATTTCCCAGGCAGGAATACTAGAGTGGGTTGCCATTTCCTTCTCGAGATTTTCCTGACCCATGGATTGAACCCTTGTCTCCTGCACTTCAGTCAGATTCTTTATTGCTGAGCCACCAGGGAAGCCCTAAGCAAGAATAAACAGGAACAAATATGAAGATATTTTCTGGAAGCTAATACAAGATAAAGCAAGTCAGAAATTCACAGATCATAAACCAACCCAGGAAGATTCACTGTCTTCCTGTGACACTTGAAAGGACCTTTCAGTTGTGTGCCCCTTCCTACAGGTTACTGGAAAATATGAAAACAAAACAGCACTGAAATTGCTCATCATTGACAACTGTTTAAACCAAAACATCCTTTACAGCTATACAGCACATAAAGTATTTAGAGTATTGTATATCTGCCCAACCTCTGCTTCCACACTAGACTAAACACTATAGCTGAAATGAGAATTCCGAGAAGAATGTATGTGGTCATTGCCTCAAGTATCTGGGAGCAAAGGAAAACACTTCCCAGAATTAGGACCATATCCCACGGTTTTGGGGACTTCCCTGGTAGCTCAGACCATAGAGAGACTGTCTGCAATGCAGGAGACCAGTGTTCAATCCTTGGGTCGGAAGATACCCTGGAGTAGGGCATGGCAACCCACTCCAGTATTCTTATTTGGGAAATCCCATGGACAGAGGAGTCCTGTGGGCAACAGTCCATGGGGTTGCAAAGTTGGACACAAGTGAGTGACTAACACTACTACTACGCCCATAGTTTTTAGGGTTGTCCAGGTGGCGAACTGGTAAAGAATCTGCCTGTCAATGAACAAGACTTACAAGAGACACCAGTCTGATCCCTGGGTAGGGAAGATCCCCTGGAGGAGGAAATGGCAACTCACTCCAGTATTCCTGCTTGGGAAATCCCATGGACAGGGCAGCCCTGCGGGCTACCACCCATGGGCTAGCAAAAGAGCTGGACACGACTGAGCACAGTGCCCCTCACCGCCCACCATCCACTCATGGTTTTTAAGGCATCAGCCATTCTAACTGGAGGAAGACTAGGATTCTTAACAAAGGTTCTTGTACTTTGTAAACTCGTAGGGTACATGGATTTGTTTCAGGGGTCTGTGAAGGCCACTATCAATGTCCTCATTCATAAATGGGCTAAGCCTCTGTCATCCCTTTCTCATGGTGTGGTTGCAAGGGCCAAGCAAAGTAACATACTGCGGATTTCAACACTGACACACTGAATAAACATGAGCTGCTACTTGCTGATGGTATGTAAGCTGACTGTTTCTCTGGAAAAGCCTCAAAGATTTCATCACATATTCAAAGGCATTCACAATCCAGAAAAGATGAAGAAACTGTTTTTTAAAAATCCTTGCTCTACTGTAAAACACAAGGAACCCTACTCAATATTCTATGAAAACCTATATGAGAAAATAATCTAAACAAGAAAGAATATATATACACATATAACTGAATCACTTTGCTGTACATGAGAGACTAACACAACCTTGTAAAGTGACTGACTATAATCCAATAAAATTAAAATATTAAGAAAACAATAAAAATCCTGAAAAAGTTTCCATATTGATGATGTTACAATAAACATTTTTTTTCAGCTAAGGAAATACCATATTATTTCAGGGAAATATAAGAAATTACTTCAAGACCTAAGATTATAAGGTACCCTGTTTTTCTAACTCAAATGGATAGTTTTTCTCAAAGAGTGACTGACCTTTATTAGTATCAATCATTTTATTTTACTTAAAAAATTAAAGAAAAAAATCTTTTGGGTGAACACAGGGAGCTCAGCTTGATGCTCTGTGATGACCCAGAGGTGTGGGAATGGGGGGTGAGAGGGAGGCTCAGCAGAAGGGATATATGTATACTTAGGAAATCAACTATACCCTCCCCATCCCCCCACCCCGCTCCCCCACACAGAAAAAGCTCCAGGCAGTTCATAAACCTTAGCATACAGTTCTGAGAAGCTGTGGAAGCTGGGCTCCAGGGAATCAACTTGTCTCTTCATTTTCAAGTGAGGAGGTGAATAAGATTATACTGTATGTTTCTGTGGGGTTACTAGTTAAATGTTCTCTTAAATGAACTCCTGATAATCAGGGACTAAGGCTTAATCACTTTATATCCTCTAGCATCACCCATATTACAAGGGAGGTAACTGAATACTAGTGTGTCAAATGAATAATGCATTCACTTTGCATCTGGAGATTTCTGTCTATTTAAAGGATTTTTTTCTACTTCATTGTATATATCCATTAGAGGACTATCATACAAGTCAGACTACTTGAACTCACAGACTTAAGCTAGTAGCGTATGCCAATGATCTGCTATAATTCTGCATGGATGTCTGTGACATCAAGTTGCCTTGTAAATCAACTTGTCACTTGACTTTCATATGCAAGGAACATAGGTTCGACTCAAACATAAGACTACAGTGGATCCAACAAGTACTTGACTCAAAGATGACCACAGTTCCTCTAAGAAGATAAAAGGAAGAGTTAAAGTGTTTAAAATCCAGGGAATGGATCTGGAAAGCAGAAAGACTGGACCACTTGACTGATGACTGACTACTGACATTTTTGCTTCCCTCCTGCCAAACACACTTCCTGGTCCCGTTTTGGGAGGGTAGGGTAAGCAGAGTATTAGTCTCAGTCTTCAAGAGCTTTTTTTCCTAAAGCAACAAGCGTTAATCCTGCAAGTATCAGTGGAAAGAACTATTAGTAGGGAATCACTAGAACAAAAATAACTTTCACAGCTACTGGTATCTTCCATCTTTTTCAAGACAGGATTTAGTTAAAATAAACTAACACTTTCTCAAGCCACAGAAGTTTCCTCAAAACCATCACTAAGGCAGTTTCCTAGTTTCTCTTTACAACACATTCTCATCTCTCTTGAGTCAATTATAACATCTAACATCACATTTTTGGATGCTATAATTTTTAGACCATTCTTTCACCATTTTTTTTTTGTCTTAGCAGGAAACAACACTTATGAAATCTCTTTTCAAATAGTTTCATTGTAATTTCAATCTTCTCTCCCTTGCCCTACTTAAAATGCTTCTTTAGCATTCTCCACCAACCTGTTTCCTAGATATTTGATTGTGTGCGCTCAGTCACTTCAGTCGTGTCCAACTCTGTGTGACCCTAAGGTCTGTAGCCTGCCAGGCTCCTCTGCCCATGGGATTCTCCAGGCAAGAATACTGGGGTTAGTTGTCATGCTCTCCTCCAGTGGATCTTGTAGACCCAGGGCTTGAACCTCTGTCTCTTATGCCTCCTGCATTGGCAGGCAGGTTCTTTACCACTAGCACCACCTGGGAAGCCCTTAGTTTTCCATTTCTCTAAAGGAAGACCCTAGTCAAAAATTTTTAGGTACATTCCATTTGAATCTCCATTTAACCAAGAATACAGTATACGACATATCCTGAATGCTACTTCTTTAGTTAGATTCAAGACATTTTAGCTCAAAATTTTTGTTTAAAGGATATTAAAAAGGTAAAAAAGCACCCATTCCAAATCAGTGGCATAAATATCATAAACTAAACTTCCAATGTGGGGGAAAAAAGATATTTTGCTTGTAAACTCTAATTGTACTTACCTAAATACAATAGCTAAGGAAAAAAAAATAGCAGAGGTGGTGTTTTTACTTTTAAACTTGTTTTAACAGTTGCCATGCCTGGAAAATCTCATGGACGGAGGAGCCTGGTGGGCTGCGGTCCATGGGGTCGCTAAGAGTCCGACATGACTGAGCGACTTCACTTTCTCTTTTCACTTTCATGCATTGGAGAAGGAAATGGCAACCCACTCCAGTGTTCTTGCCTGGAGAATTCCAGGGACGGGGCAGCCTGGTGGGCTGTCGTTTATGGGGTCACACAGAGTCGGACACGACTGAAGTGACTTAGCATAGCATAGCATAGCAGCCTTTTTTTTTTTTTTTTGCTTTCGTTATTTAAGAAAACAAGTTTATCTCTTTAACTCCTCCAGAGCATGAAACAAAGAGACAACGTTAGTGCATTCTCGATTTACATCTTTCTAAGAAGGGCTCACTGATTAGGTGAAAGAACATAGGACAAACTCTTACAAAAGAGAAGCCCGGGGCTTCCCTGGTGGCATTCCCCAGCCAATGCTGGAGACATGGGTTTGACCCCTGCTCCGGGAAGATCCCGCATGCAGTGGAGCAACTATGCCCGTGAGCCACAACGACTGAGCCTGTGCTCTAGAGCTCGGGAGCTGCATCTACTGAGCCCATGTATCGCAACTACTGATGTCTGCGCCCTAAAGCCCTTGCTCCTCAACAAAGAGAATCCACTGCAATGCAAAACCCACGCACTGCAGCTAGAGTAGCTCCCGTTCGCCCCAAGTGGAGAAATGCCCGCACGGCAACAAAGACCCAGCACAGATCAGATCAGATCAGTTAGCTCAGTCGTGTCCGACCCTGCGACCCCATGAACCGCAGCACGCCAGGCCTCCCTGTCCATCACCAACTCCCGGAGGTCACTCATACTCACATCCATCGAGTCAGTGATGCCATCCAGCCAACTCATCCTCTGTCGTCCCCTTCTCCTCCTGCCCTCAATCCCTCCCAGCATCAAAGTCTTCTCCAATGAGTCAACTCTTCACATGAGGTGGCCAAAATACTGGAGTTTCAGCTTTAGCATCATTCCTTCCAAAGAAATCCCAGGGCTGATCTCCTTCAGAATGGACTGGTTGGATCTCCTTGCAGTCCAAGGGACTCTCAAGAGTCTTCTCCAACACCACAGTTCAAAAGCATCAATTCTTTGGCGCTCAGCCTTCTTCACAGTCCAGATCTCACATCCATACATGACCACAGGAAAGACCATAGCCTTGACTGGGCGAACCTTTGTTGGCAAAGTGATGTCTCTGCTTTTGAATATGCTATCTAGGTTGGTCATAACTTTCCTTCCAGCACAGCCCAAAATAAATAAATAAAAATCATGTATAACAGGGAGAGAATCTTGGGCCCTTGTACTAATTTCACCACTAACAGCTCAATGAGCTTGGGCAAGGCTCTTCAATGTCTTGAAGAGACACTGCCTCAATTTCCTCATTCTTAAAACACGGAACTCTGCCCTCCCCACTGAGTAGCTGCAAAGACCAAAGTAATACTTTGGGATATTGGAGATTTCAACACTAACACAACATACAAACATAAGCTACATTGCAGCAGCATTAAAAAAAAAAAGCCCAAGACACACAAAAAATTTTTTATACCATTATTTACAGTAGACAAGAGGAGAAAGCAGCCTACAACAGATCCCTCAGCATATAAATGGATGAAGAAAATGTTGTCTGTTTACATAATGGAGTATTATTTGGTCTTAAAAAAGAAGGAAATTGTGTCACATGTTACAACATGGATAAGCCTTGAGGACATGATGCTGAGTAAAAGAAACCAGTCAGAAAAGGATAAATATTGTGGGACTTCTCTGGTGGTCCAGTGGTTAAGAATCTACCTCCCAATGCAGGGGATGTGGGTTTGATCCCTGGTCAGGAAACTAAGATCCCACAGGCCAAAGGCTACTGAGATCCAATGAAGCCAAATAAATAATAATTTTTTTTTTAAAAAGACCAATACTGTATGATCCAATTTATAGGAGATAACTCAGGTAGTCACAATCAAGGAAAGAGAAAGTAGAATGATGGCTTCCAGGACTTCTCTGGTGATCTAGTGGCCAAGACTCTAAGCTCCCAATGCCGGGTTGGATACCTGGTCAGGGAACTAAAGATCCTATGTGCTGCAATGAACACTGAAGACCCTGCAAGCCACAACTAAGACCTGGCGCAGCCAAATCTGAAAAAAAAAAAAAAAAAAAGAAAGGTAGCTTGGTTGCCAGGGGCAGTAGGGAGGTAGAAAAGAAAGAGGTGTTGGTCAACAGGTAGAGAGTTTCAGGTGTGTAAGACGTGAAAGTTCTAGAGATACTACATAACGTGAATATGGCCAACATGACTGAGCAGTACATACACTTCAAAATGGTAAAGAGAATTAAAAAGAAAAACACTTCAGTGTATTGATCGTTCAAGGTAAATTGGAATTAGATGGTATTTAAGCAAAATTAAGCCAAATAACGGCCTTTGTCGAGATCTTCAGTTAGCAGTCAATCTTGATAACCTTAGAAAAAGCACATCACTGGCTAGCAAAGGGCTATCCCTGAAGAGACATCCACTGCACCGTGGGGGCCCCAGTAACCCCTGTTTCTGGTCTCCAGCCCTCCTCCACCCCAGCCTTATTTCCACCCACCTGCTCCCCATCCCTACAGGGTCTGGCTCACTGTTGCTGCTGTTATTTGCTCAGCTATTTCTGACTCTTTGCAACCCCAGGGACTATAGCCCACCAGGCTCCTCTGTCTATGGGATTTTCCAGGCCAGAATACTGAAGTGGGTTGCCATTTCCTTTTCCAGGGGATCTTCCTGACCCAGGATTGAACCTGTGTCTCCTGCTTGGCAGGTGCAATCTTTACCACTGAACCACCTGGGAAGCTCTCACAGTGACATGCATGTTTGGCATCATCATTAATCAGCCCATGAGTTTCTTGAGAGAGAAACCACATCGAACAGATCTCTGATATCCCTTCTTCTAGCTCCTAGGTCAAAAGCACAAAACCACCCATCAAATGTTTGCTAACTGAACAAATTCTGCTCTTTCACAGTTTTCAACATCTTTCACTTAGCTCTTGGTAGGGCAAAAGCTCAAAGCAGAGAGAGGTTGTCTATTTTAAGTGCTTAAAGGTCTTTGTGTTGTTCCCCGTTCATATATGATAGAGAGAAAAAGAGAAGAATCATGTATTTATAGCTATGTTTATAAAGATATCACAAAGATGTTCAGTTACAGCTCTTGACAAAAAAGAACGCTTGAGCAGCAAAGTTTATAATAATCCTTTCCCAATCCATTTATGGTTTTGAAACTGCCAGAAGTCTGTATTATGTTAACAGTCTTTATAAGGGTTCTTACACCAGAGTGCAGTTTGAATGTGGGCAAACCTCAGATTCCTAGAACTTCCATTAATAAAAACCATAAATCCACTGGAAGAGAGTGTTGAATTCGAGTATCAGTTTCTCTTTTAAACATGTAACTCTTATCCATAAGAAACTTAAAACTCACTTCTGGGTAGACTGCCAAGATAAATATAACCATAAAGAAAGAGGGAACGGCATGTAATTTTATTCCTAAAATACTCAAGTGTTACTCAGAGCCCATGAGAAGAGCAAGAGAGCATCGTTTGTTAACTTGCTCTTGATAACAGAGGCAGGAGTCTGCAGCCATGAGATGAAGAAGCTTGTCCTTACAGTGTCCTTACACAGCATGAACATGTGTTTAGTTGCTCAGTCATGTCTGACTCTTTGTGACCCCAAGGACTGTAGCCCATCAGGCTCCTCTGCCCATGGGATTTTCCCGGCAAGAATACTGGAGAGGGTTGCTATTTCTTTTCCCAGGGGATCTTCCTGACCCAGGGATCAAACCTGCATATCCTGCACTGGCAGACGGATTCTTTACCACTGAGGCATCAGGGAAGCCCAAGCCACTCAGTTGTGTCCAATCCTTTGTGACCCCATGGACTGTAACCTGCTAGGCTTCTCTGTCCATGGAATTCTCCAGGCAAGAATACTGGAGTGGGTAGCCATGCCCTTCTCCAGAGGATCTTCCTGACCCAGGACTAAAGTTTGGTCTTCCACATTGCAGGCAGATTCTTTACCATCTGAGCCACCAGGGAAGCCCCTTTAAGAAACATAGAGCCTCTGCCTTTACTTTCAAGAGGCTTACAGTCTAGTGCTGGGGACAGGACACCACCTCAGTCCTGGGGGTGGACAGGGGCTCAACTGGACCTCATCAATGAGCTGTGAAGATCACGTGATAGTGCAAATGTTACACAGGACAGCAGCCAGTACAGATGTGTTACCCAGGACCCACTACCGAGCCAGGAACAACTCCAATATGGTAGTGACCAAGTAACAGAGCAGGGGCCTACAGGGCCTTTCCAGGACAGATTCTCCACCCCATATCCTCCGCCTGCCTCTTGTCTGTAGAAAAACTTGAGCCAGAGACTAATCAGAGACAGGAGAAAATGTGGATACAAAGGGAAATGGTCAAAAAGACAAAATAATAAATAGTTTCATCATTAAACAAAGATGAGGACCTTTAGTTCCTTGTCAAGAGCTATGGATAATATTCTGAGCCATGTCCTTTGAGCTGTCTGGCAGAGAATGAAATGCCCATCAGGCGGAAGAAGTTAACTACATGATGACCAGATTATAGCCCTGATATGAACTACTCCATCTTGCATAATTCTGAGAACTGACCTCAAGGAAATGGGAACAGACCACTCTGGAACTGAAGATTAGCTTTACTTAAAACAATCAAGATGACACTGATCAGACCAATTTCAAGATGACTGTCAGAGTTGACTCTGTGGTTCTGCATGTAGCTCCCTTCCTCTGCTTATACGCAGCCCTAAAACTCTCCTTTAAAAGCCCCTGCCTCCTGACCAGCAAGGAAGAGTTGGTTTTTTAAGACGTGAGTCCACTTTCTTCCCAGGATTGCCAGCTTCCTCAGTAAAGCTATCTTTCCTTTAACCCAACACTTGTCTCTTAGTGGATTCTTGAGTGACGAGCAGCCAAATCTGAGTTTGGTAACATCCGTATATAATGGCATATGGTGACTTTGCACAATTGAAAGAGGAATGAAATAAGGAGTTGCGTCACTTCTAATACAGATACCCCATTAGACACTGACGTTTAAGGCAGGAGGAGGAGCTGCCTGTGCCTATCCCAGTCCCCTGCCTGGGAACTGCACTGGACAGGTACCAGCTCATGCAATTATCACTGAAACCAAGAGCATTACATGTAACTTATCAAAAGGTCAAGCAGTCTACGCAGAGATGGAATCCAAACCCAGGTTTCCTTGAGTTGAGTAATTGTGAGAGACCACATGACCCACAGCAACTAAAATATCTCCTATCTGACCCTTTACAGAAAAAAATCCTGCTGACGCCTGGACTAAGTCAATGGGGTTTGGGAGGATGACACTAACATGGCAGAAATTTTTTAAAATGCAGAAAAGAAAAGGTTTGAAAGAAAAAACTGGAGAGCTCCATTTTAAATAGCTGACTTGGTACAGATCCCCAAAAAGGCAGATATGAGATACTAATACTAGAGAGAGAGAGTCAGGGGCAGAGGTGCAGAATTAAAGTGAGGATGAACCAGTGTGAAGGATGAGATGGTAAAAGGAAAGATGGAAATGATGTAAAGCTTGTTACAGAGGTGAAATTCTATATGAAAGGAGAAATTACATAGAAGGCCCAATATGTCCAAAAAAAAAAAAATTAATAACAGCTGCTTCAGCTGAATCCGGGAGGAATGCACCAGCACATAAGCTGCTAGGCAGCCCTCTGCCTCTGCAGTGACTCCTGAGGAATTCACTGGTTTGAAAA
Source organism: Tragelaphus eurycerus (assembly GCA_935064755.1). Lineage (NCBI taxonomy): Eukaryota > Metazoa > Chordata > Mammalia > Artiodactyla > Bovidae > Tragelaphus > Tragelaphus eurycerus. Next base: position 362,432 of record CAKXYN010000254.1, on the reverse strand, counting down.
CCAAAGTCATGCCTCCAAAGATAAAAGCTAGTAAGTCAATGGAATACTATTCAGCTCTTAAAAAGAATGAAGTAATGCCATTTACAGCAACAAGGATGAAACTAGAGATGATCATACTAAGTGAGGTAAGTTAGAAAGAGAGTGACAAATACTATACAATATCACTTACAGGTGGAATCTAAACTACAACACAAACGAACCTATTTATGAAACAGAAACAAAATCAGGGCCATAGGGAATAAACTGGTGGTTGCCAAGGTGGGGGTGGGAGAGGGTAGGAGTGAGAGCTGGAGTTAGCATATGTAAACTATTATATATAGACTGGATAAACAATAAAGTTCTACTGTATAGCATAGTGAACTATATTCAATATACTGTGCTAAACCATAATGGAAAAGAATATGAAAAAGAATGTGTGTATATATATAGCTATATAATATATATCTATGTATAACTGAGTCACTTTACTGTACAGTGGAACTTAACATTATGAGTCAGTTACACTTCAAATAAAAAAAGAATTTTTAGAAAGTCAGAAGGTCAAGGTTGTTGCATTTGGTGGAACAAACTTCCACACTTCAGTGGAGGGCAACAGTGAAAGAGATTGAAAAGGAAGAGAGGTAATAGAAATAGGCTTGTGTTGTAACCAGGACCTGTCATTTCAAATAGACTTAGTAGAGATGAAAAAAAAAAAAAAAAAAAAAAAAGGCTTACAAAGAAGTCCAGGGACCAGTTAATAAGAGGTCAGTGAACATCGCTAGAGCCCATCAATAAAGAGAGACAGAAATTGGTTTCAAGGAAGTGGGGAAGAAATGACAGAGAGGAAGTGAGAGCTAATGCTGGTATAATTCAGGTTGGCACTAACAGGAAGGGAGAGATGCGGATGGGAGGAAGTCAGGGTTGTCAAAAGGTAGGGAGACATTTGTTCTTCCAAAGGGAAGGGAGAAAAAAAGACGATGAGTGCGGCAGACGGTTTGCTGAAACTGGCTTTTAACAATTACCCACCAGAATCCATGGCCCTGGGCATTCCCTCCCACACCCACTACAGGCTGAGAGTTTGAGCCAGAGGGTATTAGCACACAGGAAACAAGAAGAGACTCGAATATTGGCCTCTGGGAGCTGTTCTCACTTTCTGTGCTTGTAACCCTGAGAACACTGGGAGGAGGAGCCAGCCAGCCTGCTGGTGATGGGAGATCACCCAGAGGAGGAGGAGCAGCCCAACCTGACAGCTGCCAACCTACAGACACAGGCAAGAGGCCATCCCAGATCAGCCGGTCACCAGCTCACCTGCCAGCCGGCCAGTAATGCACAGAAGATCATTGTGACCTAAGCCACTGAATGGAGAGTAGTTTGTCCTGATGTAAAAGACAGTAAAGGAATTGATACTGTCTGTGTTACATGATCATAACTGCTCTGTTCAGTCACTCAGTCGTGTCTGACTCTTCGTGACCCCATGGACTGCAGCATGCCAGGCTTCCCTGTCCATCACCAGTTCCTGAAGCCTGCTCATACTCATGCCCATCGAGTCAGTGGTGCCATCCAATCACCTCATCCTCTGTTGTCCCTTTCTCCTCCTGCTTTCAACCTTACCCAGCATCAGGGATTCACTTGTATCTAGATAACTGCTCTAGAGGATTTAAAAATGCTCTAGGATGAAGAGCTTTCCTTTTTCCTTTTCTATCTTTCAAACTGTTTACAATGAACAGTAATCACTCAATAAGTGTCATTATTACTGCGTTATTACTATTATTGTCAACTAACATTTGAGATGAGTGGAATTATAGCACCAGCGTATATGATTGTACCTACCTACTCATATTTATGAGCTACACAGAAGCCTATGAGGTCCATGAGGCTTTCACGCACTTTTTCTTTCTTACAGCCTAACCTAATTTATATTTGAACAACAAACTAACTCATGATGTTGGAAATTAGACATATTTTGCCAATTTTCTAGCACTATTTGGAAAGTAATTGCTATGAGTAAAAGAGGGCTGACAGTTTTTCAACGCAAAAATTAAGAGACAGCACTAAAGTGAGCAGTGGGAAAATAATCTGAGTCTAAAATATTTTTCAAAGAATGTCTCCCATACTCTATGTTTTTGATGATGAGACCTCTCTGCTGGATTTTATTTTGTACCAATTAAATGGCGTTTTTTTCCCCCTATGTGGAGCCATCTACTCTAATACCTGCCACATGTTCTTTGAATTCTGTCCAATAGTCTATCTTGTGGGTTTAAGAAACTATGTGATATAGGCATACACACATCTCTCCTACCTCCCACATGCTTTTCTCACTAAGATACATTTTTAGAAACATGTCTAATGTTTTTTGAAATAAAAATTCATCTTTGGGTTGAAGGTGAATGAACACATTCCTGTTTATTCATTCTTCTGAAAAGGCCAGGTAGGAGCTATTTCCAACTGGATAGGATTCTCCCATTGTCTAAGGCATTTATAAACTAAGGTAATATGAAAAACATTTTTCTTCTGTTATAGTATGCTTATTGATAAATACTAATATTAAAAACCTGGTGAACTGAACAAATGCTTCCTCCTGAAACAATTTTTTTTCCTGTGTGTGAAAAAAGTCTAAACCCATAGCTTCAGGACAGCAAATGAGACGGAAGTAGACAAAAACTTAGAATATAGAAAACAAGAGGCAGTGGCAACTAGCAAAGTAGAAAGAGGGAGAATTAAAGTAAAGAGACCAGGGACTCCTCTGGGGACACTGACCAGATGAAGAGAAACTCCCTCCCACCACTACTCTATAAAAAACTACCAGTCAAGAAGCGTTACCATCAGTCTGAAAGCTTCCACTCAGCTTTATATCTTGCTCTTAACTATGAATGTGCTTTGCGCACTCAGTTGCTCAGTAGCATCTGATTCTTTACGACCCCATGGACTGTAGCCTATGACCCCATGGACTGCAGGCTTCTCTGCCCATGGAATTTTCCAGGCAAGAATACTGGAGCAGATTACCATTTCCTCCTCCAAGGATCTTCTCAACCCAGGGATCAAACCTGCGTCTCTTGTGTCTCCTGCATTGGCAGGCAGATTCTTTATCACTGTGCCACCTGGGAAACCCTTAACTATGAATGGATAACCCCAAATCAAACTTTTGAAGAAAATCTCCACATACATAAAATCCTATTTAAAGTTTTTAAAAAAACACATTACATAAAACCTAAAAGAAATCTTAAGAGATATAAGAAAATATTACAGCCACAGAATAAGGAGGATAAGAAACTATAAAAGGAGAGGTGACAGGAAGGCTTATGGGAATTAGAAATTTTCAAAAACAAAAATTTCAGTAAGTATGTTAACAGTGGAGAAAAACTAAGAACAAAAAGACTAAAAGGATAGTAAGAAAAAAAATGAGTAGGGAAGAAAACCCAAACCAGACATCTGACAAATGAGAGAACCAGAAAAAGGAAAGCAGAGAAAGAAATGATCAAAAACAAATAAACAAATAACACACTTTCCAGAAGTGAAGAGACTGGCCCTTCACAATGAATATTCATATGAAATGCTGCTCACCAGAAATAACAAGCTTCACATCAAGGCCAAATTTCAAACAGCTCTCAAAGTATTAGAGAAAATCATGTAGAAATCGCACTCAGAGACAGAATGACACTGGCGATCACAACAGCAGTGCTGGATGCCAGAGGAAAACAGAACAATGTCTTGAAAATTCTGGGGGAAAATGCTTTTCATATATGAATATTATACCCAGCCAAAGCAGTAATTAAATAGGAGACCAGAACAAAGACATCTTCAAGTTGGCAAGATCTCAGAAAAGTAATCCTTCCTCTAGAAGGTTCCATGTTTTCTGACTGCCAAGCCTTTCCTAATGTTGGCCATTCCTCACACTGCTTACCACGTTTTCCTTCTCCACTCCCCAGTTTCTACTTTACAACCTAAACTGCATCTATCCATATTGGAAAGTAGAGTTCGAAGCCATCACCACCCCCAAGAAGGATTTTCTGTTCCTGCCAGCTGGGGGCAGTCTATCTGGAGACCGAAATACTTCTACTCTGCTTATGACTAGCGTGGTTTAAGGCCACAACTTTTCTCCCTGAACAAATATTAGAAGCCTTCTGCAGAGATATTCTGGGAAGGCAATGGCATCCCACCCCAGTACTTTTGCCTGGAAAATCCCATGGACGGAGGAGCCTGCTAGGCTCCAGTCCGTGGGGTCGCTAAGAGTCGGACACGACTAAGCCACTTCACTTTCACTTTTCACTTTCATGCATTGGAGAAAGAAATGGCAACCCACTCCAGTGTTCTTGCCTGGAGAATCCCAGGGACAGGGGAGCCTGGTGAGCTTCCGTCTATGGGGTCGCACAGAGTCGGACACGACTGAAGCGACTTAGCAGCAGCAGCAGCAGAGATATTTTGCTTATCTGTCTGTTTTTTCCTTATGGTTCTGGCCTTTCAATGCCTCCTCTACCCATTAACTGTGACTAATACACTTCAGTACAATATTTACTGGTAAGAAAACAATTGACTTAAAATTTCACATTAATTCATTTATCTAAGCATACCACACCAAACCTATATCATTTCTGCCTCAATGCCTTCCACATCCAGATTTCTCAACTCAGAATCTCTGCACAGAGGAAAGATCATTTTGAGGGAAGTGAAAGGGAAAAGAAAAAAAAAAAAAAAACTTTCAATAAAAAAATGATGATTTTAGAACCCAGCAATGTCCATGCAAAATTTTTACATGAATGTTCATAACAGCATTATTCAGTTCAGTTCAGTCACTCAGTCATGTCTGACTCTTTGCAACCCCATGGACTGCAGAATGCCAGGCCTCCCTGTCCATCGCCAACTCCCAGTTTAATTAAATTCATGTCCATTGAGTCAGTGATGCTATCCAACCACCTCATCCTCAGTCGTCCCCTTCTCTTCCCAACTTCAATCTTTCCCAGCATCAGGGTCTTTTCCAATGAGTCAGTTCTTTGCATCAAGTGGCCAAAATATTGGAGCTTCAGCTTGAACATTAGTCCTTCCAATGAACACTCAGGACTGATCTCCTTTAGGATGGGCTGGTTGGATCTCCTTGCAGTCCAAGTGACTCTCAAGAGTCTTTTACAACACCACAGTTCAAAAGCATCAATTCTTCGGCACTCAGCTTTCTTTATAGTCCAACTCTCACATCCATACATGACTACTGGAAAAACCATAGCTTTGACTAGACGAATCTTTGTTGACAAAGTAATGTTGCTGCTTTTTAATATGCTGTCTAGGTTGGTCATAACTAATTTCATGGCTGCAGTCACCATCTGCAGTGATTTTGGAGCCCCCCAAAATAAAGTCAGCCACTGTTTCCACTGTTTCCCCATGTATTTCCCATGAAGTGATGGGACCGGATGCCAGGATCTTCGTTTTCTGAATGTTGAGCTTAAGCCAACTTTTTCACCCTCCTCTTTCACTTTCATCAAGAAGCTCTTTAGTTCCTCTTCACTCTCTGCCATAAGGATTGTGTCATCTGCATATCTGAAGTTATTGATATTTCTCCCAACAATCTTGATTTCAGCTTGTACTTCATCCAGCCCAGCGTTTCTCATGATGTACTCTGCATAGAAGTTAAATAAGCAGGGTGACAACATACAGCCTTGACGTACTCCTTTTCCTATTTGGAACCAGTCTGTTGTTCCATGTCCAGTGCTAACTGTTGCTTCCTGATCTGAATACAGATTTCTCAAGAGGCAGGTCAGGTAGTCTGGTATTCCCATCTCTTTCAGAATTTTCCACAGTTGATTGTGATCCACACAGTCAAAGGCTTTGGCATAGTTAATAAAGCAGAAATAGATGTTTTTCTGGAACTCTCTTGCTTTTTCAGTGATCCAGCAGATGTTGGCAATTTGATCTCTGGTTCCTCTGTCTTTTCTAAAACCAGCTTGAACATCTGGAAGTTCACGGTTCATGTACTGCTGAAGCCTGCCTTGGAGAATTTTGAGCATTACTCTACTAGTGTGTGAGATGAGTGCAACTGTGTGGTAGTTTGAGCATTTTTTGGCATTGCCTTTCTTTAGGATTGGAATGAAAACTGACCTTTTCCAGTCCTAGCTTAAAGATGGAAACAACCCAAATGTCCACCAACTGATAAATGAGTAAATAAAATGTGATAAATGCATACAATGGAATGTTACTTGTCAAGGAAAAGGAATGGAGTGCTGATACATGTGAAAACAGGAATAATTGCTGAAAATGTTACTTAAATGAAAGTAGCCAATCATGACAGATCTCCTATTCAGATCAGATCAGATCAGTCGCTCAGTTGTGTCTGACTCTTTGCGACCCCATGAACTGCAGCAAGTCAGGCCTCCCTGTCCATCACCAACTCCCGGAGGTCACTCAGACTCACATCCATCGAGTCAGTGATGCCATCCAGCCATCTCATCCTCTGTCGTCCCCTTCTCCTCCTGCCCCCAATCCCTCCCAGCATCAGAGTCTTCTCCAATGAATCAACTCTTTGCATGAGGTGGCCAAAGTACTGGAGTTTCAGCTTTAGTATCATTCCTTCCAAAGAAATCCCAGGGCTGATCTCCTTCAGAATGGACTGGTTGGATCTCCTTGCAGTCCAAGGGACTCTCAAGAGTCTTCTCCAACACCACAGTTCAAAAGCATCAATTCTTTGGTGCTCAGCCTTCTTCACAGTCCAGCTCTCACATCCATACATGACCACAGGAAAGACCATAGCCTTGACTAGGCGAACCTTTGTTGGCAAAGTAATGTCTCTGCTTTTGAATATGCTGTCTAGGTTGGTCATAACTTTCCTTCCAAGGAGTAAGCGTCTTTTAATTTCATGGCTGCAGTCACCATCTGCAGTGATTTTGGAGCCCAGAAAAACAAAGTCTGACACTGTTTCCACTGTTTCCCCATCTATTTCCCATGTAGTGATGGGACCAGATGCCATGATCTTCATTTTCTGAATGTTGAGCTTTAAGCCAACCTTTTCACTCTCCACTTTCACTTTCATCAAGAGGCTTTTTAGTTCCTCTTCACTTTCTGCCATAAGGGTGGTGTCATCTGCATATCTGAGGTTATTGATATTTCTCCCAGCAATCTTGATTCCAGCTTGTGTTTCTTCCAGTCCAGCATTTCTCATGATGCATCTCATGATGCATATAAGTTAAATAAGCATGGTGACAATATACAGCCTTGACGTACTCCTTTTCCTATTTGGAACCAGTCTGTTGTTCCATGACCAGTTCTAACTGTTGCTTCCTGACCTGCATACAGGTTTCTCAAAAGACAGGTCAGGTGGTCTGGTATTCCCATCTCTTTCAGAATTTTCCACAGTTTCTTGTGATCTACACAGGCAAAGGCTTTGGCATAGTCAATAAAGCAGAAATAGATGTTTTTCTGGAACTCTCTTGCTTTTTCCATGATCCAGCAGGATGTTGGCAATTTGATCTCTGGTTCCTCTGCCTTTTCTAAAACCAGCTTGAACATCAGGAAGTTCACGGTTCACATATTGCTGAAGCCTGGCTTGGAGAATTTTGAGCATTACTTTACTAGCATGTGAGATGAGTGCAATTGTGTGGTAGTTTGAGCATTCTTTGGCATTGCCTTTCTTTGGGATTGGGATGAAAACTGACCTTTTCCAATTTTGTGGCCACTGCTGAGTTTTCCAAATTTGCTGGCATATTGAGTTACAAATAGCTGTGAAAAGAAGAGAAGCGAAAAGCAAAGGAGAAAAGGAAAGATATAAGCATCTGAATGCAGAGTTCCAAAGAATAGCAAGAAGAGATAAGAAAGCCTTCTTCAGCGATCAATGCAAAGAAATAGAGGAAAACAACAGAATGGGAAAGACTAGGGATCTCTTCAAGAAAATCAGAGATACCAAAGGAACATTTCATGCAAAGATGGGCTCGATAAAGGACAGAAATGGTATGGACCTAACAGAAGCAGAAGATATTAAGAAGAGGTGGCAAGAATACACAGAAGAACTGTACAAAAAAGAGCTTCACGACCCAGATAATCATGATGGTGTGATCACTGACCTAGAGCCAGACATCCTGGAATGTGAAGTCAAGTGGGCCTTAGATCTCCTATTACAAGATTTCATTTATACGCAGTAACCAGAACCAACAAATCTATGGAGAGAGGAAACTGAATAGTGGTTGCCTAGGGCTGAGGTGGGTGGGAAGAACAGCACGTGACTGCTAATTTACAACATGAGATTTCTTAGGGGGACAATGAAAATGTTCTAAAGTGGACTACAGTATTGGTTGCAACACTAAATATTCTAAAATCCACGGAATTGTACACTTTATTTTTTATTTACTATTTTAAAGATTTTTTTTTTTGATGCGGACCATTTTTAAAGTCTCTACTGACTTGGCTACAATATTGCTTCTGTTTTATATTTTGGTTTTTTGGCCACAAGGCATGTGGGGTCTTAGCTCTTTACCAGGGATTGAACCTGTACCCTCCGCTCTGAAAGGTGAAGTCAATCACTGGACCACCAGTGAAGTCTCCAAAACATTACACTTTAAATGAGTGAATTATATCTCAGTAAAGCTGTTCTACTAAAAAGATCAATGTGGGAATAAATTAAGCTCCTATACTATTTGCCTTTAAGGCAATATCAAAGAGCACCAGATTTAATAGGGCAGGCTCTTCAAAGTACAGAGAACCTGAACAAGATCGAAACGTGTATCTGGGATCCCAAATACATCAAGTTAAAGAACAAGGTCATGTGAGTTATTTGCCTCAAAATAAATATTGAATCTGTTCACTGTAGAGTTTACTAGTTTAAGAGAAGCCATAACAAAGCAGTAGTGAAAAGTACTGGGGTTTATGCAAAGCACAGAGGGCCAGGTTATATAATCCTATGTAGGTCAGTTAATTTCAAAAGCTATTTTCTCTAGTTTCATTACTTGTCAATCACCTTACTTCATGGGCGTATTCTTAAGGCAATTAATGGATAATATACTTCATATTTACAGAGTGCCAGGGTCTGAAAACACCAGTGAGGTTTATTTCAGGCACTTGCACAGGCTTTTTTTTTAGTTCATTTGTCTTTATTATGATTCCATGATTGTTTCTGGTTGAAAGATCAGTATTTTTGATACTGCACACGCTTATGGCAAGTGATCTGCAGGGTAGGTGAGTTAAAAGCACCAAGTTATAAAGGCTTTCTACTTGAAGGATATTATAATAGGCACAAAATAAATGTAAAAAACATTTGCGTCTTTCAAAATGCTTGGAAAAAGTGCTTAAAACTATCTTAAAAGTAAACAATGATTTCATATATTTATGAACTTAAAGTTTCATTTTGAAATAGATCCCGCAAAGTCATGATGATATATTGGAGGAGAAAAATAGATTAAAAATAGCCCAGTGAATGACCCATGAATGATCCCTTTTTTTTGTATACCTTCTTCAAAGATATCAGAATTAAGAAATCAGACCTACCAAACCATGATTTTAACCAGAAGTACACTTAAATCTTACTCTTTGTATCTTCTTTCAGAACATATTCAAATTCTCATTCACTTTAGTGTCACTCATACATTTGAATCCAGAGGTTTAAGATAATTGGCCTAATTTTAAAGAAGAAAAATGAATGTAAGTTGTTTCCATTAAACATAGGATATAGCCCTTCAATTATTTTGCTTTTGTTTTAAATTCTTTTCATTTTCTTTCATCTTCTACTTCTCTTGTAACTGCACATGTTTTAGTCTGTATGACAAGTAACACAAATCTGGCTTGATTAAAGAAAACATTATGATCCATACTGGGTTGAAAAATACTAAAAAGTTCTGCCGTATAACACAGGGAGCCCAACCCACCTCTGTAATGACCTAGAGAGGTGGGATGGGGGCAGTGGGTGGGAGGCTCAAGAGGGTGGGAATATACTTATGGCTGATTTGAGTTGTTTTACGGCAGAAACAAACACAACATTGTAAAGCAATTATTTTCCAATTAAGACAAAAAAAAAAAAGTTCTATGCGGCTGTGTCACTGAACTCAGGACTTATAGCAGAGAGACAAAAATGCACTAACAGATAACTAAAGACTTTGTGGTTGATGAAAAGCAAACCTACAAGACACTGGATTATATGATGATGTGATATGAGCTCTCCAGCTCATATTAAATTAACTGTTTAATTTTAGCATGTGAAAAATCACATGAATAAACAAGTGCAAATAGAACACTCTTATTTCTGGAATACAAACTGTTATTTAGCTTTTTCCCTTGAATTTATTTTTTTTTTCCTTTGGCACCCTGGTGCAAAATATAGAATGCAGAATTAAGATTGTAAATTGCAGCATATATTAGCTACAAGACAAATTTGGGGCAATTAACTTCATTGGTTGTACATTCATTAATTTCAACTTGATAATTTTTCTATTGCAGTAGGACATTTACCAAGAAACCTACCCTTTTAATAATTTTTAAATGAAGAGCAGAACTGTTAACTGTACTATATTATAGACACAATGGTGTACAGGAGATCTCTAGGACTTATTCATCTTATATAACTGAAACTTTCTATCTGTGGAATCTCCCCATTTCCTCCTCCTCCAGTCCCTGGAAACCACCATTCTGCTCTCTGCTTCTAGGAGTTTGACTACTTTATTATTCTTTTATTAAAATTTTTTTTTTAATTGGAGGATAGTTGCTTTACAATGTGTGGGTTTCTTCTGTGCAACAACGGGAATCAGATATAACCATATACACACACACACACACACATATCCCCTCCCTTCTGAGCCTTCCTCCTTGACTACTTTAGATACCTCCTATCAGTGGATTCATAAAGCATCTGTCCTTCTGTGATCAGCTGATTTCACTTAGCATATGTTCACCACTCTCACCCATATTGTCACATCATAATGTTTTAAATGGTTAACTTCAGCAGAGTAGATTTGTTTGTGGCAAAGGGGCCACACCTTGCTTTATCAGTTTTCGGCTTCTGCCCTTTATGAGTCCTCTTGCAGTTAAGACTGTCACACCTGGAGATGACTTCCCTGCCCGCTGAGGTGAGAACATTGTTTTGATGTCCAAAAGTACTTTTTTTTTTTTTTAAGTCAAGGTCTCCTGGCAGCTCCTCTGCAAACTACTATGGCAGCTGGGCTAGAGGTCATGAATATTACATAAGGGCAGTCCATGTATTCAAACCAGCATCTCCAAGCCATGATTCCCATAGCAACACACAGAGATTTTACTCATCTTAGAGACGAAGCAGCCAGCAGAAGTATTCTAATGTTACCCTGGAATTTTTTTTTTTTTTTTTAGCAAGATCAACACTTACTCTTTTTTCAAAGCAGTGATTTTTTTTTCAAAAGAAAACCAATGACCTCGTTAAAATAGGTTCATTTAAAAATTACCAAGTATCACACAAGGCCCTTTGAACTTGAACAACAGCAGTCTATGCTTTAGAAATAGCTGCTATTTAAACCACTGCAGGGAAGAAAGAATCCAAATCATGGCAATGTGTGAAATGAAACAGTCTCAGCTAAATTCTGTACTTCTATATTTCATATCTGGTTTCCAGTCCCCCTTCCACTTAATTATTACAGGATAGAGAAGAGAGAGCTCCAAAGGGAGGGACATCTTTAATTACTAAAATCCTTTTCTGCTTTCTTTCTGAAAAGCATGACACAATCTATTTTTTTTAATATAAGAAAAATACCATTATAAAACACCTAAGGAGTAAAAGTGAGGGGAAAGGTTGTTCAAGTCTAAGAGAATAAACATCAGCTTGAAGAAAGTTTGTTTTTCTAAGCAGAGTAATGGTTTCCTGGAAAAAAAAAAAAAAAAAAAATAAACAAAGTAAATCCTTTTCCTATTAGAAGCAGTTTTTCCTCTTTGTATATTCAGGGATCATTTTTCTGCATCTAAATAAACCATCCACCCATGGAAACAAGTTGCTTGGATTATAAGACAACATAAAAGGCAAGACCACTCATGTATTACACTGCCTTTTTCTACCAAGGGAAGACAATACATTCCACATCCTGTACCTCTTTACAGCCAATCAAGGAAGCACGGTAACACACCAGATGTACATTTCAGAAGGAACTTCCCCAGGTGGCCCACCATGGACTCAGCACAATGGACAAAGAGCTGGGCAGAGAAGGAAGGGTTTTACCTTTGCTTTTTCCAACTGGGCCTGGGCCTGTCGCTCTGCTTCTCTGCGCACTGCCTCCCGATCTTCCTCCAAAGAAACATCTGAATCGGATGGACGGCTGGTGTAGGAGTCTGCCGAACCCTGGAGAGGAAAATGGACATTTTAAAAGAGATTCCGTCTATGATGCTGGCCACAGAAAAGTCTCACTGACACAGCAGTTAGCTTCCTAGATTGTGCTGTCCATTCCTGAAAAGAGGAATAAAAATAATCCATTTTGGTGGCAAACCAGCTACATACATCCAGCTTTGGTTTGCAGACCACTCACTAGGAGAGTTACGCTGTCCAAGTTATTGACACCCTTCCTTCCTAAATCTTATGGTCCAATTAGGAGCCTTTGTGGAAGCCAGAATAAGTTCTCTCATCATTAAACCGACTCTGTGGTGCAGTGCAGTGAAGGACACACACACCGTTTTCAAGGAGAGCTTCAACAACAGTCCACAGCTACAGTGAGAATTTACAATTAGGAAGAAGATAGGCTAAAAAAAAACCAAAACCAACAACAAACATAAAGTCAAGGGAATTATCAACTTGAACTCTCTGACACGCCACTACCATAGATGACCCCCTCTTTGATCTTAAGCATCCTTTGGTACCTCTGTATTCACCCAATGCCTCCTCTGACAAAATTGTAAGGCAACAGCTGCCAGCTTCCCTCAATCTTTAAGCAACACATCTTTTTCAATCCCTTTAAGTGGATATTTCATCAAAGGCGTCTACGGGAAAACACCTGCCCGGGGGGAGCTCCTAGGGAGATAAACCACCGCAGAGGAAAGGGAGCTAGAGGATTAGAGGACTCTCTTCCGCTCTCTCTTTCGCAATCAGCATCATATTACTAATCACAGGAGCCCCAGACAGCCCTCACTTGTACCAGCGACAGAAACAACGACAAAATAACGTCTCCCCTCTACGAAAGCCCTGAAGCTTACACAGATATCCGAATTCTTCAGCCTTCCTCCCTTGGCGCGTTTCAGAAGCCTGATCCAGGTGGCCTTCATCAGCCAGACAGCGCCTTTCCCGTCCGCAGCTGCAGCCGCGGGCACCGATCCTCAGTGCGCGCTGAGCCCCGCAGAAACCCTGCTCGGTTCCCATCCATGCTCTGGGCAAACCCCCGCTTCTCCGTCCCTTTCTGCCTCCGGGGCTTTCACTTCCTACCCCGGAGGACTCCAATCCAAAGAGATTCTTATTTTCCCATCCCAGTGGGGAGGGGAAACAAACACTGGGATGCTTTCGATTGCTTTAAAGACAACACTTTAAGCGCATCCAAAGACAGGCATCAACTCGTCCTAAACTTCACGCATCTTATGACCCTCTCATCTTCCCTGCTCTTGGATTGTTCAAAGACATTAGTTGTGAGAGAACCTTAAGGGGAGAAAAAAAAAAAAAACCAACCTAGTGCAAAACGTATGCAGTTACATTTGCAAGTGCAAAGTTCAAGGCTTATCTTCAGAGATCTGGAGGGGGAGGGCGGAGGACGCGCTCACCGCACTGAGCATGCTCCGTCTGTAGCCTTTTTACGCAGACGCTCACATCACCCGGTTAGTCTGTCAAATTGCCATTTTGCATCTGAAGTGTAAACAGCTGGAAATGGCTTTTTGATTCTATAGTAACAGGCACCTGGCATGTTTGACATGCTTCTATTTCAGATGAAACGTTTCAAAGATGAAACCTGTACTCTCTCCCTTTTTCTTCTCCTCTTAATGATATCTTTCCATTAATCTGCTCCGGAAAGTATATCCTATGCCATAGGACAATTCATAGATAATACATATGGTATAAGATATTGTTGGGCGATCGAAATCAAATCATGCTCATCCATTCTAATATAAAGCCGTTCTTGATGGCTCCATTTCCTAAACAAAATGCAAGAGAGAGATTTGCTCACTGAAATAGGACTTGTAAGTAACCACAGCGCTAAGCAATGAATTTAACAGAGCTCAAAGTGACTTTGAACCGCCTCTCCAACTGAGCAACTACCCTTCCAAATAAAGTCACTGGGATAAATAACCATATGAATTGCTATCACAGCAATTAGGAACAAATGTAAAAGCTTGGTTGATTTATTAGCTGGAGTTAATATTCATAGAACCATTTAGTCCAAACTCTTCTTATAAATAAAGTGGCTGAGGCTTGGGAAAGAATCATACTTATTCATTTCCAGTATTAATGGGATTACTTTTTTGAAAGCTTATGAAGAAATACACATTTCCAGGTTTCCTAAACATAAAATTCTATCACTGCATTCTAAACTATGTTTTGTTTGGGGAGGCGATTATTTTGTAAAGTCTCATGCACATGAAAGAAAGCATTCTTAAGAAAATCTTCCTTACTTTTCCCCTCCCTCCCTTCACTCCCCACCCTCTCCCCATTTCCCCCAAGCCTCCCCATCCCTATTCCTTTCATTTCTAGGTTAAGACCAATCTTCATGACTTAAATAGAAAATACAGAAGAGGCTTTAGAATAAACACTGTAGATCAAATGCACCCTCACTGTGGTATCATAACATAAATTAATAGATTACTTATATTTTTATCAAATGAATATAAAATGCATGGGACACAGAAAATGCATTGCAATTTTTTTGGTTCTTGTAAAATTCACAGGGGTGACAGGAGTTTTTCTACATCAACACACATGCTAAAGTAATCCTAATTTTCTCAGAGGGGTTCCTATAGCAGGAATTGTTTAGTCCCTCAGTCGTGTCTGACTCTTTTGTGACTATATGGACTGTAGCCCACCAGGCTCCCCTGTCCATGGGATTTCCCAGGCCAGAATACTGGAGAAGGAATGCCATTTCCTTCTCCAGGGCTCTTCCCAACACAGGGATCGAAACTGTGTCTCCTGCACTGCAGGGTCTTTTTTTTAAACCACGGAGCCAACAGGAATGCCCACAGCAGGACGAGCATAGTAGAAAATTATCAGGCAGCACAATTATATCCCATAAAGGAATTAGGCCCCTACACGGTCAGGTCACACCTCAGGGAAGATACAAAATTTCTCCTATTAAGAAGCCCATAATGAGAGGAAGAGTGTCCACACACACACACACACACACATACACATGATTGTGTGATCTTGTTCCACTATGAACAAAGTAAGATTTAAAAATCCTTTGCTTATAATCAGATGACGCTTTTAATTACATAGTCATTTTGAGACCTGTTACCAGGTTGAAATAAGTAAGCAGCGTAAAATACCCTCTGCATTGAGTTTTGGCAATGATCTTTTGAATATCTGCAACAATATATTAACCTCTGACCACTTTACAAGGTAAGCTGTGACTTGAACTGATGTCCTCATGGCTTTCATTCTTTGGATCTGTGAAGTATACACTTTCAAAATAATTTTAATTATAGAAGTTACACGTATCCATCGTAGAATGAAGAGACACACAAATAACCTCTGTCTGAGATTTGCCCACCCAAAAAGCCTCACTATTAAATGGTAGTGTAGTTTAGCCTCCAGAGTTCTCACATTTTCAAAAGTCACCCTCCCAACATGTGCCTTACAATTAATCTCCTTCCTTTAGGAAGTATTGATTTATGCAGTTAGAAGTGGTGTGTCTAATTAAGGTTTTGCCTTTGGGACCATAAGGACTTTCTGGGTCATTCTGCCTTCTGTCAGGAAGAGCTGGCGGTCATTTTTGTAAATCCAAATGAGGTTCATCAAAAGCTGTACCCCTGATCTCTTGGGTTTCTTCAGTATGATTAGTTGAACTTTTGTAATATTTGCCCTGGCAGGTACATCTCAGATTTTCTTTTCTATATCTTAATATTCTCACTCCTCATCATATAGTTCCATGCAACCTGCACCTAATATCTAACAATAGCTCATCTGGGATCACTTACTTATCTCTTCAGGACCTTTATTTCACATGTGCATTCTTTACTTACAGGAAACGTTAGTTAATTGGATTAATTGATGCTTCTATTTATTCTTCAGTTTCTGTTTTTTCCAATTTATGTCAAATATTTACACACAAAGCATTGCCTTTTCCCTTTAACACATTTTCTTGGATTTATAAAGTTGGCTTTTTTCGTGCTGCACTCTACTGTTTCGATCATATGTCTATTTCCATATCTATTTTCACATCTTTCTTGAGTGCTCTTGTACTTCCTCTTTTAAAACCAAAAGGGTGAGAGTCATTAGTCTATTGAGGAACCTCTTCTCGGATCCCAAGTGGGTCATCTATTCCTGTAGGAAATCTTCATATGAAGTCTAAAGCAATGCTCCTGGGCAAAATCAAATTCCTTATAGTATCCCGAGGTTACCTGGATTGTAGACCGACATGCATCCCATTTCAGACACTCAAGATTTCAAATGTACAGGTCTCACGTATAGGACAATGCTAAGTCAGTAGCACAGCGGACTTCAATTGCTTCCCCCTGACCTTCTATGGCAGCAGTACTTTTTGGCACCAGGGACTGGTTTCGCAGAAGGCAAGTTCTCTGTGGACTGCGGGCAGGATGGTTTGGGGATGATTCAAGGGCTTTCCCGGTGGCTCAGGTGGTAAAGAATCTGCCTATAATGCAGGAGAACTGGGGTTGATCCCTGGGTCAGGAAGATCCCCTGGAAAAGAGAATGCCTATCCACTCCAGTATTCTTGCCCAGAGAATTCCATGGACAGAGGAGCCTTGTGGGCTACAATCCATGGAGCTGCAAACAGCCAGACATAACTGAACGATTAACACTTGCACTTTCAAGGGGATTACCTTTATTGTGTGCACTTTATTCCTATTATTATTATATCAGCTTCACCTCAGATCATCAGGCATTAGATCCTGGAAGCTAGGAACCCCTGTTCTATGGCATAGATAGACAAGCCATTTCCTTATTGATCAGGCCAACTTTTAGGGGAAAAAAGCAGAATGGGATAGACTTCCAAGGACAAAGACTAAGACGAAAAGGGTTCTGTCTTGTATCATATGCTTGTCTTGGCTGGGGGAGATGATTCTTTCATTTCTCATACTGTCATCTCTTTTCATGGTTTTAGAAAAACTAACTTTTTCCCTGTGAAGTCATTTGAATGTCTCTAAGAAAATGAATTGCTGATCTCTGGTTTGTTGGTTTCTTTAGGAACAAAACCATAAATTGCCTATTGATAATGAGAGTTCTTGACTCAAAGTTCAAAAAGGACACAAGTTATTGAGATGAAGCCCATTTTCATTAATATTGTTTACTTTGGTTTGCCAATGTCACAAAGTTACTATTCAAACCCATTCAGTCATGAAAGTCTCAGATGTGACTGGCCTGCCATTTGGATAAACTTGAAAATAGTGTCAGAGGTGACGGTAATAAATCTATGCAAGTTCAATCTGTTATGATTAAGTATCAGCTAAAATATTAGCTTCAATTTTCTCAGGAGCACAGGAAAATTTGTAAACTCTGTATAAGTTTCATAAATACTGGTGAAGACATTATTGTTTGCCCCCAAACAAAACAAAACTCCAAAACACTCACCACAAGCATTTATTCAGTACTTAATACATTGGGACAATAAGTGCTATAACTAAGTTAAATGCTAGGAATATGACCTTGTTCCCATCATGGAGCCTGACATTCTAGTGAAGAAGGTCAAAAATAATTACAGGGAGAAAACAGTGAACAGGCTGAGATGAGAGAATGCTGGTGGGAAGATACCACTTTAATTGGGAAGATAAGATAATCATAAGAGATGATATTTAAGTTGAAATACCCCAAAAGATAAAGAAAAAACAAGTCAGCCTTGGGATGTGCTGGGAAAAGCAGTATAGGAGAGGGAATGGCATATGCTAAGGCCCTGAGGACAAGGAATGAAGTGCGATCAGGGATGCTAATGTACTATTCTGCTGGGTGTTTATTTAAGCTTCCTCCTCTTTCTCTCTCTGTAGGTAAGACATGTGGAATATGTATTCTGGGAATCTCTTCATTTATGTGGCATGACCTCACAGAAAAACTTCTTACACAAGTTTGATTTTCTAAATTAGAAGTGGCATTTAAGTTGTCAGTAAATTCCACATTATGGGGAAAATCAAGTCTTCTAAGGTTTAAAGGGAATTCTCTGATTTTCTTCCTTCTACATTAAGGACTAACTATCTCATAAATGCTAATGTTAGGATGTTTTTGAGACTCTTCTATATTATGGAAATTCAAGCAGTCAATTTACTAAGGTTAGACAATGTAGACAAGTCGTAATAACAATTGCTATTTTTTAAAAAAATTTTTGGCCTCACCACGGGGCATGTGAGATCTTAGTTCCCCAATCAGGGATCGAACCCATGCCCCTGCATTGGCAGTGCAGAATCTTAACCAATCACCAGGGAAGTCACATAACTACTAATCTTTAATGAATGCCTATACTGTATAAGTCACTGTGTGGATTCACCAATATCACATAATTTAATCATTAATTTTTATCCATTTTTCACTGATGAAAAAACTTTAGCATAGAGAAGTTACCTGAGCGAGGTTACAAAGCTAAAAATTGATGGAGATAAGGGTCAACCTTTAGCAATCTAAATTTAAATTCCATATATGCAATCAGTTCAGAAAATTAAAAGCCAGAACAGATCCTTACATGCAACTCATCTTTCTGTTAATCAAAATTACATTTTTAAAATTCTTTAAAAAGTTGAAGTATAGTTGATTTACAATGTTGTGTTAGTTTCAAGTGTGTAGTAAAGTGATTCACTTATATATATCATATATATATATTATTATATATATTCACTTACATATATTATATATTATATATATATATGGGCTTCTCAGGTGGGGCTATGGTAAAGAATCCACCTGCCAATGCAGTAGACAAGAGATGCGGGTTCCATCCCTGGTCAGCAAGATCCCCTGGAGAAGGGAATGGCAATCCACTTCAGTATTCTCACCTGTAAAATCCTATGGACAGAGGAGCCTGGTGGGCAACAGTCCATGGGGTCACAAAGAGTCAGACATGACTGAGCACACGTATGTGTGTATATATTTGTGTGTGTATGTGTGTGTGTGTGTGTGTGTGTGTGCATATACATTTTTTCAGATTATTTTCCAATACAGGTTATTACAAGATATTGGATATAATTTCCTGTGCTATAGAAAACATGTTTCTGTCTGCCAGGCACACACATAACCATTTCTAAAGGTCATAATTTGTCATGACGACTTTCAAGTTCTTAGCTCTATCTTTGCTGAACCTGGCACTCTCCCCCTCCCTTTCTCCCCTTCCCTTCTCCCCTCCCTTCTGACACACTCTCCCCCTCCAACCACTTCACACACACACCTTCACAGATTCTCCAATTTTATCTTCCCAAAGGCACAATGAAGGTGCAATGAAACAGATAATTTCTGATTCATCAGTGTAACACAATTTTGTGACAATGTGCCTACTACCCTGAAATTTTCTTCACTTCAAAGCATCTCAACTGGAAAGCATTCTTTTTGTTACTTATCTACAATGGAAAGTAGGTAACTAGAATAGGAAAACAATGGAAGTCAAGAAACTGGCTATTGAAATCTTCCCCCTTTCCATGAAAATGAACATAAGTTTGGCAGGCTGGTCTTCAGTAGCCTCTCTGGCAGCTGCTCTTGTCTGAAGCTGGCTGGAATTCAAGTGTCTCCTGAGTAATCTTTCAGTTCAATAGGAACCATTGTAGTGGCACTGAAATTAAAATTATTAAAAAGTAGAAATGGTAGGTCCAAGGCTCAGTGATGTGACTTACATATTTTTCAGAGTACATTACAAGACATTAAAACACTTACCATTCAATTATTCTTTGAACCAAGTGTATGATGGCTATTTATGTTTTGTAGAAGAGCTTCTGTCCAATATTTATAAAATTTGACACTTTCACCAAGAACCATTTTGAGAAAGCTAATATTAGATGTGAATTCTCATATTATTTTGAGTTTTGGATTTCAAGCGTAGGATAAGTAATTTCTCTTCATAATTACAGTATTCGTGTGTGTGTGTGTGGGGGGTAGTTTTTTAGGCTTATTATATTTACTGATAGTAATAGATGGCAAATGTTTTTCATGCTAATATAACTTCTTTAAAAATTCACTTTTCATTCATGAGAAAGGAAATGAATAGGCAAGAAGTAGAAAAATGGTGGCTTGGGAGAGGTGAACTTTCTCAAAATATTGCTGAAAAAAATTGAATGAGGAAAAATGAGTGAATGGACCACTTGCAGGAAATTTGCAGAATAGGAATTCATGACAGGTATCGATACAGCCATAAATGCTGAGTGAACATCACTAGCTTTAGTCTTCCTACTGACTCTGCTCAGCATGCTGCTGCTGCTGCTGCTAAGTCGCTTCAGTCGTGTCCGACTCTGTGCGACCCCAGAGACGGCAGCCCATCAGGCTCCCCATCCCTGGGATTCTCCAGGCAAGAACACTGGAGTGGGTTGCCATTTCCTTCTCCAATGCGTGAAAGTGAAAAGTGAAAGTGAAGTCGCTCAGTCATATTCGATGCCTAGCGACCCCATGGACTGCAGCCTACCAGGCCCCTCTGTCCATGGGATTTTCCAGGCAAGAGTACTGGAGTGGGTTGCCATTGCCTTCTCCTGCTCAGCATACACACATACTATTATTTCCCTTTGAGTTATCAATGTGATACACCACATCAACAAAAGAAAAGACAAAAACCACATGATTATCTCAATAGAGGCAAAAAAAAAAAAAAAAAAATTTGATAAAAGATAACATCTAATCATGATTAAAAACTCTTACCAAATAAAGTGGGTATAGAGGAAATGTATCTCAACATAATAAAAGCTATTAATGGCAAACCCAAAACCAATCTAATACTCAGTGATAAAAAGCTGAAAGCCTTCCTGCTAAAATCTGGAAAAAGACAAGGATGCCCACTCTCACTACTTCTTTTCAACATGGTATTGGCAGTCCTGGCCACAGCAATCTGATAAGAAAATGAAATAGAAGTGTGTAAACTGGAAGGGAAGAGGAAAATCTGTCAGTATTTGCAGATGACATGATACTATTATTTCCTCTGCCTAAGAAGACCTCCCCTGAACTCCATTTTCTCTGCCAGTTTCTACCTCATTTTTTTTTTTTTTTGCTCTCCTTTGTAGAAAAAAAAAAGCTCATGCTCACTTCAATTCTTCTTTATGGGTCTTTTTAAAGTTACTCTCTCCCACCACTGCCCTCAAAACTGCTCAGGGTCATCAGCAATAAATGGTTAAATCCAATGGTCAATTCTCAGTGCTCATCTTACTTGGTACGTTAATATCACTCCCCATCCTTTCAGGGCTTCCCTTGAAGCTCAGTTGGTAAAA
Organism: Tragelaphus eurycerus; assembly: GCA_935064755.1. Taxonomy (NCBI): domain Eukaryota; kingdom Metazoa; phylum Chordata; class Mammalia; order Artiodactyla; family Bovidae; genus Tragelaphus; species Tragelaphus eurycerus. The sequence goes on along the minus strand of CAKXYN010000254.1, from coordinate 341,009 downwards.
AATCTGCCTATAATGCAGGAGACCCGGGTTCGATTCCTGGGCTGGGAAGATTCCCTGAAGAAGGAAATGGCAACCCACTCCTGTATTCATGCCTGGAGAATCCCATGGACCGAGAAGCTTGGCAGGCTATAGTCCATGGGGTCACAAGAGTCGGACATGACTTAGCAACTAAACCACCACCACCACCCCATCCTTTCAGGATTCCCAGGTGGCACTAGTGGTAAAGAATCTGTCAGCCAATGCAGGAAACTCGGGTTCAATCCCTGGGCTGGGAAGATCCCCTGGAGAAGGAAATGGCAACCCACTCCAGCATTCTTGCCAGGAGAATCCTATGGACAGAGGAGCCTGGTGGGCCACGGTTCATAGGGCCACACAGGACATGACTGAAGCAGCTCAGCATAGCACCCATCCTATCATTCACTTTCTCAAAGTTGCTTTCCCAAACCCCTCTCTCTTACCTACTGGCTGTTCTTTCTGAGTCTCCTTGGTTGGATCACCTCTCTCACCACCTCCTTTTTGCTTCAACCTCACTGAAGCTCCTCATAGGCACCAGGAAAGCGTTCTCCCTAGATCTTCACAGTACAATTACCTCCTTTAAGTCTTTTCTCAGCTGGTACCCTTTCTTTTCTTTTTTTTAATTAGTCCACCAAGGGTTTTAGTTGTGGCACATGGGATCTTTCCTTTAAGCACACGGACTCTGAAGTTGTGGCATGCAGGCTCCAGAGCGTGCGGGCTTCAGTAGCTGCGGCACACGGGCTCTCTAGTTGTGGTGTGCCAGCTTAGTTGCTCGAGGCATGTGGGATCTTAGTTCCCCAACCAGGGACTGAACCCATGTCCTCTGCATTTCAAGGCAGATTCTTAACCACTGGACCAACAGGGACGTCTCCGTGCCTTTTCACTGAGGACTTTCCTAACCATCCTATTAAAAATTGCAATCCCCCAAGCCCTCCAGCATCTCTAATCTCCTTTTGCCTTTCATAAACATTTTTAAAAGTGGAGCTTTCACCTTCTAACATACAGTATAGTTTAATTATGTTTATTGTTTAGTGTTTCTCTCCCTCCACTAGAATATAACATCCATGAAGGCATAGATCTTTTCTCCTGTTTAATTTACTCATTTATCCCAAGTGCTTAGAACAGTGCCTGGCACAAAACAGATGCTCTATAAACATGTGTTAAATGAATGACTAGGGTTACCAGAGAAAGAGAGCCTTTTCTTTCTCACATCCTAGAGCTTGAAGCTCTTCTGCAGTATGAAGTCCTCCTTAGCATTCCTAAATGTTTCCAAATACTCTTAAAACATTCCTAAATAGTCTCATGTCTTTTCCTTACTATTGGGTTGGTCAAAAAATCTGTTTGAGTTTTTCCCATAAGAACAAACTTTTTGGCCAACCATCCTCCCCCGAAAAAACCCACACCCACAGCAATCTTACTGACTCATAGTTAATGGCAATAAATATTTGCTATGATGAGTGGAAGAATAAAACAAAAACCTCAGCCTGAAGATATACTTGGTATTTTATCATAAACCTCAATAAATACCAACTTCATTAACTTAGTGTAAATGTCAACTCTAAGTCAGTAGATTAAATAAACATGTTCCATAACAAGCAAACTACTAAAAAGAGAAGACATTATACTTAAATTTTATATAGCATCCTTCTTCCAAGGAATGTAAGAGAGACTTTGGTTCTGAAAATGTGATTAACACTTAACTTTCTATGAAGCTTCTTTTTCCATTAATTTTCCTCCCTCATTCCAGGGACTTATATTTCCAATCCTAAAACTGCTAATGACTCATTGTGTAGCCACAGGCAAGTTATGTAAATACTCCTCAGACTCATTGCCCCCATGCAATCTGAGTACAGTAAGTCAAAGCTACTAGAAAGAATATTCTTGAGAATTTTCTTACAGATGGTTGAATATACATTGTAAATATGACATATTCTATGACTGTTTACAGACTGTTACTTCTCATACACTATCCCTGCCAGTCCTAGGAGGATAGAGTTTAAATTCACAGCAGAAAAAAGCGTGACTATACATATAACTTCTAGTAAGATGGAATGTTTAAAATAAATCAAGCTAGCACAGGAAAAAGATATTTCTGCAAGCAATTTTAGAACATATATTTAAAAGGAATTCAAGTAATAGCTGGACAAATAAACAACTCTGGAACATCTTCACAGGCTCTCTACTACTAAATAAAGGTCACATCGAAAGATGGCATGTCCAGCTGTGAGCCTTTTCTTGAGTGGCAGAACCATCAGACAATGAATCTTGGTTCCTGCCTCTCCAGGGAAAATTTGCTGAGGTGACAATGAACCATCAATCCATAGACATTCAAGGACAGTCAGCACATGTATCCTCCAGGGAATCCCAGAGCTGTGAAAGGGATAGGGCTTCAGTCCTGAAAGATTTTACCCTCTAAAATTTTCTGTGCATACAGCAGTTATTCTTACTGGTACAAAACACAGTAAGAGAACAATAGACAAGCAGACAGAGGATATGGATACAAGATTCACCAAAAAATCAGCTAGTCATAAGCATCTGGAAAAAGTGTTCAGCATCACTAAATTAAGACGCATTTCCTTATTAAATGTGTACTGTTGCCAAAATACCAATTCATAGCGTTGTAAGAAGACACTACAACCAACACTTTCACATCCTGTTGACAGTCTGTTTTACTTTAGTACAGCCCTCTGGGAAAATCATGCTCTTTTGGTTTGTATCTAGATACGTATCTTGACTAATAGGTATCCAGACTAATGATTGTACTTTAAAAATTCTTGGACTTTTCTGGTGGTCCAGGGGTTAAGGATCTGCCTGCCTATGCAGGGGACACAGGTTCAATCCCTGGTCTGGGAGAATCCCACATGCCACCGGGCAATTAAGCCCATACACCACAACTACTGAAGCCCCTGTGCCCTAGAGCCCACGCTCTGCAACAAGAGAAGCCACAGGAATGAGAAGCCCTCGTACTGCAACTGGAGAACAGCCCCAGCTTGCTGCAACTAGAGAAAAGCCTGCGCACAGCAACGAAGACCCAGTGCAGCCAAAAATAACTAAAATAATCAATTAATTAAAAAGAATTAAATTTCTTAAACTATGGTTCATACACTTACATTATGACACAACCTTAATGATGATTATAAAGGCTAAAAGGCATTACAGGAAAATGTTTATGGTGATAATATTTGGTTAAGAAAAAAAGTAAAGAAATTTTGAAAACCTGAATCATTTCCATAATCATATACATTCATGTATGTAAAAATGCTGCTGCTGCTGCTAAGTCACTTCAGTTGTGTCCGACTCTGTGTGACCCCACAGACAGCGGCCCACCAGGCTCCCCATCCCTGGGATTCTCCAGGCAAGAACACTGGAGTGGGTTGCCATTTCCTTCTCCAATGCATGAAAGTGAAAAGTGAAAGTGAAGTCGCTCAGTCATGTCTGACTCTCAGTGACCCCATGGACTGTAGCCCACCAGGCTCCTCCATCCATGGGATTTTCCAGGCAAGAGTACTGGAGTGGGGTAAAAATGCTGGGAGTACACAAAAATAACAGAAGATATAGGAGTAGACTTATTTTTTTAATTCGGGGGTTAATTTAAAAATTTTTTTCTGTAACACTACCATTTTTCTGACTAGAAGTAAAAACCTCATTCTTGTTGCAAATGAGTTGTGCAACAAAACACTCTGAAAATATTTTTGGTGTTGTAAAAAGAGAGTTTGCAGATATACAATGTCTCTAATTTGTTGATTTAACCTTGAAAGTTTTTTTGCATGTGGGGAAGGGAAGAAAACTTGAGATCTTCTGAAAAACTCTTGATGCACATTACAAGAAAAGAAATAGAGTAAATGTTGATGTGGGAATTATATCAGGTAAGAAACAAAAATGAAAAGAAAAGTACTTTGGCATGAAATGTTAACATTTTAAAGTATTACATTTCTCTGTAGACAATGTGTTAAAGTAATTATTTGAAGTTTCCACTGAAACACTGGGCTTGTCTCATATGACTGCTTAAATAATTTTGTGGTACTAGGTGAGATACTGAAGCAGGCCAAATGACCCAGTAATTTGGTAATTCATTGTTAATATACTGCTCTCAAAGCCTAACCTTCTAGAAAGATATGACTTTGGTTCAAAGAGATTTAATATTAAAAACAGGCTACATGATCAGGGAGTTGGCTGAAAAAGGATCTGGTATGTAGTACTTGGTAATAAAGTACCCTACTGATCCAAAACAGTTACTGCCTCCTTTAAGCAGCTAACCTACCTTCAGGAAGTGATTTAAGAACTAGAGACAATTTGGTTCATACAAATCCATGTTTAAAAATATGCTGCAAATTTCAGATTGATTAGCTGGAAATATGCCATTGTTTCTACGAATTATTGTTAATGTTAGAAAATCCAGACTCTATTAAGAATATTTCAGAAGACACTGGACAGACTGTTGGTAAAATGCAATCCATGGGACTTTCCTGGTAGTCCAGCAGTTAAGATCAAATTGCCAACATCCGCTGATCATGGAGCAGGAGTCGAACATCTCTCGCTCCCTTTGACTGTGTATCACATCTGTCTGAGGATCCCCTCCCTCACGTCGGCCGGCGCAACGCAGCGCCCAGTCCTTCGGTCATCGCACGCATATCCCCCCCTAAGTGGAGCCCGGGGTGGGGGGGCCCACCGAGACACATCGTCCCATCACCGGAAGTGGACAGTGTCAACGTCTCTTGCTCCTGGGGGCCGTGCCGGGCCGTCGGCTTGGTCTCGGGTCGTTGGTGGGCGGGGCTGGTGCGGTGGCTTTGCTGTGGTGTTGGAGGACTTGGGTCCTGCGCGAGTCCAACAGTCCATTCTGGGATCATCTGGTGGGATGTGCTGCGCTCAGTTTGGCCACCTCTGGGTGACTCATGGGACTCTGTGCTGGGGGGATGGGGCGGGGGAGGGGAGACAGAGGATGGATGGCTGGATGGCATCTGCTCGTGGATGTGGTCGGTGACCTCCGGGGCTGTGTGGACAGGGAGGCCTGGCGTGCTGCGGTTCATGGGGTCGAAGAGTCGGACACGACTGAGGACTGATCTGATCTGACTGCTGATCAGCAGTTAAGAATCCACCTACCAACATAGGGGACAGGGGTTCATCCCTGGTCTGGGAAAATCCCACATGCCTCAGAGCAACTAAATGCAGGTACCACAGCTGCTGAAAGCAGACTGCCCAGAGCCTGTGCTCTGCAATAGGAGAAGCCAGTGCAGTGGGAATCCCCGCACTGCAGTGAGAGTCGCCCTCACTCACTGCAACTAGAGGAACCCCGAGCAAAGCACCGAAGACCCAGCACAACCAAAACATTTTAAAAAAAGGCAATTTATACATTTCATTTTTCACAAATAAGAAAGCATTTTAAACTGCAAATATTTAATACACGGTGTCATAGGCTGAATGCTTGCATCCCCCCCCAATTCATATGTTGACACTGGATCCCCCAGGTGATGGTATTAGGAGGTAGGGCTTTGGGATGGTAAATAGATCATAAGCAGGAGCCCTCATGATGGGATTAGTGCCCTTGTAAAAAGACCCCAGAAAACTCCCTTGTCCCCCCTACCAAGTGAGGACTTGGTGACAAGATGGCCATTTATGAACTAGGAACTAGACTCTGCCAGCGCCTTGACCTCACGCTTCCAGTCCCCAGAACTGTTAGATATTTTTGTTGTTTATAAGCAACTCAGTCTCTGATATTTTGAAATAGCAGCCTGAATGGACCAAAACACATGAAAATATATGCTTTGCTTTAAGTTCAAAAGTATAATGAACTTAAATGATAACAAAACTTCCATCAGGCAGGGGAAAACATGGCTTTACAGTTTGGTAGGAAGACAGTTTGGTAAAGATTAGGGAAGACTTGGTGCCTGCTGGCCATGTCTGCTGACCTTTGCCCTTTGGCCTGGTGATACTGTTACATAGATGCTACAGCATGCTTATGTTATATGCTAGAGGCTTTCACTGTGAAAACAGACACCAACCTCAAGCGCTCCAAACCAAAGATACACCTATATTTTCTACTTCATTTAAAAGACAATCATTTAATATAATATTGCACAAAACTAAATATTATCTCCCTTCCTCCAACATCCACATACATTAGAATCTAATGCCCAAGAGAAGGGCAGGGATTTTTTTTTTTCACCTCTGTATCCTCAACAGCAGTGTGTATGAGACAGACTGGAGCCTGAGACCCTTTACTGCAGTGCTTTTACCTGGACAAACGTCTCCTTGAGCCACCAAATACAAAGAAACTATAGCGTATGCATGCTGAGTTGTGTCTGACTCTTTTGCAACTCCATGGACTGTAGCCTGCCAGGCTCCTCTGTCCATGGGATTTTCCAGGCAATAATACTGAAGTGGGTTGCCATTTCCTACTCTAAGGGATCTTCCCGACTCAAGGATTGAACCCATGTCTCTTGCATCTCCAGCACTGGCAGGTGGATTCTTCACCACTAGTGCCACCTAGAAAGCCCAAAGAAACTGTGAAGTGAGTGAAGTTGCTCAGTCGTGTCCAACTCTTTGCGACCCCATGGACTGTAGCCTACCAGGTTCCTCTGGGTCTCCCGCATTGTAGGCAGATGCTTTACCATCTGAGCCACCAGGGAAGCTGTAAGGGACTACAAATAATCATGTGCTTTTGCAGTTAGGGCAAATTATGGACAAGAAGATATAAAAAGACCAAAAATCCAACTGCCATTTCTGAAGAGCTGGGAGCAAAAGCAGAGTGCTGGGGAAAAAAAGCTGGCTACTGCACATGCCCCCTGCATAATCCACCACCTAAAGGGTGGGCAAACTCCTATGCTACCCCTCCAGCCCGACTCCTGGACACACCCCTACCCTCAGGCCATATAAGGAACCAGCTCACTCCCGGTCAAGGGAACCTGTTGTTCTTGTTCCCCTCTGGTGCAGCAGGGGGCCCCAAGAAAGCCTTGCCTAAATTTCCTGTCTGGCCTCTTATCAATCTCTATTGATTAAGGAGGCCAAGAACCCTGGCTGGTAATATATACATCTGGGAAGAAGATAAGATTGGTGGGGGCTGGGCGGAGGGGCTCGACATTCTAGTGAGGGAGACAGATATGACAGAGGCTAATAATTCAACAATTGTTTTTGACTACCATATCATACGGGCTTCCTGGTGGCTCAGAGGTTAACGTCTGCCTGCATGTGGGAGACCTGGGTTCGATCCCTGGGTCGGGAGCCCCTGGGAAGAATGGCCCCACTCCAGTATTCTTGCCTGGAGATCCCGTGGGCGGAGGAGCCTGGTGGGCTCGGTCCACGGGGTCGCAGTCGGACACGACTGAGCGACTTCACTTCACTTTCACTTTCACCATATCATACAAGCTTGCTCTACATGGTCTCGGTGCCAGAGACCCTGGAATTCTCTGGCCAAATGGTCATGAGCCTGTTTCTCAGGACTGTCTGGGCCTCTTTTCATATCTCTCCTTCTCAGAATACATCTCCCCACCTGTGTGCAGACTCTTAGACCCAGGTCTGCTGAGTGGGGAGTGATGAACAGGGGCTTGAATGTATAGGCTTGGCTGTTGACTCACACCACACACCTTCCTAAAGCCTAATGGGACCTGGGGGCTGTGTGCCAGCTCTCTACCCCCTGCCATGCTCTCGTGTAGAGCTCTGAGGACAATTAAATTCAGATCTGCCTTCCCAGTCATTATAAAGGTATGTGCTCCACTGGTCTACCATTGATCTTCCTGCCAACAAGAACCGAGGTCCTCCTTTCCCCAGTGGAAAAGGGTCTTACCACAAGGCCAGAGACTTTCTGTGTTAATATTTGGAGCTTCTGCTCCTGACTGATGAGCTGGCACCCACCTTGGTACTTATCAGGCACTTGATAAGTTATTTTGGGTAAACGAATACACTGTGTGTCTATCATATCAAACTCTGTAATACAGGGTGCTACATAGGTACAAAGATAAACTCTGTGACCTTGTAGGTGTTCCATGGATCGTTAAGCCAATAAGATAGCATCTATATTTCTTTCCAACAGGGCATCTAATTATGGGTAAATCAGTACCTGTGCCATCCAATGGTCTCAGAAAACAGAGGAAAGACACCACGCAAACTCAACAAGAAATCTTCAGTACAGAGAAAGAAAACCTCAGTAAGTGGAGAGGAAAACAGTTCATGGGGTGATGGGCATTTGCAAAGCCCATCAGAAGAGACAATTATCCTGAAAAAATCTGGCAAAATTTGGATGATGCTAGAAGATAGGAGATCCAGACTGAGGCTGGATATGATCTTTTCCCTTTCTTTTCTCTCTCCTCTTCCTTCATTCCCTCCTTCATTTTTCCTTTTCCAAAGAATTTTAGCCTTCTTTAATAAGCTGAAAAACAAATTAATATCAGAGCCCTACTGTATACTGTTTATAAATATAAAAATTTTTTTGAGGACAATTTAACTTACATGCAGCATACATCATGCAAAATGCTGACTGGGTGAATCATAAGCTGGAATCAAGATTGCTGGGAGAAATATCAACAACTTCAGACATGCAGATGATACCACTCTAACAGCAGAAAGGAAGAAGAATTAAAGAATTTCTTAATGAGAGTGAAAGAGGAGAGTGAAAAAGCTGGCTTGAAACAACACTAAAAATCTAAGATCATGGCATCTGGTCTCATCACTTCATGGCAAATGGAAGGCGAAAAATTGGAAATAGTGACAGCTTTTCTTTTTAAAATTTTTCAATTGAAGGATAATTGCTTTACAGAATTTTGTGGTTTTCGGTCATGTATCAACGAGAATCAACCATGGGTACACCCATGTCCCCTCCCTCCTGGATGTCCCTCCTCATCCCACCCTTCAGCCTGTCGCAGAGCCCCTGTTTGAGTTCCCTGAGTCATACAGCTAATTCCCACTGGCTATCTATTTTACATATGGCATTGTAAATTTCTATGTTACTCTCTCTATACATCTCCCCTTCTCCCTTCTCTCCTCTCACCGTGTCCATAGGTCTGTTCTCTAGGTCTGTTTCTCCATTGCTGCCCTAAAAATAAATTCATCAGTGCCATCTCTTCAGATTCCATTTATATGTGTCAGTATACAATATTTTAGAGAAGGAAATGGAAACTCACTCCAGTACTCTTGCCTGGAGAATCCCAGGGATAGAGGAGCCTGGTGGGCTGCTGTCTATGGGGTCACACAGAGTTGGACATGACTGAAGCAACTTAGCAGCAGCAGCAGATGATATTTATGTATACTTTAGATATACTATATTATGATAGTATATTGTACTATTGTAATATGATATTTAGATATACTTTGTATCAGTATATCTTTTTCTGGCTTACTTCACTCTGTATAATAGGCTCTAGTTTGGTCCACCTCATTAGAACAGATTCAAATGTGTTCCTTTTTATGGCTGAGTAGTATTCCATTGTATATGTGTACCACAGCTTCTTTATCCATTCATCTTTCGATGGAGATTGAGGTTGCTTGCATGTTCTGGTTATTGTAAATAGTGCTACAATGAACACTGGGGTTCATGTGTCTTTTTCAGTTTTGATTTCCTCAGGGTATATACCTAGGAGTGGGATTACTGGGTCATATGGTGGTTTTATTCCTAGTTTTTTAAGGAGTCTTCATACCATCTTCCATAGTGGCTCCATCAGTTCACATTCCCACTAGCAGTGCAAGAGTATTTCTTTTTCTCCACACCCTCTCCAGCATTTATTGTCCGTAGAGTTTTTGATGATGCCATTCTGACGGGTATGAGGTGGTATCTTATTGTAGTTTTGACTTGTATTTCTCTAATAATGAGTAATGCTGAGCATCTTTTCATGTGCTTATTAGCCATCTGTATGTCTTCTTTGGAGAAATGTCTCTTCAGGTCCCTTTCCCACTTTTTGATTTGGTTGTTTGTTTTTCTGATATTGAGTTGTATGAGCTGCTTGTATATTTTGGAAATTAGTTCTTTATCAGTTGTTTCCTTGCTACTGTTTTCTCCCATTCTGAGGGTTGTCTTTTTACTTTGTTTGTAGTTTCCTTTGCAGTGCAAATGCTTTTAAGTTTAATTAGATATACTATATCTATATCCACTTGCTTATTTTTGTTTTTATTTCCATTACTTTAGGAGGTGGGTCAAAGAAGACTCTGCTTTATGTCAGTGAGTGTTCTGCCTATGTTCTCCTCTAAGAGTTTAATAGTTTCTGGTCTTACATTTTAGATCTTTAATCCATTTTGAGTTTATCTTTGTGTACAGCATTGTGTGGATCACAATAAACTGTGGAAAATTCTGAAAGAGATGGGAATACCAGACCACCTGACCTGCCTCTTGAGAAATCTGTATGCAGGTCAGGAAGCAACAATTAGAACTGGACATGGAACAACAGACTGGTTCCGAATGGGAAAAGGAGTATGTCAAGGCTGTATATTGTCACCCTGTTTATTTAACTTCTATGAAGAGTACATCATGAGAAATGCTGGAAGAAGCAAAAGCTGGAATCAAGATTGCCGGGAGAAATATCAATAACCTCAGATATGCAGATGACATCACCCTTATGGCAGAAAGTGAAGAGGGGCTCAAAAGCCTCTTGATGAAAGTGAAAGTGGAGAGTGAAAAAGTTGGCTTACAGGTCAACATTCAGAAAACGAAGATCATGGCATCCATTCCCATCACTTCATGGCAAATAGATGGGGAAACAGTGGAAACAGTGTCAGACTTTATTTTTGGGCTCCAAAATCACTGCAGATGGTGACTGCAGCCATGAAATTAAAAGACGCTTACTCCTTGGAAGGAAAGTTATGTCCAACCTAGATAGCATATTCAAAAGAGAGACATTATTTTGCCAACAAAGGTTAGTCTAGTCAAGGCTATGGTTTTTCCTGAGGTCATGTATGGATGTGAGAGTTGGACTGTGAAGAAGGCTGAGCACTGAAGAATTGATGCTTTTGAACTGTGGTGTTGGAGAAGACTCTTGAGAGTCCTTTGGACGGCAAGGAGATCCAACCAGTCCATTCTGAAGGAGATCAGCCCTGGGATTTCTTTGGAAGGAATGATATTAAAGCTGAAACTCCAGTATTTGGGTCACCTCATGCGAAGAGTTGACTCATTGGAGAAGACTCTGATGCTGGGAGGGGTTGGGGGCAGGAGGAGAAGGGGACGACAGAGGATGACATGGCTGGATGGCATCACTGACTCGACAGATGTGAGTCTGGGTGAACTCCAGGAGTTGGTGATGGAAAGGGTGGCCTGATGTGCTGCGATTCATGGGGTCGCAAAGAGTCGGACACAACTGAGAGACTGAACTGAACTGAACTGATGGCATTAGGTAATGATCTAATTTCATTCTTTTGCATGTAGCTGTCCAGTTTTCCCAGCACCACTTATTGAAGAGGCTGTCTTTGTCCTATTGTATATTCTTGCCTCCTTGTGGCAGCTTTTATTTCTGCGGGCTCCAAACTCACTTCGGACAGTGACTGCAGCCATGAAATTAAAAGATGCTTGTTCCTTGGAAGGAAAGGTATGACAAACTTAGATAGTGTATTCAAAAGCAGAGACATAACTTTGCCTACAAAGGTCCATATAGTCAAAGCTATGGTTTTTCCAGTAGTCATATTTGGATGTGAGAGTTGGAGTATAAAGAAGGTTGAGTGCTAAAGAACTGATGCTTTCAAATTGTGATGGATAAGACTCTTGAGAGTCCCTTGGATAGCAAGGAGGTCAAACCAGTCAATCATAAAGGAAATCAACCCTGAATATTCATTGGAAGGACTGATGCTGAAGCTGAAGCTCCAATACTTTGGCTATCTGATGCAAAGAGCTGACTTGTTGGAAAAGACCCTGATGCTGGGAAAGATTGAAGGCAAAAGGAGAAGTAGGTGGCAGAGGCTGAGATGGGTAGATAGCATCACTGACTCAACGGACATGAATCTGAGCAAACTCTGCGAGACAGTGGAGGACAGAGGGGGGGAGCCTGGCATGCTACAGTCAATGAGGTCATGAAGAGTTGGACATGACTCAGTGACTTAACAAAAACAATAATGTTAAAAATACTTGAACATCTCCTCTGCAATGGAAGTTCCATCATTTTCAAGTTACCATCTTGCGATATCCATGAAGCCCTAAGAAAGTTCCCACACAGTGTCCATACAGATGCCCAGAGTGGGCAGTCTTTCTCGCCTGAAGCTGGCAGGATTTCAGAGTGCTGGGTGAGGTACATCACAAATGCACGGCTGTCCACGTAAACCAGGCATTTTATGAAGGCCAGGCTCACTGCTATGATTTTGGCCCTCTATACTCCAACCTCTGGAGGCAATTAAGTTACAGTGAAACCAACCTCCTATTAGGGAGGAGGGGCAGGGACTCCTACCTGTTATTCCTGACAACACGAGAAACGGACAACAGCCAGCACTGCAATTTCCCCAGCGGGCACTGCCTCTGCAGACGTGGTCTCCACAGTGAACCACTCTGCTTATCTTTTCTCTTTCTTCTTTCAGAGAATCCACTGCTCCCATTGGGAGTGCTGACAAGCACTGTCCCCCATGATAAGAGGTAAATGTGTGGATTAATATAAAATTTGGATTACGTGGGGACTGCATGGAGAAAATTCCACATATTTTCTAAAAGGGAGATTCCCCCAGTTGGGATATTATTTCTTTGCTTTCCCATTCGTCTTGCCTTTAGTGATATAAAAAATTCAGAATAGCCTGATGCGCCTTCCTCTAAAAATAACCTGCAAAAATCAGTTTCTCGAATGAATCATTTCTCACTTATTTTGAAAAAGAATTTTAAGCAGGACCTTCCTCAAAAATAGTTCTTGACCCCCATGCAAAGAGTGCACTTTGGTTTTCATAGTTAGACAGTAAGACTCCAGGACTTTCAACTAATAAAACCTTTTATTGTTTGACTAAACCAAAGCTAAAATTAAAATGTGGCTTGGTGATCCAGTTAACACTAATATATATTACATATATATAATATATATTAGGGTTTCCCTGGTGGTCCAGTGGGGCTTCCCCTGTGTCTCAGTGGTAAAGAATCCATCTGCAATGCAGGAGACACAGGAGATGTGGGTTCAATCCCTGGATCAGGAAGATCCCCTAGAGAAGAAAATGGCAACCTCCTCTAGTATTCTTGCCTGGAGGATCCCACGAACAGTGAAGTGAGCCTGGCAGACTACAGTCCACGGGTTGCACAGAGTCAGACATGAATGAAGTGACTTAACACACCAGTAGTTAGGAAGCTGCCTGCCAATGCAGAGGACACAGGTTCAATCCCTGGCCCAGGAAGATCCCACATGCTGTGTAGCAACTAAGCCCATGCTTTACAACTGCTGAAGGCTGCGCACCCTAGAGCCTGTGCTCTGCAACTAGAGAAGCCACTGCAATAAGAATCCCAGGCAGAGTAACTGCCACTCACTGCAACTACAGAAAGCCTGCATGCAGCAATGAAGATGTAACACAACCAGAAACAAATAAATAAATTATAAAAAGTTAAATATATATATGTCTGTGTGTGTGTGTATATATATGTATATATTTTAAGAGGAATTAGGAACACTTGTTCTTAAGATAAAAGCTTAAAACTGACTGCATTAAAGCTAGAAGTATTCATTTAAAATTTTTAAAATAGCTTTTACTAAAAAAATTCTTGAAGGTATTATGCTAAGGACGGAAGCCAATCACAAAAGGACCAATACTATATGGTTCTACTTCCAGGAAGTACCAGCAGAGGTCACATGCACAGGGACAGAAAGTAGACTGTGGGTCCCAAGGGCTGGGGGCATGAAAGGGCAGGGAATCCAAGTGTAATGCATGTACCTGATGCCACAAAACTGTATACTTAAAGATGGTTAAAATAGTAGCTGTGGTACATATATACACTGGAATATTACTCAGTCATAAAAAGGAACACATTTGAGTCAGTTCTAAAGAGGCTGATAAACCTAGAGTCTACTATACAGAGTGAAGTAAGTCAGAAACAGAAAAACAAATATATGTTAATGCATATATATGGAATCTAGACAGATGGTACTGATGAATCTATCTTCAGGGCAGCAATGGAGATGCAGAGATAAGAGAACAGACTTGTCAACACACTGGGGGAAGAAGAGGGCAGGGCAAATGGAGAGAGTAGCATGGAAACATATACAGTACCATATGTAAAAGAGCTGGTGAGCATTTCCCGTATGACTCAGGAAAGTCAATGCAGGTCTCTGTGACAACCTCAAGGGGTGGGATAGGATGGGAGGTGGGAAGGAGGTTCAAGAGGGAGGCAACATATGTATATCCGTGGCAGATGCATGTTAATATACGGAGAAACCAACACAATATTGTTAAGCAATTATCCTTCAATTAAAAACAAATTTAAAAAATGGTTAAAATGGTAAATTTTGCTACATATATTTTACCACAATAAAAAAAATATTACAAGAATCCTCAACATAGTTTTGGACAGAGAAATTCTCATAAGCTTTCAAACTTAAATAAGCTAACAAATATGATAGAAAGTCAGCTCTAGGAAGCAAGGCCTGTTCCTGCTTTTTTTTTTGTTGTTGTTCCAGGTGAGGTTGTAGGTAAGGGAGGAATGGGAGATATTTTTTTTCATTTCTTAAGTTGAAGTTTGAAATTTCAACCAGCCTCAAACTGTTCGTAGGCTGACTCTGGAAGATTTTTTTTTTTTTTTACTACCAAGTCACCATGGAGTCTAATAATTACAGTTCTGAATTATTAATTGATCTACAGCGAGTGCCTCAAATACATTCTGTATAAAGCAATCACATCTAGAGAAAGAAATTGTCTGTGTGCTATATAATTATAAAAATCAGAAACCTTCAGATAGTGTCAGTGTTTAAGGTAACAAATAATTTCAGCACTAAGATACCCAATTAGCACTCATTCAGAATTAAAATGTTGACATATCACCAACTATGCTGTCTTGAGTTTTCTTTGTCACTGGTCCTTGTAATTTAATCCTCCCAGGTTTCTGCTCCTTCATACCACCCCCTCCCTGCTCTGCCCCGCAACACACACACACACACACACACACACAAACACACACACACACAAGCTCTTGGCTAGACCTTTCCTCTAATAATAATACCCTTCACAAGCACTGGAAATATCATGTTCTTGGATTCTAATTAACATAAAGACAATGACCCATCCAAACAGCCAAAAGGAAGAGTTCAAGGACTGTGTGTATTTCATAATCATCATTTCCATTCAATTTCCAGATCCAGGTAGAAATTTAGACATGACATCTGAATTACGAGCAAAGGTCATTTGTGCTGGCAAACATAATTTTTAGAAATCTTAAAAAAAATAGGTCTCTACACAAGGACATCTATAGTACATTACCAGATTTTATACCAGGCTCAGGGAGACAGCATTACACATTTCCTGGTATAAAAATATCTTAAGGACTCTAACCACACAGATTCTAGCAGGGATCTGCCCCTGCCGCCGCCCACTGCCTCTTTTTGCTAAGAATAATGTTCATAAGTAGCTCAAAACAATCAAGAGAACAATATCACGTGACATGAAAATTACAATGAAATTCCCATTTGTGTGCCCATAAATAAAACTTTATTGGCATACAATCACACTCGGTCAATTCTACATTTCCTGTGGCTTCTTTTGTGTTACAAAAGCAAAGCTGAGTTTTTACAGGGTTAAGATGGCGAAGGATTAGGAGGGGGAAAACGCTTTCTCCTCCACAAATTCATCAATGGGACATCTGGGCGCCGAGTAAATACCACAAAAAGCTCCCGGAGTGCTGGCGGAGGACGTCGGACACCCAGAAAAGCAACTCACAGCCTTCTAAAGGAGGTAGGAAAGAATATAGAAGCCAGAGAGAGACAAAGAGGGAGGGGCGGACCTCTGTCCGGGGAAGGGAGTCTTAAAAAGAGAAGTTTCCAAACACCAGGAAACACTCTCCCTGCGGAATCTGCGCCGAACCTGGGAAACACGGAGACTATCATAACAGGGAGGAGAACAGTTGAGCAATTAGAACCCACAGACTGCGGGCCCTGCGGTAACTTCCGCAGCGGAAAAGCACCG
The DNA here is from genome assembly GCA_935064755.1 of Tragelaphus eurycerus. Classification (NCBI taxonomy): domain Eukaryota; kingdom Metazoa; phylum Chordata; class Mammalia; order Artiodactyla; family Bovidae; genus Tragelaphus; species Tragelaphus eurycerus. Next base: position 324,953 of record CAKXYN010000254.1, on the reverse strand, counting down.
CTGCAAACGCCCGCATCTGCCATTGGGGAGCCGGGGCTGGGCAGGGAGACGCCTTGGCCGTTCCCACGCGGGACGCTCCGCTGCCGGCGCTCCCCAGAGGGACGCTCCCCCGCGGGACTCTCCCCCACTGGACGCTCCCCCGCCGGCCACTCCCGCGCAGGCGTGCCCTCGCCCGCTGTGCCGGCGGCTCCCACGAGGGCCACCCCATCCCCTCCCCCACCCGCCCGCCCGCCATTCCCGTCGCCGACCCCTCCCCCTCTGCGGGCCTCAGCGCAGACTTCGTTCGCCTGATTGTCTGGAGTGCTGCCTAACTGGAGTAGTTTGGGCCGGCAATCCAGATTGTGCAGCGCTGACCACACGAGTGGCGGGCCTTGGCCCAGAACACCGCCGAACCGTGCACAGAACAAAGAACTATACAGACCAACCACAGAGAAAGGGGCCTATAGATCTTGAGAAATTTAAGCCGGAACAAGGAACTAGCTGAAAATGAACTGAACCCACAACAATAATAGAGAAACTCTTATATATATTGTTACTATTTTTACCATCATTATTTCCTTTATTTTTCTTTTCTTTTTTTAATATATATATATTTTTAAAATTTTTATTATTTTTTAATTGGAAAAAGGAAAACAAAAATTTTTTTTTTCCTTTTAATTTTTTTTTTGTTGTTGTTTGTTTTGTTTCTTTTATTTTTTTATTATTATTATTATTTTTATCCTCTAGTACTTCTTTAATCTCCACGTTTAGATATAACTTTTGCGACCCTGTTTTGTTTTCTTTTTTCTTTTTTCCTTTTTGTCCTTTGCTTTTTTCCTTTCCTTTTTTCTTTTCTTTACTGATTACTGACTAGATCTGTCTCTCTCCTTCACACTCCCTCCTTTTATCCTCCTGACCACCTCTGTCTCCTTCCTCCCTTTTTCCTTCTATGTATAATTCCGTGAACATCTCTGAGCAGTCCAGTTGTGGAATGCATTATAGAAGAAGAAGTTTTTGAGACTACTGTAAAAATAAGACCAATAACTGGAACCAGGAGGCTTAAGTCCATACCCTGATCCCACGAAACACTAATTGACAGGAGCTCATTAAAAGCCTCCATACCTACTCTGAAACCAAGCATCACACAAAGACCAGCAAGTTCCACAACAAGACATACCAAGCAAATTCTCCAGAAAAACAAGAACACAGCCTGAGCTCCAATACACAGGCTACACAAAGCGACCCCAAAAGCATAGACATCTCATAACTCACTACTAGACACTCCACTGCACCCCAGAGAAAAGAAATCCAGCTCCACCCACCAGAACACCGATACAAGCTTCCATAAACAAGAAACCTCGACAAGCCACCGGTACAAACCCACATATAGTGCAGAAACGCCACAATAAAGAGAACTCCACAGACTACCAGAATACAGTAAAGACACCCCAAACTTAGCAATTTAAACAAGATGAAAAGACAGAAGAATTCCCAGCAGGTAAAGGAACAGGATAAAAGCCCACCAAACCAAACAAAAGAGGAAGAAATAGCGAACCTACCTGATAAAGAATTCCGAATAATGATAGTTAAATTAATCCAAAATCTGGAAAGCAAAATGGAATCATGGATAAATAGTCTGGAGAAAAGCATTGAGAAGATGCAAGAAAGATTTAACAAGGACCTAGAAGAAATAAAAAAGAATCAACATATAATGAATAATGCAATAAATGAGATCCAAAACACTCTGGAGGCAACAAATAGTAGAATAACAGAGGCAGAAGATAGAATTAGTGAATTAGAAGATAGAATGGCAGAATTAAAGGAATCAGAGGAGAAAAAAGAAAAACGAATTAAAAGAAATGAGGACAATCTCAGAGACCTCCAGGACAATATTAAACGTTACAATATTCGAATCATAGGAGTCCCAGAAGAAGAAGACAAAAAGAAAGACCATGAGAAGATACTAGAGGAGATAATAGTTGAAAACTTCCCTAAAATGGGGAAGGAAATAATCACTCAAGTCCAAGAAACCCAGAGAGTCCCAAATAGGATAAACCCAAGACGAAACACCCCAAGACACATATTAATCAAATTAACAAAGATCAAACACAAAGAACAAATATTAAAAGCAGCAAGGGAAAAACAACAAATAACACACAAGGGAATTCCCATAAGGATAACAGCTGATCTTTCAATAGAAACTCTCCAAGCCAGGAGGGAATGGCAAGACATACTTAAAGTGATGAAAGAAAAGAACCTACAGCCCAGATTATTGTACCCAGCAAGGATCTCATTCAAATATGAAGGAGAAATCAAAACCTTTACAGACAAGCAAAAGCTGAGAGAATTCAGCACCACCAAACCAGCTCTCCAACAAATACTAAAGGACATTCTCTAGACAGGAAACACAAAAAGGATATATAAATTCAAACCCAAAACAACAAAGTAAATGGCAATGGGATCATATTTATCATTAATTACCTTAAATGTAAATGGGTTGAATGCCCCAACCAAAACACAGAGATTGGCTGAATGGATACAAAGACAAGACCCCTCCATATGAATGAAACTAGAACACTTTCTAACACCATACACAAAAATAAACTCAAAATGGATTAAAGAGCTAAATGTAAGACCAGAAACCATAAAACTCCTAGAGGAAAACATAGGCAAAACACTCTCTGACTTACATCACAGCAGGATCCTCTGTGACCCACCTCCCAGAATATTGGAAATAAAATCAAAAATGAACAAATGGGACCTAATCAAACTTAAAAAGCTTTTGCACAACAAAGGAAACTATAAGCAAGGTGAAAAGACAGCCTTCAGAATGGGAGAAAATAATAGCAAATGAAGCAACTGACAAACAACTAATCTCAAATATATACAAGCAACTTCTACAGCTCAATTCCAGAAAAATAAATGACCCAATCAAAAAATGGGCCAAAGAACTCAATAGACATTTCTCCAAAGAAGACATACAGATGGCTAACAAACACATGAAAAGATGCTCAACATCACTCATTATCAGAGAAATGCAAATCAAAACCACTATGAGATACCATTTCACGCCAATCAGAATGGCTGCTATCCAAAAGTCCACAAGCAATAAATGCTGGAGAGGGTGTGGAGAAAAGGGAACCCTCTTGCACTGTTGGTGGGAATGCAAACCAGTACAGCCACTTTGGAGAACAGTATGGAGATTCCTCAAAAAACTGCAAATTGAACTGCCTTATGATCCAGCAATCCCACTGCTGGGCATATACACTGAGAAAACCAGAATTGAAAGAGACACCTGTACCCCAATGTTCATAGCAGCACTGTTTGCAATAGCCAGAACGTGGAAGCAACCTAGATGTCCATCCACAGATGAATGGATAAGCAAGCTGTGGTACATATACACAATGGAATATTACTCAGCCATTAAAAAGATTACATTTGAATCAGTTGGGGGGGGGGGGGGGAGTGGAGACAGAAGAAAGAAGAAAGAAAGAAAAAAAAAAAAAAAAAAAAAAAAAATAAAAAGAAGAAAATAGAAAGAAAGAAAAAAGAAAAAAAAAAAAAAGAAAAAAAAAAAGAAAAAAAAAAAAAAAAAAAAAAAAAAAAAAAAAGGGGGGGGGGGAGGAGAGGGAGAGAGGGGAGGGGAGGAAAAAAAGAAAAAAAATATAAATATAATAATAAAATAAAATTAATTATAAAACAAAAAAAAAAAAATTTTACAAAATATTCATACTAGATGATTGTTATGATTTATAAAAAAAAAAAAAAAAAATTAAAAAAAAAAAAAAAAAAAAAAAAAAAAGAGGAGAGGAAAAAAAAGAAAGGATAGGCACACAAAAATAATTTTTCCCCCCCCCCCACGAGAGGAGGGTTCACCACCTCTATAACACAAAATGCCAAACTTAAAATAATACAGCTTGCATAGTACTGATACTTAATCAAATTATTCTGTATTCCAATTCCATCCCCCCCTTTTTTTTTAACAAGAGCAAAAAGGGTTTATTTTTGGAGGACAATTCTATGTCACAAGAAAAATTTCCTCCCTTTTAGAAATATTTCCTAATAGAAATTATTTATACTTAAATTAATATCTTAGTACATATGGTTTTCAAACCAGTGATGGTTTCAATGGACGAGAAAAGAGTTGTCTTCTCCAAATTCATGTACAAGGCATGTGGGGGCAGCTTCATGGTAGTTTTCAACATATTCTTAAATTAGGAAAGTTAAACCGTCCTTCAAACAGAGACACAGGCAACATCATTCATCCAGTCATTCACTGTCCTCATCTACTGATAACCACATCTAATATTCACTGGAAGGACTGATGTTGAAGTTGAACCTCCAATACTTTGGCCACTTGATGTGAAGAGACAAGTCATTGTTAAAGACCCTGATGCTGGGCAAGATTGAGGGCAGAAGGAGAAGGGGACGAGAGAGGATGAGATGGTTGGATGGCATCACCGACTCATTGAACATGAATCTAAGCAAACTCCAGGAGTTAGATAGTGACGGACAGGGAAGCCTGGCATGCTGTAGTCCATGGGGTCTCAAGGAATTGGACACAATTAGTGACTGAACAACTGATTATCAAGTCCAAGCCTTTGAGGATCAAGATCATGGCTCAGAGACCAGAACCCCATGCATCCCATATAAAGCTCAAGGAGAATTGAATTTTAACTTCTCACTAGCAGTATTTTGTGATAAATACTGCCTTCTATTTCTCAATTTCAAGGAACTAAATTACTTAGTAAAAAGTTTTGTTTTAGGTCTTCAACAATTCAGTTCAGTTCAGTCGCTCAGTCATGTCTGACTCTTGGCGACCCCATGAACCTCAGCATGCCAGGCCTCCCTGTCCATCACCAGCTCCCGGAGTTCACCCAAACCCATTTCCATTGAGTCGGTGATGCCATCCAACCATCTCATCCTCTGTCGTCCCCTTCTCCTCCTGCCTTCAATCTTTCCCAGCATCAGGGTCTTTTCCAATAAGTCAGCTCTCCACATCAAGTGACCAAAGTATTGGAGTTTCAGCTTCAACATCAGTCCCTCCAATGAACACCTGGGACGGATCCCCTTTAGGATGGACTAGTTGAATCTCTGCAGTCCAAGGGACTCTCAAGAGTCTTCTCCAATTAAAAGCTGCTTTTTCTAATTTCAAGTGCCTGATATTTTCCTAACGCACAGCTCTGAGAACAGAATGCAAAGAGTAAATAATATCTCTCAGAGAATTTGGAAAATGATTAATGATGAACTTCATCCTTATTAGCATATTTAAATAATCTTTACATTAATAAAGATACATGTACCTTTCTCCTTTACAACATTGATATACAAAGTGGGGAGGGTGGTAAATTACAGGACAACAAATAAAAAAGAATGGCATGCAACCAAACACTCATCTTTCTGTCACTTTCGAACTCTAACATCACAAAAAGTAGGAACTGCTCCTCAGGTTACCTCTGAAACACAGCCTTCTGTCTTTACTAAAAAACTTGAAAATTTTTATTGTAGTTGATTTACAATGTTGCATTAATTTCTGCTGTATAGCAAAGTGACTCAGGTATACATATAATTTTTAATATTCTTTCCCATTATGGTTTATTACAGGGTATTGAATATAGTTCCCTGTGTTATACAGCAGAACCTTGTTGCTTATCCATCCTCTGTAAATTAGTTTGCATCTGCTAATCCCAAACTCCCACTCCATCTCTCCCTCACTTCTCTACCCACTTGGCAACCACAAGCCTGTTCTCTCTGTCTGTGAATCCGTTTGTAGATGAGTTCATTTGTGTCATATTTTAGACTCCACTTGTAAGTTATATCATGTGATATTTATCTCTTTCTGACTTACCTTATTTAGCATGATAATCTCTAGGTCCATCTATGTTGCTGCAAATGGCATTAGTTCATTTCTTTTAATGGCTGAATAATATTCCACTGTATATATGTACATTCACTCTTGATAAATGAGATGAAAAGTTCCCCCATTCATCTCAAAGGGACTTTTCTTTAGGGGGCAGTGTAACAAATGTTAAACTTCGCACTCTGTTGGGTGACACTGGACATGTTACAGAACACCTTTAAGGCTGAGTTTCTGTGTCTAGAAAATGAGGAGACAGCACCCCATGTATGGAGCTGTCGTGATGTTAAATAATACTTGGAAAGGATAGTGTGGGTACAGAGGTGCCCAGGAATGCGCGCCAGGTAGGGCTTCTCTGTTCTGTCATACAGGACAGGAGGGGCTAAGTATGTCACTGACAGGGCAAAGTATTTTACAGAATAAGGAAAATCCACCTGGTGACAAGAGATGTCCTTTGAAACAGGACTCAGCAATTCATGAGCTTTGACTAATTTTATTAGTGAAAGTTGCTCAGTCATGTTTGACTCTTGGCGACCCCATGGACTACAGGGTCCATGGAATTCTCCTGGCCAGAATACTGGAGTGGGCAGCTGTTCCCTTCTCCAGGGGAATTTTCCCAACCCAGGGACTGAACCCACGGTCTCCCACATTACTGTCTGAGCCACCAGGAAAGCCCTCACATCTTTCTCTCTCAAGCTACCCTTTCTCCTTCACTCTAAACCAAAGAGCTACCTCCTCCCTTCCTTATTAACTCAGGATTAACCCTTCAAGGAGATCTTATAATTCCATCTGCCCCCTGCACCCCTCCCCTCAGTTCTACCTGGAACCTCTCAGCCACTGTCCTTCCACTAAGACTTCTCTACCTTCTTGAAACCTCAAATTACATCTTGTGTTCACGTTTTTCTCCTTCATCAACTGTCATGCTTAGTATGGCTTTCAAGGTGATCCAAACAGCCCTTTCAATATCCTTCAAAACATGACTGTATGTTTTGTATCTTTACGGTTTCTATTTCCTCTGTCATTCTGTCTATCCTGAGTCACTAACTCACCCTGATGTACCTGTAATTATTTACTCTCTAAATCAATGCAGGCATTCAGATGCAAATGGCACTCCACTCCAGTACTCTTGCCTGGAAAATCCCATGGGCGGAGGAGCCTGGTGGGCTGCAGTCCATGGGGTCGCTAAGAGTTGGACACAACTGAGCGACTTCACTTTCACTTTTCACTTTCATGCACTGGAGAAGGAAGTAGCAGCCCACTCCAGTACTCTTGCCTGGAGAATCCCAGGGACAGGGGAGCCTGCTGGGCTGCCGTCTGTGGGGTCTCACAGAGTCGGACACGACTGAAGCGACTTAGCAGCAGCAGCAGCAGCAAATCAATGCAGGCATTCAGATGCAAATGGGGTTAGGGAAGGAAGAAGGTTATTATTTTTTACAGTCACTTCTATTCCTTTCAGGGTTGAACATCAGTATGTTCTTGAAGAGAATACCAATATGAACGTGTACCAATGACACCTGGATTTTCCAGGAATCTATGGGATAAATGTGTGCTGTGCTGTGCTTAGTCACTCAGTCGCGTCTGACTCTGAGACCCCATGGACTGTAGCCACAAGACTCCTCTGTCCATGGGGATTCTCCAGGCAAGAATACTGGAGTGGGTTGCTATGCTGTCTTCTGGGGGATCTTCCCAAACCCAGGGATGGAATCCAGGTCTCCTGCATTGCAGGCAGATTCTTTACCATCTAAGCCATCCCCTAAAGGAAATCAAAGACTGATTGGTTTCACAATTCTCAAACCTTAACCATGAAATAAAAATAAAAATCTCTAAGGAAAAATCGGAAAGAACACATAGGCTAACTCCTAAGGCTTAAAAAAGCAAGTGGAGAAACCGTGAAAGGAGCAGCAAAGAACAATTGGAGGGTTTGATTTGGCCAGGGGGTTGACTTAAGTTTGAATTCTGGTTCTACTTTTTATTAGCTATGTGACCTTGGGCACCTTTGAAACTCTCTCCAAACTCAGCTTTCTCATCTATAAATTGTGGATGGTAAAAAAAAAAAAAAAAGTTTTGAATAATCAGTATATGTAAATCACTTATATTAGTGCCTTACACATAAATATTCCATAAACAATAGCTGCTATCTTTATCCTTCTCCTCTTCCCCACTCCCCTCCTCATCATCAGCTCTGCACAGCAGGTTATGGACCCTAAAGGAAGACTGTCCAGCCTAGCTAGAAACAGGAATTCAGAATATCAAAGTAGAATGAGATACAAATCAACCTGAGTTCAGGGCAGGAGAGAGTCAAGAACTGGCTTAAAGGAAGGGTTAGATAAATGTCGAATGATAAAATAAATGAAACGAGAGGGTTGCTCTGCCTTCATCACAGATCATGAGAAACTTCTCCAAGAAGAAAAGAAGTTTCTTTGTGATCTCTGAATAGTATGGGCAGAGCTGAAGTTGCCTGGTCTGTAGGAAAATGTGATCCTCTTTGGGTCAATTATTTTGCATTTTATCACAAAGTTTTGTTCTCTACTGCTTCCCCACCCCCTATCCCTCTAAATAAGAAGCTCTAGGGTGCTTCCTGCAACCATCCACAGAGAAAACCTGCAGGGAGAGCTGCACATAGTTTGGACTGCCAGTGGCCCGTTGGGCGGGCACTCAGTGGCTCCCAAGACAGAGAGGGTTGTAGTAGAAGATGCTGGTGGCCAAACTGGTGAGCTCCTTCACTTGGGAAATATAACCACAAAGCATGGTCTTTGGGGAGCATCAAGGGACTCAGAATTTCTCACTGCAGCTGTGCAGAACCAAATCAAAACTGGGAAATTTTTCATTGAATGAAATTCCTTTTTGGTTCATGGGGCATAAAAGTGAGTAAAAGCAAAAGTTCTCAGTCCGTTAAGAGACTTCCCCCTTCGTGGTGCACAGTCATCAAATAGGCAACACTCCTCGGGTGGAGCGTCAAATTGGGATTTGGGGATTGACATATGTACACTACTATATTTAAAACCAGAGAAGGCAATGGCAAGCCACTCCAGTACTGTCGCCTGGAGAGTCCCAAGGATGGAGGAGCCTGGTAGGCTACAGTCCATGGGGTCACTAAGAGTTGGACGCGACTGAGCGACTTCACTTTCACTTTTCACTTTCATGCACTGGAGGAGGAAATGGCAACCCACTCCAGTGTTCTTGCCTGGAGAATCCCAGGGACGGCAGAGCCAGTTGGGCTCTATGGGGTCACACAGAGTCAGACACGACTGAAGTGACTTAGCATATTTAAAACAGATAATTAGGGACTTCCCTTCCCTGGTCGTCCAGTGGTTAAGAATCTACTTCCAGTGCAGGGGACATGGCTTTGATCCATGGCTGGGGAGCTAAGATCCCACAGGAAGCAGAGCCATTAAGCCCTAGGGCTGCAACTATGGAGCCTGTGTGCCACAACGCAGTCCACGCGCCGCAACTAGAGAAAGACTTCATGCCACCGTGAAGACCTAGCACAGCCAGAAATAAACATTTAAAATAAAATAACCAACAAGGACCTACTGTATTTGCATAGCACAGAGAACTCTGCTCAACACTCTGTAATAACCTATGTGGGAAACAGTTCTGAAAAAAATAGATACATGAATATGTATAACTGAGTCACTGTGCTGCACAGCAGAAACTAACACAACATTGTAAAGCAACTATAGTTCAAAATAAAGTAAAAATTTAAAAAAGGCAACACTCTTAAAATGTCAGGTAGGCCTCTCGGCCATACATACCTCCTAACAATGATCCTAACAGATAGCACATAACTTCTGCTGTGTGCAAAATTACTGTCCTAGATGATCTACATATAGATGGTCCTAGTGGGGTGGGTCTTGGGGATAGTCTTGATCCCTGTCTCCTGTACAATGTCATGAACCTCCATCCATAGTTCATCAGGCACTCTGTCTACCAGATCTAGCCCCTTAAATCTGTTTCTCACTTCCACTGTGTAGTTATAAGGGATTTGATTTAGGTCATACCTGAATGGTCTAGTGTTTTTCTCAACTTTCTTCAATTTCAGTCCGAATTTGGCAATAAGGAGTTCATGATCCGAGCCACAGTGAGCTCCCAGTCTTGTTTTTGCTGACTGTATAGAGCTTCTCCATCTTTGGCTGCAAAGAATATAATCAGTCTGATTTCAGTGTTGACCATCTGGTGATGTCGATGTGTAGAGTCTTCTCTCATGTTGTTGGAAGAGGGTGTTTGCTATGACCAGTGTGTTCTCTTGGCAGAACTCTATTAGCCTTTGCCCTGCTTCATTCTGTACTCCAAGGCCAAATTTGCCAGTTACTTCAGGTGCTTCTTAACTTCCTACTTTTGCATTCCAGTCCCCTAAAATGAAAAAGACATCTTTTTTGGGTGTTAGTTCTAGAAGGTCTTATAGGTCTTCACAGAACTGTTCAGCTTCTTCAGCATTACTGGTCAGGGCATAGACTTGAATTACTGTGATATTGAATGATTTGCCTTGGAAATGAACAGAGATCATTCTGTCATTTTTGAGATTGCATCCAAGTACTGCATTTTGGACCCTTTTGTTGACTATGATGGCTACTCCATTTCTTCTAAGGGATTCCTGCTCACAGCAGTAGATATAATGGTCATCTGAGTTAAATTCACCCATTCCAGACCATCTTAGTTCACTGATTCCTAGAATGTTTATGTTCACTCATGTCATCTCCTGTTTGACTTCCAATTTGCCTTGATGATGGACCTTACATTCCAGGTTCCTATGGAATATTGCTCTTTACAGCATTGAATCTTGCTTCTATCACTAGTCCCATTCACAACTGGGTGTTGTTTTTGCTTTGGCTCCATCCCTTCATTCTTTCTGGAGTAATTTCTCCACTGATCATTATTTAACTTATATGCAGAGTACATCATGAGAAAAGCTGGGCTGGAGGAAGCACAAGCTGGAATCAAGATTTCCGGGAGAAATATCAATAACCTGAGATATGCAGATGACACCACCCTTACGGCAGAAAGCAGAGAAGAACTAAAGAGCCTAACTAAAGAACTAAAGTTGGCTTAAAGCTCAACATTCAGAAAACTAAGATCATGGCATCTGGTCTCATCACTTCATGGGAAATAGATGGGGAAACAGTGGCTGACTTTATTTTTCTGGGCTCCAAAATCATTGCAGATGGTGATTTCAGCCATGAAATGAAAAGACACTTACTCCTTGGAAGGAAAGTTATGACCAACCTAGACAGCATATTAAAAAGCAGAGACATTACTTTGCCAACAAAGGTCTATCTAGTCAAGGCTATGGTTTTTCCAGTGGTCATGTATGGACGTGAGAGTTGGACTGTGAAGAAAGCTGAGCTCCGAAGAACTGATGCTTTTGAAGTATGGTGTTGGAGAAGACTCTTGAGAGTCCCTTGGACTGCAAGAAAGTCCAACCAATCCATCCTAAAGGAGATCAGTCCTGGGTGTTCACTGGAAGGACTGATGATGAAGCTGAAACTCCAATACTTTGGCCACCTGATGCAAAGAGCTGATTCACTGGAAAAGACCCTGATGCTGGGAAAGATTGAGGGCAGGAGGAGAAGGGGATGACAGAGGATGAGATGGCTGGATGGCATCATCAGCTCGATGGACACAGGTTTGGGTGGACTCTGGGAGTTGGTGATGGACATGCAGGCCTGGCATGCTGCGGTTCATGGGGTCTCTTTATGGTTCGCAAAGAGACGGACACAACTGAGCTACAGAACTGAACTGAGTGGTGGGTCTTCGCAGGTGATGCTAGTGGTAAAGAACCTGCGTGCCAATGCAGGAGATGAAACAGATGTGGGTTAGATCCCTGGGTCAAAAAGATGCCCTGGAGAAGGGTATGCAACCCACTCCAGTATTACTGCCTGGAGAATCCCATGGACATATGAGACTGGCGGGATACAGTCCATGGAATTGAACAAGAAAATCAGACACTACTGAAGTGACTCAGCATGCATGAGTAATTACCTTAATCCTCACAACAACCCACGAGGTAGGTAAAACTACTTTCACTGTTTTACAAGTCAAGTGAGTGTGCCTGAAATGTCACACAGCAAGTAAGTGACAGAGCCAAGGCCTGAACTCAGGGCAGGTGACTCCAGAGACTACTTCAATCACCGTGTTTATATTGATCTCTTTTTAAAATTAAGATGTAACTTGATATATAACACTGTATTCACTGTAAATGTACAATGTAATGATTTGCTATATGTACCTATTGTGAGTTTAATTAACATCCATCACCACACATTGGTATAATTTTCTTCTTATGATGAGAACTTTTCAGATCTACTCTCTTAGCAAATTTCAAATGGACAATAAAGTATTGCTAACTAGAGTCTCCATGTTGTACATTCTACTCCCAGGATTTATTTTCTAACTGGAAGTTTGTACCACCTTCAGTCATTTCACACCCCATCACCCCCCACCTCAGCCAACTACCAATCTGTTCTGAGTTGTTTTCTTTTTTAAGACTCCACATCTAAGTGAGATCATACAGTATCTGTCTTTTCTCTGTCTGACTTATTTCACTTACTGCAATGCCCTCAAGAATTATCCATGTTGCCACCAATGGCAGGATTTCCTACTTTCTAGTGTATGAATAGTATTCCATTGCATCGAATTAATTAACCATTAATTAATTTAAAAGTGACAATCAATATTATAGTGAAATGAACTCAAACACTGCTGGTGGAAGACATCTAAATTAATGCAATGTTTCTCAACAGCCATTTGTCAAGACATATTTCTCTTCTAAAAGTACATATTCAGTAATTCTGTTTTTCAGAATCTATGTGAAGGAAATAAAGATGCAGAAAAAAATTTATGTATGAGAATGTTCACCATGGGATCACACACAGACACACACACATAGGTATGTAATATATACACATACATGTATGCATGTGCAAAGCAATCTAAATGTCCAACAATGACAGAATGGTTAAATCACAGAAAGTACTTTGGAAATTATGTTCTATAAGCATGGATGATTTTTTTAGTGCCAGAAGAACGATGGGAATTTTAAATAAGTATGAGCTTTTATTTTTAACTAGCAGACTGTTCCCACCCCCACTCAGGCTAGCTCCCTGATGAAGCTCCATTTAATAAAGATGAAAACTTGTGACTAATAGCTTGAGCTCACCCTGGGTTCATTCTTTTTGAAACAGAATTTGCTGAAAAGGAAATTCTGGCTGTACTCCCAAGGAGGCCTGCCAGACATGTCCCTCCACACTGTGCAACCAGGACAGCAGAACTTACTTTGCTGTGGCCCCAACCATGAGTAATAGAGGGGGGCAGAACTTTTAAGACATTTTTTTTGGGGGGAGGGATTCCATAATCTCTAGCATAGGAAGGCAAAGAGGAACTTTAAAAGAATGAAGTGACTGCTTTGCTCCCTGATCACCAGTTTAAGGACCCTTTGATGGTTCAAAGAGGCTGGGTCACTGTTTCTCACTTTAATCCTAAATATAAAATATGTGGAAAAAAAATCACACCAGAAGACTTCAGATCTTCTTCTCTTTAAGACAGGTAACCATCGTTTAAGACTTTGCAAAGCTAATTGTGATTTGGAAGAAAGATATATCCAATCATCTAGGCCTGCTAAGTTTAGTTTGCTTATCTTACTTTGAAAGGCATGTAATATGCATTAACAATAATAGGAGTTATGTAATATGCATTAACAATAATAGTAGTTAAAACCAACCTTTAGGGCTTCCCTCATGGTACAGTGGTTGAGAATTAGAGTGCCAATGCAGGGGACACAGTTTCGATCCCAGTCCTGGATGATCCCACATGCCATGGAGCAACTGAGGCTGAGTGCCACAACTACTGTGCCCACACACTCTACGGCCTGTGCTTTACCCGAGAAGCCCCCACAATGAGAAGCCCATGCGTGGCAACCAAGAGTAGCCCACGCATGGTAACAAAGAGTAGACCCTGCTCATTGCAAGTAGAGAAAGCCTGCGCATCACAACAAAGACCAACCACAGCCAAAAATAAATAAAATCAAATCCTTTTTGGATTTAAATAAATAATAAATTAAAAAATCCTATTGATGGTTTACTCTGTAAACACTTTACTAACATTATGTCAGTTCACCTTCACAGTAGCTGGACAGGTACCATTTCATGAGCACCCCCATTTGACAGAAACGGAGCTGAGGCTTTGACAGGTTGATTTATCCAAAGTCACTCAAAGCCAATGAGTGGAATAGCTGGGTTTCAACTCCTTGTCTAACCTCAAAGTCTATGCTCTTAACCTCTCTTCCAATATCAAAAATTAACTTCTCTGAAAGGAAAGAATTGCAGACTTGAGTGAAATGGAACACTCATCTCATCTAACCATTGAGTCTATGTAAGAATGCCTTTCAGATCAGCTCTGCAAAATGATAATGACCTGAAGAATTACTTGAGAAATCTCACTAGAATGTGGATTCTGCTTCATTAGGTTTGGGGTGGGACCTGGGATTCTGCATTTCTAACAAGCTTGGATGTGATGCTGGATCTCCTGGTCTGTAGAGCACAGTCTGAGTAGAAAGGAGTCATCTGTCTGTCTGTCTGTCTATTTGGCTATGCTGGGTCTTCGTTGTGGTATGAAGTATCTCTAGTTGGGGCATGCAGGATCTAGTTCTTCGACCAGGAATTCAACCTAGGCATTCTGCATTGGGAGCATGCAGTCTTAACTGGATTGCCAAGGACATCCTAGCAGAAGCCATTCAGATTTAATCACAAATCCAATTTTTCAGTCACCACATTTCAAGTGCTCAACAGTCACTCATGGTTAGTGGCTGCCATGTTGTCATTGCTCAGTTGCTAAGTCGTGTTTGACTTTTTGTGAGCCCACAGACTGCAGCATGCCAGCCTCCTCGGCTCAAAGTCATGTCCAGGATGCCATATTGGACAGCATCTACATAGAAAATTTCCATCGTGAGGAAAAGTTCTACTGAACAGCACTGGCCAGAGAGTGACCAAGGCAGGATACAATACTTCTAGAGATGGGAAGTTGGTGGCTTACTTCTTAGTGGGTTCACTTATTATTTTTTAAACTGAAAAGTGACATTTTCTCCCTTCTTCCAACTTTAACTATTGGCCTCAGTTCTAACCTCTTCAAGACAACAAGGAAATATACCTTCTTAAATCAGGTAGTCCTCTCAAGCACAGCATTTTAAATGTATTTCTTGTTAACACAGGGCTCTTATTAAAAATAAAATCACATTTGGGAATCTGGAATTAATTATACCAACCACTATATGTAAAATAGATAATGAACAAGGACCTACTTTATAGTATAGAAAACTGAGTATTCTGTAACAACCTACATGAGAAAAGAATCTGAAAAAGAATAAATACATGGGTATGTATAACTGGATCACTTTGTTGAAAAACTGAAACTAACACAACATTGTAAATCAACTATCAGTTCAGTTCAGTTTTGCTCAGTTGTGTCCGACTCTGTGACCCCATGAATTGCAGCATACCAGGCCTCCCTGTCCATTACCAACTCCCAGAGTTCACTCAGACCCACATCCATCAAGTCAGTGATGCCATCCAGCCATCTCATCCTCTGTCGTCCCCTTTTCCTCCTGCCTCCAACCCCTCCCAGCATCAGAGTCTTTTCCAATGAGTCAACTCTTCCCACGAGGTGGCCAAAGTAGATAACTAAAACTAACACAGCATTGTAAATCAACTATACTCCAATATAAAACAAATATTAAAAAATAAAACTATATCAATAATCTTAAAGGAAAATGGCAATATTACTTCCTCACAAAAATAAAAATTCTGGTATGGATGCATTAAAAACATCAAAGTTCAGACTACTGCTTCCTGTGCAACAGTAAAGTACAGAACATCTTCAATAATAATGACTAATCCTCAAAAAAATTAGTGGCACAGATAGAATATTTGACTCAAGGGAGAAAAGCACAAGATAGACTTTGGAATTAAATTGAAAAAAATTCTTTTAAAAAATGTATATAACTGTTCTTTATGAAGTCTAGTAAAATTAACCAGTTCTGGCAAGTTATAAAACCTAGAAAAATTATCAGGGTCAATTTTTGAAACAAGTTATGTAGATCTCACTTTATAGAACAAACACACTGAATTCTCAGATGTCAAAGAATATTCTGAGACAGTTTTCAGATTTTTAAAAACATTTCAATACTTAATGCAAGAAATGTTCCAAATTTGGTCACAATCACCAAAATGGCCTAAGTTAAAGAATTTACGGCTTTAAATTAATAGCATACTTCAAATGAGCATCATATCCTTTAAGTTTCTGTTGTCACACTTAGAGCAGCACTTTAAAAAAATATATAGTGACTCATACTGTAACTGTTTAACACGATTGCAGACTTTAAATACTTTCTTCTTCATTATAGAGCATATGGTTTCTTAAATTATGCAAAAATTATGTAAAAAATGATGCAAATTATTCATGAAAAAAACTGGCTTCTGTGCATAATCATATACAACAGGTGTGTATTTTATGGGGGTAATTCATCAATGTTTGTATTCCTAAAATTCTCTTTGGGGTGTATTCTAGGAAGTAATTCCTGCATTGGTTTATATTCTTTATCAGAAAAATAATGAAAACCTGAAACTCATTATCAGGAATGCTTTGTTTAAAATGTTAACATCATTCCTCAAGATACTGGGTTGGCCAAAAAGTTTGTTCAGGTTTTTCTGCAGCATCTTACCGAAAAACCTGAACAAAATTTCTGGTCAATCCCTTTTCCTGTTTGACAGCACATGACTATGTGCAGCTCTTAGATCATTTGAAAATTCTGCCTCAGCCACATGCAATGGAGATAATGACAACAGAAAATAAGATTTCAATACTGGATGGAATTCTGTATTATTATTTAGTAGGAGTTTTATATGTGTCATTCTGAAAACTTTTAACCCCACAACCACTTTAAATTCCTGGAAACATTCTAATGGAGTCACAGTCCAGTCTTTCAAAAACAAAGTTTGCTTATTATGATGGTGACCTGACGGCAAAGAACAAGAGACAAAATAACTTTTATTATTTATTATAACTTCCTTGGAGAAGGCAATGGCACTCCACTCCAGTACTCTTGCCTGGAAAATCCCATGGATGGAGGAGCCTGGTAGGCTGCAGTCCATGGGGTCGCGAAGAGTCGAACACGACTGAGCGACTTCACTTTCACTTTTCACTTTCATGCATTGGAGAAGGAAATGGCAACCCACTCCAGTGTTCTTGCCTGGAGAATCCCAGGGACAGGGGAGCCTGGTGGGCTGCTGTCTATGGGGTCACACAGAGTCGGACATGACTGAAGTGACTTAGCATAACTTCCTATTTTTTATAATTTGTAATACACATAATCTTTACTGTTAAAATAATGGCCATTTCAGAGAAGACCATTTTGAAATTTCTAATGAAAATCTTCAACTTTCATTCCGAAATAGTGTCAGAATACCATTCTGAGGGACAGAATGAGGAAATCACATGAAATAGGAAAGTGTGTGATTTCAACTTACTCTGTTTAGAGTTCAGTTGCTGTGGGGGAGATTTGTGCTATCTGACAAGAGGTGAAATTACCACCCTCTATTAATGGCACCCAACTCCAGTACTCTTGCCTGGAAATTCCCATGGACGGAGGAGCCTGGTGGGCTGCAGTCCATGGGGTCGCTAAGAGTCGGACCCGACTGAGCGACTTCACTTTCACTTTTCACCTTCATGCATTGGAGAAGGAAATGGCAACCCACTCCAGTATTCTTGCCTGGAGAATCCCAGGGACAGTGGAGCCTGGTGGGCTGCCGCCTATGGGGTCGCACAGAGTCAGGACACGACTAAAGCGACTTAGCAGCAGCAGCATTGTGCTCCTACACAAATCTACAAGGGAATTTGGTTTTCAGTAGGCTATAACCAGAAAGCTGAAAGTCATTCTTTCACACAGGGCTATTTCTTGACAGTTAAACTTCAAACTTATACATTTTTCTAAAATTAGATCCAATTATCATCTCAATTCATCAAGATATTAAGGAACCAGAGATGTAATTATGGAATTTGAATTGAACGATAAAATATTTCAAAGTAATATATGGTTTAAAATACCTTTCTACAGTTTCAAAAATGTGTCTATAACTCAAAGTTTAGCTTCAGTTTTATTTGCATATAAGAAACATTTGCTTTTCCTTATATTCACTATGTATAGATTAATGTGAACTTTTACATATTTTATGATTGAGAACATGTGATATCATAATATGCATATGTATGTAAATACATATTTTTAATGTTTAAAAAAAAGCATTTCTTAGGGTGAGATTTTATTAATACTTATAAATGATCCAAAGAAATCTAAATTGTTATAAATGAACTTATTTCAAAACAGAAACAGACTCACTGTTAGAAAACAAACTTATGATTACCTAAACTAAGGTGGTGGGGGAAGGATAAATTAAAACACATAACCAATAAGGACCTATAGTACAGCACAGGGAACTCCACTCAATACCTGGTAATAACCTGTAATGGAAAAGAATCTGCAAAATAATAGATATATAGCTATATGTCAGTGGTAAAGAATCTGCCTGCCAATGCAAGAGACATGGGTTGGATCCTTGGGTCAGGAAGATCCCCTAGAGAAGGAAATAGAGACCCACTCTAGTATTCTTGCCTGGAAAATTCCATGACAGAGTGGCCTGGAGGGCTGCAGTCCATGGGGTCACAAAAAGTCAGACACGACTGAGTGACTGAGCACATACAACATGGATATGTGTATAATTGAATCACTTTGCTGTAAACTATACACCAATGCAAAATAATTTTTTTTAATTATCCATAGGAACTTTTATTACATATAAATCTCTCAATTCAATTACTTTCAATTATATTTAACATATATTTTCACCAGGGAATCGAGATTTTTTTTTTTTTTTAAAGAATCTAAATTGCCTTACAAGGGCTTTTAAAAAGACTTTTTAAAAAGACATGATAAGATATTGATAAGCATTTCAAACCCAAGTTCAAGTACAAAAATAATCTCAAGTACATCGGATACTAAAATTAGAAATTACATTTGTTAATTTCAAACTTTGTTCTGAA
This sequence comes from Tragelaphus eurycerus, assembly GCA_935064755.1. Taxonomy (NCBI): domain Eukaryota; kingdom Metazoa; phylum Chordata; class Mammalia; order Artiodactyla; family Bovidae; genus Tragelaphus; species Tragelaphus eurycerus. Next base: position 306,031 of record CAKXYN010000254.1, on the reverse strand, counting down.
CTGTTTCAACATTTGTGCTAGTCCCTTGGATACAGGCTATTTGTTTTGTATTACTGTAATGACATTAACATTAAGCCCTTGGGAGCAGAGGTTAAAAACAAATTCTGAAATGATTGAAAAAAAAAAAAAAAAAAACAACTGATGAAAAATGCTAGATGTCAATGAGCTGGAAAACAGTTCCTTACCACATGAGAATGTTCACTGCCATTGTGGTACATTTCCTACACACCATGGCCACAAAGAAGCCCTTTTATGGAAAGCTAGGGTGCATTGCTCCAGTGATACTGTTTCCTCAGCTGGAACACAGTGCTATTAGTTTACTATGCTTGGCAGTGCTCTTAAAATAGGCTCTCAGACACCAAAAGCCAAAAAACTGACTATTTGCAAGCACTTCAGAAAATGATGGGGCTTCCCTGGTGGCTTAGCTGGCAAAGAATCCACCTGTAATGCGAGCGACCTGGGTTTGATCCTTGGGTTGAGAAGATGCCCTGGAGAAGGGAAAGGCTACCCACTCCAGTATTCTGGCCTGGAGAATTTCATGGATTGTATAGTCCATGGGGTCACAAAGAGTCAGATATGACTGAGTGACTTTCACTTTTCAGGAAATGATGGTCTGGAAAATCGAGTGAAAATTCCACAACTAAACAAAATCAGCTTTTGATGTACTATAGCCATTGATTCCTAAAAGCAAAGAGACGAAACCAAATGCTGGGCCAGGTGACACTCATTTATATTTCTGTTAAGTGGCTTGATCACATGCCCCAGCCATTTCATGGAGGGCTAGGAAGGATTATAATCATTATAAAACATTATAGGGCTTCCCTGGTAGTCTAGTAGTTAAGAATTCACCAGCCAATGCAGGGGACATGGGTTAAGTCCCTGGTCTGGGAGGATTCCACATGCCATGGAGCAACTAAGACCCTGTGCCACAACCACTGAGCCCACGTGCTGCAGCTACTGAAGCCCTTACAACCTAGAGCCCGTGCCCCACATGAGAGAAGCCATCACAATGAGAAGCCCATGCCCTGCAAAGAAGAGTAGCGTCCGCTCACTGCAATCAGACAAAGCCCATGCGTAGCAATGAAGACCCAGCACAGCCAAAAACAAACAAATAATAAATCTTAAAAAAAATTATAGTAAGAATGTACTAAGAAAGATGAATTTCCCAGTTATTTAAAGAAACAGAAAGATTTTCTAGGAATTTAAAGGAAATTTGAGTGTTAGTTTGGGTAAAATTAAAGGACTTAGTAACTTACTGGAATTTATATCCTGCACAAATTACCTAATATATTCTTATCATTCTTATCTCAACAAAGATACTTCTTTACATTTCTTTTCTTTCTTCATCTGCATTTACTTCAAATTATGAATAATTTGTGTGGGAAGGTTTACAAAGAAATCCATGAATGATTAATACCACACTGGTCCTTAAATGAAGAAAAATGTGGCTCCTTTGTCCATTTTCAGAGGTAATACAAATGTCACATTGTTCTGTTGCAACATTATGATCCAAAAAAAAAATATTTCATTTTCCTACAGTCTTTGGAAAAATGATAACAAACATCTTGCCAAGCATCCTTGTAGTACAAGGACAGTGTTTCCGCCAAGGAAGCTGTCATGTTTTAATTAGAAATAATTTAGCCAAATACTATTGCTGCTGCTAAGTTGCTTCAGTCATGTCTGACTCTGTGTGACCCCTTAGACAGCAGCCCACCAGGCTCCCCAGTCCCTGGGATTCTCCAGGCAAGAACACTGGAGTGGGTTGCCATTTCTTTCTCCAATGCACTGAAAGTGAAAAGTGAAAGTGAAGTCGCTCAGTCGTGTCCAACTCTTCGCTGATCCCATGGACTGCAGCCTACCAGGCTCCTCCATCCATGGGATTTTCCAGGCAAGAGTACTGGAGTGGGGTGCCATTGCCTTCTCCGAGCCAAATACTGGACAAGGGTAATTGGTTGTACAGACTGAAATACAGTAATGCTGCAAAAGAAGTTCCACCTTGGGTGGCACTGGGAAAGAAACACAAGGGCACATTACATACAAGAATCCAACTCACCTTGTACTAGTAAATAACTGGCCATCACAAAGCTGTTAAATATGATGGAGTCAATTTGAGAATTATAAAGATGCCTTGAAGAGTAGTTGGTCCTCTCATTCTCTGATGAGAATCTGAAGGCCAGAAAGGTTAAGTAACTTCCTCAAAGTCAATCAGCTAGATTGTTTGCTGGGAACAAACAAACCCCTAGATAATGTCCTTAACTAAACTCTAAAAAGGCAAACACAATACAGTGGCTAGCAGAAGTGAAAAGAAACAAGAGTCCTAACACCCGAAACATTCTTAACTATCAACACAGTCAGTAATCGACTTTGGGATCCAGGTCAAGTCACTTAACTCTCTGGACATTCGCTTTCATCTTTAGACCACCAAGTAGATTGGATTTGAAGTTATCTCCCTCCTGTCACATCTAACCTTCCAAGATTCTGGGCATACCAATAAAACAGCACTTGCCTAAAATGCTATCATAAAAAACAACACAAATTGTATAGACTTCTGGATTTCTGCTGAAGCTGAAGCTCCAATACTTTGGCTACCTGATGTGAAGAACTGACTCATTAGAAAAGACCCTGATGCTGGGAAAGATTGAAGGCAGGAAGAGAAGGGGACAACAGAGGGTGAGATGGTTGGATGGCATCACTGACTCGATGACCATGAGTTTGAGCAAACTCTAGGAGTTGGTAATGGACAGGGAAGCCTGGCGTGCTGCAATCCATGAGGTCACAGAGAGTCGGACATGACTGAGCAACTGAACTGATCTGAACTGGAATTTACACAAATTCTTTGATCTCTGGTCAATTTTAAACCCTATTAGACAGAAGAACAAGAAGGAAAGCTGAAAAAGAAGAAGAGGAAGGAGGAGGAGGAGGAGGAGGAGGATGGGGGAGAGAGGAGGAGGAAGGGAGGAAGAGGAAGGAGAGGGCAGGAGGAGGCAGATGTGGAGGAGGAGGCAAAGGAAGAAGAAAGCTGCATGAGAAATGGGATTTGATGGGAAGAGGCAAACTGGAAAAGGAGAGAGAGAGAGAGAAGCAATAAAAATAGGCAGACATGTGGGAAAAAGATGTGGGTCACAGGTAACAGTATGTAGAACACTAGGAGAGGAAAAATTAGGCTGAGGATGTTGAAAGAAAGACAAGAGAAAGCAGAAGAATTAACTGCATTGAAAGCCACTTCATTTCAAACAGCATTAATAAATGTTTTTATTAATTAATATTTTACAGCAGTTTATGATATAGAATGTGCGTCCCCAAAACTGTTTCTTTGTTCTTAAACCAAATGTTTTTTTTTTTTTTGGTATTTAAAATTGATATTCAGAGGTTTTAGGTAGCATAGCCAAAGTCGCATAAGTACTAGGAGTACATAAAACAAGGATATGAATTCAGACTTTCTAGTTCAGATGTTTGAGCTACCATATCAAGCTGCCTGTTTAGTTACACCTTTTAAAAAAGGATGCTCTTAAACACTGCATGACTAGTACTTAACTATTAATAGTACTAGTGGTACTCAGGCTCATATATAGGCTTCAAAGACAACACACTACTGACAATCTGATATGGAAACACGTCAGCAAATGACTAGCCAGACAGGCAGAACTCAGCATCAGCAGATGGGCCTTCATGGGGAACAGAGGAGATCTCAAGAAGGAAGAGGATTTGAGCCAGGCCTAAGAAGACAGCTAGGGTTATTGGCACAAGAGATTAACTTGTGCCACTTAACTCTCTGGACATTTGCTTTCATCTTTAAACCACCAAGTAGATTGGATTTGAAGTTATCTCCCTCCTGTCACATCTAACCTTCCAAGATTCTGGGCATACCAATAAAACAGTATATATATAACTATATATATATATATATATATCTTGCCCTTTTTTAACTGGAAATTTGTATTGGAATTTTTCTTCCTTTAATATTGTACAAGAGCCAGAAAGCCTTGGAACACTGAACGAAGCCTAGCACTGACCTCACACAGAATCAACATCTAGGTAAAATTTGTAACATAAACAAATTCTTTATCTTTAGCTGTGCAATCAGCAGCAGGGGGCGCTGGGTGAAGTCCACACTGCTGATTTCCTTCCAAAGAGCACAATGCCTGGCTGATGCAACAGCTCAGCTCCCCTTGGTGGGGCTGTGATCAAGGGGCTAGCCTGCCTGAAAGTGGAGAATCCCAAGCTTGGCTGATCAACAGAACTAGGTACAATATATTCTTAAGTGAGTAGACTTGCTAGGTAGTAACCAATCACTCAGTCAATCAATCAACCAGATGGAGGAGAGGAGCGCTATGTGAATGTGAACAAGAAATGGGATAAGTGGTCAAATCAGACCAGCAGCCTTTTCTTCACTGGCAAAACCAATCAGCATCTGGTTTATGAACTCACTTAATGAAGAGTTTGCTGAGGATTCTGCTCTCATTAGCTGTATTTTAGCAACATTTAACAATGCTACACACTACAGCAATATTTTTGTGGATTATTTTTATGGTCTTTAATATAAATTATCTCACAGGTTATTATTTCTGTTTATTCCATTTAAAGGATTTTAAGATCTATTTGCTTAGCAATTTTCAAATATACAATCTAGTTACCATGATGTACATTACATCCCTAGGATTTAGATACTTTATAACTAGAAGTTTGTACCTTTTGACCACCTTCACCTGTGTCTTTACCTGTTTATCTTAAAAGTTCTTAAAAGTAGATTTTAAAAATTCTCATCACAAGGATAAAAAACTGTTACTATGCGTGGTGATGGATGTTAGCTAGACTTATCTTGGTAGTCATTTCATAATATCAGTTCAGTTTAGTCACTCAGTTGTGGCCGACTCTTTGCAACCCCATGAACTGCAGCACGCCAGGCCTCCCTGCCCATCCCCAACTTCCGGAGTTCACCCAAACTCATGTCCATTGAGTCGGTGATACCATCCAGCCATCTCATCCTCTGTCGTCCCCTTCTCCTCCTGCCCTCAATCCCTCCTAGCATCAGAGTCTTTTCCAGTGAGTAAACTCTTCGCATGAGGTGGCCAAAGTACTGGAGTTTCAGCTTTAGCATCAGTCCTTCCAAAGAAATCCCAGGGCTGATCTCCTTCAGAATGGACTGGTTGGATCTCCTTGCAGTCCAAGGGACTCTCAAGAGTCTTCTCCAACACCACAGTTCAAAAGCATCAATTCTTCGGAGCTCAGCTTTCTTCACAGTCCAACTCTCACATCCATACATGACCACTGGAAAAACCATAGCCTTGACTAGATGGACCTTTGTTGGCAAAGTAATGTCTCTGCTTTTTAATACGCTGTCTAGGTTGGTCATAACTTTCCTTCCAAGGAGTAAGTGTCTTTTCATTTCATGGCTGCAATCACCATCTGCAGTGATTTTGGAACCCCCAAAATTAAAGTCTGACACTGTTTCCACTGTTTCCCCATCATATTTCCCATGAAGTTATGGGACCAGATGCCATGGTCTTCGTTTTCTGAATGTTGAGCTTTAAGCCAACTTTTTCACTCTCCTCTTTCACTTTCATCAAGAGGCTTTTGAGTTCCTCTTCACTTTTTGCCATAAGGGTGGTGTCATCTGCATATCTGAGGTTATTGATATTTCTCCTAGCAATCTTGATTCCAGCTTGTGCTTCTTCCAGCCCAGCGTTTCTTATGATGTACTCTGCATATAAGTTAAATAAGCATGGTGACAATATACAGCCTTGACGTACTCCTTTTCCTATTTGGAACCAGTCTGTTGTTCCATGTCCAGTTCTAACTGTTGCTTCCTGACCTGCATATAGGTTTCTCAAAAGACAGGTCAGGTGGTCTGGTATTCCCATCTCTTTAAGAATTTTCCAGAGTTGATTGTGATCCACACAGTCAAAGGCTTTGGCATAGTCAATAAAGCAGAAATAGATGTTTTCCTGGAACTCTCTTGCTTTTTCCATGATCCAACGGATGTTGGCAATTGGATCTCTGGTTCCTCTGCCTTTTCTAAACCAGCTTGAACATCTGGAAGTTCATGTTTCATGTACTGCTGAAGCCTGGCTTGGAGAATTTTGAGCATTACTTTACTAGCGTGTGAGATGAGTGCAATTGTGTGGTAGTTTGAACATTCTTTGGCATTGCCTTTCTTTGGGATTGGAATGAACACTGACCTTTTCCAGGCCTGTGACCACTGCTGAGTTTTCCAAATTTCATTATATATTTGTATGTAATTGCTACGCTGTATACCCGAAACCAATGTCAAGTTATATGTCAAATATATCTCAATTTAAAAAAAGGATTTTGGCTTCCTCCATGTCTTGTCTATTATAAATAGTGCTGCAATGAACACTGGGGTGCGTGTATCTTTTTGAATCATGGTTTTCTCTGGGTATATGCCCAGGAGTAGGACTGCTGGGTCATATGATAGTTCTATTTTTAGTTTTCTAAGGAACTTCCACACTGTTCTCCTGGTGGCTGTACAAATGCCGAGCCAGTGGAGGAAGGAGGGTGGGATGACTGGGAGATTAGGATTGATATATGTACACTCTTGTATAAAAAAAAACTTTATAAAAATGTAAAAACAAGAGAACTACTGTATACAAAGAACTCTACTCAGCACTCTGTGGTGACAACTGGGAAGGATTCAAATGAAAAAAAGTACAACTTGCGTCATGAAAAAAATAAAACAATCCCTAAGGCTACTCTGTGAGGCTCTAAGTGACCTTCATATACTAAGAAAAAAACGAAGTAAAAAGATGGAAAGTACTAATAAAAAAAAATTTGGAAGAAAAGTCTCAGAAAAATCTTTAGTAGTGAAAAAAAGTCAAATGATCAATATCTGAAATAAAATAGCTGAATTTTTGTTGAAAAAATCCAAGAAGATGGCTAAAAAAAGGATAACTGGATGGATATTGACAACAACACTAAAAGAGACTAAATCATTAGGTGAACAACCATCAATAGACAGACTGACCATTCACTATTAATGAAGCTGACCTAGACTTGTAAAATATGCGATGACAATAATACAGATGTTAGAAACTGAATTGGTTTGGGATGGTTCCTAAGCTTATGCTTCTTGCACTCAGAGGAGGTTATTGGGTAAGAACAATTAAGAATTTTACTTCAAGCATGCTAGCAGTGGTGGAACAACCATGGAGGGATGTAGAACAAGCCATTGCACTTATATGACTGGATTTTTTTTTAAGTTTTATTCAAGGTTGGCTATGTAAAGGTGATGGTTGAATCCAGGGAGTACAAGAGACAGAGAGCACTCGCTTTTAGTAGGTGTGGGGTGAGAAATGGAGTATTTCCTGCCATATCAGTAAACAACAATGTCACAGATGTCAGCAATTATAGCCCTCCAACGTTGAGCCAGTGAACCTGAGGAAACTCTGGAAGGAAAAGAATACCAGCCATCTAGCAGCCATCAGACTGCAGCCACTCCCTAGAGTGAGTCCTGAGGGAACTCAGGATGCGAAAACACAAGATACTGGCCCCAGATAGCTGAGGTGCACATCAAAGGAATTGTTTCAGTCAGCCCAGTCTCCTGCATTTTCCCATGCCTTGTTGCTATTGTTGTTCACTTGCTCAGTTGTACATGACTCTCTGTGACTCCATGGATTGCAGCATGCCAGGCTTCCCTGTACTTCACTATCTCTCAGACTTTGCTCAAACTCATGTCTATTGAGACCGTGATGCCATCCAACCATCTCATCCTCTGTCGTCCCCTCCTCTGGCCTTCAATCTTTCCCAGCATCAGGGTCTTTTCCAATGAGTTGTCTCTTTGCATCAGGTGGCCAAAGTATCGGAGCTTAAGCTTCAGTCCTTCCTATTCAGGGTTGATTTCCTTTAAGACTGTTGGTTTGATCTCCCTGTTGTCCAAAGGACTCTCAAGAGTCTTCTCCAACAATATAGTTTGAAAACGGTGTGAATTCTTTGCTGTTCAGCCTTCTTGATTGTCCAACTTTTACATCCATGACTACTGGAAAAATCATAGCTTTGACTATATGGATCTTTGTTGGCAAAGTGATGTCTCTGCTTTTTAATATGTTGTCTAGGTTTGTCACAGCTTTTCTTTCAAGGAGCAAGGATCTTTTAATTTCATTTCCCAGGCACAGAAAAGTGCTAAATTCCTTAACTTGGGATATGTGGTTTTCTTTAATTAACAATAATCTTTTGATGTTCTTTTGATGTTCCAACTATCTGCCCTTTGTTGCAAAACTTCTATTATAACGTGGTTCCTTCCCCTTACTTCCTGGGAGTAGTTCTCTCAGGGTTACTTAAGATGTTGTCTTCCGGGCTTGAAGTCCTAAAAATTCCCACTGAGTGAAACATAACTCTCAACTTTTCAGTCGTGAATACTTTTTAAGTCCACAGGGGAAAAGCCAGCCAAAAGAGAGAAGTTATTCTCAGAGAAGGAGAAGGCAAGAAAAAACAGAACCTGATGAAAGAGAATGCGTTTGAGGCTGAAGAGGAAGATTAAGAGGTGTGAGGATAGTAGACAACGGCCCTTGGCTTTGATGCTTAGAAGCCATTCATGGCTCCTTACTACAACCAGTAGAGAATTCACTGGGCTTTCAACATGGAAAGTGGAAACAATGTGGGTTTTGAAATCTGACAACTTTGTTCTGTTATGTGCTAGCTCTGTACCCAGGAGGGCCCTGATCTGATACCTGAGATGCCTTCCTTGAGTCCTGCCCTGCCCCTTCATGTCTTAGCTCCATACCAAAGCTATCACTTAAAACTTCTGCACCTCAGTTTCCCTATCTGTAAAATGGAAATGCAGAACCATTTCCCATGACTCTCTTAGGGATAAATAACTAATCATAAACACACAGTAAATATTTGTTTAAAAAACCCAAAGTCTTTGAGCTTTAGTTTCCTTCTCTATACAACAGAGGGGAAAAAAAAATCACCTATTTCTGAGGTTGTTTGAAGAGCTGATGTCAAAGACATTTCAATTTTCATTCCCTTATTCTTCCAGTGTTGACTCACTATCAATTTATTAATGTAATAAATCTTTCCTGAGTGCCTATCCTGCAATAGCATTGTGCTACTTCACGCTCCAGGGATGCTGTTACTCCCAGCATTAGACCCTGTTCCAGAACTGATGGCTTACTTTGAATACCAAAGAGTTTAGTTTGCTTATGTGCTGGAGACTCAAATTTACAATCCTGGGCTCTTAAGTGCCACTCACAATGGCAGAAAGCATAAAAGTCAATCTTCACATCAAAAGAATTCAGAGAATAATATTTAAAATTCAAGAGTTTTGGCCAAGAAACACGCCAGTTTAAGAATATGAAGTAGCATTGAAACATATAGCACAGGGAGCTCAGCTGAGTGCTCTGTGATGAGGTGGATGGTAAAGGATGGGACAGAGATTCAAGAGGGAGGGGACGTAAGTATACTACTCATGGCTGATTCACGTTGTTGTATGGCAGAAACCAACACAACATTGTAAAGCTGCTGCTGCTAAGTCACTTCGGACGACTCTGTGCAACCCCAGAGATGACAGCCCACCAGGCTCCCCCGTCTTCTCCAATGCATGAAAGTGCAAAGTGAAAGTGAAGTCGTTCAGTTGTGTCTGACTCTCAGTGACCCCATGGACTGTAGCCCACCAGGCTCCTCCATCCATGGGATTTTCCAGGCAAGAGTACTGGAGTGGGGTGTCATTGCCTTCTCCCATTGTAAAGCTATTATCCTTCAATTAAAAATAAGTTAAAAAAAAAAGGAAGAACATGAGTTGTAATCATGTCCAAACACCATTTGAAGCTGACATCTACTTTTGGGGGTCAGGGGAGGCAGCTTCTTAAAGGGGACTGGCAATTTTAGTCATAGGTTGTGCCAGCAAAGTAGCTCTCCAAACAATCTACAAGTGGAAAAAAGGAAAAAGTGGCCAGAGGTTTAACAAGTTATTAAGACCCCCTCACCCCCCAAATGTTTCTTTTTAGGAAAAAGAAAAAAATCAGATCAAACTCAGGGAGCCTCATCAGTGGGGTTCACATCAGATACTTTGATTATAACTAGAGAGCTTGGCTTGAGCGGAGCCTCTGCCATAGTATAAAAAGAAATTAAATCACACTTGAATAAATGTCGCCTGGATTTTTTCAATCATTCGTGTGATACCACTTATCCTGAGAACAAATTATATGTAAAATTAACACCCAATGGTGAGTGACATATGGAAACTCTGGTTTTTAAAAACTTAAAAAAAAAAATCTAATGACTTTTCTAAGAGTTTCCCAGGTGGCACTAGTGGTAAAGAACCCATCTGCCAATGCAGGAGACATAAGAGACACAGGTATAATCCCTGGGTCAGGAAGATCCTCTGGAGAAGGAAACAGCAATCCACTCTAGTACTCTTGCCTGAAGAAACCCAGGGACAGAGGAGCCTGGTAGGCTACACAGCACACAGCGTCACCAAGAGTCAGACACGACCGAAGAGGACACGACTCCTGACTTTTCTAAGGAGATTCATGCCTAGAAATGAAAGGCTACAAGTAAGATTTACAAAAGGAAATTCCTTTGTCCAGAACCCCCAAATCGGGAAACTCCCACAAGGTGTTAGAAGTATCATGTTAAGCACCATGACACATGGTAACATCTTCCCTTCAGAAGAGACTTCTGAAGACAGAAAGCACACGGGGTTCTAATGGGTTGTGTTACGGTTTCATTCTCTGAACCCCTGCCAATCCACCACAGAATATGTAGAGAGAGAACTTAGGTTCAGAATGAGAGAAGCTCTCTCCTCTTGTTTGCATCCCTTACTTCTCCTAAGTGGAAGGTACATTCATCTCATGAATGAATGAATGCCCATTCATTCTTCTGCTCTTGGGCCTTTGGCCCCACTGTGTCCTGAGACAGTTCTAAAGATGGCCTCCTCTTCTCCAGGGTCCTAATTGCAAAACAAACAAATAAACATGAACAGCGTCAGCAAAATACAAATACTGCTGACAGTGGACTCGACTGGGCAACTAAGCACAGCACCCAACACAACTGCCTGCTCACTTACACTCTTCTGCTCCCTTCAGGCCCCATTATAACTGTCTTGGCGGCATCGCCATTTTAGTCTCCTTAGGACTCTTTCACCAGCTTTTTGGCCTCTTCAAGGGCATAGCAAAGTGGTGGAAGGAGGACCTCCCTGGTGGCATAGAGGATAAAAAGCAGCCTGCCAATGCAGGGGACAAGAGTTCAATCCCTGGTCAGACATGGTTCCACATGCCTTGGAGTAACTAGGCCCAAGCGCCACAAAGGCCGAGTCTGCTCTGGAGTCCGGGAGCTGCAACTATTGAGCATGCGCGCTGCAAAGCCCGTGTGTTCTAGAGCCTGTGCTTCACAAGAGAAGCCACTGCAATGAGAAGCCTGCGCCATCACAACTAGAGAGCAGCTTCTGGTCCCTGCAACTAGAGAAAGCCCGCGCCAAGCTACAAAAGTCCTGCGCAGCCAAAAATAAATAAAATTATTTTTTAAAAAGTGGTGGAGGGACAGACGGGGTGGAGGGGAGCTGTGGGTTGGGACCAGGCACAGTGGAAGTTCTCATGGGACTTTATCGAAGAACTGTTCCCAAGAGAGGTCAAATGTCCAGGCAGGAAGTTTGTGCTTTACTATATTCAAGATTTTCACATATATTTGATTCTTGAGGTCAAGAAGGCTCATATTATTTCTTGTTGCAAAGAGGAGGCAACTGACCATCAGAGACAGTGGGGAATGTGTTCAATGTCACTCATCTAATTAAGGCCTATTCCATTTTTTTAAAAAGAAACATAAATTCTACCCTTATCCTAATCAAGTTTTCATCAAGCTACCAGCCACTTGCTGGTATTAATAAATATCAAAAGCTTTCAAAATATTAACTGGAATACTGACAGTTTGACCAATGACTGGGAAGATTTATTGTTTATTGTAGGAATAGAACTTTGCTCGTAATATTTCATGATCATGCCTTTGGGCAAAGAAATAGATAATGGTTGCTGTCAGAGTGAATAGACTAAACAGACAGTCTAAGACAGATATGATTAATGTAAAACCATCAACTCCCACAGAGCAGTACAAGGGAATTTTTTTAAAGGCTAGACTGGAAATCTAAATTCATACTCTCAAAAACAAATGTCAATAGTTCATAATCCCTGGAATAGTACATGCTCTCTCATGAAGCATTTGCTTTCTTTCCCCTTCAATTAGTTTTCAAAGTCTCTGTGGTTCATGTTACTTTGATGTGGACCTAGTACTGAATCAACACAGAGCAGTCAACTGTCACGAAAAGAAATACTTACACAGTTCATAGCATAAAATTATTGAGTGAAAAACAGCTGAGAAGCGTCATGCCCTTAACAAAAGATTTTTCTAAGTACATAAAAATAGAGATTTCCTACAGAATCATAAAATTTTTGAAGTCCAATGCTATTTTTAAAATGTAAGATCATCCAGAATCAAAGTGTCAGCCATATTACTGTTGAGGAATCATATTTCTCTAAAAAAATTACAAGAAGATTTTTCTCTTTCATTATTTTTTTTTACTAAACAGATCATATTTTTCTGCTACAGACATCTTAAAGCATTTCATGAATAAGAAAAATAACCTTTTTAAAATATATCACTGTAATTTACAGCTTTACTAGAGATGACATCCTACGTTTGATAGATCCAAAATATGCCCTCAGGTGGACTTCTCTGGTGGTTCAGTGGTTAAGAATCCACCTTGCAATACAGGGGACATGGGTTTGATTACTGGTCAGGGAACTAAGATACCACATGCCACAGGGCAAATAAGCCCACATGCCACAGGGCAAATGAGCCCATGAAACCAGGGATGAGGAAGCCTGGTGGGCTGCTGTCTACGGGGTTGCACAGAGTTGGACATGACTGAAGCGACTTAGTAGCATCAGCTGAAACTAGATAGTCCTTGTGCCATAATGAAAGATTTCTGCATGATGCAACTAAAGTCCCAATGCAGCCAAATAAGTAATAAATTTTTTAAAATTAAAAAAATAAAACAATATACTCCCATTTTCATATCCCATTCACAGATTTTACTGATACAAATGGACATGTTCCTCTCTTTGCTCCCAAGATGAGAAAATCCAATATACTAGCCAATCACTACAAATGCTGTTAAATCTTACATGTAAACATCCTCCCTTAAAAAATAGCTATGAAATGATACAAAGAAATGGTTCCTTTCTGACATGAAGCACAGGTCTGTGACTAAGCCTTGGTTTCCCTTGTCATTCGTATGACAATTAAGTACATACTTGGGCTTCCCTGATAGTTCAGTTGGTAAAGAATCTGCCTGCAATGCAGGAGATCCCGGTTCAATCCCTGGGTTGGGAAGATCCCCTGGAGAAGGGAAAGGCTACCCACTCTAGTATTCTGGCCTGGAGAATCCCATGGACTATACAGTCCATGGGTTGCAAAGAGTTGGACGTGACTGAGCAACGTTCACTTAGAAAATAATGATGAGTATAATTAAGAGAAACTCTTTCAAAGCAACAAGCAGGGAGCATACCCAAGTAACAGCTCTGATAAATGAAATGCCAGGAATGTTTTTAAGCCATGTACTCGCTTATCATTTGCTGACTGTTACTGGCTTCTCTTTCACAATTTATCAATCCAACTGTTGTCTATTTCAGTACGTGTCCACGATAACGTGAGTCACTGACCAGATTCCATAACCTAAAAGCATCTGTACGGTGTTGACATGTACTATCTTCATGGTCCCCTGTGATAAAGCAATTACATCCTCCTGGTGTTGTTAAGAACTAACAGCCCCAGATGCCATGTTTTCCCTGCTTCCCTACAGAGGAGCCCTGTAATGGGACATGATGTATAAAAGTCACCTCGCTTCTTGCCACTGGAAGGAACACATGCATTCCAAATAAAGAGGCATTATCTTTCCTAAGAGCAAGAATGAAGTCTAATGTGGCTGACTTGGGTGCTAAAATGTCCTTTTAGGCTGAATTCCCCTTCAGTGAATAAGACTCATCTAGCCTGTTCAGCTAAGGCCTTGCACTGAATACACTGAAAGAACAGACCTGTAAAAAATATCATCTGTCAGAGCTTGGCAAGCAGGTCAAACGCCTTATTAGAAGAAACTGAACTGGCCTTGAGAAAGCATCAAGAGGGGTGAGGATCTGAACTTCTGCATGTCTATTTCTGTATCTTAAATGTCATAATTATTTTCCTCAGGTTTGTGAAAAACTGTCAGCATTCTGCCTTGCTGAATTGATGAACTCATCAGGAAAAACCTTGGAATGGAAATCACATTTTACCAGGGACTGGAGGACTTTGAAAGGAACATGAGCAGGGAATCTTAAATACTGTTAAAACGTTTCCTAATTCTGTAATTAAGAACTTGATTTACTTCATTATCATGGCCTGTTATTTTGTTTCCTTTGTTCCAGATTAAGGGCAGAGAGAAAATTATGCAAATATGCTGGGTTGGCAATGATTTCTCTCAGCTGCTATGGACCATCTGGTTTTCCATGGTAGAAAGAAAAAGGTAGAAAATGGGAACAATGAAATAGCCTGTGTTCCCAGCAAGATTTTGAAAGACACCAAAATCTTTGAATGTAGCCTTCAATTTCATCATCTTGCCCAATTAAAAAATACTGGTAGATGGGACTTCCCTGGCAGTCCAGTGCTTAACAATCCATGCTCCCACTTCAGGGGCACAGGTTTGATCCCTGGTTGGGGAACTAAGATTCCTTATGCCACAGTGCGGCCAAAAAAAAAAAAAAAAAGAAAGAAATGTTAAGAGGCAACAATTAGTAGGTAGCAGAATCAGCAAAGATCTCTAGCTCAGTTCAGTTCATCTAAGCACCTTATTCCTTATTTTATAAAACCAATTTTATCGCTGAATTGTCTTCTAATCTGTAATTCAACAGAATGATGGGGTATAGAATATACCTGATTCAAAGTCAGTAATTGCAAAAGAAACAAGTCAAAACAAAAATGAACCAAAAAAAAAAACCAAAAAACCCCGTAAGTTAAATCTGGTTAGAAATACAGATTTTAGCAATGAAAAGAAGAAGAGAAACAAAGGTATATGTGCATTCTTTATGAAAATATCCTTATTTGGCTTTTACATCTATTCCTTTATAGGAATGAGTCTGTGTGCCTGTTGTTTTTTTTTTTTTAACCTGAAAAGTAGCTGGGACATTAAGATAAAGAAAAACTGTTTTTTAAAAATGTTCAACAGAGCAGTCTAGAAGATAGAAAAAAAAAAAAAACACAAACATGTTATTAAAAGTGGCTTGTTTAAAGACATGGAATCAACCTAAATGTCCATTGACAGAGGAATGGATAAAGAAGATGTACATATGTACAGTGGAATATTACTCAGCCATTAAAAAGAACAAAATAATGCCATCTGTAGCAACAAGGATGGATCTAGAAAGTATCATACTGAGTGAAGTAAGTCAGACAGAGAAAGAGAAATATTGTATGATAGCCTTTATATATGGAATCTAAAAAGAAATTATACAAATGAACTTACAAAACAGAAAGACTCACAGTACTAGAAAACAAATTTATGGTTGCCAGGGGGAAGGGATAGTTAGGGAGTTTGGGATGGACATGTACATACTGCTGTATTTAAAATGAATAATCAATAAAAACCTATGGTATAGCACATGGAACTCTGCTCAATGTTCTGCAGCAACCTGGATGAGAGGAGAGTTTGGGGGAGAATGGATACATGTATATGTATGGCTGAGCCCTTTCTCTGTTCACCTGAAACTATCGTAACATTGTTAATTGGCTATCAGTTGCTCAGTCATGTCTGACTCTTTGTGACCCCATGAATCACAGCATGCCAGGCCTCCGTGTCCATCACCAACTCCCAGAGTTCACCCAAACTCACGTCCATTGAGTCAGTGATGCCATCCAGCTATCTCATCCTCTGTCGTCCCCTTCTCCTCCTGCCCCCAATCCCTCCAGCATCAGAGTATTCTTCAGTGAGTCAACTCTTCGCATGAGGTGGCCAAAGTACTGGAGTTTCAGCTTTAGCATCAATCCTTCAAATGAACACCCAGGACTGGTCTCCTTTAGGATGGACTGGTTGGATCTCCTTGCAGTCCAAGGGACTCTCAAGAGTCTTCTCCAATACCACAGCTGAAAAGCATCAGTTCTTCAGCACTCAGCTTTCTTCACAGTCCAACTCTCACATCTATACCTTGACCACTGGAAAAACCATAGCCTTGACTAGAAGGACCTTTGTTGGCAAAGTAATATCTCTGCTTTTCAATATGCTATCTAGGTTGGTCATAACTTTTCTTCCAAGGAGTAAGTGTCTTTTCATTTCATGGCTGCATTCACCATCTGCAGTGATTTTGGAGCCCCCAAAATAAAGCATGTCACTATTTCCACTGTTTCCCCATCTATTTCCCATGTAGTGATGGGACCAGATGCCATGATCTTTGTTTTCTGAATGTTGAGCTTTAAGCCAACTTTTTCACTCTCCTCTTTCACTTTCATCAAGAGGCTTTTTAGCTCCTCTTCACATTCTGCCATAAGGGTGGTATCATCTGCATATCTGAAGAATATTATTGATATTTCTCCTGGCAATCTTGATTTCAGCTTGTGCTTCTTCCAGTCCAGCATTTCTCATGATGTACTCTGCATAGAAGTTAAATAAGCAGGGTGACAATATACAGCCTTGACGTACTCCTTTTCCTATCTGGAACCAGTCTGTTGTTCCATGTCCAGTTCTAACTGTTGCTTCCTGACCTGCATATAGGTTTCTCAAGAGGCAGGTCAGGTGGTCTGGTATTCCCATCTCTTGAAGAATTTTCCACAGTTGATTGTGATCCACACAGTCAAAGGCTTTGGCATAGTCAATAAAGCAGAAATAGATGTTTTTCTGGAACTCTCTTGCTTTTTCCATGATCCAGCGGATGTTGGCAATTTGATCTCTGGTTCTTCTGCCTTTTCTAAAACCAGCTTGAACATCTGGAATTTCACGTTTCATGTACTGCTGAAGCCTGGCTTGGAGAATTTTGAGCATTACGTTACTAGTGTGTGAGATGAGTGCAATTGTGCTATACTCCAACACAAAATAAAAAGTTTAAAAAAGTGGCTTGTTTAGAGACGGTTTTTGAAACACAAGTGAATTTTGAGATGATCTTTATAGTGAGCTGGTTAGGTAATTTTCATGGATTCTGCCTAATAAGCCAGGATGGAACTGGCCTTGGGTTTTGTTGCTGGAAAGGCCTTTAGGGCCTAATTGACTTCTGGAGGGTTGGGGAGGGTGGCAGCCTTACCTGCTACAGGACTTTCAAGGCTCAAATGTCAAGGAGAAGCCCATGAACTTGGATCCCTATTCCTAAATGAAGGCAACAGTAGTTGCCTGCTTGTGCACTTAGAGTGCAATTATCTGAGGGAGAAAAAAAAGGAAGCCGTGCATAGCGTGCATGTGTGTGTGTGTGTGTGTGCACACATGCAGCAGGCTAACCACTGGGCTATGATCTCTTTTTACATCACTATCCTCTGCATGGCCCTAGACTTGAGACATTGCTGGCTGAGCTCAGATTCTTCATCTGTGGAGATGATCGTGTGTCTCCTTCACTGAGCTGCTATGAAGATTAAATAAGATAATACCTAGAAAGTATTTGGCTTCATGTAACATACATGCACACTAACAAATTTCTTTAAAATCACATTTTGTTTTTTACATTTTTTTAAAGGTTGTTTTTTGATGTGGACCATTTTCAAAATCTTTACTGAATTTTTAATAATATTGCTTCTGATTTCTGTTTTGGTTTTTTGGCCCAGGGGTATGTGGGATCTTAGCTCCCCAACCAGGGATAGAACCCACAACCTCTGCGTTGGAAGGTGAAGTCTTAACCACTAGACCACTAGGGAAGTCCCTAAATTGCATTTAAAAAATTGTACTAAAATAGACACAACATACAATTTGCCATTTTAGCTATTTTTCAATGTACAGTTCAGTGGCATTAGGTCTATTCACATTGTTAGGCAACTGTCACAACCATCCATCTGTAGAACTGTTTCATCATCTCAAATGGAAACTCTGTTCCCCTTAAACACTAGCCCCTCATTTTCTACTTCCTGCAGCTCCTGGCAACCACCGTTTGCACTCTGTATCTCTATGAATCTGTTTCAGGTACCTCGTATAAGTGAAAGCATACAGTTATCTGCCCTTTTGTGACTCACTGCTTTTCCATAGCATAATGTTTTTGACTTTAATGGCAATATGAGTGCTGAGAGGATGCTGCTAGAATGAAAAACAGTCCCAGGAAGGCAGGTACTCTCATTTGGCTGTAGAAATTAAACAAACACATATTTTCCGCCCCTGGTGGAGCAGTGGATAGGAATCTGCCTATCAGTGCCGGGGACACAGGTTTGATCCCTGGACTGGGAAGAGTCCACATGCCGCAGAGCAACAGAGCCCGTACAACTACTGAGCCTGCGCTCGAGAGCCCGTGCTCGACAACAAAGAGAAGCCGCTGCAACGAGAAGGGCTCACACTGCAAGTGGAAAATAGTGCCCGCTCTCCGCAATTAGAGAAAGCCTGCGTGCAGTAACAAACACAAACCCAAAATAAAATACATACACAAAATACTTATTTTCTCAACCCAAGAGCAGACAGTGCATCAGGAATGGGGAACATTTATCATTCACACAAATTATTTCTTATTATCTCTTATGAACACAGAGTTCCCTGACAACTGTCCTTTCTGGGCCTCTTTAAACAAACAACCCTCAGTGTTTCCACCAATGAGCCATTCCAGCTATGGTATCACATCTCTTAAAAAGTCATGTAGAAGTAGTCAAGCGATGGCTCTCAGGGGAGCTCTGAATCCTGCCACACTTTCCACAATGGCCTGTAAAGTCCTACTCTTCCTGTGAAAGACAGAACAGAACAGGTTGGAAATCTCTTTAAAACAGAAACACTTACTGAGCTCAGTTTCAGCTACGTAATCATCTCAGATCTTCACATTCTAGCTTACAGTGAAAAACATACATAATTTAGCTAAATCCTATTAAAGAGATGGATGACAAGCTTATTGTTCCATGGTGGTTATGCTGAACTGAATTCCATAACTTCTGAATTTTCAACCAATCTTTTACCCTGAGAATTCCCTAAACATCTGTGCTACTTATATTCTAGAGATCTATACTTTTTTATTCTTCAGTATTTGCACGTGGCATACATATTTTTTCTCTTGTTACATTATCTGAATAAATATTAATTTCTCCAACAATAAAGATCACGTTTAAGTTTACCTGGTTATACTCAACACACATCACTTGTATGTGATTGATAGTTCTGTCACTATCATGAAGTCACTTCTTTTTCTTATGGCTATATTTGAGTGCAGATGCAAACTTCTTTTAAAAAATCCCCAAACATCAAATTAGCATTAATTATTCACAGCCTACCATGGACCCTATTGTAAAATCCTTGGAAGTAGAGTGGTGAAGGATGCACAGAACTTGCTCAAGTGGAACTTGGGTCTTGAAAAGTTCTACTCACATATGCATTTTTAGTGAGCACTGAAGCTTATTATTAGGGTTTCATTAGTGGCTCAGTGGTAAAGAATTCGCCTGCCAATTCAGGAGATGCGGGTTTGATCCCTGGGTCAGGAAGATCCCCTGGAGAAGGAAATGGCAATCCACTCCAGTATTCCTGACTGGGAAATCCCATGGACAGAGGAACTTGGCAGGTAACAGTTTATGGGGTCGCAAAAGAGTCGGACACGACTTAGCAACCAAATAAAAGCTTATTAACCTAAGTAATGAAGACGGTCATAAACCTCAACTCAAGCCCAGGAAGGATCTTGGGCTCATCAGGTTTCAAGCTGTGGAAACACCTGTGTTAGTACCAAGACAGAAGAGACCCAAAAAGGCAGCCCCTCCCTCCCCCCCCCGCCCCCCCCCGCCGCCAAAAAAAAAAAAATAAGAGACCCAAGGTTAAAATACTTGACTGAATACATACTGATATTGAAAGTACATTCTTTAAACAATGGCTAGGGCTTCAAAAGAAAGACAAAACTAATAAAGAGCTGTTCTGAGACACTTTAAGAATTTTGCATCACTGCTGATGGGCTGTCAGAGGCTCTCTTGTTGAGCAGATGGAGAGATAAGAATGATGACTTTAATTTTATAGGTGATAAAGTGAGCCTAGAGATGTAAATCAACTGCTCCCAAACCAAGAAACCAGAGTTACCATCAAGAATAATCTTGTTCTCATTTCAGTGCACTGAGCTTCCCATTGCATTCTCAAATCAAAGCCATTTTCTGTTTTTGAGTAACTAAGAAGATTAGGAGACCCAGGATGGTACAACACTAACTTTGTAAAGGAGGCACTGGTATCAGAGTGTGGGGAACCTTCTGGACTGTGGCAGATATATTTTGCATAATTCTTGCACAATAAGGATCTTAGATATGATTAAAGGGATCAGATTCTTCTCTTTTCTGATGTCTCAAATGCCACTAACAGGTAACAAAACTGCTACATAATTGGACCGAGATTTAAAGGCATGTAAGGAGCCTGGCAGGCTACAGTCCACGGGGTCATAGTAGTACGACACAGCAGAGCAACTGACAAAACTATAATTCAAAAAGATCCATGCATCTCTATATTCATAGCAGCACTCTTCACAATAGCCAAGTAATGGAAACAACCTAAATGTCCATCAACAGATGATTGAATAAAGATATGGTATCATATATATACAAAGGAATACTACTCAGCCATAAAAAGAATGAAATAATGCCATTTGCAGCAACAGGGATGCAACTAGAGATGATCATACTAAGTGAAATAAGTCAGAAAGACACACCCAATACCATGTGACATCATTTATATATGGAATTTAAAAATATGACACAATTGAACCTAGGGAGAAATCCTTGCACACTTGTGGAGACCTAGGGGAAACACAGACAGACTCACAGACACAGAGAACAGACAGGGCTGCCGAAGGGACGTCATCAAGATGGAGTGGGAGATTGGGGTTAGTAGACATAAGCTTTTATGCATAGAATGGATAAACAACAAGGCCCGACTGCAAAGCACAGGGAACTATATAACTATATTCAATATCCTGGGATAAACCATAATGGAAAAGAATATAAAAAACAATGTATACATGTGTAGAGCTCAATCTCTTTGTTGTAGGGCAGAAATGAATACAACATTATAAATCAACTATACTTCAATAAAAATATAAAGACATGTAAGTAATCTTTGTGAGGTTCACAAAGAACATCAGATCATATTAAGGTCAAGATGATGGCATGTCCCTTACCAGGAAAGAGTATAGAGAATTCCAGTTCTCCAACCCTAGGGCAGACGGAGAGACAGGCCCTGAATGACCACTGGAAGGGGGGAGCCAAGCAGGAAACTATAAGGGTGCAGGGTCCAGAGCCGTGACAGCCCTGATGTGCAAACACAGAAAACAAAGGCTCTGCTTACCACCCAGTTCTAGGAGGACATGAGCTGCTGCAGCTGCTGCCTGATGGTGCACCCTGGGAAGAACTCACGCTGAGAAAAAGGATGAGGCCCCATGTGCTTTGGAAAAACAGGCCCCTTACATAGTTAGATGTATGGGGATTCCCTGGTGGCTCAGATGGTAAAGAATCTGTCTGAATGCCCGAGACCAGGTTTGATCCTTGGATCAGGAAGATCCCCTGGAGGAGGAAATGGCAAAGCACTCCAGTATTCTTGCCTAGGAAATCCCATGACAGAGGTTCGATCTCTGGGTTGGCAAGTTCCCCTGGAGGAGGAAATGGTAAATCACTCCAGTATCCTTGCCTGAGAAATCCCATGAACAGAGGAGCCTGGC
Organism: Tragelaphus eurycerus; assembly: GCA_935064755.1. NCBI lineage: Eukaryota > Metazoa > Chordata > Mammalia > Artiodactyla > Bovidae > Tragelaphus > Tragelaphus eurycerus. Next base: position 284,210 of record CAKXYN010000254.1, on the reverse strand, counting down.
GGGCTACAGTCCATGGGTCGCAAAGAGTCAGACACGACTGATCGACTAACACACACATATTTCAGGAAGAATTTTATTGAACCCAGATTCTTGCATTTACCCATATTGAGTAAAGTGCTAAAGTTATTATTTGAAGATCCCCATTCTTTGTGACCAGAAGTAATCTTTTACCAAGATGTATTCTTAACTGCCTCCATCCTCAAGCCAAAAATCATATAGAAACCAGCTTTTCCCGTATCTCTTCAGAGCAGTTTCCTCAGAGCTACTGAGCAGCTGTCTCCCAGGCTACAGTTCTCAGTAAGGTCCCCAAATAAAACCTGAACTCACATCTCATGTTGTGCATTTTTCTCTAAGTCAACAAAATCAACAACAACTTGACAATCTATTGGACTTGCTGTCCTAAATGCAAAATCTATGACCCTCAAGGTGAAACAGAATACACTTTTCATATGAACTACAGCTTGAGTCAGATGTTGTCATTTTCTTATTTGTATACTAGTTTTTGACTGCTGCACAAAATAAGATATCTGAATAAAGTCAAAAGTTTTGTATTCTACTTTCCAAAATGAAGTTGTAATCCTTTGACTGGCCTAGTGTCAATTTCTAATCAAATTACTACCCTACTGCCTGGCACTAATGTATCCTTCAGTGATATGAGGAGGGTCTCACAAGATAAATATCTGATTAGCTTCTATGAAAGGAAATATTTTGATAGGTGAGACTGGATAGGGAAAAACCAACAGCTTATTCTTTACAGAGCTACTCTTACTATGTAACAAATAAAATTGATATTGCAATCTAAACATAGGAAATCTAATAAAATAATTTACACAGAGATGCAAAGAATATACAAATTTCTGATTAATATATACCTTTGCTAGTTAATCTCCTAAACAGAAATTAAAGTGATATGCTATATCATTATTTACATTTCAGGGCAATTATTAACACCTAATGTGGGGTGTATGGTGGCAAAAATTAGCATATTAATAATATTATGCTTTCACTGTTGACTGATATAATCATTTTGAAAAGAATGATTATAGCCAGAGACATAAGAACATTCAAACCCACTCACTGTGCAAATAATTCCACATCTGAGAATTTATCTCAGAGAAGTTATTTGCTGAAAACCATATGCTCAAAATTGGTGTGACAGATTTATTTATCTATAAAAGAGAAATTATGGAATTAACTAAAATTAACTAACAATAATTGACCACTCTATTTGGAAGAGTTAAGGCATCAATAAATCCATACAATGCTGTATCATTATGTGATTAAAGTGATTACAGGGACTTCCCTGGTGGTCCAGTGGCTGAGAATCCACCTTGCAATGCAGGGGACGTGGGTTCAATCCCTGGTTGGAGAGCTAAGATCCCACAGTCCCTTAGACTGCACACTGCAACTAGACAGACACATGTGCTCCAAATAGACAAAACTCATGGTGAGGAGATACCCCTCGTCCAAGGTAAGGAGCAGTGGCTGCACTTTGCTGAAACAGCCGTGAAGAGATACCCCACACCCAAGGTAAGAGAAACCCAAGTAAGAGGGTAGGTGTTGCAAGAGGGCATCAGAGGGCAAACACACTGAAACCATACTCACAGAAAACTAGTCAATCTAATCACACTAGGACCACAGCCTTGTCTAACTCAATGAAACTAAGCCATGCCCATGGAGCAACCCAAGACGGGGCGGTCATGGTGGAGAGATCTGACAGAATGTGGTCTGCTGGACAAGGGAATGGCAAACCACTTCAGTATTCTTGCCTTGAAAACCCCATGAACAGTATGAAAAGGCAAAATGATAGGATACTGAAAGAGGAACTCCCCAGGTCAGTAGGTGCCCAATATGCTACTGGAGATCAGTGGAGAAATAACTCCGGAAAGAATGAAGGGATGGAGCCAAAGCAAAAACAATATCCAGCTGTGGATGTGTCTGGTGATAGAAGCAAGGTCTGATGCTGTAAAGAGCAATATTGCATAGGAACCTGGAATGTCAGGTCCATGAATCAAGGCAAATTGGAAGTAGTCAAACAAGAGATGGCAAGAGTGAATGTCGACATTCTAGAAATCAGTGAACTCAAATGGACTGGAATGGGTGAATTTAACTCAGATGACCATTATGTCTACTACTGCAGGCAGGAATCCCTCAGAAGAAATGGAGTGGCCATCATGGTCAACAAAAGAGTCCGAAATGCAGTACTTGGATGCAATCTCAAAAATAACAGAATGATCTCTGTTCGTTTCCAAGGCAAACCATTCAATATCACAGTAATCCAAGTCTATGTCCCAACCAGTAATGCTGAAGAAGCTGAAGTTGAATGGTTCTATGAAGACCTATGAGACCTTTTAGAACTAACACCCAAAAAAGATGTCCTTTTCATTATAGGGGACTGGAATGCAAAAGTAGGAAGTCAAGAAACACCTGGAGTAACAGGCAAATTTGGCCTTGGAATACAGAATGAAGCAAGGCAAAGATTAATAGAGTTTTGCCAAGAAAATGCACTGGTCATAGCAAACACCCTCTTCCAACAACACAAGAGAAGACACTACACATGGATATAATGAGATGGTCAACACCAAAATCAGATCGATTATATTCTTTACAGCCAAAGATGGAGAAGCTCTATACAATCAGCAAAAACAAGACCAGGAGCTGACTGTGGCTCAGACCATGAACTCCCTATTGCCAAATTCAGACTTAAATTGAAGAAAGTAGGGAAAACCACTAGACCATTCAGGTATGACCTAAATCAAATCCCTTATGATTATACAGTGGAAGTGAGAAATAGATTTAAGGGACTAGATCTGATAGATAGAGTGCCTGATGAACTATGGACTGAGGTTCATGACATTGTATAGGAGACAGGGACCAAGACCATCCCCATGGAAAGGAAATGCAAAAAAGCAAAATGGCTGTCTGGGGAGGCCTTACAAATAGCTGTGAAAAGAAGAGAAGTGAAAAGCAAAGGAGAAAAGGAAAGATATAAGCATCTGAATGCAGAGTTCCAAAGAATAGCAAGAAGAGATAAGAAAGCCTTCTTCAGCGATCAATGCAAAGAAATAGAGGAAAACAACAGAATGGGAAAGACTATAGATCTCTTTAAGAAAATTAGAGATACCAAGGGAACATTTCATGCAAAGATGGGCTCGATAAAGGACACAAATGGTATGGGTCTAACAGAAGCAGAAGATATTAAGAAGAGATGGCAAGAATAAACAGAAGAACTGTACAAAAAGATCTTCACGATCCAGATAATCATGATGATGTGATCACTGACCTAGAGCCAGACATCCTGGAATGTGAAGTCAAGTGGGCCTTAGAAAGCATCACTACGAACAAAGCTAGTGGAGGTGATGGAATTCCAGTTGAGCTATTCCAAATCCTGAAAGATGATGCTGTGAAAGTGCTGCGCTCAATATGCCAGCAAATTTGGAAAACTCAGCAGTGGCCACAGGACTGGAAAAGGTCAGTTTTCATTCCAATCCCAAAGAAAGGCAATGCCAAAGAATGCTCAAACTACCACACAATTGCACTCATCTCACATGCTAGTAAAGTAATGCTCAAAATTCTCCAAGCCAGGCTTCAGCAACATGTGAACCATGAACTTCCTGATGTTCAAGCTGGTTTTATAAAAGGCAGAGGAACCAGAGATCAAATTGCCAACATCCTCTGGATCATCGAAAAAGCAAGAGAGTTCCAGAAAAACATCTATTTCTGCTTTATTGACTATGCCAGAGCCTTTGACTGTGTGGATCACAATCAACTGTGGAAAATTCTGAAAGAGATGGGAATACCAGACCACCTGACCTGCCTCTTGAGAACTCTCTATTCAGGTCAGGAAGCAACAGTTAGAACTGGTCATAGAACAACAGACTGGTTCCAAATAGGAAAAGGAGTATGTCAAGGCTGTATATTGTCACCCTGCTTATTTAACTTCTATGCAGAGTACATCATGAGAAACGCTGGACTGGAAGAAACACAAGCTGGAATCAAGATTGCCAGGAGAAATATCAATAACCTCAGATATGCAGATGACACTACTCTTATGGCAGAAAGTGAAGAGGAACTAAAAAGTCTCTTGATGAAAGTGGAAGAGGAGAGTGAAAAAGTTGGCTTAAAGCTCAACATTCAGAAAATGAAGATCATGGCATCTGGTCCCATAACTTCATGGGAAATAGATGGGGAAACAGTGGAAACAGTGTCAGACTTTATCTTTTTGGGGCTCCAAAATCATTGCAGATGGTGACTGCAGCCATGAAATTAAAAGACGCTTACTCCTTGGAAGGAAAGTTATTACCAACTTAGATAGCATATTCAAAAGCAGGGACATTACTTTGCCAACAAAGGTTCACCTAGTCAAGGCTATGGTCTTTCCTGTGGTCATGTATGGATGTGAGAGTTGGACTGTGAAGACGGCAGAGCACTGAAGAATTGATGCTTTTGAACTGTGATGCTGGAGAAGGCTCTTGAGAGTCCCTTGGACTGCAAGGAGATCCAACCAGTCCATTCTGAAGGAGATCAGCCCTGGGATTTCTTTGGAAGGAATGATGCTCAAGCTGAAACTCCAGTACTTTGGCCACCTCATGCAAAGAGTTGACTCACTGGAAGAAGACTCTGATGCTGGGAAGGATTGGGGGCAGGAGGAGGAGGGGACAACAGAGGATGAGATGGCTGGGTGGCATCACTGACTCGATGGATGTGAGTCTGGGTGAACTCTGGGAGTTGGTGATGGACATGGAGGCCTGGCGTGCTGCAATTCATGGGGTCACAAAGAGTCGGACACGACTGAGCAACTGAACTGAACTCAACATGGGACGCAGTATAGTGCTTCCCACCCCCAAAATAATTAGAAAGTACAGCTGAAGGCAGAATACAAAAGGCAGAATCCTGCAGTCTGTACTGTAGCTCTACTAAAAAGTATGTATGCCTGTGGAAAAGGAATGGGATGTGATTTGCCAGAAGAAAAATATTTGACCCAAAACAGTGAGATTCTGGCATGTTCCTATGCACATTTAATATTATATTTCTTCTATTTTTAATTCTAATAACTTCAAATTTCTTTGACATGGAAAGCTCTCTTTCAAGGGTTTTCAGTTTTAACAATAAAAGTAACATGGCAAATCTCTTTAGGGTTGCAGAAAGTTTTTATTTTCACACATTGTTTTATGGGGGTAAGATGCAATCAAACATCCTGGCATCTCTAGGTGACAAACCATATATTCTTGTGTTCATCCTTAAAACTGGGTGAGAGGGGTTTCCCAACCCCAGGCCAGAGATTGGTACTTGCTTGTTAGGAACCAGGCTACACAGCAGGAGACGAGAAGCAGGCAAGTGAGTGAAACTCCTCTGTATTTACAGCTGCTCCCCATCGCTCACATTACCTCCTGAGCTCTGCCTCCTATCAGATCAGTGCAACAAATCAGTGCAATGCAAAGAAATAGAGGAAAACAATGGAATGGGAAAGACTAGAGATCTCTTCAAGAAAATTGGATTCTCATAGGAGCTCGAACTCTACTGCAAACTGTGTATGTGATGGAGCTAGGCTGCATGCTCCTTATGAGAATCAATCCCAAACCATTGCATCCTCTTCCCCCAAAGTCCATGGAAAAATTCTCTTCCATGAAACCAGTCCCTGGTTTCCTTCAGCAGTCCCTGAGGACTGCTGCTTTAAAGAATCCTTACAAATCCTAGCCTCCAAGACTTTCTGACATTATACATCCATTTAAATACAAATTATACATGAAAAATGGTGCAGAAATCTGTACCCTTAGATCACTGTTAGTTGTATAATATATGGGAATACAAGGGCTCCTTTCCCCCATCAAAAGCACTTAACAGTATAAATGTAAATAAAAAGATAAAGTAAAAGTTCAAAAATTATGAGATTTCTTGGAATATTTACCCTCCAATATATTTTTTTTATTCTCATGGGCTTATTTCCATTCAGAAGCTCTGATTATTGAACCATTTGGAAGTTGAGCATCACCTGGAGAATCTTCCAATGCTAGGAGATGTTGACATATATTATACATTGACTCAAATATATGCATATAGTTCGGGATGGTTTATACTTAGCCTCTTTGCCCCCTGGTACTGGATCCACTAAGTGTCTCATTTCACAGGGTTGTTATTTACTTTAATCTTTCTATCTTTATTCTAATATGCAAACAAGAAACAACTCGTAACTTTCCCTTGCTGATTCTCCTGATACCATAGTTTGGGATCTCAGAGCTAAATTCTTTTATTATTAGCCATTGATGAAAATGTAGGTGAGTATGTGCATCCCCTTAATAAGGGTAGGTGCTATGCTAAACAGTCTATATGTACTGGGATTAAAAAAAAAATCTTACAAATATCTAGAAACACAGATATTATTATACCTATTTTTTTTTTAACAGATAATGAAACTAAGGCTCAGAGAAGATTAAAAAAAACTTGCCACATCACAGAGTTATTAAGGGGATATTGTAATATCCAAAGTCAGGTCTCACTGTATACAAACATTTGCTCTTTTTCATTTTAATCCTTCCAATTTATTTTTATGTTACAATGGAGCTGAGTTAATGGACAATGTTATATTAGTTTCAGGTGTACAGTAAAGTGACTAATTTATACACACACATACATACATATATATATATAGCCCACTCTTTTTTAGATTCTTTTCTCATGTATGTCATTACAGAGTATTGAGCAGAGTTCCAAATACTTGCTCTTCATCCCAGTCAGATAAAGCTGAAATCACGGGTAACAGAACTAAATAAATGGAAAGACCTGTATAAATCTGAGAGATCATTTTTATTTGGAGGAAGGAAAGGAGACAGAGGGAGTGATGCATATCTTGGTCTAAAAATAATGGCACATGTTGCTGTCATAAAGGATATTATGTTAAATAAACTGACAATGCAATAATATCAGAATTCATAAAGAGATAAAAAGTATACTTAATATTAGTCAGAGGCATATTTTTTTGCCCTTGGCAATGAAAAAGTAAATGCAGTTTTACTTAAAACTGTATTGGTTTACTCATTTTATTTTAATGCAAGGTGAGTATTAAATGTATAATTTCCAAATATGCTTTTTTGCATTTAGGGTTTGCAGTGACTTCAGAATGTACAAGTGATATAAAAACTGAAATCATACTTGATTAGAACAAAAATAAAGGCCACAGAGCTTATTCAACATCCTAAAAAATTATTCTATAATACATATACATATATATACATATATATATATATTTAAAAGTCCTCTCCCATTTATTTTATTGTATGAATTAAAAGAAAAGTTTCTGTCATTGGAGAACTTTGAGAATGACTAGATGAAAGTGTTAAATGGGAACAGAATAAAGTCTTTATTTGTTCAAGTTTTGTTTAGTTACTAAGTCATGTCCAACTCTTTGCAACCCCATGGACTGTAGCCCACCAGGCTCCTCTGTCCATGGGATTTCCAAGGAAAGAATAATGGAGTGGGTTCCCGTTTCCTTCTCCAGGGGATCCTACTGACCCAGGGATCAAATCCGCGTCTCCTGCTTTGGTAGGCAGATTCTTACCGCTGAGCCACCTGGGAAGATTTTATTCAAGTATAGTTAACTTAAAATACTATACTAATTTCAAGTGTACAACACAGTGATTCAATATATTTATATATTACACATCATACAAAGGTATTATAAAATATTGACTAAATTCCCTGTGCTATTATATCCCTGTGACTTATTTATTTTATAATTGGAAGTTAATACCTCATAATCCTCTAGAGTCTTTGTAAAGATTTATTTTAAATCTCTAACCATTAAAACAAAAATCCATGTATTTATCAGCCCTATTCAAACACAAGTGTTAGTTAAAATGAGGAGTGACTAGGTGTTAGGAAATAAAACTCTAGGATTGGGAGAGAGGAAGCATCTTAAAAGCGTAAACATGCTTGTGCAGATTCTCCGTAAGACTTCAAGATAGAGATGAGATTAACTAACAAATAAATTATTCAAGTAATTGTTATAGCATCACATAGACTAACATTCCAATTTTAAAAACTATAATATTTTTTTGCACCCAATTCCATGGATGAAAATATTCAAAATGATCAGTGGAATAGATTTGGCAGTTTTGATGCTTGCCAATTTGGGTTATAGATTATAATTTTTTGAATTTATAACAGAATTCCTCAGCAGAAACTACTACTTTAGCAGCTTTGAGTGTCTGATGATGTTCTTAAAAAGCAGGCAAGTTTATGGAAAATGATGATTCCAGATGTCTTTCAAAACAAACAGGTATTGAACAATCTGAATGAAAGATGGGTAGCACTTGAAAAACTAAAAAACATGTGAAGTATCCAGCACCTAGAAATCCTTCATTAGTGTGTACATTGCCAGCCATGTTAGAGCCTAAGAAATATAATTCAAGTGTACAAAGTCTAATGAGAGCCAACACAAGCCAGGAAAACCGTGTCTCTGGAAAATTTCAAGTGAAATACATTTTATATATACATATATGTATATAATGGATAAACAACAAGGTCCTACTGTACAGCAGAGGGAACTATATTCAGCATCCTGTGCTAAACCATAATGGAAAAAGCATATGAAAAAAGAATATGTCTGTGTTTATATATACACACACACACACACAAAACTGTGTGTGTGTATATATATATGTATATATAAAACTGGCTTGGGTCTAAAGCAGAAATTAACACAACACTGCAAATCAGCTATATGTCACTAAAATAAATTAAAAAAAAATAAAATGAAGCCTAATACAAGATCACTGAAATCCAGTAGGTTAAGCAAAGCATCTTATTGCCTGTGCTACACTGCTGTATGCTCCAACCCAAAACAAATGATTTCCAAACTACAGGTATTTCTTTGCAAGTATTTTTTTTTCCTCTGTGAAATTAAATATAGCACAGGTTGGCACAATTAGAAACAAAAGCGGTAACCTAGAAAGAATTTTTTTGACAAGCTGTACTTCATTGATTCTATAATGATATTTTTGTGACCTATTGCACAGATATCTCTAACCTTATGAATTTTACATGATACAATTCACATTTGGATTCTAGAATTATTTACTTATTTTCCCAAAGCCTTCCCAGGAAGGGGACTAGTATAATATGCTCTTTACTTTAAAGGTTCTAAACTAAATCCAAAGACCCAAACATCACATCCTTGTGAGGTAAAGCTCTCTGCTTAAATATTTCAAACATTAGACTCTCATTTTTGAACTTCATTAAACAAAAAAAAAAAAACTTTTAATGTGACAAACGGCAATCAAATCTTAAATTGCAACTACATAGGATGTCACATTATTCTGATTTACATAGAAAAGCCTCAGAAGCAGCTCAGTGGCTGGGCTGTCCCTGAAGCGACAAGTGACTGCCTACAGCTGGAAAAAACATTTTCATTTTCCACCAAATTTCTCCGCCTCCCTCTCTCTCTCTCCCCGGCTACTAAATCGATCTCACTAAGATACACTTTTTACAACCAAATTCCAGTCTTACTGGCTTCCACACCATGGACACTGAGGTAGTCACACTGTGAATGCCAACATTTCTGGATAGATAAGAAAAGCTTTGGAAAAGCAAAGCCACCGAGTGATTTTTGCTTGAGTTCCTTTACAAGGCGGTACATCCCTGTTTTCCTGCAACCACACCGTGCATCTGGCCTGCCTCCCTGCCCGCAAGCTTACCCCAGGAAGAAGGCACTTATTTTGAGGAGACATGAGGCGTCTGTCAAACATAGCAGCCCAGCTCCAAGTGGGCCCAGCTCTCCAGAGGCCTTCACAGGAGCAAGAACTCAGTAACAAAGCTCCGGGCAGCCAAGTCTTGTTTTGCTGACCAGCATTGCAACAGCTTTCCTTTTTCCTCGCTGGCTCGCGGGGTGTGCTGTCTTGGCCAGGGTGACTTTCGAAAGTTCCTCAGATTACAACAGTGCTCTCTGTTCCAGAACCACTTAGGCAGCCAGGGGAGTCCATCAGAGTCAATTAACTAACGCAAGTGGGAGGGCCTTTTTCTCCTCTGAAAGACGTCAGCTGGCTTGGAATTGAGAAGCCTGCAAACTTGTGAAAGCCAAGTCATGTCTCATGAAGATCAGACGCATGCCTTCGGGCAGCCCTGTTCGAATCGGCACTTAGACACTGTCTTCATTAGAGAACTACAGGTTGCAAAACCATTTCCCTTCAAGGAAATGAGTGGAGCTGAAGAGAGTCTGGAGTAAAAGTGAGGAACATTCTACTTCCGCCCAGTGAAGAAATATTTCCTCTCTTCCCACCTCAGAAAGTGGTATCTTCCTTTTGATTTTTTTTTTTTAACGTGGACCATTTTTAAAGTCTATTGAATTTGTTACACCACTGCTTCTGTTGTTTATCTTCTGGTTTTTTGGCCATCAGGCATGTGGGATCTTAGTTCCCAGACCAGGGGTCAAACCCTCATCCCCTGCATTGGAAGACAAAGTCTTAACTACTGGACCGCCAGGGAAGTCCTGGTATCTTCCTTTGTGGTTACCTTTCACATTCTCAATGTGTATGAAAAATATAATTTTTTTTTCACAGTCAAGTAAGTATCACTTGGATACATTCAGTTTCAATTTGAAAACTTTTCCTCAAAAGATTTCTTTCAAAAGTGAAATCGTAACCACAATACAGTGAGAACATTTACAAAGCATGCAACAAAGGATTATCAGCCAGAAAATAGAAAGAAATCCTGTAAGTCAATAAATAAAATACCCACAATCTTTAAAAATATAGGGGAAAAAAAAACATGCAGAGATAAATCATTGAGAGAAAATCCTAATGGCTGATAAACACGATAAAATGCTTGACTTCACTACTAATCAGGAGTACAAATTAAATTCACAATTTATCATTTCATACTCAGTAGAGTGGAAACATTTAACATATCTTAAAATTCCAGATCTTGGACAAGATGTCAAGCAGTGATTGGCAAATTATGACCAGGTTCCAAATCTATCCAGCTGTCTGTTTTGCATAACCCACATGCTAAGACTGTGTTTTGTATTTTTAAATGGTTCAAGAAAATCAAAAGAAGAATTTGGGAACACATGAAGATGATATGAAGTTCAAATTCCAGTGTCCTTGGGTAAAGTTTATTAAAGCATCGTCAGGCTCATTCACTTATGAATTGTCCATGGCTGATTTTGTCTGACAGCAGCAGAGCTGAGTAGCTGTGACAGAGACCATGTAGCACATCAAGGCTTAAAGCTCTCCTACTAAGGGGACTTTCTTGGTGGTCCAGTGGCTAAGACTCCATGCTCCCAATGCAGAGTACATGGGTTTGATCCCTGGTTAGGGAGCTAGATCCCACATACTGCCACCAAGAATCGCATGTTGCAACTAAGACTGGCACAACCAAATAAATTAATTTTTTAAAAAGCTTTCCTAATCAGTCCTTCACAGGAGTTTTGCCAATCCCTGATGCAGAGCCACCAGACTTTTATGCATTGTTGGTGTGAGTATAAATTGGTACAGTCATGCAAAAGACTTCGTAGAATGTCACAGGAGGTAGATGTGCAGGCCCACTAATGGGCACTCCATTCCTCAATATGCACCCAGAGAAACGCTCACACAAGTACACAGGGAGATGTAGGTACAGAATGTCCCTAGCAACACAGGGGTTATAGTAAAAAGTGGAAACCAACCTCAGTGTGTCTCAAGAGGAAAGTGGGTTAACACAGTTGTAGATGGTATTCAGCACTAAAAGTGACTGAATTCTTAAGTACATGGATCACTCTCCACAAATTTAAGGTGGAGAGAAAAGAGCAAGTTGCAGGACTTTAATACCTTAAGAACCTGTGATGTGATTTGTACAGGGTTTGAAAATATGCAAAAATACCATTAATTGGGTTGGCAAAAAAACTCACTTGGGTTTTTCTATAAGATATTACCAAAAAACCCAAGTGAACTTTTTGGCCAACCTAATACTTTATGGATGAGCCACAAATATAAAGATAAATATGAAAATAAGTACCAAACCTAGAAGAGTGGTTCCATCTGGACAGGAGGTCATTTGGAGCGCTGATGGGGGCAAGGGCAGCTCTATGAGTGATATTTGCTCTCTTAAACTAGGTTGGATCTGCACCACTGGTCAATATATTGCTGTCTGCGTTATTTTGTATTCTGAAAAAAGTTCATACTAAAGAAATGAATTAGGAAAAAGAGTGAAAAGAATTATGATACAACAAGGGCCAGATTATTATAGAGACGTTAAAATCATAGATAGGATAGGATATGATCTTTGTTAGTAAGGAAAAGATAAAAAATAGCCTGATATTTTTTTCACATTAATTACTCCACTGTTAAAAATATTTAGGAAAAATGGTGAAAGCAGGGGGGCTTCCCCATTGGTCCAGTGGTTAAGAATCCTTCTTCCAGTGCAGGGGACTTGGGTTCTATTACTGGTTGGAAAACTAAAGTCCCCCATGCTGTGGGGCAACTAAGCTGGAATGCCACAACTAGAGAACTCACCCACAGCAATGACACTCAGTGCAGCCAAAATTTAAAAAAAAAAAGTTGTAAGGGAACATATGAATTCTATTTATAGTGGCTGCATCTGGGTAGTGGTTTTAAGCATGGTTATTTTCTCTCCTCTTTAAAAAATTAGTAGTTTTAAAACTTTCTACAATAGGTTTTATTACTTTTCCAACCTTAAAAAGAAGTTTTAAGTATTTAACAGGCAACCAAGTATTATCTAACTTTCTAGGGAAATTAGAAACTTGAGTAGTTACTATGGATTGGTATATTTTATGTCTCTGTGAGGGCAGATATTAACACATAGGAAACTGACAGAAATGCAAATAACTTGTCCAGAAGTGAATTTATCTACTGCTAATGATTTCTGCATAAAAGAGAAACACCTCGAATTTTTATTTCTTTGCCCTGTACAGCATTAACCAGTTTTATATCTAACTTAACAATCTTAGCCCAGTATTTTTTCTTTCAACAGCTATAAGTACCCTGTCTCTCCCATAATCCTTTAAATGGACTTTACCGTCCTGCTGATTCCCTCAATGAATGTCAAAAACACGGTCAGCTCATATTCATTCTCTATTTGTTTCAGAGAAACAATCTAAAATTTTTGGAAATTATACTTGGACACCAGTTTTCAATTTGAAACAGTTCATTTTCTGACAGTGGCAAACACGATGGCTTGCTTTCCAAATCTGGCCCCGCGTTAGTATATTGTGCCACTAAAATGCCACCACAATGGGAAAATATTTAATGCATATTGATGCCAGGCAAGCAAAAGACAAGTGGCATTTGAATAAGAGGAAGATAAGGTATGGAAATTCTGAATGAGGCAACAAGGATTTCAAAGCCTTTCTAAGCACTGATAAACTTTCTAATACTAAGCAGCAGTATTTTCTTATAGCATTCTTTTCACACACTAACTCGGATTTCTTTTTCTTGCTTTCAAAATGGGATTGAGGGGTATTTTCTTGTAATCTCTGGGAAGAAGATGAAGAGAGAAGCTGAGAAAGAGAGATTAGGGAAGAAGTTTAAGCGTCAATGACAGACTATTGAGAATGAAAAAACAGGCCTGGGGATAATTAAGGCAAAAATTAACAGGAATAACTGAGAATTTCTTTGGCTATAATGCATTTTCATTGTTGGGTACTGGAAAATAAAAAAGGAACCAAAAAATAAAAAAATAAAAACACTACCACCACACCATCCTTGCCACCCCTCAGGTTCCCAATCTTTGAAAAGGAGGTTAGACTTCAAAAGATAATGTTCAGGATTGCATAAAACATTGAGTCTGTATCTGACATAATCAGAAATGCAAAATAAATATTTGTTTTTCTTGCTATAATTTAATGGTTCTCAACTGGGAGTGATTTCACCCCCCAGGGGACGTTTAGCAATGACTAATAAACATTTTTTTTTGCCACATGGGGGGTGATGTGGATGGAAGCCAAGGATGTGACAATGCCTGGGTCACCCCCCACAACAAAGATTTATTCAGCTCAATGCGGCAATCGTGCTGAGTTTGAGTAACTTGAAGGTGCCCTCTGCATCAAGGCCATGGATGGGAAGGACTTGAAATTATAACCCAAGACATGATGTGAGATTCCATTCGTACTGTCAGGTTGCCTAAATGGAGGGGCGGGGAGGAACAGGAGAAGAGACAGCTGTGTGTGCGGCAGCTCCAGAACAGCTCCTGGGAGCTCAGCCAAGTGCCCAGTTATTCTATGATTCTCTATGAGAGGAGCCCCCAGAGATGACTGAAGTTGCTTGGTGTCGGATTTCAGATGGAAGGTCCTGAAGTTTCTGCAGTCCTAACTGGCACGCACACCCCAATACTGTGCCTTCCAGTCTCCTTCCACTGCACCCCCAACTTGACCTCCAAGTCTTTCCTACACTGTGAAAAAAGCTTAATGAAAATGACATTTTAACCAGAGAACTCCTTGAGTGCTATTTTTATAACCAAAGAGGCACGCTTGCTAATCTGCCAAGAGAAGGGTTCTTTTTATTGCTCTATCTGTATTCCCAATTGTTACTGCCTGTCTACGTAAACAGAAAAGCCTTGGAGGATGGCTTCGATGGCTTCGGTTGCACCAAATCCTCATTCTGAGACAACTTTCCCATGTGTTGTTTTAAACTTTAAAACAGCAGCAGATCTTTCTTTTTTTTTTTTCTGGGTCAAGTTTTTATTTTTATTTTTTTTTAATTGAACCTGGACTGGCAACTCGTATAATATATGATATTATACATATTTCAATGCCATTCTCCCAAATCATCCCACCCTCTTCCTCTCCACAGAGTCCAAAAGACTGTTCTATACATCAGTGTCTCTTTTGCTGTCTCGTATATAGGGTTATCTGGATGAGGAAGTGGTGGCAAAAGGATAAATATGTTTTGTTGCCAGGAGACCAGAAAAAAAAAAAACAAAAAACCCAGAATTGTAGAGGTCACATATTTCAAATGGCCACTCCAGACTTCAAAGTCCAGACTGTTTACCTAACCAGCAAGGATTGTGAAAAAAAAAAATTCCCTTGATCACACCCCAGTTTAGAGTTTATGCCTTCAATAGCATTGTCTTTGATTACAAAAGGCCATGATATGTGTACAAATATGGATAATTATGGAATGCATTAACCAGACAGTGAATCATAATAGCAAAACAAATCTCTAACATGTGTGGATACTCTAAGCCTCACATGTGTTTTTTGTAAATAACAGCCAAACACATGGTTTTCTCAAGAAGTAAAAATAGGAAACAATTCCAAATGTCATAGTAAACAAAAACTGAAAAACAAAAACAAGAAAAGTCACATCCACAACTGAGTTTTCCTTCCATCTAAGTTGCTACTAATAAATTTTTAAAAATATTTATTGGAATATAGTTGTGTTACTAATAAATTTTATTTATTTATTTTTACTTCATGGGACAATTCTAACAGAGCTATTGGTTACTGACAGAGAAGGAGGTAAGCAAGAGCAAAGTAATTTTGTTCCAAATACTATACTATTTAACCCAAATAGTGGTACTACTGAATGTCCTTTTTCAGATTTTATTCTTCTAAGTCCCAATTCATATAAATGCCAATGAAAGGAAAATGCTCATTTAAATCAGAGCCACTCAAATAAAGACCCTCTCTTTTTATTTCATAAAAAATTTAGCAGTGAGAACTCATCTGGCTTCTTACCCCTTTTTTCTCTTTGATAAAATAGCTGTCTTTTTTCCATATCATAGACTTTATCACTAGTTAAGAATTTACAGATGCTTACTCCTTGGAAGGAAAGTTATGACCAACCTAGATAGCATATTGAAAAGCAGAGATATTACTTTGCCAACAAAGGTCCGTCTGGTCAAGGCTATGGTTTTTCCAGTGGTCATGTATGGATGCAAGAGTTGGACTGTGAAGAAAGCTGAGCGCCGAAGAATTGATGCTTTTGAACTGTGGTGTTGGAGAAGACTCTGGAGAGTCCCTTGGACTGCAAGGAGATCCAACCAGTCCATTCTGAAGGAGATCAGCCCTGGGATTTCTTTGGAAGGAATGATGCTAAAGCTGAAACTCCAGTATTTTGGCCACCTCATGCGGAGAGTTGACTCATTGGAGAAGACTCTGATGCTGGGAGGGGTTGGGGGCAGGAGGAGAAGGGGACGACAGAGGATGAGATGGCTGGATGGCATCCCCGACTCGATGGACGTGAGTCTGAGTGAACTCCGGGAGTTGGTGATGGACAGGGAGGCCTGGCGTGCTGCGATTCATGGGGTCGCAAAGAGTCAGACACGACTGAGCGACTGAACTGAACTGAAACAACTTCCTTTTAGAGATGTGTTAATTTCAAACATATGACAACCAACTGACTACAAGAACTGAAAGGGACTGACTCCTGCAGCATCCATCTTCCTGTTTGCCTTGTGACTAGATAAGATATACTTGAAAATATCCTTGAGTATTGTTATTAATGAGAAGCCCCAGTAACTTTAAGTCAAAGCTGCCACTTTGAACAATTCGAGGAATAATGGAAGGGAAGAGGGTGTTTTGAGGGCCCTCTGACCTCTTTATACCCTCTGATCTCTTTATACCCTCATGGGTCTTTTCCATTGTAAACTTGACCTTGAAAAGGTGTAGTTTGTAATTTTTTGGTACTTGCAATCTTCATTTAATATTGTAAAACTCTCTTTTCATTTCATTAAATGTCTTTCCATGGTTAAAGACTGAAAGAAAAGCTGCTGGCATTATTTACAATAGCCAAGACATGGCAGCAACACAAGTGCCTATCAACAGGGGAATGGATAAAGAAGATGTGATATGTATATAGAATGGAATCTTACTCAGCTATTAAAAAGGATGAAATAATGCCATGTGCAGTAGCATAGATGGACTTGGAGGGTGTTATGCTAAGTGAAGTGAGACAGCAAAAGACAGATATGATCTCACTAATATGTGGAATACAAAAAAAAAAAAAAAATTAGTGATACAACACAAAAGAAGCAGACTGAGAGATACAGAAAAAAATAGTGGTTACCAGTGGTGGGGCATCACAGGGCTGTTTGACAGGGCATTATTGGGTGTAAGACAGGCTCAAAGATGTATTGTACAACATAAGGAATACAGCCAATATTTTATAACAATTGCAAATGGAAATTAGCCTTTAAAAATGTATAAAAATTACAAGAAATTAAACAGGAAAAAAAGAAAAATGGCTATCGTAGTTGAATGGATCTATGTAAGTCAATGTATTATATTTAAAGTTTCAATATTTCCCCTCAATACAACTGTCTTTGTATTATTTGCTGTGAGGTGTGTCCTGGGGGATTAGGAAGGTTATGTTACATGTTGGTTTTCTTCCCTACTGTTTTGAGATACCCCTTCTGGGGTATCTCATTTCCCAATTCTCTTTCCCCAGCCCTTCTTTGTCTTGCTATCTTATGGATTTTCCCCCTGAAATTTCCACTTCTCACCTGTGTTAAAGGAATGATTACTTCCCACTCCTGGAACCCCTTCAGTTTCTGTGAGGTGTGGTCCAAAATATTCAAGCCTCTGAGTTCCAGGCTCTTGGATTGATGCCAACTAGACACCACCCCATGTTGATGAGTCTTTTTAAGAGTCTTATGTGCTTCTAAAAGACCTACTGATTCTTCCCCTATATTGGCAGTCTCACACATTAGGATGAAAAGAACCTGGAGCCCCTCCCGTGATCCAGACCAAAAACTCATCAGCGAGTCCTGTCTACCCTGGCAGCCAATCTTCATTACCTGTCTCTTGACTTCCTTAGAGAGAATCCCTGATTCATGGCAGGGTTGCTGTCTGATCCCCAGAGAGAAGCGAAAGTGGTCTTTTTTTTTTAAAGCATGGATTTGCTTGTCTCTGCTGCTTAAAAATCTCCTAGTAACTTCTCATTTCAACTGATAAAACCATAGTGTTCACGGCTTGGTGAGAACGGGCTTCTGGCCACATTCCTGTCCTCAGGGCCCCTCACCCTGCCCTTTCCCTGCCACGCTGCTGCCACCCTGGCCTTCCTTCTGTCCACAGACCACGCCAAGCATGTGCCTGTGTCAGGGCTCTGTACTTGCTCTGCAGCTGCTGGGAAAGCTTTCCCTGTTGACATGAGCCTGGCTGCCTTCATCTTACATCATTCAAGTCTCACTTCAAAACTCATCTCTTTGAAGAAGCCCCCAACCTCTGGGACTGAGGTGCAAATGCTAACTATCACTTTACCCTATGTGATTTTCTTTAGAGCAATTGCAATAGTTTAGGGCATCTTATACAATGATTTTTACACCATATTGGCCTTCGCACGGGGATAAGGGTAGAATTTATAGCTCATCAACCATGCTAGTTTCAGTTTTAATGTCCCCACCATGAACACACTCTCATTGTTGTTAGAGTCACCACCCAGTCCACAGTCCAGTAAAACCTGGATTTACAGTCAGGAAAATGAAGAGTACACTAGACTCAGAGCCAGGAGAACCGAGTTTCCACTCTGCTGCCATGAAATGACTGGTTAGGTGACTTGTGCAAGAAATCAGAGTCTTTCAATGCAAAAACAGGTTGTTCAACTAGTCAGTCAAATTAGAGGTTAATCACTTTGTCCCACTGTTAACAATTCTAAAACTATTATTCTAGTAAACATGTTCAATGAAAAAGTCTTTAATATTCTCAGAGCTGCTAATGATAATCTCTAGGACATTCACAATAGGATAAAAAAATTAGTTGGAATAACTAATATTTGGTTGGTTAATTTAATTTTCATCTAGTTTTTATTTAAACTAAAGCTGTTGCCATTTTCAGTAGTCATGTATGGATGTGAGAGTTGCACCCTAAAGAAGGCTGAGCGTCAAAGAATTGATGCTTTTCAACTGTGGTGTTGGTGAAGATTCTTGAGAGTCCCTTGGTCTGCAAGGAGATGAAACCAGTCAATCCTAAAGGAAATCAACCCTGAATAGTCATTGGTAGAATTGATGCTGAAGCTCCAATAATTTGGCCACCTGATGCGACGAGCTGACTCATTAGAAGAGACCCTGTTCCTGGGAAAGATTGAAGGCAGGAGAAAGGGACGACAGAGTATGAGATGGTTGGATGGCATCACTGGCTCAATGGACATGAGTTTGAGGAAGCTCTGGGAGATAGGTAAATGACAGGGAAGCCTGGCGTGCTGCAGGCCATGGGGTTGCAAAGAGTGGGACAATGCTGACTGACTGAACAACAACAAAGCTGTTGCCACAGTGAATCCTGAAAGGAGTATACTTAATATCTAATAACATTTGCATTCGAGTATATAATATATTGGAGAAGGCAATGGCACCCCCTCCGTCTCTTGCCTGGAAAATCCCATGGACGGAGAGCCTGGTGGCTGCAGTCCATGGGGTCGCTGGTCCGCCGCTGGCGACTTCACTTTCTCTTTTCTTTCATGCATTGGAGAGATGGCAACCCACTCCAGTGTTCTTGCCTGGAGAATCCCAGGGACGGGGGGCCTGGTGGGCTGCCGCTGTGGGGTCGCACGGTCGGACCGACTGGCGACTTAGCATGCATGCATTAGCATATAATATATACCCATATGGAGCCTGTCAAACATTTTGAGTATTAAATAATGAATGTTATTTTAATGACTTATTTATGCTATCATTAAAAAGAACCTGGAATTCTTTTAAAATTCCAGTTTTACTATATATAATTGATGTGTAAAATCATAAGATATTCAAATTGTACATCTTGGTGATTTGACATACACATACTTTTTAACTGAAATATAGTCGACATGCAATATTATGTTATTTTCAGGTATTCTATATAGTGATTTGACATTTATATATTATGAAATGGTGACCACCACAATAAGTCTAGTAACTATCTGTCCCCATACAAAGTTATTATAATCTCACTGGCCATATTCCTTATGCTGTATTTTACATCCTCGTGGCCTACTTATAACTGGAGATTTGTACTTCTTAATTCCCTTCATCTATTTCCCCAGCCCCTATTCCCACCCCTGATAACCACTGGTTTGCTGTCTGTTTTTGTTTTGTTTTTCAGATCTCACATAGCAACACCATCATACAGTATTTATTTTCCTCTGCCTGACTTATTTCACTTAGCATAATATCTTCTAATTTATCCCACCATCATGTCACATATGGCAAGATTTTATTTTTTATGGCAGAGCAATATTTCATTGTACATACACCCATATCTTCTTGATCCATTCATCTATTGATGGAGACTTAGGCTGCACATCAATGTTCAGTGCAGCACTATTCATAAGAGCCAAGATATACACCATTTAATACATTGTGAAAGGATTTCCTCCAAGTTAATTGATTATTATCTCTCATATTTACCTCTTTTTTTGGAGGGGCATGAGAACATTTATGTTCTGCTCGCTGAAGAAATTTCAATTATACATTACAGTGTTTTCAACTATAGTCACCATGATTCCATTAGAATCTAGACCTTAATCATCTTAAGAGCTGAAAATTTGTACCCTTTCATCCTGTTATCCCATCCCTCAGCCCCTGGCAACTACCATTCTACTCTCTATGAACCTCTACATTTTAAAAGCACAAATTTATGAATTCAGTACAATAAAATAAACAAAACAAATCTGGAGTAAACAATGAATTCAGGATAAAGGTACTACAAAATATATAGGAAAAAGAATGCATATATGTGTAAAACTGAGTCACTTTGATGTACAGCAGAAATTAACACAACACTGCAAATCAACTATACTTAAATGAATTATAAGACAGCTAAAAATAAGAGTAAGAGCTTAAATGAATAGTGCTTATCGTGTGATTTCACTTTACTAATTCTCCAGTGAGGTAGAGAAACTAATAAGAGAAACTAATCCTACTTTCTGAACGTAAATTCATGTGAATCACAAAAATGTAATTGTTTATGCCCTGATTTTGACTACAAACATATATTTTTTAAACTTATATTTCTTCCCCCACTCCATTATTTTTATCGTAAGAGATGACTTAGGAGAACCTATTTTTTTCAAGAAAAAAATATATTCCAATCATGTTTTAAAAACACGATAGGCAAGATTAATTATTTGCTTTTTTGAAAAGAAAAACTTGAGACTATTTGTTTTATTTGTGGAAACGCTGGGATGTATTACAAGCAGAACCCTTCATGTTTTAAAATGTGATGAACAACTGCTTTGGACTTTATTTGGGCAAACTTTTCCTTCTCCTGAGTGTTTATCATTCTCTTTAGTAACACGGTTGTGTATCCATATCAACAGTATTTATTTCTAAATGGCTCAGAATACACACATTTAATCTGAACACATCCTAGACCACAGCCGAGTGAAGAAAAGATCAGAAAGGCAATCAAAACCAAAAATAAAATCCTTACAAGCGAATGAAAGAGCACAGCGATCTACCACAAGTGAAAACTGGAAATCTCTGCTGCTACTGCTCGTCGCTTCGTCGTGTCCGACTCTGTGCGACCCCATAGAAGGAGCCCACCAGGCTCCCCCGTCCCTGGGATTCTCCAGGCAAGAACAGTGGAGTGGGTTCCTTTCCCCCAATGCATGAAAGTGAAAAATGAAAGTGAAGTCGCTCAGTCGTGTCCGACTCTTAGCGACCCCATGGACTGGAGCCTACCAGGATCCTCCGTCCATGGGATTTTCCAGGCAAAAGTACTGGGGTGGGGTGCCATCGCCTTCCCCGGGAAAACACATTTCTATGTGTGGATTAAGAGTCCTGACTGCTTTCAAGATGCACATTCTTCCAGTCAGTGATTCTCAAAGTGGCATCTGAGGACCCTGAGACTATATCTCAGAAAGTCTGTGAAGTCAAAACTGTCCTCTGAGTATCCCATGAAAAACTAGAGATAATGTAAAAATTAGTGTTGGGGAGATGTGAGGAATTTTATGTTTCTTTATTCTAAATATCAAATGAGATCATATACCACAAATCTCCAACCTAGGGTCTGGTTTGTATGTGCAGGTCAGGAGCCCTGCAGCTTGCCTAACTCCAAATAATAGAGAGTTCATTTCATTGTACCCCAGATCTAGGTCTACTTCAGTGTAAGGAGTCTCTTCAGGATAAATGTCTTAGTGTGAAATACTAATACAGACTGGCCTTTTTAAAAAAAAATTATAGTTGACTGACAATATTGTGTTAGTTTCAGGTATAGAACATAGTGATTCAGTTAATTTTTTTCTGATTATATTCCGTCATAGATTATTACAAGGTACTGAATATAACTCCTTGTGTTCTACAGTAAAACCTTGTTGCTTATCTATTTTATGTCTAGCAGTTTATAGCTGTTAATCCCATACTCTTAATTTGTCCCTCCTTCCCTCCTTTTGGTAACCATAAGTTTGTTTTCTACGTTTGTGAGTCTGCTTCTGTTTTGACTATAGATTGATTTGTATTATTTTTTAGATTCCACATATAAGTGATAAAATATTGTGTTTGTCTAACTTTGCCTGACTTACTTCACTAATATTCTCTAGGTCCCCCCATGTTGTTACAAATGGCATTATTTCATTTTTTCTTATGATTTACATATTTATAAATAATATGTATTTATATGGCTTCCCCAGTGACTCAGTGATAAAGAGTCAATCTGCAATGCAGGAGACATGGATTAAATCCCTGGGTTGGGAAGATCTCCTGGAGAAGGAAATGGAGCCCACTGCAGTATTCTTGCCTGGAAAATCCCATGGACGGAGGAGCCTGGTGGGCTGCAGTCCATGGGGTCGCTAAGAGTCGGATACAACTGAGCGACTTCACTTTCACTTTTCACTTTCATGCATTGGAGAAGGAAATGGCAACCCACTCCAGTGTTCTTGCCTGGAGAATCCCAGGGATGGGGGAGCCTGGTGGGCTGCCGTCTATGGGGTCGCACAGAGTCGGACACGACTGAAGCGACTTAGCAGCAGCAGCAGCAGCAGCAGCATGGGTAGGTAGAGTTTTCAAAGCTCCCCAGGTGATTCTAACATGCAGCCAAGGTAGGACACCAGTGCTGCAGGGCCAGGTATTTTCTCCTATTTTCTCGGCTGCTTTCATCATTCATTGTTCAGTCTTCCAATCTTGAATTCTCTTTGCTCTTGAATTTATACCATGAAACCTAGCACATGATGCCTTTTAATATCCTTAGATGGCTGTATGGAGATTGCCATGACACAGCCTGTCTCCAGGTGCCTTGGATCTTTTTAGGTTCTCTTTTCAGAACTGGCTATGAAGTCTCTTCAGCTCCCCACAGGACGTTCTTTTTTGTATCTAGTCCTACTATCATGTTTCCAGCCTCTCGCACTTCTTATCTATCCTCAATTTCCATTTTGCCTTCACTTGGGTTTGACACAAATTCCCTATGGCCCAAAATCTCAAACCAGCCCTGCAGGTTCCCACTCCATCCTGATTCCAAAGGCCCAGCCTGCTGAACCCTGGAAGTTGTCAGATATTGTCTTAAACTTCTGCCCCCGTCGACTACAGACACGAATGTGGTCATTAAAAAAAACACTGGGGGAGCAAGTAAGTATTTCCAGATGTGCGTATTTCCACAAGATAGCAGTGAAATACATCTGATACTCTGGAGACTAAAGAAATGAACTGAAACAGAATTATGCTGTTTTTATTATGAACATGTAATGGATATACTTACAAGAAAACATGTTCTTTATATAACAGTCATGCTCTTTTGTGGTCATTTGACTTGGACTCTGAAATCTGCAGGTGCTTTGGAATACCATAAGAACACATTTCCAGGCCTGATCTCCAATGGAATGAACAAATCAGGAATGTTCTTGAATATCAGTATTTAATATCATGGAAATTTGACTCTTTTGTCTTCAAGGGAGGGTGGTCTAGGAAAGTGCTTTTAAAAATCATTACTTCCTACTCATTGAATTAACTTTAAGAAGTATAAGTTGAAAACTGAAGTGCATCCCATGGTGTGGGGAGTAAAGCTCCATATTCTACAGAAAGATGGGGATCTTTTAAGGCAGAACTTCTTCAAGTGAGCTGTGTTATTAAACATTACACAGGATCTGACTGACTTGCAGTGTGTAATATACTGCCGTTATATGGTGCAACAGTCCCGATGCAGTCCCACCTGCTCTTTTCCCTGATGGTAATACCATGCATCTTCTTGCATAAATGACCAAGAAAGAGCAGAGCTGGGTCAACACCAAATTGCACTTTGGGTAACCCAGACTGAGCAAAGACATGCTGGAATGTGATTTTGATTTCAAAGCTCCATTTGCTCCAGAGAAAGGCTTTACATCAACTATTTATTTTGGACTTCCACATTTAACTCAAGGTAGTGCTGATGAGAACCATGTTTCATTCATCCTTAAGTGACTTTTCAATTTATTTTTCCCTTTTCCTCAAGTGAGTTTCTTTTCTTTCCATTTCAGCATCCTGCTTGAATTAATGATAGTTTCCCCTGTCTTCTACTGCTACTTTATCTTGAAAACAGAAAGCAAAAAAGATGAGCACAGGAGTGAAGCCAGTGAGAATCAATATCACAAGGAACTAGGCTGAGTCTTGACTCTTCTGCTGAACAGCTGTGTGGCTCCGGGAGACTAGTGACGTCATTGACAGGACCCAGTTTCTGCAGCTGAACAGTGGAGACACTCTGGGGCGGCCACATAATTTGCAGTGCGCAGTGCAAAATGAAACTGTGATGCCCTTTGCTCAAAATTATCAAGAATTTCCAGAAAGAACTAACAGAGTATCAACCCCAAGGCAGGACCTTTCTAAATAGCATAGGTCACATGCCTTTATACACCAACCATACAGCTTTCATGGGGCTAGCGTGAGGAATACATCAGTGACATATATAAAATGCTAAACATGTGTCTAGCACCCATAAGTTCCCAATCAACATTAACTATTTAAAAAATATGAGACTGACATATATACACTACTATGTATAAAACAGATGACTACTGACAACCTACAGGATAGCTCAGGGAACTCTACTCAATGCTCTCTGGTGATCTAAATGGGAAGGAAATCCAAAAAGAGGGGATATGCCTATACATAGAGCTGATTCACTTTGCTGAACAGCAGAAATGAGCACAACACTGTAAAGCAACCATAGTACAATAATTTTTTAAAAAATTAAAAAATATTTCTATTGCTGTTTATTCTTTTTTCGAATTGTCTTACCTCATTTCTCCTTAAATATTCCTTTATCATCTATTCACTCAATATGTATTAGTGATGATAATGACAGCAACATGGTTGCACTATGGGGTGGACCCACCCCTTGGATTCCCTGGGCTGAGGTCAACCCGTATTCTCAGATCCAATTCAAGCTTCTCTTTCTTTCAGAAGATCTTGGACCTTCTCAGAGAAGGACCTTTTTGTCATCTTTGGCATAATTCTCTGTTACGGCACTGATCACTCTGTATAAGCAAATAGTTACCTGATATGCTTCCCTTCCCCACTGGTCTGTAGTATGTCACAAGGAGAAACTCTGTTCACTCATATTATTAATAGTATCACCGGTGTCTAACACAGATGGTGCCCAGTAAGTACACAATGAATGGCCTATTAATTCTTTGTAAGTGAAAGTGAAGTCGCTCAGTCGTGTCTGATTCTTTGTGACCCTGTGGACTGTAGCCGACCAGGTTCCTCTGTCCATGGGATTCTCCAGGCAAGAATACTGGAGTGGGTTGCCATTTCCTTCTCCAGGGGATCTTCCTGACCCAGGGATTGAACCCAGGTCTCCTGCATTGCGGGCAGATGCTTTAACCTCTGAGCCACCAGGGAAGCCCAAATTCTTTGTAAGCTAGAATATTAATCAAGATTTTGTTCTCCTCCTTTGCTATTACCTTCACTCATACGTTCAGTTACATGTTTAAATTAGTATTTCTTCCTTTGTTTATGACATCTTGTATATTTCCCTACATCATACCATTGTGCAAAGTGTTCTATCTATTGTCTATCAACACGTTATTGATGGCATGCAGTATGTCTTTAAGATTGCAATAACTGGACTGATGCTTTCTCATCTGCATGTGTGCTAAGTCGCTTCAGTCATGTTCGACTCTTTGCAACCCTGTGGACTGTAGCCTGCCACACTTCTCTGCCCATGGGATTCTCTAGGTAAGATTACTGGAGTATACCCTCCTACAGGGGATCTTCCCAAACCAGGGATGTGTTTTAAAGAAACTGCAATTGTATTGAAAAATCCTTAAAAACATGCCTGAAAGAAACTCACTACAGTACGTCTGCTACATACACCTTCAAGTTACAAACTTTCAGAGTTGCAAACGTGCCCAGCTGTTGTGCTGTACTATTGTACTTTTCAAGGTGCTGTGCTGTGCTGTATTATACTATGATTCTATTAGTGCTTAGAAATAGCTCAAATGTTCATCAGTAGAAGTGGATATATAAATTGTGATATAGATTCTACAATGAAATATCTTGTGAACCAATATCATAGATGAGTCCTGGAAACTGGTCCCACCTTGTAGATTAGGAAAGATTAGGAGGTGGAGGGTAATTTCCGAGGGTTGCTGGGAAATGTTCTATTTTTTAGACTTCTTAAGGGGGACGTTACATGGGAATTATATTTAATAAATTTATGACTGCTGCATATATAAAACATTAAAGTGCATTAACCTAAATGACTTAGCCAGCTGTGGTCTCTAATGCAAAAACAAGACACTGAAAGCATTTATTCCTTTAATGTCATGTTTTGACAATGTGTCATTTACTTAGGCTGTAGGCTCACAAATACAGTCATTCTTTCTTTCATGTTGATTCATTTTTTAAATCATAGGTTACTGTAACTAATATAAAATACCATTCTACTTTCTTTAGAAGAAATAAAATCATGGAGTAGTTAGAGATATTTCATAGCCCTCAACTCATTGTTTCTAATCTGCTTACTCTATCTCATCCAAGGTCATTTTGTAAAATTAGAGAAATGTAGGATATTTCATGAGACAAAAGAATTGATACAAAAAAAAAAAAAAACACAAAACACTGAGTCAGTGAACAGCAAAGAATCTTAATAATCAACAACTACAAACCACAAAATATCTGCTTACTGTCTGCTTATTATAAATCATGAGGTTTCACCATGAAAAGATAAGTCACTTTTTATCTGGGTGTTATTCAGCCGCTTTTAACGATTCCTACCATTAGCTTTGCTCTCTTGGATATCGGAGTTAAATACTCTCAAGGGGCTTTTGTGTTCTAGAAAGGTCTCTCCCTATTGATAAAACTCAACTTTCAAAGAAATTTAAAATAAAAGGACAGAAAGCAAAAAGCGGTTTGTTAATAAGCCAAAACTCCTAAGAGGTCATGGTCTCCATGGTTGGCATCAGTTCAGTTCAGTCGCTCAGTTGTGTCCGACTCTTTGCAACCCCATGAATCGCAGCACGCCAGGCCTCCCTGTCCATCACCAACTCCCGGAGGTCACTCAGACTCACATCCATCGAGTCAGTGATGCCATCCAGCCATCTCATCCTCTGTCGTCCCCTTCTCCTTTTGCCCTTAATCCCTCCCAGCATCAGAGTCTTTTCCAATGAGTCAACTCTTCGCATGAGGTGGCCAAAGTACTGGAGTTTCAGCTTTAGCATCATTCCTTCCAAAGAAATCCCAGGGCTGATCTCCTTCGGAATGCACTGGTTGGATCTCCCTGCAGTCCAAGGGACTCTCAAGAGTCTTCTCCAACACCACAGTTCAAAAGCATCAATTCTTCGGCATTCAGCTTTCTTCACAGTCCAACTCTCACATCCATACATGACCACTGGAAAAACCAGAGCCTTGACTAGACGGACTTTTGTTGACAAAGTAATGTCTCTGCTTTTGAATATGCTATCTAGGTTGGTCATAACTTTCCTTCCAATGAGTAAGCGTCTTTTAATTTCATGGCTGCAGTCACCATCTGCAGTGATTTTGGAGCCCAAAATATCTGGACTATTAAAGTGACTGAAATACAGAAAAACAATTGCCTTCTCAGTCACTCATTTGTCATATTCCTGGCAACTAGTGGAAGAAGTTAAATTCCCAAGGTACCATGGCATTCCTGAATGCATGTGAAGAGCCAGAAAAAACATACTAAGACAATCTCCCAAAGTTTGGTTATATACCATTGTGTTTAAAATACAAGTTGATCTAATAATGAACGTAATTGGTTGTATTGGGGATAGATGAGGGGGAGGTGGTTGAAAGGCTCAAGATCACCTTCTTGCTCACCTGAGAAAACATCTCAAGAGCTGCATAGATGCACCCAAATTTCACAGCTTGAAAGCAAAAACCAGAATTCTTGCCTTCCTGATACCCTCTGTTTCTAAGGCACAAATTTCCCTCCTGGTTCCTCTTTAGGAATTCCTGCAGTTTGTGGCATGTGGAGTGAAGAGTTTACTAACAGTCTCCTTAGAAGGAAAAAAATGTGAGCTTTCTGTTGCTCTTTACTGCTGTCAACAGTAGTTTTAACCACAAATCAAGCAAATTGAGTAAGGCGATGATTCTTTTAGTCAAACCCTTAGTTTCTTGGCTTTGGGGATTCTACTTGCAATGAAATGACTTTTGGGAGCACTCCAAAACTTGGTTAAAAAAAAATGAAACAAGGATAGCTTGACACATAAGTGAAAACCAAGCACACTCCATTTATAAACTACCAAAGTACAGTATAAAGTTTTTTAGCCCATTAATAAAGAAGAGCCAGTAGCTATGGATTTTTATGTTTTTTTTTTTTTTCTAGGACTTTATATGTATTTATTCATTCCACCTTAAAAAATAACTCTATGGGATGCATAAAAGTGTCCCCATTTTACAGATGAGAGGCTCAACCAAAGGCGTGAAAGGTTGAGAAACTTGCCCAAGGTCATGATTAGTAAGTAACAGTGCTAAGATTTTCTTCCAGAAGTCTAGGTTCAGACTTTTGCTCTCAAACGTTATATTCTACTTTTTCTCATCAGATGTCATTTTTTGTGCAAGGGCTTAATTTTATAAGCTATGTTGAAAGCACTAGTTTTTTCATATTTTGGTAGGGCAATATATTTTAATGAAATAGTCACTTGTTCAATTAAACAAATAATTATTTTGTAGTTATATATCAAAGTACCAAAACCCAAAGTAAAAACAACAAGAAAGCCCTTGCCTTTGCTGAAGAATAAATATGATGAATTCCCTGTACTCAACAAGCTTCTAGGATGATTGAAAAATTGAAGCATATATAAGGTCTGGGTATAAAAGGGTCAACATGATAGGGACAGAATAAGATAATCAAATAACTCAGAAACCCCATTAGGGGATTGTAGATAGAGAGGGAACTTTAGGGGGCTTTGGGAGACCACAACCACAGTAAATTAATAGTCGCTCAAGAAAGCAAATTTGCTTAACCAGAAAATTAAGCAGATTTGCTTAGCAACAAAACCCATGCAGCAGAAGAGACATGCCCCCAAACAATAAAACAGTGGCATGAGACCAACATCCTGCCCAGTGAGCTCAGTAAGTTAATGATTCCTAGACATGATCTCTGCACACATAAAAAAAACAATAATTCATAGAAAGGTGGCATTTCAAAGTAAAAGACCCTCATTGTCCTGAGACCTGAAATAATTTTTCCATAGTGGCTTGATGGTCCTGACTTGATCATGCAGGCATAAGAAAATTCCCCTGTCCAACCTGAAGGAGGAGCTGAAGATGGAAGCATGACATCTACTCAAGAATGAGGAAAGAAAGTAGTTTTTTTTTTCTCCCTCCCCACTTTTCCTTTGATTATAAAACTGTAACCCATGAAGTTCTTGGCATATGTGATACCCTATTGTCTGCCCGCTTATAAGCCTCACAAGTGTCTTATTCTAATAAGTCACTTATCGCTTTGCTTCTTGTTGAATTCTTTCTGTGCTGAGACATAAGGGATCAGAGCTCTCTAGAGTCCCACCAAACAGTTTCAAACAAGAGTTTTATGGAAGAACCAAAGAGGAGGAAATTCATTCTAATAATGAGCAGTCACTTTACAGAGGAACTGACAGTCTTGAGGGAAAGATGATAAAAAGGACCAGGGGCTGACAGGAGGGAAATGACATTTAGCAGACTATGCTCTTGGAGGAGACTAGAGAACAAAGCTAGAGAAGCAAAACCATGAATATAACCACTGCCTGCGCTGTAAAGAGCAATATTGCATAGGAACCTGGAATGTCAGGTCCATGAATCAAGGCAAATTAGAAGTGGTCAAACAAGAGATGGCAAGAGTGAATGTTGACATTCTAGGAATTAGCGAACTAAAATGGACTGGAATGGGTGAATTTAACTCAGATGACCATTATATCTACTACTGTGGGCAGGAATCCCTCAGAAGAAATGGAGTGGCCATCATGGTCAACAAAAGAGTCCGAAATGCAGTACTTGGATGCAATCTCAAAAATGACAGAATGATTTCTGTTCGTTTCCAAGGCAAACCATTCAATGTCACAGTAATCCAAATCTATGCCCCAACCAGTAACGCCGAAGAAGCTGAAGTTGAAAGGTTCTATGAAGACCTACAAGACCTTTTAGAACTAACACCCAAAAAAGATGTCCTTTTCATTATAGGGGACTGGAATGCAAAAGTAGGAAGTCAAGAAACACCTGGAGTAACAGGCAAATTTGGCCTTGGAATACGGAATGAAGCAGGGCAAAGACTAATAGAGTTTTGCCAAGAAAATGCACTGGTCATAGCAAATACCCTCTTCCAACAACACAAGAGAAGACTCTATACATGGACATCACCAGATGGTCAACACCGAAATCAGATCGATTATATTCTTTGCAGCCAAAGATGGAGAAGCTCTATACAATCAGCAAAAACAAGACCAGGAGCTGACTGTGGCTCGGACCATGAACTCCTTATTGCCAAATTCAGACTGAAATTGAAGAAAGTAGAGAAAACTACTAGACCATTCAGGTATGACCTAAATCAAATCCCTTATGATTATACAGTGGAAGTGAGAAATAGATTTAAGGGCCTAGATCTGATAGATAGAGTGCCTGATGAACTATGGAATGAGGTTCGTGACATTGTACAGGAGACAGGGATCAAGACCATCCCCATGGAAAAGAAATGCAAAAAAGCAAAATGGCTGTCTGGGGAGGCCTTACAAATAGCTGTGAAAAGAAGAGAAGCGAAAAACAAAGGAGAAAAGGAAAGATATAAACATCTGAAGGCAGAGTTCCAAAGAATAGCAAGAAGAGATAAGAAAGCCTTCTTCAGTGATCAATGCAAAGAAATAGAGGAAAACAACAGAATGGGAAATACTAGGGATCTCTTCAAGAAAATCAGAGATACCAAAGGAACATTTCATGCAAAGATGGGCACGATAAAGGACAGAGATGGTGTGGACCTAACAGAAGCAGAAGATATTAAGAAGAGGTGGCAAGAATACACAGAAGAACTGTACAAAAAAGAGCTTCAAGACCTAGATAATCATGATGATGTGATCACTGACCTAGAGCCAGACATCTTGGAATGTGAAGTCAAATGGGCCTTAGAAAGCATCACTACGAACAAAGCTAGTGGAGGTGATGGAATTCCAGTGGAGCTATTCCAAGTCCTGAATGATGATGCTGTGAAAGTGCTACACTCAATATGCCAGCAAATTTGGAAAACTCAGCAGTGGCCACAAGATTGGAAAAGGTCAGTTTTCATCCCAATCCCTAAGAAAGGCAATGCCAAGGAGTGCTCAAACTACCGCACAATTGCACTCATCTCACACGCTAGTAAAGTAATGCTCAAAATTCTCCAAGCCAGGCTTCAGCAATATGTGAACTGTGAACTTCCTGATGTTCAAGCTGGTTTTAGAAAAGGCAGAGGAACCAGAGATCAAATTGCCAACATCCGCTGGATCATGGAAAAAGCAAGAGAGTTCCAGAAAAACATCTATTTCTGCTTTATTGACTATGCCAAAGCCTTTGACTGTGTGGATCACAATGAACTATGGAAAATTCTGAAAGAGATGGGAATACCAGACCACCTGATCTGCCTCTTAAGAAATCTGTATGCAGGTCAGGAAGCAACAGTTAGAACTGGACATGGAACAACAGACTGGTTCCAAATAGGAAAAGGAGTACGTCAAGGCTGCATATTGTCACCATGTTTATTTAACTTATATGCAGAGTACATCATGAGAAATGCTGGACTGGAAGAAACAGAAGTTGGAATCAAGATTGCCGGGAGAAATATCAATAACCTCAGATATGCAGATGACACCACTCTTATGGCAGAAAGTGAGGAGGGGCTAAAAAGCCTCTTGATGAAAGTGAAAGTGGAGAGTGAAAAGGTTGGCTTAAAGCTCAACATTCAGAAAACGAAGATCATGGCATCTGGTCCCATCACTGCATGGGAAATAGATGGGGAAACAGTGGAAACAGTGTCAGACTTTGTTTTTCTCGGCTCCAAAATCACTGCAGATGGTGACTGCAGCCATGAAATTAAAAGACGCTTGCTCCTTGGAAGGAAAGTTATGACCAACCTAGATAGCATATTCAAAAGCAGAGACATTACTTTACCAACAAAGGTTCGCCTAGTCAAGGCTATGGTCTTTCCTGTGGTCATGTATGGATGTGAGAGTTGGACTGTGAAGAAGGCTGAGCGCCGAAGAATTGATGCTTTTGAACTGTGGTGTTGGAGAAGACTCTTGAGAGTCCCTTGGACTGCAAGAAGATCCAACCGGTCCATTCTGAAGGAGATCAATCCTGGAATTTCTTTGGAAGGAATGATGCTAAAGCTGAAACTCCAATATTTTGGCCACCTCATGCGAAGAGTTGACTCATTGGAGAAGACTCTGATGCTGGGAGGGATTGAGGGCAGGAGGAGAAGGGGACGACAGAGGATGAGATGGCTGGATGGCATCACTGACTCGATGGATGCGAGTCTGAGTGACCTCCGGGAGCTGGTGATGGACAGGGAGGCCTGGCGTGCTGCGGTTCATGGGGTCGCAAAGAGTCGGACACGACTGAGCGACTGATCTGATCTGATCTGATCTGCCTATCTGACCTCATATGCTGATATCCCCACTCCTGGCCATCTACTCCAGCTACCCTGGCCCTTCTGTTTCTTAATTACACAAGGCTCAGCCCTGCTCACCCACTCCAGTGTTCTTGCCTGGAGAATCCCAGGGACGGGGGAGCCTGGTGGGCTGCTGTCTATGGGGTCGCACAGAGTCGGACACGACTGAAGTGACTTAGCAGTAGCAGCAGCAGCAGCAGCAGCCCTGCTCATGGCCTTTGCACTTGCTTCCAATTCCAACATTCCTCCCAATAGATCAGTGAGTGGCTTTTCCTTGCCTTTCAGGTCTTAGTTCAAAGGTCACCTCTAAGGAGAAGGCGTCACTTTATTATACAATTTGTTGATTCAGATCAGATCAGATCAGTCACTCAGTCATGGCTGACTGACTGCGACCCCATGAATCGCAGCACGCCAGGCCTCCCTGTCCATCACCAACTCCCAGAGTTCACCCAGACTCACATCCATCGAGTCAGTGATGCCATCCAGCCATCTCATCCTCTGTCGTCCCCTTCTCCCTCCTGCCCTCAATCCCTCCCAGCATCAGAGTCTTGTCCAATGAGTCAACTCTTCGCATGAGGTGGCCAAAGTACTGGAGTTTCAGCTTGACCATCAGTCCTTCCAAAGAAATCCCAGGGCTGATCTCCTTCAGAATGGACTGGTTGGATCTCCCTGCAGTCCAAGGGACTCTCAAAAGTCTTCTCCAACACCACAGTTCAAAAGCATCAATTCTTCGGTGCTCAGCCTTCTTCACAGTCCAACTCTCACATCCATACATGACCACAGGAAAAACCATAGCCTTGACTAGATGAACCTTTGTTGGCAAAGTAATGTCTCTGCTTTTGAATATGTGATCTAGGTTGGTCATAACTTTCCTTCCAAGGAGTAAGCGTCTTTTAATTTCATGGCTGCAGTAACCATCTGTAGTGATTTTGGAGCCCAGAAAAATAAAGTCTGACACTGTTTCCACTGTTTCCCCATCTATTTCCCATGAAGTTATGGGACCAGATGCCATGATCTTCATTTTCTGAATGTTGAGCTTTAAGCCAACTTTTTCACTCTCCACTTTCACTTTCATCAAGAGGCTTTTGAGTTCCTCTTCACTTTCTGCCATAAGGGTGGTGTCATCTGCATATCTGAGGTGATTGATATTTCTCCTGGAAATCTTGATTCCAGCTTGTATTTCTTCCAGTCCAGCGTTTCTCATGATGTACTCTGCATATAAGTTAAATAAACAGGGTGACAATATACACCCTTGACGAACTCCTTTTCCTATTTGGAACCAGTCTGTTGTTGATTCGGTTGTTTTAATTATTTGCTGTATTTCTCAGTTAAAATAGAACCTTTAAAAGACAAAGACTTGCTGTCTTATTTGTGACTGATTTTCCATTGTCCAGAGGGATATCTGGCTCTGAAGAGAAGGCAGTAATCATTTGGTGAATTAGCAAATGATTAAAAGTAGGTAACTGTCAAGAAAGAATGAGTGTTCATCAAGGTCAAACTCTAGGAGGAAATCTGGTAGGATAGAGGCTAAAAAGAGGTCATCAGATTAAGCCAGTAGAAGGGCTTGGAGACCTCTGTGAAGACAGCTTTGGTAAAGTGGGTCGTAGGGTAAACTGGGAACAATAAGCACACTGCTATGTTCAAGAGCACTTGGGGGAGAAGGATGTTTCCTTTGATGCTTATTCAGTTGAGACGGTGGCAGAAGAAGGAGCATTTGTTCCTGGAAATGGACTTCACCTTTGCTCATCTTCATTCTCCTAAGAAATGTAGTCTCCCTTGTGTAGGTAATTATCAAAAATAACACCTGAGAATGAAGTTGGGAGGGTCTGTTGGGACCAAGGGTCCCTTTATAAAGATTTTGCATGATGCTAGGAAGGAAACTTGAAGGTAATCCAGGGAGGAACCGTTTATTTATTCTCATGGGATTTATATGTAGACTAAGACCTTGACTATTCACAGATAGCGACTTCAAAAAATTTGTTAAAATTTTTACTGAAGTATAGTTGATTCACAGTGTTATGATAGTTTCAGGTATACAGCAAAGTGATAATAGGGATTTTAAATTCAGAGATAATTTGAGGTAATATCAGCAGGGGCAAACTGAACTTTCTTTTGGTCTATCAGGCCTATTGTTTATATTTTTAAGATCAGTCAGTTACCCAACATTTATTGAGAACTTTAGAACATGTCAGCCCCTATTTGAGGCACTAGACCTACAGAAGTGATGAGATGTACACTAATAGTGCAAGGAAATTAAAGTACTTGGGAAATAGATGTTTTAAGTACCTAGTCACCTTTTAGAAAAAGTACATATTGGTTCAGCCAAAAAGATTTGGGCTTTTCCATAAGACATTCCTAACTCTTTTTTTAAGATAAATGAACTTTTTGGCCAATTTGATACAACTGAAAAAATCTTAGTGGTGTGTTCCTGGAGCTGGCCTCACTGATTGTTAAAATTTCAGAAAGTTTGAGAGGCCAGTTTCAAATAGAGGATTACTGAACGTCAATCATAAAATGTACAACTAAGGAAAATAAATAAAAACAAAGATTATACTTGAAAATCAAAATCTGGTAATTATTTTACTACACTTTGCTACTATCTGTACTCTCAAGGTTATTTATGTCTATTGCACCTGTATGATGGAAATACCATAATATTCATATTAATAGATGTAAGGTATGCTAGTGAGTAACTCTTTACAGTTCCAATTCAGCTGCTGCTGCTGCTAAGTCACTTCAGTCGTGTCCAACTCTGTGCGACCCCATAGACGGCAGCCCACCAGGCTCCCCTGTCCCTGGGATTCTCCAGGCAAGAACACTGGAGTGGGTTGCCATTTCCTTCTCCAATGCATGAAAGTGAAAAGTGAAAGTGAAGTTGCTCAGTTGTGTTCGACTCTTTGCGACCCCATGGACTGCAGCCTACCAGGCTCCTCCGTCCATGGGATTTTCCAGGCAAGAGCACTGGAGTGGGGTGCCATTGCCTTCTCCGTTCAGAGAAGTCACAATTATAGCTGGAAAGTGGCCACAGCAGGAGTATTTACAAGACAGAAACTGGCAAATGCTACAGATCAACACTTTTTTTGACAGCTTCATATTAAACATTTACTGGCATACCACTGTTCCTAAATAGAAAAACCTTTGTATTATAGTAATTTCTTTGTTGTAATAGGTAAAGTAGTGTTTGTATGCTAACAAACATGTTACTCTATTATAAAAGTACTTGAAAGGTAACTGAGAGTAAAGGTAACTGATTGGCTTGGTAATTTTGGATGAGTGTTTAGTAGTTCACAATTTTTTTCCCATGAATGTGGGAAGACGAACCATGGAATTTTAATTGTCTAAATACATTTTTACCTCTTGGCAAGCAATTTTCAGACTTGAACAAGGAGGAAAAACAGGAAAAAAAAACCCCTACAAACCTGATTTTCACTGATATAACAATTTCCTGAATAAGTGGTTCAGATGGTAAAGAATCCACCTGCAATGCAGGAGACCTGGGTTTGATCCCTGAGTTGGGAAGATCCCCCAGGGAAGGGAACCCACTCCAGTGTTCTGGCCTGGAGAATTCCATGGACAGAGGAGCCTGGCAGGCTAAAGTTCATGGGGTCGCAAAGAGTCAGACACGACTGAGTGACTTTCACTTTAACTAACGATTTAATATTAGTTGAATTGTTCACTTTATAAAAAATGAACAATTTAACATTCAAACTCACTAACAAGGGAAATATTCCTTAGGATAATTTTATGATGGGTTGACAAATTAAATTGTTCCCTTTCCCCACATTCCAACTTTTAACAGTGGTATACAAAGGTTTTATAACAACTCCTTTTTCTAAAAGGAATTAACTACACTAGTGGGACGGTTTGGTGATAAATAAATATATAGAGTTTCTATGTGACAAAACCCAATATATACTTATGTTCATTCATCCATTCATTCAATGTTCAATATTTACTGATTATAAAAAGCTAATAGCACTCTAAGGTTACTGTGTAATCATACGGTGTTTTACACTTCAAATTAAATTATTTATTGGTTGTCCAGAATCCCTAGCTAATTGATTCCTTTTGTTAAAACCTTAAATATTTCAATGAAGAGGAATTAACTTTATTATAAATGGATGACCTGAAGCCATTATTTCTGTTTTAACCACTGACAGAACAGTTCTTTGAAAATGATTAACTAGAAAAATACAAGTTTTGCAGTAGTTGTGTACAACTTCCCTCAGTGGAATACATTCAAAATTCTCTTAACCAACAACGAACTTAAGCAGCAAAGTCAGACTCGTAAGAATATGATGGGTTATGGGAAACATTTCCCCCCAGTGGATTGATTCTTAAATAAAGTTTTGAAATGAATCTCAGTTACATGCTCATCTTTAGACCCTGAGCCTGGGAGCAAAAAGAAGTAATGACATGTTCCATGAGGCTTTTAGGGCAAAGGAAAGAATTCTCCAAAAATAGAAACCAAGTTCAGAGAAGTAAAAAGGAAAATACATTAAAAACAAACAAACAAAAAACTACACCAATGGGTATCACTACAAAACAGTGGTTCCCAAAAGGGGTGATTTTGCCCTCCCCAGAAAACAACAGGCAAGGTCTGGAGATATGTTGGGTTGTCACAGCTGGAGAGGGTCTGCTACTGATGTCTAGTCGGTAGGGACCAGGCATGCTGCTAACCCTCTACAGAGCAAGGGACAGCCCTCCACAATGAAGAACTATCCAGCCCCCATGCTAGAAGTGCTAAGGGTGAGAAACTCTGCTAGAAAGCTAAATTATTATTGTAATCATACTAAGCTAATAAAATATTACTCAAAACAAAGGGGAAAATAAGGGAGAAAGAAGACACCGACCATCTAAGTACACACTTAAAAGGTTCTCTCTCACCTAAATATATTATTGACACCACTTTACCTAATGCAGCCAGAATAACAGTCATTATCAGCTGGTGGTCCTTAGTATGGAACACTGTGCCATGCACTTGACTTGCATTATCTCGACTCAGATTCATGAAAGCCCTGTGATATCAGTGCTGTTATTAGTACAGAAAAATACTATTTATTGCATTAAGTATCCTCTAGAGGTCAGCAGTCACTTGTTCTGTTTCTATCAGTAATTGTCAGCCGTGTGACCTTGGACATGGTGACAGAGAGTCAGTGTTATGAGAGCTCTCCGGAGCTCAGCTGGATATCATTTGAACACCCTCCAAGAGCTATGTGTTCTTAAGGATTTCAAAATACATGAAAAGAAGGAAGGTTTTAGCAAAGGTATTTAGAGTTAGTGGAAAGACAAACACAGATTTTAAAGCTACAGAGCGAGAGGCAAAAATCCAACCCCATGCACACAGGAGGAGACCAAGGGACAGACGAAGGACTTGGATCACATGAATTTTAAGAACACTTCTGCTAAGTCAGACAGAGAAAGACAAATACCCTATGATATCGCTTATATGTGGAATCTAAAAAAAAAAAAAATGGCACAAATGAACTTATTTACAAAACAAAAATAGTCACTGATGTAGAAAACAAACATGGTTATCAAGGGGAAAAAGAGGTGAGGAAGGAATAAATTTGGGAGATTGGGATTGAAATATACACACTGCTGCTGCTGCTAAGGTGCTTCAGTCATGTCCGACTCTGTGCGACACCATAGACGGCAGCCCACCAGGCTCCCCCGTCCCTGGGATTCTCCAGACAAGAACACTGGAGTGGGTTGCCATTTCCTTCTCCAATGCATGAGAGTGAAAAGTGAAAGTGAAGTCGCTCAGTAGTGTCTGACTCCTAGCAACCCCATGGACTGCAGCCTACCAGGCTCCTCTGTCCATGGGATTTTCCAGGCAAGAGTACTGGAGTGGGGTGCCATTGCCTTCTCTGGCCAAATTCAGACTTAAATTGAAGAAAGGAGGGAAAACCACTAGACCATTCAGGTATGACCTAAATCAAATCCCTTATGATTATACAGTGGAAGGAAGAAATAGATTTAAGGGCCTAGATCTGATAGATAGAGTGCCTGATGAACTATGGAATGAGGTTCGTGACCTTGTTCAGGAGACAGGGATCAAGACCATCCCCATGGAAAAGAAATGCAAAAAAGCAAAATGGCTGCCCCTTACAAATAGCTGTGAAAAGAAGAGAAGCGAAAAGCAAAGGAGAAAAGGAAAGATATAAGCATCTGAATGCAGAGTTCCAAAGATTAGCAAGAAGAGATAAGAAAGCCTTCTTCAGCGATCAATGCAAAGAAATAGAGGAAAACAACAGAATGGGAAAGACTAAGGATCTCTTCAAGAAAATCAGAGATACCAAAGGAACATTTCATGCAAAGATGGGCTCAATAAAGGACAAGAATGGTATGGACCTAACAGAAGCAGAAGATATTAAGAAGAGGTGGCAAGAATACACAGAAGAACTGTACAAAAAAGATCTTCACGACCCAGATAATCATGATGGTGTGATCACTGACCTAGAGCCAGACATCCTGGAATGTGAAGTCAAGTGGGCCTTAGAAAGCATCACTACGAACAAAGCTAGTGGAGGTGATGAATTCCAGTGGAGCTATTCCAAATCCTGAAAGATGATGCTGTGAAAGTGCTGCACTCAATATGCCAGCAAATTTGGAAAACTCAGCAGTGGCCATAGGACTGGAAAAGGTCAGTTTTCATTGCAATCCCAAAGAAAGGCAATGCCAAAGAGTGCTCAAACTACCGCACAATTGTACTCATTTCACATGCTAGTAAAGTAATGCTCAAAATTCTCCAAGCCAGGCTTCAGCAATATGTGAACCGTGAACTTCCTGATGTTCAAGCTGGTTTTAGAAAAGGCAGAGGAACCAGAGATCAAATTGTCAACATCTGCTGGATCATGGAAAAAGCAAGAGAGTTCCAGAAAAACATCTATTTCTGCTTTATTGACTATGCCAAAGCCTTTGACTATGTGGATCACAATCAACTGTGGAAAAATTCTGAAAGAGATGGGAATACCAGACCACCTGATCTGCCTCTTGAGAAATTTGTATGCAGGTCAGGAAGCAACAGTTAGAAGTGGACATGGAACAACAGACTGGTTCCAAATAGGAAAAGGAGTACATCAAGGCTGTATATTGTCACCCTGTTTATTTAACTTATATGCAGAGTACATCATGAGAAACACGGACTGGAAGAAACACAAGTTGGAATCAAGATTTTCAGGAGAAATATCAATAACCTCAGATATGCAGATGTGAAGAGGAACTCAAAAGCCTCTTGATGAAAGTGAAAGTGGAGAGTGAAAAAGTTGGCTTAAAGCTCAACATTCAGAAAATGAAGATCATGGCATCTGGTCCCATCACTTCGTGGGAAATAGATGGGGAAACAGTGTCAGCCTTTATTTTTCTGGGCTCCAAAATCATTACAGATAGTTACTGCAGCCATGAAATTAAAAGATGCTTACTCCTTGGAAGGAAAGTTATGACCAACCTAGAGAGCATATTCGAAAGCAGAGACATTACTTTGCCAACAAAGGTTCGCCTAGTCAAGGCTATGGTCTTTCCTGTGGTCATGTATGGATGTGAGAGCTGGACTGTGAAGAAGGCTGAGCGCCGAAGAATTGATGCTTCTGAACTGTGGTGTTGGAGAAGACTCTTGAGAGTCCCTTGGACTGCAAGGAGATCCAACCAGTCCATTCTGAAGGAGATCAGCCCTGGGATTTCTTTGGAAGGAATGATGCTAAAGCTGAAACTCCAGTACTTTGGCCACCTCATGCAAAGAGTTGACTCATTGGAGAAGACTCTGATGCTGGGAGGGATTGAGGGCAGGAGGAGAAGGGGACGACAGAGGATGAGATGGCTGGATGGCATCACTGACTTGATGGATGTGAGTCTGAGTGACCTCCGGGAGTTGGTGATGGACAGGGAGGCCTGGTGTGCTGTGATTCATGGGGTCGCAAAGAGTCGGACACGACTGAGCGACTGATCTGATCTGATAACTGAATCACTTTGCTGTACAACAGAACAGAACACAACATTGTAAATCAACTATACTTCAATTAAACTTAAAAAAAAAAAAAAAAGGAAAACACTTTCCTGTCCTAACCCACATGCTCATTCCACCACACATACACATTTAAAGGACACTGAGAAAGTGACCTTGAGAAAGTTATGTGTATTTCATTGTAATTGTTGAGAAGGATTCATTTAGAGTCTGGGCCAATATTTCTGGTTATTATATAATCTTAACTGTTTGAAATGGGATGATATAAATTATTTTCTTGGTAAGTAAGTCTAGGAAAACTTAAGATGAGAATCATTTCACTGGCTGAACAAATATAATTACTATTTTGTTGCAATGGAGGTTGTGCATCTTTCATATTGTATATATTTTTAAAGTTTAAGACAATTTGGCTCAGTGCAAAGAGATGAGCCTTTCCATTCCAAATTAAAATATACGACTATAATCGATTTAGACATGGGACTCCGAGTTGAAAATTTATTCATTTTATGAATGTACTGAACATTTAAAAGATCTTAAATTGCACCATATTTATAATTTTAATTTATTTCATGAGATTTTCTTAGAAAGTTTGTGGCAGACAATTTACATGCTTTAAAAAGACAAGGGGTATTACATATATAAATGCATTTTAAAAGTGTTGAGACTGAAGCACTTTAAGGGAAATACTGACATCCTCAAAAGCATGGAAAGGCTCTACCATGAGGGAAGAAAAAACAGGTCTTCCCAGGAGTGAACTACGCTACGTGCTCCATCCTCAAGAGTTAAAGTCTTCCTA
The DNA here is from genome assembly GCA_935064755.1 of Tragelaphus eurycerus. Classification (NCBI taxonomy): domain Eukaryota; kingdom Metazoa; phylum Chordata; class Mammalia; order Artiodactyla; family Bovidae; genus Tragelaphus; species Tragelaphus eurycerus. The sequence continues at coordinate 242,507 of CAKXYN010000254.1, read as the reverse complement.
ACTTGAGCGACTGTGGGGTTCCTCTCTGGTGGTTCCCTGATTACACACCCTACAGGGAAGTTTGACTGCCACCGAGACCTATCCATCTTTGCAGAACCCCAGCTGGCCCTGCAATTCAGAGATGATGGGCCTACTGGAGAAACAAAACTAAAAAATTACAGACAGACCTTTGTGATATTACAGGTTTGGTTCCAGACCACTGAAATAAAGCAACTATCACAATAAAGCAAGTCACATGAATTGGCTTCCCAGTGTACATAAAAGTTATGTTATATTCTACTATAATACAGAATGAAGCAGGGAAAAGACTAATAGAATTTTGCCAAGAAAATCACTGGTCATAACAAACACCCTCTTCCAACAACACAAGAGAAGACTCTATACATGGACATCACCAGATGTTCAACACCGAAATCAGATCGATTATATTCTTTGCAGCCAAAGATGGAGAAGCTCTGTACAGTCAGCAAAAACAAGACCAGGAGCTGACTGTGGCTCGGACCATGAACTCCTTATTGCCAAATTCAGACTGAAATTGAAGAAAGTAGGGAAAACCACTAGACCATTCAGGTATGACCTAAATCAAATCCCTTATGATTATACAGTGGAAGGAAGAAATAGATTTAAGGGCCTAGATCTGATAGATAGAGTGCCTGATGAACTGTGGAATGAGGTTCGTGACCTTGTTCAGGAGACAGGGATCAAGACCATCCCCATGGAAAAGAAATGCAAAAAAGCAAAATGGCTGTCTGGGGAGGCCTTACAAATAGCTGTGAAAAGAAGAGAAGCGAAAAGCAAAGGAGAAAAGGAAAGATATAAGCATCTGAATGCAGAGTTCCAAAGATTAGCAAGGAGATAAGAAAGCCTTCTTCAGCGATCAATGCAAAGAAATAGAGGAAAACAACAGAATGGGAAAGACTAAGGATCTCTTCAAGAAAATCAGAGATACCAAAGGAACATTTCATGCAAAGATGGGCTCGATAAAGGACAAGAATGGTATGGACCTAACAGAAGCAGAAGATATTAAGAAGAGGTGGCAAGAATAAACAGAAGAACTGTACAAAAAAGATCTTCACAACCCAGATAATCACGATGGTGTGATCATTCACCTAGAGCCAGACATCCTGGAATGTGAAGTCAAGTGGGCCTTAGAAAGCATCACTACGAACAAAGCTAGTGGAGGTGATGGAATTCCAGTGGAGCTATTCCAAATCCTGAAAGATGATGCTGTGAAAGTGCTGCACTCAATATGCCAGCAAATTTGGAAAACTCAGCAGTGGCCACAAGATTGGAAAAGGTCAGTTTTCATCCCAATCCCAAAGAAAGGCAATGCCAAAGAATGCTCAAACTACCGCACAATTGTACTCATCTCACACGCTAGTAAAGTAATGCTCAAAATTCTCCAAGCCAGGCTTCAGCAATATGTGAACCGTGAACTTCCTGATGTTCAAGCTGGATTTAGAAAAGGCAGAGGAATCAGAGATCAAATTGCCAACATCCGCTGGATCATGGAAAAAGCAAGAGAGTTCCAGAAAAACATCTATTTCTGCTTTATTGACTATGCCAAAGCCTTTGCCTGTGTAGATCACAAGAAACTGTGGAAAATTCTGAAAGAGATGGGAATACCAGACCACCTGATCTGCCTCTTGAGAAATTTGTATGCAGGTCAGGAAGCAACAGTTAGAACTGGTCATGGAACAACAGACTGGTTCCAAATAGGAAAAGGAGTACGTCAAGGCTGTATATTGTCACCCTGTTTATTTAACTTATATGCAGAGTACATCATGAGAAAGGCTGGACTGGAAGAAACATAAGCTGGAATCAAGATTTTCAGGAGAAATAACAATCACCTCAGATATGCAGATGACACCACTCTTATGGCAGAAAGTGAAGAGGAACTCAAAAGCCTCTTGATGAAAGTGAAAGTGGAGAGTGAAAAAGTTGGCTTAAAGCTCAACATTCAGAAAACAAAGATCATGGCATCTGGTCCCATTACTTCATTGAAAATAGATGGGGAAACAGTGGAAACAGTGTCAGACTTTATTTTTCTGGGCTCCAAAATACTGCAGATGGTGACTGCAGCCATGAAATTAAAAGACGCTTACTCCTTGGAAGGAAAGTTATGACCAACCTAGATAGCATATTCAAAAGCTGAGACATTACTTTGCCAACAAAGGGTCGTCTGGTCAAGGCTATGGTTTTTCCTGTGCTCATGTATGGATGTGAGAGCTGGACTGTGAAGAAGGCTGAGCGCCGAAGAATTGATGCTTTTGAACTGTGGTGTTGGAGAAGACTCTTGAGAGTCCCTTGGACTGCAAGGAGATCCAACCAGTCCATTCTGAAGGAGATCAGCCCTGGGATTTCTTTGGAAGGAATGATGCTAAAGCTGAAGCTCCAGTACTTTGGCCAACTCATGTGAAGAGTTGACTCATTGGAGAAGACTCTGTTGCTGGGAGGGATTGGGGGCAGGAGGAGAAGGGGACGACAGAGGATGAGATGGCTGGATGGCATCACTGACTCGATGGATGTGAGTCTCAGTGACCCCTGGGAGTTGGTGATGGACAGGGAGGCCTGGCATGCTGCGATTCATGGGGTTGCAAAGATTCGGACACGACTGAGTGACTGATCTGATCTGATGGTCTATTAACTGGGAAACAGGATGCTGTCTGAAAAAAAAATCAATGTACAAAATTTAAAAATACAAAGCAAAAAATCAGTTGCCATAGTAACACTAAAGATCACTGATCCACAGAACAACAAAGCACATACAATAAAAATGAAAAATTTGGAAGTACTGCAAGAATTACCAAAATGGGACACAGAGACATGACGTGAGCAAATGGGGTTGCGAAAATGGCAGCGATATATTTACTGTATGCAGGGTTGCCAGAAATCTTCAACTTGGTAAAAAAAGAAAACCAAAAACATGGTATCTGAGAACCGCAATATAGTGAAATGCAATAAAATGAAGTCTGCCTGTAGGTAAGGTCATGCCACCTGCCTGTATGAACCTGTGGAAGCAACCACTCATAAATATGAATGAATGAATTAGGAAAACCAGATGTGAAATATAAGTAAAAATACAGGCTAAAAGACAAGATGCAAAATAAAGAGAAAAACTGAGTCTTGAGGAAACATAAACAAAAAACAAACAGATTTAAATAAAACAGAAATTCCAAATTAGTTATCTTCAGAATCAAGAGATGATTGCATGTATAAGAACAACAAAATATTAAAAACTGTCAATGAGGCAATATCCTTGAAATTAAAATATACTTGCCAGCATACAAAAATTCAATGGTGAGGATCATTAATAAAATGGATGTGTTTGAAGACCAAAGTGGAGGTATATAAAACAACCACAAAAGGTGATAGAAAATATGGAAGAGGTTAATATGGGTTCCTCCTGGTGTTTCAACATTTATCTTTTAAGAGAAAGAAGAAAATGTAAGAAACATAGATGTATTTAGATTGAAATCTCTACCCAGTGCTCAACAGGATGATTGTGAAAAAGATTCAAGCCTAGATTTGTCCTGATGATAACTTGAAAGTCAAGAATAAAGGTAAAATATGAAACGTTCCCAAAGAGGGAAAAAAAAAGAATCAGGTTACTATAGGTTTCTTATCAGCAACCCTGCCTCCCTGAAGACAAACGGTCAAAAAATGTTCTGAGGGGAAAATACATTTTGAAATTAGAATTTCATATCAAGATAAATGATTAGTCAAGTATAAGATCAAAAGGAAGAAAATTTTGAAAGTATACACATACACCATATGTAATTAATATGTATAGTATAAATATACATTATATGAATATAAACAAACGTCTAGTTTTCAAAGGTTTTCCAGCAAAACAACGCAAAAAAGTCCAAGAACAAGGATCTCCTGTGATATTAACCACATGATCAGCTGAATGGAAGTAAGTCAAGGAAACTTGAAAGAAAATAAGAGAATCTGGCTGGAAGATAAGGCAGCTTTTACCAACATTAGATTAAATTTCCTTCTCCATGGATCCCATATGTAAATGATATTCTCATAATCATGATCATGTAAGTGCAATTAGTTTTCAATTAAAAAATCATATTATAGAATGATGCTAAAGGCTTAATTCCTGTTTCAAAACAGAATGTAATTCAATAAAATAACTATCAAAAACTGGAAGTTAGGAGAAGTAAGAGGTCATATGTTTCAAATTCCTCTTCTTTCAAAGTGTCTGGAGTTGGTAAATTACTAGATGAAGGAGAAATTTTAACATTTCAATCTATACTAGTATTTACTATATGAATTAAAATTTATAAACACCCTTAACAGTGGTTTTCCTTGAGGAGTAAAATTTAGGGAGGAATTGTAGGGTGAAGGGAGGCATTTACTTTTCAATTCATATCATTTTGTTTTATTTTGACATTCCCCTCCACAGCATTCACTGTGGCCAGAATTAAAAAAAAAAAAAAAAAAAAGGTAAGAAAAATATATATATAGTGCAGGAACATAAAAAGTTGAGGGAAAAACTTTCAGAAAAGGGTCACTGGAAAAATAACCTACATATTTTATATATCTAACCTTAAAATTTAAAAAAAATGTTCTATGGCATGTTTTTCTTGGCTCACAGAATAAAAACCTAATCATTACCATGAAAGTTGACTTCAATTGAGAGAGGGTAAAAAAATGTTTAGGAACTATAAAATCCAACCATAACTGGCAAATTCTAGAATTTCCAAGACTGAGCTTTAAAACATATTTCTGAAAATCCAACAGAAAAAAAGAAAGAGCAGTACTACTCCAAGTTTAGAAGAAACTGTCTGACAATAAAGCAGATACTAGAAACTTATAACTTAGCATTCTACAAATAGGCTTGGGTGAGTCACACTGCCCTCACTTTGGAATATTAACAGAATCATGCATCAAAGTCTAGCTTCCTGGAGCAAATGTTCATGTGTGTGGTCAAATAGTACCTTATCAAGAGAGGCTTTCTCTGACTACTCTTAGAAGAAATCCATCCTAGACCCCCCTGTCATCATCTTTAATCTTCTTACCCTGTTTCTTCTGTCTTTACCACCTGCATATTTATTTGTGTGTTTCTCTCATGCCTTTCCTAGCCCCCAGAAGAATGCAAGCTCCTTGAGAGCCACGACTTGGTCACATATTCCCCAGGACCCATTTCAGGTATTCAACAGTCATTAGGTAGATGAAGAGAATAAATATTCTTACAATATTGGGTTGACCAAAAAGTTCATTTGGATTTTTCCATTGTATATTACAGAAAAACCTGAAAAAACTTTTTAGCTAACCCACTATTTCTTCACATAACAACTGATCTCAGAGATACTGTTCTGTTTTGTTTATCTCAAACTGGCAAATTGCATGTTCATTTTAGATTACTTCTCTAGCTGGATTCTAATTGTCTAATCAATAATCCATTTGTTACATGCATGATTAAAAACAGATGCCTGCTTTATTCTCAGTAGACTCTCAGGACATCCATTCTGAAACAAATAGAAATTCCTGCATCAAATAAAATTAACAGCTTCTTAAGGGTCTACCATGTTCAAGGCCTTGGATGGGTGAAGAAAGACCCATGTGGTTCTGACCCAGAACCACCGGTCTTCCAATTCCAGGGGAAAACAACTTCCTAGTCAGCTTCTATCTTCAATGTAAAAATTCCTGGCAGCTGGTATTAATGTAACTGCTGGGGATGTTTTGACATTTTCTGTTTCTGAATATTCCTCTATTTTCCCTCTTTTTAGAAAATCCAGGACTCACTCTCATTTCTCCCTTTTATTTGTAAAAAGTATAAAAGACTTATAGTCCAGAAAGCTACCATCTAATATTACAAAATTCGGGGACCATGTCAGACAAGAGTTTTCCTTTAATCCTGAAAATGCTAGTTTTAGTGGGGGAAAAAGTGGTTGACAATGAGTGGGAAAATACAACCCGATCACTTACAGGGTATCAACTTAAAAAATAAAGAAAGGTAGTTCTGCGATGCTTCCAAACCAAATCAGAATTGGAGTAAGCTCATGTTCAAATATTACTCTTGTGTTAAAATGACATTTTGGAAAGTGCTTCATTTTCTGGCTGACATGAGCAAACACATATGTGAGTTGATGACATTTCATACAAAAGGGACAACTTGTTCACCAAAAAAGCTGTCAAGTCATACCCATGGCTCATTTTGCCAAGAGCCAGAGGTGTCCAACATACCATCTGCCTTCTGTAACTTCACTGGCTCTTGTACTTGGCACATTTGGGGTTGTTTTTGGGAGGCTGGTACATATCCAACTCATGTGCATTATGACCCCAACAAACAGATCCCATGAGCTGTTGAAAGTGACCTTGCGACAAAACTCAACGGTTACCCAAGGAATTCCTGTGGCTGCCTCTACAGAGTTGCAGTTTTAAAATGCATTTCCCATTTCATAATGATCCTGCAAGGAATGTGAAAATCTAAAATGTTGCAGTATGGCAAATATTTTCAGGGTAGCCAATGTTTGAATTAATCATATTTCTTTTATTATAACTGATTTGGACATTTTTATCTTTTATGTTTTTATCAAGAGACAGGTGCTTTATTGCCACTTCCCCAACACTACCCACTCCTTAGTGACCTTCAGATCAGATCAGTCAGTCGTGTCCCACTCTTTGCGACCCCATGAATCACAGCACGCCAGGCCTCCCTGTCCATCACCAACTCCCAGAGGTCACTCAGACTCACATCCATCGAGTCAGTGATGCCATCCAGCCATCTCATCCTCTGTCGACCCCTTCTCCTCTTGCCCTCAATCCCTCCCAGCATCAGAGTCTTCTCAAATGAGTCAACTCTTCACATGAGGTGGCCAAAGTACTGGAGCTTCAGCTTTAGCATCATTCCTTCCAAAGAAATCCCAGGGCTGATCTCCTTCAGAATGGACTGGTTGGATCTCCTTGCAGTCCAAGGGACTCTCAAGAGTCTTCTCCAACACCACAGTTCAAAAGCATCAATTCTTCGGCTCTCAGCCTTCTTCACAGTCCAGCTCTCACATCCATACATGACCACAGGAAAGACCATAGCCTTGACTAGGCGAACCTTTGTTGGCAAAGTGATGTCTCTGCTTTTGAATATGTGATCTAGGTTGGTCATAACTTTCCTTCCAAGGAGTAAGCGTCTTTTAATTTCATGGCTGCAGTCACCATCTGCAGTGATTTTGGAGCCCAGAAAAATAAAGTCTGACACTGTTTCCACTGTTTCCCCATCTATTTTCCATTAAGTGATGGGACCAGATGCCATGATCTTCATTTTCTAAATGTTGTGCTTTAAGCCAACTTTTTCACTCTCCACTTTCAGCTTCATCAAGAGGCTTTTGAGTTCCTCTTCACTTTCTGCCATAAGGGTGGTGTCATCTGCATATCTGAGGTTATTGATATTTCTCCCGGCAATCTTGATTCCAACTTGTGTTTCTTCCAGTCCGTGTTTCTCATGATGTACTCTGCATATAAGTTAAATAAACAGGGTGACAATATACAGCCTTGACATACTCCTTTTCCTATTTGGAACCAGTCTGTTGTTCCATGTTCAGTTTTACATCTTTTTAAATCCACAACATCAAATTATCTGATCCCCCTTTTCCACCTCTGTTGCTGCCTTTTAATTTGTGTAACATGCATTTACTGGTCATGTCTGTTGGGAACCACTGCTGTGCTAGGTAGTAATTAGTATTATATTCAAGTGGTGAAACAAATAGATGAAATATAATCTTTGTCTCCAGTTTAAGAGAGGAGGGATATCAAAAATAAACAGCTTGAACACAACTGCAATTAAGGCAAGCATCATGAAATAAAAGTATGATGTCCATTTACTGATTTCAGAGGCATTTCTCTAGGGTCTTCAAACACTATTTTACCTCACCTTATTGACACATCAATAAGACATGTCAACTCAAATTTCACAGCATTAACCACACACGCAAATTTCACACATTCATGTACATGTTTCTCTTTATAGTCTTAATTCTTTCAGAGGTTAACCCCAGACCTCTGTATTTGGTCTCATTGTCTTCAACTTGCTACGGAAACATGTTCTCTGGCTACAGATACACCCACATTTCCCTCAATTTACTTCCCTTCCAATGATTGTGGTTTACTTCCTCCTTCTGGACAATGTGGAGTGTATTTTGCTTGTTTCTAGCCTTTATCACCCACACATTCTTTGTAAATCATTCATTTTTTTCTGGACTGTCACTAACTCCTTTGAAGTTCCTCTTCAAAAATCACCAATAATCAGCAACACCATTCATTCTACTTTGCTGCGTGGCATGTGGGATCTTCAATCCCAGCCAGGGATTGAACTCGTGCCTCCTGCATTGGAAGTGCAGAGTCTTAACCTCTGGACCACCAGGGAAGCTGCATCAATGCCCTTGAGACTAAAGTCATTTTGATCCCAGTGTATACCTCTCTTCTTCCTCCTGAAAACTCTCCATCCTTACACAGTATGGTGTCAAAGAAGATCCTGTTTCTTGTCTTACCTCCCAGAGAGCACCTCATTTTTATTTGTAGCCTCTTAACATGTAAGAATGCCCTAGGAATCCCCCACCAATCCTCTTCTCTCCTTGCACTGGGCGTCATGAATGGCAAATATGAGCATATTCTGGCTTGACACGTTGGGGTTGTTAGTTTTTAGCGATGTCAACACTTTCATATTAGGAGGTGTTACATAAAACCTGGAATTTCAGTTTGTCTTGACAAATCATAATTCATACCAACCATGAAATAATGATACAAGAAAGAATGTCAAGGAGATATAAAAGACTGCCTGACTGCTAAGTAGGAATGAAAGACCTGCTTCCCCTATCACATGGGAACCAAAAGGTAGGTTTACTGAAGATGTTGAGGATTTATGCTGATTCCCACCCATATTATAAGTTCATTCTATCACTGTCAGACTTTTTCACATCTTCACTTCAGTCATCACAGTTATTTGCTTTATTGTATTCTCCAATCTTATTTCAAAAGGGTTTGATTCAGAATCCTTTCATTTACTTTTCCTCAGAATATTGAATTTTGAAAATCTGAGCTATGAAATAAGAGAGATAATAAAACAATAGATAATATGAATTTTATTTTTTCCATTTTAAAGGCTTTATTGAATTTGTTACAGCACTCTGTTTTATGTTTTGTTTTTTTGCCCACAAGACATGTGCAATCTTAGCTCCCCAATGAGGGATCGAACCTTGGTCCCCTGCACTGGAAGGTGAAGTCTTAACTACTGGACTACCAGGGAAGTCCCAATAATATGAGTGTCAAACTCCTAATTCTCTCCCAGTCACACAATCTATTTAGTCCATGAAGTAGATGATATACAACCCAAACACCATTCTTTATTCTCAATTTTAGAGATGATAAAGTCTCAATTTTAGAGGTGATAAAGTCTCCATGGGGGAAAAATATAAGAAGAAAGTAGATAAAGGTGGACAGGTATAAAAATTTCCATAAGAAAAGTCATTTGAATTATTCTCTTTTACTCCCTTATGTTAGATTAAAAAATAAACGTTTGGCCATAATTAATCCTAAACCTCTATTTCCTAATGTTGACGCTTCAATTTCCATTACATCTGATTCCAAGAATAATGTATATATTTCTATGCAGAAGAAATAAAAAGTGAGAGTGAAAAGTACAACGTGACCTACAAGGAAAAAAACTACCTCCGTTTTAACAAAGGAATAGCAGAGACAGATTTCTCCTTTGTACGTATCAAATGTTAACTAATAGACCATGATTTTAGAACTCCTAATAGCATTGAGCTTTCATCCTGAAAGATGTACTTATGTTTGGAAAATAACAATCCACACAGCACACATGGAGGATGAATTTTCTGTCCAACGGAAGCATAAATCAAGGTTTTGTGAGCTGCATTTGATTTCTTCCTTTGGTGCTTTGCTAGCCCACTAAGCCTGGTTGCCAGGCAACCATGGCAGCGTTGCTGAATATAGATATTAACAGGTTTAGGTTACACTGAAAAACATGGAGTGAAAATGAGCACAGACTTATCCTTCACCTGGAAATTTGGGGGAAAAGCCATCTTTCCAACTCAATATTTGAAATGAATGTATTTATTATCTTTGGTTACACTCCATTCTCTGAGATGGTCAGGGGAGTTCAATTCCTCACTGGAGGGAATACATCTTTGCCTACTGTCTATTTTTTTTTTTTTTTTTTAAGGTTACTAGAGAATATTTTTTCCATTGGAGTATGACTGCTTTACAGTGTTATGTTGGTTTTTGCTGTACAGAAATGTGAATCAGCTATAGTATACATATATCCCAGCCCTCTACATCACCACAGAGCACCAAGCAGAGCTCCCTGTGATGTACAGTGGCTTCCCACTAACTATTTTACACATGGTAGTATATATATATATATCAGTCCTAATCTCCCAGTTCACCTTACCGTCCCTGCATGACCACATGTCCCTTTCTCTACGTCTCTGTCTGTATTCCTGCCCTGCAGATAGGTTTATCTGTACCATTTTTCTAGTTTCCACATATATACATTAATATATGATATTTACTTTTCCCTTTCTGACTCACTTCACTCTGTATGAGACTCTCTTAATTCCCTGGTTCACTGTCATCATGACTTGAAACTGTGTTTAGAAACACTGGTGGTTTTTCTCGAAAGTGAATGGATTACAGTCTCATTTTCATAAAATAGGAATATGTTTGTGACATTTTATAGTGTCAAGACTCTCTCTCAGAGGTATCTGGAACCATCTGAGGCAAGCAGGATAGAGACCTCTCCCCTGTGGATCAGACTAGAAACACTGTCTTCATGAAGATAAATGACTAGTGCCCCCAAGGTCAAGGGCAGAGCTGGAGTGGCACCCAGACGTTGAGCCTGTCTCAAGAGGCAGTCCTCTGGCACAGCTCTCTACCGTATTTTTACAGGATGGTTGAGAAAGTGGCAGAAAATGAAGACATTCACGTGAACTGTCAACAGTTTCTGAGGCTTCAGGTCTGGCTCTTATGGAGAGAGGCAAGTGTGTCATCTGAGACAGGTGGCACTGAAGTGTGTTTGTTCTTGACTTTTTTCCCTCCTTCTCTCAAATATTTTCACATCCTTTTTTTTCTGCCTGTCCTCCCTCGCAGCCTTTAGGGAAAAACAAAAATCAAAAATAAGCTCTGTCTGTTCCATCATCTCCGGAAGTGACAGCAGTGGCCAATGAGGTGCTAAGCTGAATTCCTTTACTATGAGTCTGCCATGGGACCAAGGGTGCTAGGGAGACCCCGTGAAGTCTCAAAGTCTGAAGGACACCTGTTTACAGGTGTGGACCTATAACACAGCTGATGAAGAGAGCAGCCTGCAACTGTGTAGCCAGACTGCAGGAGGCTGCAATCCACCTGCCAGTCTAGAAAAGTCTGTGCACACCTGGTTCATGTTTAAAATGTTGCTTATATTTGAAAAATATGTGCGTTCTGTGCTTTCCACTATGGAAAACAGTATGGAGGTTCCTCAAAAAACTAAAAATTACCATATGATCCAACAATCCTACTCCTGGGGCATATACCTGGACAAAACTAAAATTCAAAAAGATCACCCTAAGTTCACAGCAGCACTTCTTAGAATAGCCAGAAAATGGAAATAATTTAACTGTCCATCAACAGATGTATGGATAAACAAGAAGATGTGGTACATATGCACAATGGAATACTACTCAGCCACAAAGAATAAAATCATGCCATTTGCAGCAACATGATGGGACTAATGATTATTATACTAAGTAAAGTAAGTCAAAAAGAACAAACACCATATGACATCACTTACATGTGGAATCTAAAATGATGCAAAGGAACTTATCTATGAAACACACACAGACTCACAGACATAAAGGACTGGCTCATGGTTGCCAAGGGGCAGGGGATCAGAGGAGAGAAGGACTGGGAGTTTGGGGTGAGCAGATGTGAACTACAGTGAAGTCCTACTGTATAGCACAGAGGACTAATTCAATATCCTGTGATAAACCATAGTAGAAAAGAATATTTTAAAAAGAATACCTGAATGAATCTGCTGTACAGTAGAAATTAACACAACATTGTAAATCAACTATACTTCAATTTTAAAAAATAAATAAAAATGTGTGCTTTCATTGAGGCTCCTTCTGGTTACGTGGAGCAAGCAGCTAGGAAGATCGCTGTGGTAATAAAAGCCCCAGCAAACTACTCAGACCAATTACGTAAGTTCCAGGGATCACTGTGACAATATCTCAGACCTCTAACTCCATTCTGATTTCTCTTGTGTCAAGTGGGGATGCCTGATACTGGTGATTTGGGGGGATCTAGGTCAATGCGATCTCTTCCCTCTGTTTTGATAGGTTGGGAGTATTTTTACTCCCAGTCTGTTTTTGTGGCCACGTTCACTTAAATAGAGCATAATTTGGGTTCTTTTCTTGGGTCTGGGGAAAGGCAAGATATTCACATATTTTCTCAGCAATAGACCAAGGCTCATTAAATCCACAGCGCGGAGCTTGATTCACCAGAGGAAGAGAAGGACGAAGTTTGTCGCCCACCTTTGGTTGCTTTCCCTTCACACGAGTAGAGGGAAGCCAGCTCATTTCAGTCTCCTGATGTGACTTGGGAAGTTCATAAAGATCATCTATGTAAGAGCTAAAAATGAGCAAACTGTGCCGAGATAAAAATACCAAACCTCCCTGGTGAGGCGAATACTGATATGTTTGCACTCCTGAACTCATGAGCCTCCTTTTATGAAAGGCGTGGGACCTTCCCCTGCATGTTGAGAGTCTCTAACTTTTGATTTTTTTTTTTTTTTTGGTAGGATGAATTTGAAATAGTGCTCTTTCCTCACTTTTCGTCTCATTTACTTGGATTAGCCTTAGTCCTTAGGTGAAGTCTCTTCCTTCTTTCCTCCCCAGAAAGGAGGAAATTTCTTTCTGAATAACCTCTTAATTTTTTTTCCAGAAGTCCTCATATCATTGCCGATAATAAAAACATAAAAATTTTGCCTGCATTTCAAACATGTCAATTATTAAAGACATAATGAACACCTAGAATTTTGAACTTTATTATAGTATGTTCTGCCAATATGAGTGACATAAATGCAAACTTCCTTTACACAAGACTGAGGGTAATTCTAATGATCTCTTTTACTTTGCATGACCTTTGCCAACAAGGCTTAGTTTGGAACTTGGCTCAGAAGTAGCAGCAATGAGATTTCAGGGGTGTGGGGGTCAACTCAGAGGCACACGTGTGAATACTTCAAGTGCGTTCAGAAAAGTTGAGGTTCTATCTATGGAAGAGGAAGCAGTGGCAGGGAACCAGGCTAGAAATTTACATGGAGATTGGGTTAGATTTGACATTCTCCAAGGTCAGGCTAAGAAATTAGATTGGCACCTGAAGTAATTTCATGTAGCACGGCCACGTAAAATCCTTGCCTAACTGCTCTTTCTTGTGACACGACCCATCTCCTCCATGTATACTCCTTGCATTCTTAAGAGTGATCCTCACACCACATGAGGTGAGGATACAGATCCTCATTTTGCAAGTAAAGAAAGTGATTCCTGAAGAAGTTAATTCACCTGCCCAAAGACACAGGGCTGATGCCTTCCTGTCTGACATCAGCTTACTCTGTCTATCTGCATTTCCCTACTTACATTGACCTTCAAGCTTGCACTTTCCCAGTCCTTCTCCCTACACCCCTCCATCTTAATAATTCATTCATACTCTGTTGTAACAATGAGAGTGGTCATGTAATTCGCTGGCTAAACCAGAACACTTCTGAGGATGAAAGAAGGCACTATTAATAATTGTGGGCCAACAGGTCTAATATGGGACTTCCGGTCACCCTAGGGTGAATGAATCCTTGAAACAGGATTAGCATTTATTTAGTAACTTAATTTGAAATCACTCACACTGGGATCTCTCCAGCTTTTTCTCCAAGGGTAGCATCCCTAACTTGTCTCCATCAAATTTCTCCAAGGGGTCCCCAAACCCCACACAGCAGTTTCCTCAGGGCAGAAGTAACCACTCCATCCTCATCATGTCCATGTACCTTCTAGCTATATATAAGGAGGAGTCCCACAAAACAGTGGGACTGCAAGGGAGTGTTTTCCCTGAAATGCTTGCTGATCAAGGTGGCTACTGCTCGCAGAGGCTGTTATTCCTAACCAGCTTGCACAAAGGTCAGGACACTCAGAACAAAATCTCCCTATGGGGCACCAACTCAGATCCCTGTGAACAGATTGGGATTTGGTAACTCAATGCAAATCATGTCACCTCCTGATTTTAGGGAACCATTCCCCATTGGTCGTCTCATTCTTGGGCCCTCAAAGCCTCAGATGTGGCACTGAAGGTGAATGAGGATACAGACTGACATCTTCTCCCTGAAATGTCACACTTTTTATTCAGTCTGGATATAGCATTCTCATTTAGATTTTGCATTATATCTTTCATGTAGGTGACTGTGTACGCTCTCTATGTTTTTTAACCTTCACCCAAATAGAAAAGGGGGAAGGGACTTCTCTCGTGGTCCAGTAGTTAAGACTTTGCCTCCTAACACAGGGGGCCTGGGTTTGATGCCTGGTTTGGGGAGCTAAGATTCCACATGCCTCTTGGCCAAAAAACCAAAACATATAAAAGAAGCAATAGTGTAACAAATTCAATAAAGAATTTAAAAATGGCCCACTTTAAAAAGAAAAAGGGGGAAGATTTCAGCAAAAATACTTAGTGACTTGTGGATAATTATTTGATTTTCCTCACCCTTCCTGATCCACATTCTGTTGGCCTTCAGTCATGATCTTCAGACTCAGGAATACTCAGGCAGAGATGCTACCCCAAGGGGAAACATGTTTGGAGCCAGGGTGAACCTCTGCATGCCAGGATGGTGCACTGCACTCGAAATGGAGCTGAACCTCTCCTTCACTCCCAGACTGTCTCCAGAAGGACCGGGGATGTCCTCCCAGCAAATGTGAAGAGAAAGTTTCACCAGCTGGAAGCTCATTTTGCCTATCCTAGGCTTCCCTGGAAAATCCCATGGATGGAGGGCCTGGTGGGCTGCTTCCTGGGTCCCTTGGTCGACTGCCCTCCCCTTCCACAGGTCCCCTCCAGTGTTCTTGCCTGGTCCCGGGCGGGGCCTGGTGGGCTGCCGTCGGGCCCAGGTGGACACAACTGAGCGACTTAGCAGCAAGGCTCAAACCCACGGGAAAGAAGCCAGAGGAACAAGCAGAAGAGTCTTTAGCTCATCCAACCCCTGCTTCCAGACTTCTCAGTTGCCTTCTTTGTGAAAGGAGTCAGTTGAGTTCAGAAATGTTTAACTCTAGCTGTGGATGGTGAGGAATCTGTAAAGGATTTGATCTGACAGAGAACTGATGAAGATCTGGGTTTAGGGGCACTTGTTGACTAGAAGAAGTGTTTGGAATGGTTTAGAGAAGGGAAAATTTGGAAGTTAGCCCTCAGTATAAAGACTGCTACAGGTAAGGGTCTAGCAGAGACAAGATAAGAAATGCCTGGAACTTCTCTGGTGGTCCAGTGGCTAAGACTCTGCTCTCAATGCAGGGGGTCCAGGTTCAATTCCTGATCAGGGAACTATTAATAGATCCTATATGCTACAACTAAGAGCTTACATATTGTAACTAAAGATCCTGCATGCCACAACTAGGAGCTGGTGCAGCCAAATAAATAAATACTAAAAAAGAAATCCCTGAATTAGTGCTATAGCAGTGGGACTGGAAAGGAAGGGACAGAGGAAAGAAGCAAACTGGAATTGAACACATTATTTGTAAGAGTTAGCACTATGATTAGCACTTATACACATTATTTTAAAAATACTCCTATGGAAAAAGCTTTATTATCCCCATTTCATAGATGAATACACTATTCCTTGGTGGTTATAACTTGTTCAAGATCTCACATTTAGTGTGAGAACCAGATTCAAACTCAGAATGTCTCTGAAGTCTGTATTTTCTCCATTTTTGGTATACTGTCAACAAGGCTTCAGATGTTGGTGCATGAGAGAATATGATGTCATCAGAAACAGAAATATATACACACACACCATAGAATGTTGCTCAGCCATGAAAAAGAACGAAGTAATTATGTGCAGCAACATGGTTGGACCTAGAGATTATCACACTAAGTAAGCCAGAGAAAGTATTAGAATTTCAGCTTCAGCATCAGTCCTTCCATGAAGGATTTTCTTTTGTAGATTGGTTCATTTGCTCATTTATTGTATTTTAGACATATATGCCTAAATAACATGATTATTGTCTAAATAATATGATATGATAGAAATTATATCTAAATAATATGTATAATTATAAAAGATATAATTATATCTAAATTATATATTATGTCTAAATAATATGAGAGAAATTATATGTCTAAATAAAATGATATCTGTCTTTGTCTGGCCTACTTCACTTAGTATTAGAATCTCTAAGTCCAACCATGTTGCTGCAAATATTATTTCCTTCTTTTTCATGGCTGAGTAACATTCTTGTGTGTGTATGTGTGTATTTCTCATTTCTGTTCCTGGTGATATGAAGAGTCAACTCATTGGAAAGACCCTCATGCTGGGAAAGATTGATGGCAGGAGGAGAAGGGGAAGACAGAGGATGAGACAGTCGGATGGCATCACTAACTCAATGGACATAAGTTTGAACAAGCTCCAGGAGATGGTTAAGGACAGGGAAGCCTGGTGTGCTGCAGTCCATGGAGTTGCAAAGAGTCAGACATGACTGAGTGGCTGAACTGAACAAAAGAAAAACAGACTTGCAGACATAGAGAAAGACTTGTGGTTGCCAAGAGGGAGGAGCAGGGGATGGAAAGATGGAGAGTTTGGGATTAACAGATGCGAACTGTTAGACATAGGATGAGTACACAACACGGTCCTACTATATAGCTCAGGGAACTACATTCAATATTCTGAGACAAACCATAATGGGAAAGAATTGGAAAAGAATACATATGCGTAACTGAGTCAAGTTGCTAAATAGCAGAAAGTAACACAGCATTATGAATCAATCATATTAAAAAATATATGAATAGGAAAGCAGGGGAAAGGCTTAGTTTGGAGACAGTGAATGACAATTTGCTCCCTTTAAACATATGAGAGCTCTCTAAGTTAGACAACTATTGTTATCTTTAAAATATGATTATTTTTAATATTAAAAATATAATTAACAGTAGCAGGCTTCATAAGATACATACCTTTTAGTGCTCCATGACTCACTCTATAAAGTAACGTACATCAGTATTTACCAGGCCCAGACAGAGTCCTTGTATTGAGTAAAAAAAAAAAACAAAAAAAAGTACTCATTGGAAGAAGAAATAGCTGTCCTCACATATGAGTTTATGGAAGAATCTTAACAGCTGTGAGCAAAAGTAAACATTTTATTTGATCAGACACCCTGTCACCAGACACCCTGATTTCCTATCAATTGTGAGTGAAGTTGAAAACAAAATCTTCGCAAGTATTGGAAACAAGTTTAGTAAACCCTCCAACATACCTCAACAAGGAAAGAAAGGAGAGCAAATAAGAGGGACATAGTATTTCTGATGACACTGGTATATGTTTAGAGCAGGAACAGATAAAATTAGGTATTTTCAGAAACTGTTATAGTCTGAAACCAATAATCTGGATGTTGCAGTGAAACGTATATATCAAATGAAGCACAATCAACGAGAGGTAAGTCAGCTTTAGAGTCATTAAGATATCTACAGTGACCTACAGATATCTACAGTGATCAGGGAGGTTAAAAAATGAGAGAAACAGTAAATCTTGACAATATGAGAGTGACATCTACATGGAAATAAGATGAAACATCTATGGAGCCAATAACCAAAGAAAGGTGATGGATTCCTCCCCTGGAGGACACCTCTTCCACTTCAGAAATGAGCAAATGTGTGGCGTGTATTGAGTTTTCATGTTAGTCTTTTAGACAATTTCTAATAACACTAATTTTATAATAGAATAACACACACATAATAATGCATTTGCTAGAAGTATCTTTAGAAAGCAGACCTAAAGTTCTGAGTTCTTATTTAATCTCAAGCACTTGGTTAAATGACAGCAATTTCTTTATATTCTTTATTTTCTCTATTTTTTAAATGAATTTTATTAGTTTCTTATGGCACATAATCAAAGCTGGACAAACAACTAATAAAATACACTATATGCAGAGAGCAATTATTTTATATAAGACCACAGATTTGGAATAACAAATGGCTCAGTATGAGTGATTTCAGATCTTGAGGATTCAAAGTATAGCAAGGCAGTCTGCACAGTGACAAGACACGAAGTGGAATCTGTTATTTTTATATTTTGAGGGTGAAATGACTTTTCAACAAAGTAGGTCAGTCTGACATAAAGTCAGATCTACAACCTTAAGGCGTCCCTACAGCTTTTAGGAACAAATGTCCACAAGACCATGTCTTGTCTCCAACTCTGCCAAACAGATCTTTGGAAGAGTTTTTTATGGTCCAAGAATCCACAGAGGTTCCACGATAAAGTTTTGGATTGCATACCTGTCCTCACAAAGACTAAAAATTGCTCTTGAAAAAGCTGTGTTCCTTAAATCTGGATCCTTACTCCCAAATTCTCTGGCTCAATCCATTAACATTACTTTAAAATTTATTCTCATTTCTGTTATGTCAAAGTTACATAACACTCGTCGGTGAGACTGTCTCAACTACATTAAAAAATAAGAAAGCTCTCGATCTTAAGGGTCACGGGTAGAGAATGAGTGTGTCATGATGACCCGTCCTCTCTCTGTCCTTGCTGCTATCATCTTGCTGATTGTACAGGTGCCTAGGTGTACCGTCCTGTGAAGCCTTTACATACCATCTCCCCAGGGACTGGAAGGGAGGGATGTTAGTGCACCTTGGAATCCACAGGGAAACAATTATAAAGATAGACAAATGCATAGAGACCCAAGGAAATTCCAAGAAGGTAACCATAGCCCAGCCACACTGCCGTCTTGTCACTCCTCACATGCTCCAGTCTTTGGACCTTGCACCTGACATCTTCGCTGGAGACGCTCAATTACTACGTCTCCCCTGTGACTGACTCTGCTACCTTCTTCAATGGGTAGCCATTCCCTTCTCCAGTGGATCTTCCCAACCCAGGAATCAAACCAGGGTCTCCACATTGCAGGCGGATTCTTTACCAGCTGAGCTACCAGGGAAGCCCTTGCTTAAACAGCTGGACCAACCAACATGACACCCTCTTCCACTGACCAGCAATTTCTAACCCATTTCTTGCTTGACTTTTTTACTGAAGTATATAATGTTAATTTCTGCTGTGCAGCCAAGTCATTTATATTTATATTTAATGATTCTTTGTATACTTTTTTCCTTTATGTTTTATCCCAGTTCAATAGTTCTCTGTGCTACACAGTAGGAGCTTGTTGTTTAGCCATCCTATATATATCCTAATTTGCACCTGCTAACCTCAAACTCCCAATCCATTCCTTCCCATCCCCCATCTCCCTTGGAAACAAGAAACCTATTCTGTACATCTGTGAGTCTGTTTCTGTCTCATAGATAAGTTCATGTCTCTTGCTTGACTGTATTCTATCTCACACACTACTCATATATCTCCTGTTTCCCTTTACCAGAATTTCAGCTCTTTGAGGACACAGATTTTCAAGTACCTTACTCACTGCTGTTGACTCAGTGCTGAGACTATCATAAAAGAAGCAATTGATAAACATCTATTGAATAATTGTTGAACCCATATACAAAGAGGACTTGCTAATTCTCACTGCATCTCAGAGAAATAATAGGTAGTTACTACACACTTGTTTAGGGCTTCCCTGGTGGTTCAGTGGTAAAGAATTTGCCTGCCAAAGCAGGAAACACAGGTTCAGTCCCTGGGTTGGGAAGATCCACTGGAGAAGGAAATGGCAACCCACTTCAGTACTCTTGCCTGGGAAATTCCATGGACAGATAAGTCTGGTGGACTGCAGTCCATGGGGCAGCAGAAGAGTTGGACGTGATTCAGTGATGGAGCACACACCTTCTTGTTCATCTTACATCCAGGAAACCTCTTAGGCATGTTTAAACAGACACCCAGACCAGATACCATGATACTGGAAAAGAAAAGTGGTGTTTCACCCTGAGCTTGGGCTTCCCTTATGGCTCAGCTGGTAAAGAATCCACCTGCAATGCAGGAGACCTGGGTTTGTCCCTGGGTTGAGAAGATCCCCTGGAGAAGGGAAAGGCTACCCACTCCAGTATTCTGACCTGGAGAATTCCATGAACTGTATAGTCAGTCCATGGGGTCACAAAGTGTCAGACACAACTGAGTGACGTTCACTTTCACCCTGAGCTTGTGATTTTCAGCAATACCTATTTGCATTTATCACTTTGAGCCAAGTATGTCTAAAGAATACTCTAGAGCAACAGTCCCCAAGCCTTCTGGCACCAGCAAGCTGTTTAATGGAAGAAAATTTTTCCATGGACCAGGGATGGGTGGTTTGGGGAAGATTCAAGCACATTACATTTATTGTACACTTTATTTCTATTATTATTACATCAGATCCACCTCAGATCATCAGGCATCAGATCCTAGAGGTTGGGGACCCCTGCTCTAGAGGAACCAGGGATAGAGAGATGCATGACCTATTCTCACCATCGCAAAGTTCATGATGTAGTCTGAGACATGATGAATTATTTTATTCTCCTCTTGAACTCGAGTCTAAACAAATATTCAAATGAAAACTGGCAATGGCAAAGTCAGGTATACTGGGTACATTTCACCGCACCTAATAGTCAAAGGACTCAGAGAAATGTCATTCACCGCCTAAAACAACTACAACTGATTGAAATAGAAGTGATGGCCAACATTTGAAAGTGTCTCTGTACACCCTCTATTCCAAATAAAGGCATTCTATAATATTCGAAACATTGATATTCATTCCTTGAACAGAAAACACACACCTCCCAAATAACAGTACTCTCTGTAATGTCACACTCATGAAATTTGTGAACTTTGCTTTCGACAAACTCTGTTACAGAGACTTGTGTCACCAAGTACAAGAAACTAGGGACACTCTATTCTAACCTAAGAAAATACAAGTATTCTGACTCTATGAGAAGAACTGCTTCTAAATTTCTAGCCAGTGACTTGAACTTTTAAAAAAAAATTAGCAGAATTGAGTCTGAAGGGAACCTAACCCAACAGTGGTTTAAGCTTTTAAAATGTTTCAAGTTTTGCCCTCCTGGCAGAAACACTCTGTTAAGCAGGCACTGCTTTGGGAGAATTAATCTTTTAGGAGGATTAAGCAGATGAAGGAGGGGATATACTTTTGAAATTACTCCTTTCTTTGGTGTTTATGTACCAGGAGAAAGTGGCAGACGCCCCTATGGGCACTGGAATTAGCCACTGGAGCCGTCTGAACAGAGAGGGAATGAAAACTCACTGGTCTTTGAGTTTTCTCTCTTGATTATACTGTGAAGGGGGCAAGGAGGAGGATAAAAAAGCTACAAAAGCAGTAATATCAAGATAAGAAATACTCATTTTTTAATTGGGATATTACAGTTGCTTTACAATATTGTGTTACTTTCTAGTGTACAATGAGTGAATCCACTATACGTATACTCATTTTTAATAATGAATAACCTGCAAAAGTTTGTAAACTTTTGGAGATAATTTTGGGACCTGTGTTTTAAGCTATGACACATGTCTTTGTTAAATACTCTAAAGAATATCCATAAAAGAAAAAAAATCATAATCACTGTTTTCAAACCAATGGTATTATGTCATAAAATGTAAAAAAAAAAAAAACCCAATTAGTGAATTTCAAGTTAAGGTAGTAAAAATGATTTCTTAACCAAAAAGATGGAATCCTTTCTTTATCTGAGTTAAGAAAACTGTAATCATAATCAGACACGTCAAATTCTGTGACAAGTATGGTTGGGTTGTAGGTGTGAGCAGCAGCTAAAACACTAGTGTAAGAGACACAGTTTATCTGTGAGAACTTGTGAAGCAGAGTAGAAGGGAATCTATTTGTCTGTTAATTTTGATGCATCAAGCTCAGGAAATCGGACAGCCAGGGAACTACAGTCATTCTTTTTAGAAGTTTTCAGACTATTCTCATTATTTAGAGCTCAATCTAGTTTATGTTTTTGGTAGGAAACTAATTTCAAACAACATTAAGGAGTCAAATTTGATTAGGATTAACATACTGTTATTCCTGGAATGTTAAACTTTCACTATACATGTCTACTATGGATTAACAGAAATTAATCAGAGTGAAATTGAGAAACACCTAT
Organism: Tragelaphus eurycerus; assembly: GCA_935064755.1. NCBI lineage: Eukaryota > Metazoa > Chordata > Mammalia > Artiodactyla > Bovidae > Tragelaphus > Tragelaphus eurycerus. The sequence continues at coordinate 220,250 of CAKXYN010000254.1, read as the reverse complement.
TTCTATCTTGTTTCTAACACAAAAGGAACAATTTCCCCCAATAATGTAAACTCCACATGTGATACCTTTAAAATTTGACTTAATGCCCCTCCAAAATATTGACATTCTCTTTATCGAACCTAAAGAATTCTGGGATTAAAAACATCTTAAAATCATAACTTTGGATCCATAAATTTTAAGTTCTGGTGTAGATGCGACTAAGAGGCAACTTAAAAATGCCAAAACAAGTAAAGAGTTCATGTCCTATAGTTTATATTTTAGCAAGTACACCATCAAGCTTTTGCCAAAGGATGTCTAACATGTAGAAAGAGCTTTCTGTGATTTTCTAAGGCAAATACTTTCTCCTAAACACGAAACCCCTAGATGTCTTTAAATTCTCAAAGTATTTCTGTTGTAGATATATTCTGAAGAGAGAGGAAATCATTGTCTACTTACCCAAGAGACATTTTTACTCTTAGGTGTCTTTAGCATGGCAACATGCAGGGCTGAGGTGGCCAACAGCAATTTCACCAACATGGACAATCCAGGGAAGTAGATTTCAAAAGTCTCTGTTACCCAAATGCAAAAAGTTCCCTGGTTTGCCAGACACAGATATCATAAGTAAAAACAAAAATCACCTTCAGAGAGCCCATTTTTCTTCTCAGGGCTAAGCATGTAAACACACACATCACAGATCACCACTGTAATTACCCAGTCTATGGAGGCAGGAGCTGCTGCATAAGGGTCTTCTCTATGTCCACAAAATGGACAAAATCCAGAGTGCAGTATCCCCTTAAAATATACAACTTGATTCCAGGTGGAAATGTCCAAAAGCACAGAGGAATTCTTCCCTCCGCTGCTAAACTGCAATTCCCAAGGACTCCCCCAGAGTGAACAAAAGGTTGGCCGCGCTGGCTGACAGTTACTTAGCAAGAAAAAGAAGGAAAGCAAGTTGAATTTAGGAGACTTTGTAGGTTAGCTGCTGGCGGCATCCATTTTAAGAGGCGACTGACTCCAGGGCTGCCCAGGAGGATAAAGAGAAAGCAGAGCTCAGTTTCAATAAATAATACATAGTCTCAGGTACAGTCTGTGCCTGGTGGGACCTTCTGCTCGGCCTCAGGCAGGACAGATCGCTGTGCGGCCCAGAGCCTCCCTGTGCACCTGTTGTTGGTGAGGCTGCTCCATGCAAGGCTGGTCTCCTAACAACCAGGAGTGTTTGTTTATAAGAGAAGAAAAAGAGAAGCCCCAAGAGGGGAGCAAATGCGAGGCCCCAGATGGAAGAGCAAGGCTGGAAATCAGTGCTGGTCCCCTCCCCTTGCTTCTGTGCCCTTGTGTCCCGTTTCTTTTTACCTCCTGTCAATCTAGATTAACTAAGCAGATCCAGGCTAAATTTTGCTACTACCAGTAGTGATTAGTTTGAGTTGATGAAATCGGATTATACAGGCAGGCCTCTGCCTTCTCCCCAGGCAAGCCACATCAAGCGACTGGAAAGCTGCTGTCCTCCTCACCGGACTGAAGCATTCTGGAAGGTTCTGCCAGGGGAACTAGCTCACAGGAGAAAAGTTGGCTACCTGAAGCTGCTCAGATACAAACAGAGCAGGGTGAAACCAGCCATTTCACTCTGTACTTTGGTTTTCTTCCAAATTCTAATGTTCTCTCTGATGGAAAGTTAAATTAGTACAGGAAAAAAAAATAATGTGCAACATTTTTCCATTTCATCAAAAATTTTATTCCTGATGCTAAATTTCTAATTTTTTTATTTTATTTTTTTTAATTCTCCATAACATGTTCCCCATCCTGAAACCCTCCTCCCTCCCCCATAGTTAAGCTACAAAGGTTTACTCTATAGCATAGGCAACTATAGTCAATATGTTGTAATAATCTATAATGGAAAATAATTTAAAAAACAATATATGTGTATATGTATAACTGAATCGCCTTGCTGTGCACCTGAAACATTTTAAGCATACCTCAATAAAATATGTATATTTAGAAAAAAATACTTTATTCCTGGCAGGGTAACTACTTTGATGGAGAGATGGAGGTCATGGGAGTCCATGGAAGGGGCTTCACTGGAAGTCACTTTTCTTAGGCATCTATTATATGCAGGTGAACCGTGAACTTCCTGATGTTCAAGCTGGATTTAGAAAGGCAGAGGAACAGAGATCAAATTCAACATCGGGATCGAAAGCAGAGACCAGAAAAAATCTATTTCTGCTTTATTGACTTCACCTTACTGTGTGATCAAACTTGGAATCTGGGGAGGGATCAGACACTGATCTCCTCTGTCTGTGAGGTCAGAGCAACAGTAGAACTGGTCATAAAAGACTGCAAAGGAGTACGCAGCTGTTGTACATGTTTATTTACTTATATGCAGAGTACATCATGAGAAATGCTGGACTGGAGGAAACACAAGCTGGAATCAGATTGCGGGGAATCATAACCTCAGTGAGTACTTATGGCAGAAAGTGAAGAGGAACTAACCTCTTGATGAAAGTGAAGTGGAGAGTGAAAGGTGGCGCTCAATTCGGATCATGGCATCTGGTCCATCACTATGGGAAATAGATGGAGAGTGGAAAAGTGTCAGACTTTATTTTTCTGGGCTCAAATACGGTGACTGGCATAGGCTGCTCCTTGGAAGGAAGGTATGACAACCTAGATAGCATATAAAGCAGAGAATATTGCCAAAAAGTTCGCCTAGTCGCTTGGTCTTTCCTGTGGTCATGTTGGATGTGGAGCTGGACTGTGAAGAAGGCTGAGCGCAAAAAAGATGCTGACTGTGGTGTTGGAGAAGACTCTTGGAGTCCCTTGGACTGCAGGAGATCACCGGTCCATTCTGAGGAGATCAGACCTGGGATTTCTTTGGAGGGAATGATGCTCAAGCTAAAACTCATTGGCCACCTCATGCGAAGAGTTGACTCATTGGAGAAGACTCTGATGCTGGGAGGGATTGAGGGCAGGAGGAGAAGGGGACGACAGAGGACGAGATGGCTGGATGGCATCACTGACTCGATGAATGTGAGTCTGAGTGACCTCCGAGAGCTGGTGATGGATAGGGAGGCCTGGCGTGCTGCGGTTCATGGGGTCGCAAAGAGTCGGACACGACTGAGCGACTGATCTGATCTGATCTGATATGCAGGAATGGCATGAGGGAATTTATATAGTCTCATGCCAAACAATCCTGGAAATAAGTATATCACTTTAAAGAGGAAGAAATTAAGATTTAGAGATGTTAAATCCCTTTCCACAAAGATATGTTGAGCCGAAGTAACACTGTTTAGATCCCTCTCTCTGTGAAATCAAATGACATCTGGATTTTTTCCTCTGGATCTTTTCCAATATATTATTCTATAATTTTAGAATTAAAATGTTTCTTCCTCCCAGTTTTCTTGAGATATAATTGGCATACAACACTGAAGAAGTTTTAAGGCATACAGCATAGTGATTTAACTTACATATACCATGAAATGATGACCACAGAGACTTTAGTGAACACCCACTGTCTCACATAGATACAAAATTAAAGAAATAGAAAAAAAGTTTTTCCTTGTAAAGAAAACTCAAGGGAAACGAAAGCAAAAGTTAACTCTGTGTGTATTTTAAGGACCATATGTTGCTCTTAAGTGTCTAAGAATTCTCTGGAATTATGGTTCTTACTCATTTTGAAAATAACGATGCTACAGCGCTCCTCATAAGAGATACTTTGGGTCAAATTTTTGTAAAGTACAAAATAGCTCAAGTGGGCTCTACAGCTACCCACACAAATATCAGTGCAGCAAGCCAAGGGCCTGACTGTGACTCTGTGCTAGACCTTCGATAGGTATGTCAATTTATTGAAAAAGTGGCAAGTATGTTATCTTTTTGATCTTACTCAAAACAACTACCTTATGAAGTGGATTTCAAATGATTTTGGTTGAGTTCGTATAAATCAATAACAAATTTTTTAAAACTCTGATATTCCAATTAAAATGACATGAGCTAAAAAATCTCCTCCATTTAAAATCTGAAGAAAAATTAAAACAGACACAGGAGTAGAGATAAAAGGATTTTTTAGATGAAAATTTTCCCTGTAAGTCTGTGTCAGATCAGATCAGATCAGTCGCTCAGTCGTGTCCGACTCTTGCGACCCCATGAACCGCAGCACGCCAGGCCTCCCTGTCCATCACCAGCTCCCGGAGGTCACTCAGACTCGCATCCATCGGTCAGTGATGCCATCCGCCATCTCTCCTCTGTCTCCCCTTCTCCTCCTGCCCTCATCCCTCCCAGCATCAGAGTCTTCTCCTGAGTCCTCTTCGTGGGTGGCAAATACTGGAGTTTCAGCTTTAGCATCTTCCTTCATCAGTTGATCTCCTTCAGTGGACTGGTTGGATCTTCTTGCAGTCCAAGGGACTCTCAGTCTTCTCCAACACCAAGTTCAAGCATCATTTTCGGCGTTCGCCTTCCTCCTCCCTCTCCTCCCGCGGAGCATAGCCTTGACTAGGGCCTTGTTGGTAAAGTAATGTCTCTGCTTTTGTATGCTTCTGGTGGTCCTTTCCTTCCGGGCAGCGTCTTTATTTCTGGCTGCGTCACCTCTGCAGTGATTTTGGGCAGAAAAAAAAGTCTGACACTGTTTCCATGTTTCCCCATCTTTTCCCTAGTGTGGGACAGTGCCTGATCTTTCTGTGTTGAGCTTTAAGCAACCTTTTCCTCTCCACTTTCACTTTCATCGGGCTTTTGCCCCTCTTCACTTTCTCCTGGGTGGTGTCATCTGCTATCTGAGGTTATTGATATTTCTCCCGGCATCTTGATTCCAACTTGTGTTTCTTCAGTCCAGCATTTCTCTTGTACTCTGCATATAGTAAAAAACATGGTGACAATATGCAGCCTTACGTACTCTTTTCTATTTGGAACGTCTGTTGTTCCATGACAGTTCTACTTTGCTTCCTGCCTGCTACAATTTCTTAAGAGGCAGATCGATGGGTTCGTGACATTGTACAGGAGACAGGGATCAAGACCATCCCCATGGAAAGAAATGCAAAAGCAAAATGGCTGTCTGGGGAGGCCTTACAAACAGCTGTGAAAAGAAGAGAAGCGAAAAGCAAAGGAGAAAAGGAAAGATATAAAATTAAATGCAGAGTTCAGAATGCAGAAGGATAAGAAAGCCTTCTTCGGATCAATGAAAAGAGGAAAAAAAGAATGGGAAAGATAGGGATCTCTTCAAGAAAATCAGAGATACAAAGGAACATTTCGAAGATGGGCACAAAAAGACAGAGATGGTGTGGACCTAACAGAAGCAGAAGAATAGAAGAGGTGGCAAGAATACACAGAAGAACTGTACAAAAAAGAGCTTCAGACCAGATAATCATGATGATGTGATCACTGACCTAGAGCCAGACATCTTGGAATGTGAAGTCAAATGGGCCAGAAAGCATCACTACGAACAAAGATAGTGGAGGTGATGGAATTCCAGTGGAGCTATTCCAAGTCCTGATGATGATGCTGTGAAAGTGCTACACTCAATATGCAGCAAATTTGGAAAACTCAGCAATGGCCACAAATTGGAAAAGGTCAGTTTTCATCCCAATCCCAAAGAAAGGCAATGCCAAGGAGTAAGTCTGTGTATGTGTATGTAAATCTCATTTGTCTTTTGATGCTAGAACTCCTTCAGGACGTAGTCCATGTCTACTATATTTTTTCTCTTCAGGGAAACAGTACTCACAGTTGCTCAATAGCTATTGTTGACTAATTAGATGCTGTTCTATTATGAATTTTAAAATGCTCCTTTGAATATAATGTTCTGTTACAATTTTTTTTTTTTAACAATACAATACTATCAAGAAAGAGATAAAGCAATGTGAAACTTAGTGTTTTGACTAAAACATAAATGCTAGGGATTACTATTTAGATGTGTGTTTTTAGAGTTTATATTTCCTAAAATTCATAAAGGGATGGTCAGCACAAGTTGAGTGTTGGAGAAGGAAGTTGTAGAAAAGTAAGACCAGACCATGTGACTCCAGACATTTAATTTCAGATCCAACTAGGAATATTTGATTTCAAACTACAACTAACCTTTTGTTCTTTTGCATTGTCATGGTCTGATGTTGTTACAGGTTGAATTATATTTCCATAAAAAGATACGGTTAGGTTCTACACCCTCGTAATTCACAATATGACCTTATTCGAAAATAAGGTCTTTACAGAGGTAATCAAGTTAAAATGTGGTCATTAGGACAGGCCCTAATCCAAAATGACTGCTGTCCTTACAGAAAAGGGAAGTTTGAACATAGAGATAGACATGCATGGAGGGAAGATGATGGATGACGTGCAGGAAAGAAGACAGTCACGTGACTGAAGCAATGCATCTCCAAGCTGAAAAATGCCAAACACGCTAGCAAACATCAAACACTAGAAGACACAAAAGAGTCTTCTTCAGAAGAGAGAGCATGGCCCTGCAGATATGTGGATTTCAAACTTCTAGGTTCTAGAATTATGAGTCCATATATTTCTTACTATTTTAAACTACCCAGGTTTTGGCACTTACAGAAGGCCTAGCAAACTAATGTTGATGTTAATTCAATAATTCTTCCTTTCTTTTTATTTTCAGTGAGTCTCTGTAGTATTCCAAGCTTCATTTATTAATTTCCCTACAAAATCCTAAAGGTAAGAATGTCAGAATTTTTAAAACTTGAGTTTTAAAGTATACCTGTATTATTTTACATAGTTGACTTCAATTTTCACTTAATTTGTAGATTATCTACACATTTCACACAGTAAGTCTCCTTAACCTACAGTCCTTAGATCCCAAGGAATCTATGAGTAGAATTTAGGAAGTTCAACACCTTGAATGGAAAAATTAACATCTTATTTTCAATAATAAACTTCAGACAAAAATTTGGCATTTCTCTTAATTATGAATGTCAACAAAAAACCATAATAGTGTTGGCAGTACCTCTGAGGCCAGCAATAGAAATCACAGATATTTTCATATCAGATTATAATTACTCCAGATATCTGGAAATATGTCTATCTTCTAGTTTATAATATACATGCTGAGTTATTTAGGGGAAACCTGCAACTTGCTTTGCAATTTACACTGACATGCGTAAAAACATTAGGATGTTTTGATGATGCAAGGCTGGCTGGCTGGTTAGATAGATATGTGATAAAACAAGTATATTAAATGTTAAGGGGAGAATCTAGAGAGAGTACATGAGTATTCTCAGTAGAATCATCACTATTATTATTTAATATGTAAAAATAAGTCATATTACCATATTAAAGATTTGGTTTTTAATATATTTTGAAAATTATATCATTATGTGATTAATTTCCCTTGTAATTCTACAAATTTCATATTACACACTTGAAAGTACTGTTACAAGAAAAAATTCTTAGGGATTTACCAGACTACAAAAGGGTCCAAGGCACACTAAATTTAAGGATTTCATGTATTTAGCCAATAGGCTATGAGAAGGTGCTTGTCATCACTTAGATCACCCTAATTATCAGAAAAATGCAAGTCAAAATTATTAGAACTACCATATGATCCAGAAATCCTACTCCTGGGCATATATCCAGATAAAACTATAATTCAAAAAAGATAGATGCATCCCAGTGCTCACTGTAGCACTATGCACAATGGCCAAGACATGGAAGCAACCTGAATGTCCACTGACAGATGAATGGCTAAAGACGACGTGATACACACACAATGGAGTATTATTCAGCCATTGAAGAGAATGGAATAATGCCACCACGGCAACATGGATGGACCTGAAGATCATCATGCTAAGTGAAAGTCAGACAAAGACAAATATCATATGATATCACTTCTATGTGAAATCTTTAAAAAATGATACAACTGAACTTTTTCACAAAACAAACAGATTCACAGACTTAAACAAACTCATGGTTACCAAAGGGGAAAGATGAGGGGAGGGATAAACTGGGAATTGGGATTAACACATACATACTCTCATATTTAAAACAGATAACCAGTGAGGCCTTACTGTATAGCAGAGGGAACTCTGCTCAGTATACTGTAATCACCAAAATAGGAAAAGAATTTGAAAAAGGATACATGTGTATGCATAACTAAATCTCTTTGCTGTACACTTGAATCTTACCCAACATTATTAATCAATTATACTCCAATATAAAATAAAAATTAAAAGAAAACGACAATGAGGTATCACCTCACACCAGTCAGAATGACCATCATTAAAAAATCTATAAATAATAAATACTGGAAAGGATGTGGAGAAAAGGAAACACTCTTACATTGTTGATGGGAATGTAATTGGCACCTCCACTATGGAAAACAATAAGGAAGTTCCTCAAAAAACTAGAAGTAAAGTTGCCACATGATCCAGCAATCCCACTCCTGGCTATATATCCAGACAAAACTACAGTTCAAAAGACACATGCCCTGCTATGTTCACTATTTACAATAGCCAAGAAAGGGAAACAACTTAGCATCCATTGACAGATGAATGGAAAAAGAAGATGTGGTTCATGTATACAGTGGAATACTACCCAGCCATAAAAAAGAATGAAACAATGCCATTTGCAGTGACATTAATGAACCCAGAGATTTTTATAAGTCAGAAAGAGAAGGACAAATACCACATGACATTGCTCGCCTGTAGAATCTAAGATATGACACAAACGCACATATCTACAGAACAGAAGCACACTCAGAGAGAGAACAGACTTGGGGAGTGCCAAGGGGAGGGGAGGTGAGGGAGCGGTGAGCTGGGAGCTTGGGGTTCAGTTCAGCTGCTCAGTCGTGTCCCACTCTTTGCGACCCCATGAATCGCAGCACGCCAGGCCTCCCTGTCCATCACCAACTCCCGGAGTTCACTCAGACTCACATCCAGCGAGTCAGTGATGCCATCCAGCCATCTCATCCTCTGTCGTCCCTTTCTCCTCCTGCCCCCAACCCCTCCCAGCATCAGAGTCTTTTCCAATGAGTCAGCTCTTCACATGAGGTAGCCAAAGTACTAGAGTTTCAGCTTCAGCATCATTCCTTCCAAAGAAATCCCAGGGCTGGTCTCCTTCAGAATGGACTGGTTGGAACTCCTTGCAGTCCAAGGGACTCTCAAGAGTCTTCTCCAACACCACACTTCAAAAGCATCAATTCTTTGGCGCTCAGCCTTCTTCACAGTCCAACTCTCACATCCATACATGACCACAGGAAAAAAACCATAGCCTTGACTACATGAACCTTTGTTGGCAAAGTGATGTCTCTGCTTTTGAATATGCTATCTAGGTTGGTCATAACTTTCCTTCCAAGGAGTAAGCGTCTTTTAATTTCATGGCTGCAGTCACCATCTGCAGTGATTTTGGAGCCCCCCAAAATAAAGTCTGCCACTGTTTCCCCATCTATTTCCCAGGAAGTGATGGGACCAGATGCCATGATCTTCGTTTTCTGAATGTTGAGCTTTAAGCCAACTTTTTCACTGTCCACTTTCACTTTCATCAAGAGGCTTTTTAGTTCCTTTTCACTTTCTGCCATAAGGGTGGTATCATCTGCATATCTGGGGTGATTGATATTTCTCCCAGCAATCTTGATTCCAGCTTGTGTTTCTTCCAGTCCAGCGTTTCTCATGATGTACTCTGCACAGAAGTTAAATAAGCAGGGTTACAATATACAGCCTTGATGTACTCCTTTTCCTATTTGGAACCAGTCTGTTGTTCCATGTCCAGTTCTAACTGTTGCTTCCTGACCTGCATACAGAGTTCTCAAGAGGCAGGTCAAGTGGTCTGGTATTCCCTTCTCTTTCAGAATTTTCCAAAGTTTATTGTGATCCACACAGTCAAAGGCTTTGGCCTAGTCAATAAAGCAGAAATAGATGTTTTTCTGGAACTCTCTTGCTTTTTCCATGATCCAGCAGATGTTGGCAATTTGATCTCTGGTTCCTCTAGGTCAGTGATCACACCATAGTAATTATCTGGGTTGTGAAGATCTTTTTTGTACAGTTCTTCTGTGTATTCTTGCCACCTCTTCTTAATATCTCCTGCTTCTGTTAGGTCCATACCATTTCTATCCTTTTCAAGCCCATCTTTGCATGAAATATTCCCTTGGTATCTCTAATTTTCTTGAAGAGACCTCTAGTCTTTCCCATTCTGTGGTTTTCCTCTATTTCTTTGCATTGATTGCTGAAGAAGGCTTTCTTAACTCTTCTTGCTATTCTTTGGAACTCTGCATTCAGATGCTTATATCTTTCCTTTTCTCCTTTGTTTTTTGCTTCTCTTCTTTTCACAGCTATTTGTAAGGCCTCCCCAGACAGCCATTTTGCTTTTTTTGCATTTCTTTTCCATGGAGATGGTCTTGATCCCTGTCTCCTGTACAATGTCACGAACCTCAGTCCATAGTTCATTAGGCACTCTATCTATCAGATCTAGGCCCTTAAATCTATTTCTCACTTCCATTTTGGGATTAGCAGATGCAAACTATTATATATAGAATGAATAAACAAGGTCTGCTATACACCACAGGGAGTTATATTCAATATGCTGTGGAGTGGAGCTCTACTCTTTTCCATTCATAATGGAAAAGAATATGAAAAAATTATGTGTATAACTGAGTCACTTTGCTATATAGCAGAAATTAACACAACACTGCAAATCAACTACATTTCAATGAAAAAACAATTTCATCTGTAAAAGTATCAAGAGGAAACTGATAAACAACATTACTCCACAAAGCTATTTCAACAACATTACTCCACAAAGGAAAAAAGAAAAGCATATCTTTAAACTATCTTATAATGACCATGTGCTCAAATAAAATTCTGATATCTGATAAATAATTGATTTATAATCTGTGCTAGGTAACTGCTGATGTTACATACTATATTCCAAAACTTAACAGCTTAAGTAACAATTAATTAATATTATCTCTCAAGGTTCTGTGGGGTCATTGGGCTCAGTGGAGTGGTTTCCATTTGGGGACTTTAATGCGGTATGGTTGGATGGCTGCTGAGGTTGAGTCATCTGAAGGCTTGACTGAGGTGGACATCCCAGTTGGCTTACTCATATGCCTAGCAGATGACACTGGCCATCTGTTGGGACCTCAGCTGGGGCTGGTGACCACAGCAAAACGTGTGACCTCTGCATGTGGCTACAGCGTCTCATGGCATGCCATGTAGGTTCCAAGAGACAGTGTCCCATGAGAAAGCGTTCCAAGACACCCCAGGAGGAGATGCAAAGGTTCTTTCTTGACCTTAAAAATCACACAGCATTACTTAAACCATAGTTTACTTGTCAGGACTGAGTCATAGGACCAGTCCAGATTTAGAGGGAGGGGACAGTACAAGGGTGTGAGTACTGGCCACGTGGCTCTTGTGGAGGGCAGAGGGGCACCTGTAGACACCAGCTACAACACATCCCAAACCACCACACACAGCTGGGTGAGGAACTATGCATGTAAACCTGGATTTGATGGGATTTCTGCTAGTCATGCTTACCCGTGTCTCCAACATAGCTAATTATCTAGCTAATTATTTCTCAAAGAGTCCCAAATGAATTACTTTCTGGGTGAATTTCTTATTTTGGCCCTGGGTGGTGAAAATGGGGCCAAATATGTGATTTAGTACTTCCTAGTTCTCCATTATCTCTAAAATTCAATCATTCTCATTTAATTCCTTCAGTAAGAGGGATCTTTCTTGAAAACAAGAGATTAGTGGATTTTTTTTCCTAAGTCTTTGTGCCCTTTCCATTTCAAAGATCAAGCATACTGCCAAGAACACAGAAGTGCCCTCAAAATGATCAAGCAATTTCCATCATCAGTAAATTAAGATGTGCAAAGGTCTCGTGGCCTTTGGAAGCTTTGGAGGAATACAATAGAAGTAATTATCAATATGAACTCACTACCCATCTCAATTCCCATGCCAACTCTCCTGGATTAATTTCTAGGGAGAGAATGGGAGAAGTTTTTATTTCTTGTCATGGCTTAGCATTTTCCTTTCGGGCATATGTTTGCAATAAAGGATTTGAGTTTTATTGTGCCCAACCAGGTATAACCCATAGATGAAAGATACTCCAGCAGATGAATCTCTTAACTGACCTTTTAGTAGAATTTTAATGAGCAGAAACAGATAAACTGTGTTTAACAAGTTAGACCTGTGTGTTAACAAGTTAGACTAAAGAAAAAAAAATTCTTAAAAATAAATTCCTGGTCCAGTTAACACAGGTCTTTCAGGGTCTGTATTTCCCCAAAGACTCCTGCTAAGAATTCTACAAAACATTATCTCATTGAGTTAATGAGTCTTCTTAATAACCTACATGACGGGGACTGTTACCCTTTTCATTTACAGGAAATTACAAATGACCACTGGAGCACCCAGATCTGACCTTGTATGGTCTGATGCCAACATCTGTCTGCTTGGTTGGTCCATCTTTCAGTTATAATAAGAACAGCTGACCAGTACTGCCACCCACTGTGAAACCTGAGACAGATTTGTTGTATCCCATTCTCTTAACCCACCTCTGAGTTCAGCCATGGCTGCCATTTACTCTGAGTCCTACTTAAGTCCAAGCCAGGCAACTTCCCACTCTATTCAACTCACCAATTCTACCAACATCTGCTCAGTCCACCAGCCTGCCCAGAAGTTGGGGGTGGGGATTCAATGCCTCTAGAGTCAGCTGAATGAACAGAGGACAGGAGCTGGTGAACACATGTTCCTGACTGCCATCATCCTGAAAGTGGACAATTCTGGGAGGTTTTGGTACAGTTCTCAGGGAAGCTGGTGGAATCTAGTCCCCTTTGCCCACAACCTTGATCAGATAAGATCAGATCAGTCGCTTAGTCGTGTCCGACTCTTTGCGACCCCATGAATCGCAGCATGCCAGGCCTCCCTGTCCATCACCAACTCCCAGAGATCACTCAGACTCACGTCCATAGAGTCAGTGATGCCATCCAGCCATCTCATCCTCTGTCGTCCCCTTCTCCTTCTGCCCCCAATCCCTCCCAGCATCAGAGTCTTCTCCAATGAGTCAACTCTTCTCATGAAGTGGCCAAAGTACTGGAGTTTCAGCTTTAACATCAGTCCTTCCAAAGAAATCCCAGGGCTGATCTCCTTCAGAATGGACTGGTTGGATCTCCTTGCAGTCCAAGGGACTCTCAAGAGTCTTCTCCAACACCACAGTTCAAAAGCATCAATTCTTCAGTGCTCAGCGTTCTTCACAGTCCAACTCTCACATCCATACATGACCACAGGAAAAACCATAGCCTTGACTAGATGAACCTTTGTTGGCAAAGTAATGTCTCTGCTTTTGAATATGCTATCTAGGTTGGTCATAACTTTCCTTCCAAGGAGTAAGCGTCTTTTAATTTCATGGCTGTAGTCACCATCTGTAGTGATTTTGGAGCCCAGAAAAATTAAGTCTGACACTGTTTCCACTGTTTCCCCATCTATTTCCCATTAAGTGATGGGACCAGATGTTGAGCTTTAAGTCAACTTTTTCACTCTCCACTTTCACTTTCATCAAGAAGCTTTTTAGTTCCTTTTCACTTTCTGCCATAAGGGTGGTGTCATCTGCATATCTGAGGTTATTGATATTTCTCCTGGTAATCTTGATTCCAGCTTGTGTTTCTTCCAGTCCAGTGTTTCTCATGATGTACTCTGCATATAAGTTAAATAAACAGGGTGACAATATACAGCCTTGACGTACTCCTTTTCCTATTTGGACCATACTCACAGAAAACTAGTCAATCTAGTCACACTAGGACCACAGCCTTGTCTAACTCAATGAAACTAAGCCATGCCCATGGGGCAACCCAAGATGGGCAGGTCATGGTGGAGAGGTCTGCCAGAATGTGGTCCACTGGAGAAGGGAATGGCAAACTACTTCAGTATTCTTGCCTTGATAACCCCATGAACAGTATGAAAAGGAAAAATGATAGGATACTGAAAGGGAAACTCCTCAGGTCAGTAGGTCCAATATGCTACTGGAGATCAGTGGAGACATAACTCCAGAAAGAATGAAGGGATGGAGCCAAAGCAAAAAGAAAACCCAGCTGTGGATGTGACTGGTGATAGAAGCAAGGTCTGATGCTGTAAAGAGCAATATTGCATAGAACCTGGAATGTCAGGTCCATAAATCAAGGCAAATTGGAAGTGGTCAAACAAGAGATGGCAAGAGTGAATGTCGACATTCTAGGAATCAGCAAACTCAAATGGACTGGAATGGGTGAATTTAACTCAGGGTACCATTATATCTACTACTGCAGGCAGGAATCCCTCAGAAGAAATGGAGTGGCCATCATGGTCAACAAAAGAGCCCGAAATGCAGTACTTGGATGCAATCTCAAAAACGACAGAATGATCTCTGTTCGTTTCTGAGGCAAACCATTCAATATCACAGTAATCCAAATCTATGCCCCAACCAGTAATGCTGAAGAAGCTGAAGTTGAATGGCTCTATGAAGACCTACAAGACCTTTTAGAACTAACACCCAAAAAAGATGTCCTTTTCATTATTATTGAGGGACTGGAATGCAAAAGTAGGAAGTCAAGAAACACCTGGAGTAACAGGCAAATTTGGCCTTGAAATACGGAATGAAGCAGGGCAAGGCTAATAGAGTTTTGCCAAGAAAATGCACAACCTTGATAATGATCTGTAAAAATGTTTTTAAATTTATTTTTGGCTGCACTGGGTCTTCACTGCTGCATGCAGGCTTCAGTAGTTGCATAGTGTGGGCTTAGTTGATCCACAGCATGTAGGATCTTCCCAGACCAGGGATAGAACCTGTGTTCCCCTCATTAGTAGGTAGAGTATTAACCACTGGATCACCAGGGAAGTCTGATAATGATTTTTAATATTGGTTTTCCTTATTCCTTATCTCCCAGAGACCACCAGCCCAATAGATTGCATACACTGAATCCTTGTCTCAGACTCTGCTTTGGGGAAACAAGGTATGTTATTATATGTATCCACTCCAATCAGTGGAGAGAATGGAACAGAAGTTCCAAATCTATGAGTGTTTCTTCAGTGAATTCACTAAGTGAGCCCCTTCTGAAAGAGGTTTTTGGAGATTAGAGAGTAGCTGTAGCTTTCACGTACAGGACCTTTAGTACTCTTATTAGACAGTGATCTCCTTGAGAATAAGTGGAGAAATTCCTTGAGAAATGACTTTCAGAGTCATTTCTTACATTGCACCCCAATGGCTGGCTGGCATTTAATAGATGCTCAATTAGTACAGGCTGACAAGTAAGTGGTTCTCCTTCTTGAAAGGAGAACCACTTTATGTCCTATTCTATTAAAAATGCGAGCAGTATCTTCCGTAGCATATCCTCCATAGGCAGTTTTCTCTTACTAAGCAGTGCTTTTTCCTAAACTCCAGCTATCCAATACTGATGAGTATTACTTCATAAGGACACATCTACACCTAACAGACTGAAGCATGGCAGAAAGAGCAAAGAACTGGAGTCAGACCAGGGCTGAATTCTGACACCTGCATTTACAAAATATGGAAACTAGCCCAAGGTAATTAACTATATTGGACCTGTGTCCTTATCCACAAAGACTCCAGTTACACCAATGCCACAGTTTTTGTGAGCATTTTATGAAATTACGTATAAAGCATGTTGAATAGTAAAGCACACGATGGTTCAGTGCCTGAGAGCTACCTGCTCCAGGGTTCTTGCTTGGTTTTCATGATGGATTTATTGTGTGATCAATAATATAAACCTGTTTGACTCTTAGATTTCTCTATTGTAAGGGAAAGCTAATATTAATAACTTTCATATCTACCTAATGTGGCTGAAGCCAACATCAAATAAAATCATGCATGTGAAAGTTACTTGAGATTTGCAAAAGTGATGATAGGCAATGGAGGAAGTGGGGGTGACGCTGCCATACACAGCAGTACAGTCTGTGCACTGCACAAAGACCCTTCAAAATTAATAACTGACTCAATCATTCAACATAAACCTGAGTCTATTCAAAACAAAATTTACGTGTACACATGTTTTTTAAGTGAGGCCAGTTAGCAATATATGCAGATGATACCACCCTTATGGCAGAAAGTGAAGAGGAACTCAAAAGCCTCTTGATGAAAGTGAAAGTGGAGAGTGAAAAGGTTGGCTTAAAGCTCAACATTCAGAAAACGAAGATCATGGCATCTGGTCCCATCACTACATGGGAAATGGAGAAACAGTGGAAACAGTGTCAGACTTTGTTTTTCTGGGCTCCAAAATCACTGCAGATGGTGACCACAGCCATGAAATTAAAAGACGCTTACTCCTTGGAAGGAAAGTTATGACCAACCTAGATAGCATATTCAAAAGCAGAGACATCACTTTGCCAACAAAGGTTTGCCTAGTCAAGGCTATGGTCTTTCCTGTGGTCATGTATGGATGTGAGAGCTGGACTGTGAAGAAGGCTGAGGGCCGAAGAATTGATGCTTTTGAACTGTGGTGTTGGAGAAGACTCTTGAGAGTCCCTTGGACTGCAAGGAGATCCAACCAGTCCATTCTGAAGGAGATCAGCCCTGGGATTTCTTTGGAAGGAATGATGCTAAAGCTGAAACTCCAGTATTTTGGCCACCTCATGCAAAGAGTTGACTCATTGGAGAAGACTCTGATGCTGGGAGGGATTGAGGGCAGGAGGAGAAGGGGATGACAGAGGATGAGATGGCTGGATGGCATCACTGACTCGATGGATGTGAGTCTGAGTGACCTCCGAGAGCTGGTGATGGATAGGGAGGCCTGGCGTGCTGCAGTTCATGGGGTCGCAAAGAGTCGGACACGACTGAGCGACTGATCTGATCTGATCTGATGTTGAATACTATAATGAATAAATTTATGGACTACTGAAACATACAAGTTATAAAAACTTGGCTCTGATGATTTGAAACAGCTGTCAGAATTGTTTTGTTTAGCTCAAGTCAGGGATTTTAGTATAACACCAAGGACTTTGAAGAGCTCTGTATTTAGTTTAGATCAATCTGAGTGTTTTTTCCAATGCTTAATTTTTAATTAAATAGGAAATTTTGTCACTTACAAATAGATACCCAACTATTGCATAAGAATCTCAGTTGCATTCATATTTTGTATATCTTGGAAAAAATCATTTGGAAAGGCAATAAAAGCCAACCAGAATTATGATATTTTTACCATTTATTTATCCCAGCATGTTCTAAGCATATTTTTGTGCCATTGGCCATGTCTTTCCAATCTGAATATTACTAGTAAGTTGCCTAACATTCTATCAATAGGTCATGAGACTTCTTATGAAAAATTGGTCATCCTGTGATGACTTATCAACTAAATACTGACCTTTTGTGGATGACAAATTCTTCAAGGGCAAGAACCATATTCATCATTTTAATATATACTACTATGACATATTATATACAAAAAAATGTTGGCTGAAATGATAATACAAGTGTCTGCCAAGTGAACTTCAAAGACACATCCCAGCAGAGCATGCCGCAGAGAGGGCAAGGAAATGACAAATGTCATAAGACAATGACTTTTCAAGCAAGGGGCTAACCACAGCTTCCTGCCCCCTTGGAGGGCCTCATCCATAATGATGTGTCATTCAGTAATAGTTGCAAAGCCATTTTCTTGCTCTTTCTGACTGAACAATGGAGAGAAGAAAAGAAATGGCAATGAGGAAGAGTCAGGGAGGGGCTGTCTGAACTTCATCCAGGAAGAACAGAACTATTTGTTTGTACCAGCCCTGGGACAGCTTTCAAAAACACAGCTAAGGCCATTCAGATTTCATTAATTTGGCCAACCAACTCAGTTAAAACGTCCTCAATAAGAAAAATGGTGAAGGAATGGCTACAGTGAGGATTTATGAGCTTTGCAAGCATCCTCCATTTTAACCCAAATTTAACAGAAAAATTTTTAATTAAGAATTTCCAGAAGCAATTAACCCAAAATTTGTTGTGAAAAGCAGAGTGACTATCTTCGGCTACCTTAACCATTTTCTATTTCCTTTATTATAAGTGCAATTTCATTTAAGTAAACCATGACTGGGGACTTCCCTGGTGGTCCAGTGGTTAAGATTTCACCTTCCACTGCAGGGTCGATGTGAATTTGATCCCTGGTCGGGGCGTTAAGATCCCACATGCCTCGCAGCCAAAAAAAAAAAAAAATATTTTTTTAAAAAGCAAACAATATTGTAACAAATTCAATAAAGACTTTTACAATGGTCCACATTAAAAAATCTTAAAAATAAATAAATCATGTTTTATGAGTAAAAATAAGAGAAACTAGGATCACAGTCTTTATATTTCTTTTCTCCCTTCTGTCAACAGCCACCATTGCTCAGACTTTTATCCTTTTACTACGTCATCTTGAGAATATCTGAGAGTGTGGTCCTCCTGACTTTCCCCATCTGAATCCAACCGTCTAAGCTGCCAAAAATGTCATCAAGCTTGACTGCCTCTGTTCACATCAGGATAAATTTACAATGGATAAGAAAGCTTCTTATTTCTTCCCACATCAAGTCTTAATCCAAATCCTGCATCTCTTTGGTTACATGTGTAGCAGTTCTATGATTAGGCTTGAAATTAATCTAAGCAGTGACTGTCATATTAAGAACAACCATTTCCTTCTAATTAGATATGTGGATACACAAATCTTTACATTTGCCAGAAAATATCTATTTCTGAACAGGACTCAGGCTACGCACTTAGATGCAGGATTTGTGCCAAAACTTATGCATAAATAGCCACATTATAACTGGTTATAGGAAACTGGTTCCCAGACAAATTCCCACAGAAGATCTGTCTAAATGAGGATAACAGTTTAGGGATTCAAAAACAGTAAGATTTTTTTAATTGGAAGAGATGTTGCTTTAGTCTATGTTATATACTATTAGTGTTATACACTATTAATTACTACAATTATATAATACAATGCAAATTATATGAGTACTATAATTATATATGTACACTATTAATTACTATGCTGCTGCTACTGCTAAGTCGCTTCAGTCGTGTCCGACTTTGTGCGACCCCATAGACGGAAGCTCATCAGGCTCCCCTGTCCCTGGGATTCTCCAGGCAAGAACACTGGAGTGGATTGCCATTTCCTTCTCCAATGTATGAAAGTGAAAAGTGAAAGTGAAGTCGCTCAGTCGTGTCCAACTCTCAGCGACCCCATGGACTGAGATTCTCCGTCCATGGGATTCTCCAGGCAAAAGTACTGCGGTGGGGTGCCATATTCCTTGAGGAAAGGGATTATTTGACTTATCTTTATATGCCCCCTAAATAACAGAATCTTGTATGTGCTAGGCACTAAATAAATATTGAACAAATGAATAAACCTAAAACATAAAGCTAAAAATTAAATGTTTAATTTTATAGTGCATGAGATATCACACTTTAATTATCACCTGTTTTATGAACTGCTATATATACATTTCATCTCTCCCTTATATAATACATCCTTATGTAAGTTTATGCTAAGATTTAGCATTCACTCTTGTCTCCTTGGTTGATTATGTTTTTTCCTTGCTTGTTTGGTTGAAAAGAACAGAGATCATTAAAGCCCCCACTGTGCCCCCAAGAGGTGAGGTCTTGATTAAAGTATACATATTTGTAGGAACTCAGAAAAGCTGAACAATCAGACTTTCAGAAAAGCTAGGAGCCACTTCACATCTTCAAACTCATGCTTCCAGAAATCTGTTTTCTGTACCCTGGGATGCTGACAATTCTCTCCTTTTCATCTCTCTTTCTCTCTCTCTCTCTATATATATATATTATACACACACACACACACACTCTTCATCACATAGCTTCTGTCTCCTTATAGTACTGGGTTTACCAAAATACTTGAGTTGTTCATGTTATGGAAAAACTCAAATGAACTTTTTGGCCAACCCAATACTTATACTCAAAATGTTGGCTTGGCCCTGAGTCCAAATGACTATAACTCTCATGCACAACAATTTTTCAGCTCTTGCTTCCAATGTTAACTGAATCTGTGTCTTCCCCACTCAGATTTCTAAGCCAAACTTTTATCTTGATCCAACACATTTTGGCTGCCCATTGAGGTGGGGTGGGAGAGAGTATAGTTCATGTGGGTCAGAGAGGGCTGCCCTGTGGCCGGAACAATGAGTTCAGCAATTTCACAACATAAAAGGCTACAGGCTGGCAAGGATGTGATTGACATTTCTAATAAGCTGACGTAATTATTAACTTCTTTATATTGTTTGTCTTCCCTGGTGGTTCAGATGGTAAAGCATCTGCCTACAATGTGGGAGACCTACGTTCAATCCCTGAGTTGAGAAGATCCCCTGGAGAAGGAAATGGCAACCCACTCTAGCATTCTTGCCTGGAAAATCCCATGGATAGAGGAGCCTAGTAGGCTACAGACCATGGAGTTGCAAAGAGTTGGACATAACTGAGCAACTTCACTTTCACTTTCTTTTACTTTATATTATTTATATCCGGTTCACTCTTTGCTTCTAAGATTAAGTTATTATGAAATTGTCTGAGTTCACTGTTTTTTTGCCCTAAGTATGCAACCATTTGAATATTTTATATGAATCTGAAAGCAATGCATGGAACAGTAATGTTTTGTATTTATGATTAGTTATTATTTGGAATGACTATGAAATACATTTTAAAACTCTGACTTAATGACACTTATGGAGGATTGGCCAGGAATGAAGAAAAGTTGAATCATAAGTTCTTGACTTAATCTGAACAAAGTCTCATACTCTGGTTGCAATTAGTCCCATACTTTGAAATCTGAGAAATCAGTTCATATTACTACTAATAAAAGCTGATGGGGAAGCTTTACTCTGAAATTTAAAATCTTGACTTTACTTGGGCTGCACAGCAATTTTTAGAAGCCATTAATAAAAACACTTATTATGTTAGTCTAGGTTTTACAAAAAGCAGAGCCATTATTTAAAATAAATAACACTGAAAAACCATTCTTGCGTGGGAGAAAATGAATAGACTTTATTTTCCTCATGCAGCAATTCATTTACTATGAGAAATCTTCTCTCTGCAAGCCCTTCCATCAGTTCCTAAGAGCTGATCTTCAAAAACACATGTCATATCTATTGCGTGATTGAGGCTAATCTCTCCCCTTCATGAAGAAGTACTAGCATTAATAGGATAATGTTGGAAAATACATTCTGAAAGCTGGTATTTAGATGGCACATCAGTACTTACATCTGACCCTTTAGAGCTCTAACAGTTAACTATGACCTGTACCCTGAAATCTAACCATAGATGAAACTGTACCAGTTCTAAATGAATGCCATTTTCTGTAGGTAGTAATGGAGCAGAGATGACAAAACGAAATCCTCAGCGACTTAATGAGTACATAAAATGCCATGGAGAAGTGCCAATCTCATCAAGGACTTAAAAAGGTAGAGCAAATATAAAATATCCAATCAACTCAGAAAAAAAGTGAAATTGTCATCTCATTTTTCATGAAGCTGTAAGGTAAACAGAACCCAAATCAGGGTCTTTTAAGAGTATTCTTTAATCTGATTATCCTGCCAATCATGGCTCAAGAGTCAAGTTCATTGGAAAAAAAAATAGTGCAATAAAGGAGCAGACAAGAAAAATCAGAGAAGTACCCTCCAGCAGTGATGGCTTTTCCCTTTGAAGCAGAGATTCATTTCAAAATTTTTAGTGCTTCTTGGGCTGTAGAAATAATAATTCTATTATTTTAAAATGGTAATGAGTACATTATAATCATAGTTCAGAAATGAAAGTTCTATGAAATTGGTTGTATCAAGAGGGATTGATCAGAGTGCCTTAAAATAATACATTTTTAAATCAGGAGAATTTAACTGAAGTGGAGATCTGCCCTATAAGATAAAAAGTACACAGATTGCTCTTTTAGAATGTTTGTGATCCCAAAGGAAGAGAGGTCTTGACTGGTGGAAGCTTTGACCTCTGCACCCACCTTCAATCAGCCAAAAATTAATAGGCAAACTTTGCTGAGAGTGCTCAAATACAAGATCACAAGTTCTAGGGTCTGTTTGTATTGCTGTCTTATTCAAATCTGCAGAGTATAAAATTTTTTGCGTTGGTTTCTGCTGTAAAACAAAGTGAATTGGCTATGGGCACTACTGAGCGACTTCACTTTTACTTTTCACTTTCATGCATTGGAGAAGGAAATGGCAACCCACTCTAGTATTCTTGCCTGGAGAATCCTGGGGACAGAGGAGCCTAGTGGGCTGCCGTCTATGGGGTCACAGAGTTGGACACGACTGAAGTGATTTAGCAGCAGCAGCAGCAGCAGCAGACATATATTCCCTCCCTCTTGGAACTTCCTCCCCGCCATCCCACCCCTCTAGGTCATCCCAGTGCAGAGCTGAGCTCCCTGTGCTTTACAGCAGCTTCCCCCTAGCTACCTATTTTACACATGGTAGGCGCATAGGGGGGGGAGGGGGGGGAGGAGGGGGAGATGGGGGTGGATGGAACACAGAAAGACACCGGGGGAGAAGAAGGGGGCGGGGTGGTGTGCGGTGCATGAGGTGGAAAAAAAGGGAAAAAAAAAAATCTATTGATCTGAGGTGTATATATCCATCCTAACCTCCCAATTTATTCCATCATTCCCTTGCCCACCCTGTGTCCACATGTCCAGTCTCTATGTCTGCGTCTCTATTTCTGCCCTGCAAATAGGTTCATTTGTACCATTTTTCAAGATTCCACATTTATGCATTAATATTTCTTATTCCTTTACACTTTAGGGCACCTCGCTCCCTTCTCTGTTTTTTAGAACTGAAATTTATTTTCATCAAAATAAATGGACGGGTCAATTTACTTCAGCAATTTCCTTTTTAAGGAAAGCTGTCAGTGTGGCCCAGCACACACCGTCGCCCACAGGATATCCTATTTCTTTCTGTGGCATCTACAAGGATTTCACAATGAGAGGTCAGTAAAAATCCCAAAAAGAACTTTCTAGAAGTACGACATCCACATTTTATCTTTCATGGTAGACGTTTACCAGAACTATGCCTGCTCGGATCCAATGGTTCCAGTAAGGTCAGTGATACAGAAGGAGAAACTAATGGCACGAACCAATCAAGCAATAAAAGCTGTACCTTAGGAGGAGATAATATGTGATTTTACATTAGCTCTTTTATTGATAGACTCTTCAGTGTTAACTGGTTCTATAAACTTCAATGATAATTCAATATTATAATTCAATAAGTTGTCAATATTTATATAATGTCTGAATAAAATCTTTACTGTCATTATTAGTTACTTAGATCAATTCAAATTTTGGTCTTTACTCTTTTAAGTTAGTAACAAATTTAATAACAAACCCAGAGACGTACAGAAATAGACAATTATAGGCCTTTACTCTTGACAAGTTTTTATCAAGCTCTAATTCTACTGGAAAGGCAATTCTGGACTTCTCCTACAAACTCCAGTTGCCATTAACTACCTGGTCCATAATCTCCATTTATATAACTCAGAAACATCATCACTGCTAAGCCTGAAGATGTTCAAGCTTTACTTTCTAAGATTTAACCACAGGAAAGTGTGGTTCATTAAGAAAATCGTATGATCGTGTTCTTTGTATGTGTAACGATCATCTGTGGTTTCTGCCATTTTGGATGTATTCTGTTTTCCAGAAACAAGATATAGAGTTCCCTTTGGAAATTCTCTTCCTCTATTGTATGCTGGCTTGACAGGAGTCTGTCAAGTTTTCCCCTATTCTGGCCTGAAAAGATCCTCTGTGGTCCTCTCCCCCAGGAATGTGAACCTTGACACAAGCCAACTTGAGATGAATTTTATGCTCATCTCAGAAGGGTCCAGCCATGATTTCCGACACTCCTATCCTGATTTTCAAATGTTCTTTGATTCTCTGAGCTCTCCTCAAACAATTCTGTGTACAGAAATCATACTGAGAGAAGATCAAAAATTAAATGAAGATGGTCCATCCCTGAGATGCAGATTCTAAGGGTGTGGGATGGTTCCAAGGATCTGCATTTCTTAGACAAACAACTCCAAGAATTTTTAGGCCAGTGATCAGAGAACACACTCAAAAACATCGTTGTAAATTGCCAATGAATTCTATGTTTAAATGAAGAAGTGATTTATGAAGGTTAAAGAAATAAGGTGATTTCTGTCCTGTATCACTAAATTATCTTGTGCTGTGCTTAGTTGCTCAGTTATGTCTGACTCTTTGTCATTCCATGAATTGCAAGCCCACCAGGCTCCTCTGTCCATGGGGATTCCCCAAGAAAGAATACTGAAGTGGGTTGCCATGCCCTCCTCCAGGGAATCTTCCCAACCCAAAGATCGAACCCAGGTCTCCTACATTGCAGGTAGATTCTTTACCATCTGAGCCACCAGGGAATTCTGACTTTCAGGTTCCTCTGTCCATGGAATTGTCCAGGCCAGAATACTGGACTGGGTAGCCATTCCTTTTCCAGGGGATCTTCCCAACCCAGGGATTGAACCCAGGTCTCCTGCATTACAGGTGACTTCTTTAATCATCTGAGCCACAAGGGAAGACCTAAATTATCTTAAGTTCCCTTTATAAAGCTTTGGAAAGTGATGATTAATACATAAAAAGTATGTTACCTTGAGAGAGAAGAGAAATTCTTGATCTTTTGATTGATTCTTTTTTTAAACTTCCCCTTTCCTGCCATCCTGCTCTCACCCCTTTCAATTGGAACCCTTGAAAATCATGAAGAAGCTTCTGTTCCTGATGAGAGTGTGTCCTATTAATCTTTGTAGAAAAAAGGTTTCGATCCGCTCCCTTTGAATGACTATCACTTTATTTCATAGTCTGGTATCTGCTCAAAAGAACAATCTGATTTTCCTGATAATGAAATGACCAATGAGGACTCAATGATTCATTTGGGGAAAAAGTGAGAGATAGAAACTCTAACATACTCAGGGCCTTAGAAACTCTGAGGCTTTGCTCAGAGTCCTCCATTCTTCATTGTTGTTTGGAAATCAGAGTGGGTTATATAAATTATTTATTCTCTTGGTGATGGAGAGGAGAATAGTGAATACCTCATGACAAAAGTACAAGGGGAAAAAAAAAACCCAGTAAACAAAAAAATGAAGCTGCTTCTGATTCAAACAGAAGAGAATTGGCTGTTGTGTCAAGGTAATACCAAGAAAGAACAAATAGAGGAGCCTAGCTCAACAGGAAGCAGATCTATTGAGCAGAAAGGTCATCTGGCAATAGAAGGTCTCTGAACCAACAACACAAAAGGCTGCATCAGAGCACGGCTACCTGCCTGGGCTTCAGTGGGGGAAGGAGGATGGAGGCATTTCCTAAAATAGGTGTCCCAAAGTTATATATGGCAAAGACGTTAGGTAACACATAGAACCTTTAATCCAAGGCTTCAAAAAACAATATGGTGAGTTTTTTTATTTTTCAATGGCTGTGTTTAAAAACACTTTCAAATTTTTTAAAATTTTAAATTAGAGGATAATTGCCTAACAATGTAGTGTTGGTTTCTGCCATACAATGTGACTCAGCTATAAGTATACATATATCCCTTCCCTCTTGAGCAAATATTTTACAAAACATTTTAAAAACATATTTACCTATTTGGTGAAAGGTGTTTTTTTTTTTTTTTCCTGGTCACAGAGCTTGCAGGATGTTAGCCCCCCGACCAGGGGTCAAACCTGTGCCCCCTGCAGTGGAAGCATGGAGTCCTAATAACCAGTGTTTTAAAATGAAGCTAGTTTGTAACGTTTGGGTTAATCACAGACTGAATGGACATGAGTTTGAGCAACTCAGGCAGATGGTGAGGGATAGGGAAGCCTGGCGTGCTGAAGTCCATGGGGTAGCAAAGAGTCAGACACAACTTAGCGAGTGAACAACAACATCATCATTGAAATCAAACTCAGCTCTCTCCTATACTCAAGCAGGTCCTTGCCATGGGTAAACAAGCTGATTCTTGCTTGAGATCATTTAAAGAAATAACCAGAATCTAACCTATACAATGAAAATAGACCCAAAGAGTAAATGATTACATAGTTTCAAACTCTTGCAACAAAATTAATCTTCTGGTTTATAGATAAAAAAAGAGACCAAGGAACCTAACTTTATACATGATCAGAAAACTGTGTGTGCATATATGTGTACATCTATTTATACACATATACACATGTATATAATGCACTTTATGTAAATATAGAATTAAAATTGCATTATTATAATGACCATCAGAAAGAGAAGGGTGGTCATGGAAAAGTTAGAATTCGATAATATTTCTCTAGCATGATTTATTTATTCAATAAAAATGTCTTGAACGTTGGCCAAAGGCCAGGCATTCTTGCTGGACAATAGAGATGTGACAGTGCAAAGGGAACGAACAGAACCTGAACTTCAGAGGTGGGTATCAGACACATAAAGGAGTGATTATGATCAGACAGAGTAAGTGCTACTATTGAAAAAGAGCAATGATGCCTGCCCTAGACTTGGGAGCAGACTCTATGAGAAGCAGAGGCCAAAGGTGGTGGGAAGTGAATGACATTAATGCTACTGGGACATTAGAGTGTGAAGATGCTGAGGGTTAAGGCCTAGGATACAAACAAAGGCTTGACCAAGGAGGGTCTTGTAATAGGGCTATCATACAACCAAGCAATCCTACTCCTGGGCATATACCCAGAGAAAACCATAATTCAGAAAGATATGTGCAGCCCAATGTTCACTGCAGCCCACTGTTTACAATAGCTAGGACATGGAAGAAATCTAGATGCCCATCAACAAATGAATGGTTAAACAAGACATGGTCCATATATACAGTGGAACATTACTACTACTATCACTAAGTCACTTCAGTCATGTCCGACTCTGTGCGACCCCATGGACCGCGGCCCACCAGGCTCCCCCGTCCCTGGGATTCTCCAGGCAAGAACACTGGAGTGGGCTGCCATTTCCTTCTCCAACACATCAAAATGGAAAGTGAAAGTGAAGTTGCTCAGTCATGTCCGACTCCCAGTGACCCCATGGACTGCAGCCCACCAGGCTCCTCCATCCATGTGATTCTCCAGGCAACAGTACTGGAGTGGGGTACCATTGCCTTCTCCAATGGAACATTAGTCAGCCATTAAAAAGGAACGAAATTGGGTCATTTGTAGAGATGTGTATAAACCTAGAGACTGTCAGAGTGAAGTAAATCAGAAGGAGAAAAACAAATATTGTATATTAACATACATGTAGAATTTAGAAAAATGGTACAGATGAACTTATTTGCAAAACAGAAAGAGATACACAGATATAGAAAACAAATGTATGAATATTAAGCAGGGAAGGAAGGGTAGGATGAATTGGGAAATTGGGACAGACATAAACACACTATTGATACTTTGTATAAAATAGATAATTAATGAGAACCTACTATATAGCACAGGGAACTCTAGTCCATGCTCTGTGGTGACCCAAGTGGGAAGGCAATCCAAAAAAGAGGGGAGATATGTAAACATATGGCTGATCCACTTTGCTGTACAGCAGAAACTAACACAACACTGTAAAGCAACCAGACTCCAATAAAAATTAATTTAAAAAAGAAGGGCCTGTATTATAACATGTTGCTTGGATTGTCCTGTTATTCCCAGAGAATGGAAATCCACTGAGGATTTTAAGCAAGGAAATAACATGCTTACTTTTGAGAAAAATCACAATGGTGACTGCAAGGTGGACAAAGGAATGTTGAAGAATGAAGGCTAAGACAGTGAGATTAGTCAGGAAGCTCCCACAGCAATGTGGGGGGAAATAACTGGAGCCTAGACTAGGGTGTAGCTAGGTGGAGGAGAGGAGAGAACAGATTCCAGAGTGATTGAAAGGGATGACTGGATCTCAGAGGCAAGAGAAAGGACAATGACTCACTTCTGGTTTGGACCACTGGGTGGATGATCTTTTTAATCTGATCTGCATTGTGGAATTGGAAACCAGCTTTGGTGGAAGAAGGAAGGGAGAAGCAGAGATGAGGAAGACCAGAACAAAGGTGACTGAATTCCATCTTCATTGGCTGTGTCTGCAGTGTCTGTGCTGTTTCCAGATAAAGAAAAGAGGAGATTTTGGATGGTTCTATGGGTCTGAAACTTGGAGGAAAGATCTGAGCTGGACATACTGATTTAGTGGCCATCAGCATAGGCACAAAATAGTCCCAGGTATCATTTTTGCCATTTCTACTAAGGCACTTTTCTTTAGCTTTTCCTTCTTTTAACCATTCCTCACATGTATGTTGGTATTCATCAGTTTCTCTAAGAATTGAATACAGAGGTATGAGAAACAAGTAACAGTATAAAAAGAAAATGAAAATCTATTCTGTATGGAAGAAGAAATAGGAGGAGATATATGGAAACAGGCAAACGAGGCATCACAGAAGTGAAGAGAGAGATGATGGTTCAAGAGAGTCAGATGGGGCCAAAACCAATGGATCTGACTCTTTGGCCCATTTTGACTGGAGGAAGATGATTCACCAGGCCAGCAAAAATTAATGGAAATATCTCCTCAGATGATTTATGTTACTCTGCTCAGACCTTGTATATCCCTTCAGACCTTCCGTTACCTAGGAAATATTCTGACAATTAAGGCAATTCAGAGTGCATATGAATGCAAAAGGACTTGACCATTCTTTGAGAAACAGTTCTTAGCCTGCAAAGCAAAGTGTTTGAGCCCTCTCCCATTTTTGAGCACATCAACTACCCCCTCAGAAGACAGGCCTAAAGAATCAGCCAAAACCTACTTTCTTGTGTCAAAGTACTTGGAGTGCCTATGGAAATTTCTCAGCTAACAGATTCCTCCACTTCTGGATTATTTTCACTCCATGCATTTCAAGCAGACTGTTTTTTAATGGACTAGGATAGGCGTTATATACATTATTCTATATCTTATAAGCCTTCCTGGAGGGAGATAAGGGATACAGGCATTTACCACATTCAATGTTTATTACAAAAATAAAAGTACTTGTTATTAAAAGTCTAGCAACATAAACAGTAAAATCCCACCTGGTCCTTGATAGGCCCACTTCTGTGAGCCGCCCACACGTTGGTATAGCCTTCTTGGCCTCTTTTTAAATACTGCTGCTGCTGCTAAGTCACTTCAGTCGTGTCCAACTCTGTGCGACCCCATAGATGGCAGCCTACCAGGCTCCCTCGTCCCTGGGATTCTCCAGGCAATAACACTGGAGTGGGTTGCCATTTCCTTCTCCAATGCAGGAAAGTGAAAAGTGAAAATGAAGTTGCTCAGTCGTGTCCAACCCTCAGCAACCCCATGGACTGCAGCCTTCCAGGCTCCTCCACCCATGGGATTTTCCAGGCAAGAGTACTGGAGTGGGGTACCATTTCCTTCTCCATCTTAAATACTATATAGACATAAACACAAACACCCAAAGAGACATAAATACAAATACCCATGTAGTCATAAACAAAAATATCATATAGACATAAATACAAACACCCAAATAGACATAAATGCAAACACTGATATAAACATAAACACAAATGCCCATATAGACATCAGCACATATACCATACAAACAGAAATAAAACCCATAGAGTTGTTGTTCAGTTGCTAAGTCATGTCCAGCTCTTTGCAATGCCATGAACTGCAGCATGCCAGGCTCCTCTGTCCTCCACTATCTTCCAGAGTTTGTTCAAACTCATGTCCACTGTGTCAAAGATGCTATCTAACCATTTCATTCTTTGCCACCCTCTTCTCCTGTTGCCTTCAATCTTGCCCAGCATCAGGGTCTTTTCCAATGAGTCGGCTCTTCACATCAGGTAGCCAAAGTATTGGAGCTTCAGCTTCAGCATCAGTCCTTTCAATGAATATTCAGGGTTGATTTCCTTTAGGATTGACTGGTTTGATCTCCTTGCAGTCAAAGGGACTCTCAAGAATCTTCTCCAGCACCACAATTTGAAAGTATCAACTCTTCAGTGCTCAGATAGACATAAACACAAATACTTATAAAGACATAAACTCAAATACCCATATAGACATAAACACATGTATAGAGCACATGATTATACTATGTACAATGCTCTGCAACGTAATTTGTACATAACATATTCTCAGAATGCAGACCTCCTTCTCTATTGGTCTATACAGATCCAACTTTCTCTTTAATGCTGGTATTATTCCCTGTACACATGGTAAGTCATTTGCTTTCCTACTGTTGGATATTCTTGTTAGGTCAAACACATCTGTAGTGTTCTCATAAACTCCTTTAACTCCAGTATTAGGCTAGGCCTTCTGAAGGTGGGGATTAGGGGTTCAATTCCTCTCTTATATTTTGAGCTTTCAGGATAGTCCTCAGCAAAGAGCAGGCACTGAATAACTGCTTCACGAATGGATGGGTGGATGATGATGACCACAGCTCCTGGTCATTAGACAAACTTTACAGAGGCTTCTTTAAAACAATGAACTCATCCTTCCAAAAGTGATGGCTCTTTCTCAGCAACTTTCTTACCCCAGGAGAAGTAGTGCTCAGATGCAGGGGGAGGGGAATGACAATAACTAAAACAGTTCACAATTAAGCACTTATTCCGTGCCAAGTATTTTCATTGTCTAACTCGTGGAATGTTTACGGCCAACCTATGGGTAAGGTTCTGCAGTTACTCCTCATTAACAGAAAGGGAAATAGAGGCACAGGGTGATGGAGTGACTTGCCCAAAGGCCTACAATGTACAAACTCTGTACCCATGCTCCAGTCTGTCACACATATGTTAAAGCACATCTTCTTGCTCCCATGTTTACTGCATTATTCACAGTAGGGAAGACAGGGAACAGCCTAAGTGTCCGTCAACGGATGAATAGATCAAGATGTGGGAAATATATATATGTGTGTGTATATATGTGTGTGTGTGTGTGTGTGTGTGTGTGTGTGTGTGTGTGTGTGTGTGTATGTGGTCAATCTAGTCAAAGATATTTTTTTTCCAGTGGTCATGTATGGATGTGATAGCTGGATTTTAAAAAAGTTGAGTGCCGAAGAATTGATGCTTTTGAACTGTGGTGTTGGAGAAGACTCTTGAGAGTCCCTTGGACTGCAAAGAGATCAAACCAGTCCATCTTCAAGGAAATCAGTCCTGAATATTCATCCGAAGGATGGATGCTGAAGCTGAAACTCCAATACTTTGGCCACCTGATGCGAACAAATGACTCATTGGAAAAGACCCTGATGCTGGGAAAGACTGAAGGCAGGAGAAGGGGATGACAGAGGATGAGATGGTTGGATGGCATCACTGACTCAACGGACATGAGTTTGAGTAAGCTCCGGGAGTTGGTGATTGACAGGGAAGCCTGGCATGCTGCAGTCCATGGAGCAGTCAGACATGACTGAGCAACTGAACTGAAATGATATATGTGTATGTGTATGTGAGTGTGTGTATGTCTACACACACACTCCACTGGATAATTAAGAATTGGTATACATACACATGGGGCTTCCCTGATGGCTCAGTTGGTAAAGAATCCGCCTGTAATGCAGGAGACCCCAGTTTGATCCCTGGGTCAGGAAGATCCTTGGAGAAGGGAAAGGCTACCCACTCCAGTGTTCTGGCCTGGAGAAGTCCATGGAATGTATAGTTCATGGGGTTGCAAAGAGTCAGACACAGCTGAGTCTCTTTCACTTCACATACAAACATTCACACAATAAAGTATTATTCAGCCATGAAAAAGAAGGAAATCTTGTCATTTGTGACAACATAGTTGGATCTTGAGGGCATTATGTTAACTGAAATAAGTCAGAAAGCAAATACTACAAGGTATCACTTACATGTGGAGTTGAAAAAAGAAGTAAAAAACTCAAAGGAGCAGAGAAATAGTAAAGAGGTTGCCAGGGTCTGGAGGTTGGGGGAAATAGGGAAAGATTGGAATAGGGAAAGGTACAAATTTTCAGCTCTAAAATGAATAAAGTCTGTAGATCTAATAAATGACATAGTGTCTTGAGTTGATAACACTGTCTTGTAGAATTGAAATCTGCCAAAAGAGTGGAATTTGAATATTCCCATCAAAAAGAAAGAAAGAATAAAGATAAATATGTGATGGATGATGTGTTCATTAACTAGATGGGTGGAATCCTTTCATGATTTATTCATTTATCAAATCATCACAAGGTACCCTTTAAAATATCTCATAATTTTATTTGTCAAATATATACCTCAAAATAACTGAAAAAATTTAAATGTTATCTTCCTAAAAATAAGTTCACAATCAAAACTGCCTCTCCAGTGGGAAGAAAAGCAGTGAGTGATAACGAGATGAGCTGAGAAGACTCGAAAGCAACTTAGAGGATCCCACGTCTCTGAAAATTCATCAACAAGCTTATTTTCAGTACACGCCCAGAGGTTGCAAACTGCTAACTTAATTTCATCTCCCCACTCTGTGCTCCTTAACATTTATAGGCCTGCTCATCTTTCTCATTTTCTATTAATAAAATGTCCCCATGTACCGAAGCTTATAATTAAAACAAAATTTAAAGCTCTGAAAAACTGAAGTCGTCAAGTAGCATTTTAACTGTGAAATATTTTAAATACTCATGGTTGTCATTTCTGAAGCTGAGGTCTACTGCTCTGATATAAGCATCCATCATCTTAAGAATATTTTCACATTCCAGAAAAATGAGCATGAATTAAAAATATTTTTAGGATTAACGGCACTTGACAAATTTGAGGGATTGAATTAAGGATTTTAATATGGCCCAAATTAAAAACTATTAAACACACATGCAGTCCCAAATCTTGAGAAATCTTGAGAAAATATCTTTAAGAGTAGGTCAGGCAAAATATGCATAAATTTGACTTTTAAAGACACAGGTCTTAAAAGTCAAGAAGTACCCTTCAAGGACATCTTAAAACATAGCTGGAAAAGGACTACATTATTTAAGATATACAATATATAAATATGCATATAATATATATGTATGTAGATGGCATCACCAACTCGATGGACATTGAGTTTGAGTGAACTCCGGGAGTTGGTGATGGACAGGGAGGCCTGGCGTCCTGTGATTCATGGGGTCGCAAAAAGTCAGACACCACTGAGCGACTGAACTGAACTGATGTAGATATATACATCTCTATTAAAACTTCTATGCATATGAACTTTATTCCTTTATCTGTTGGGGAAAAGAACTGATGCCTCTCGAAACTCTTTAAAAAGTCTTTCTGCTATAAAAACACATTTCCAGAACATATATAATAAGTTTTTAGCTTAAATTTATTTTCCCTAATAAGACAATTAGGATAATTTAGAAAAAGTATGAACTGTGAGAAAACCTATATTAAAAAATACATTACCTACAATTCTGCTAAGCAGAAATCTTTATTCCTTGAACTTTGATACTTCTCAAGTTCAGTGATAACTGGGTTTTATACTCAAAAGCACTATAAAATTTAGTGTTAATTAAATATAAATATAATCCCATTACGTTTAAGTTACAACCACAGTCCAAACAAGATGCCCAAAATGTGGTACATGGAAGAAAAATAAATTTCAGTTTGAATCTTAGCCTGGCCCCTATCAGATGCCAGGGCCTGTGGCAATACAGTTTCTTCTCTCATTGGATGTTTTCTCATCTAAAAATGCTGTTATCACTTGCCTTGTTTTTTTTTTTGTACTCTTAAAGCTTGTTTTAACGTCAAATGAAATGATAGGGCTCCAAGTATTTTGTTAGATAAAGAAGATGTACACAACACAGTGGAGTATTACTAAGACATGAAGTTTTGCCCTTTGCAACAACATGGATGAACTTGGAAGGTGTTACGCTCAGTGAAATGTCAGACAGAGAAAGACAAAGACTGTATGTTATCATGTACATATGGAATCTAAAAAAATGAAATAAGTGATATAACAAAGCAGAAAGGAACTTACAGGTATGAGAACGAACTAGTGGCTACCAGTGGGGAGAGGGAAGTGGGGAGGGGAAATAAGAGTAGGGATTAGGGAGGTACAAATGACCACGTATAAATGAGCTACAAGGATATATTATACAGCACAGGGGATACAGACCATATGTGATAATAACTAAAGGAAGTATAATCTATAAAAATACTGAATCACTATGTTGTATGCCTGAAACTAACATAATATTATAAATCAACTGCACTTCAATTTTAAAATGAGCAGTTATCTGCCATTTTCCTCCCTACCATCCCCTCCTGCTCTCTTCCTATAGTCCCTCCAACTCATGATCTCATTTCACTGTGGCTCTCAGAGTCTGAAAAACAACTGTGGAGCAGACAACATGCTAGGAGCTGACAAACAACATTTCACTTTAACTCTAAAATGAAAAAAACCTTTAAGCTTGCCCTATTTTTCCAAATAGACAGATGAGAAAGCTAAAACTCAGAAAGAAAAAAAAAAAAACCCTCCCCACTATTACACAGTAAATAAATAATGACATTAATAATCAAACCCAGGTCGATTTGATTCCACAGTTTAATTCTGCCTGAATCTACCACGTTGTCACTAGTCATTGTATTATGCTAACCATCAGTTCCTTTTTGTCAGTTCTTTTTCAAATGAACAAGCTTCAAAAGACAGAGAACCTAATAGAAAAAGAATCAAGAGACTCAAACAGCTTTACAAAAGAAGCTGTTCCCCTGGTCAGTATATATACAAGAAGGTGCTTGATTTCAATAGTCATCAGAGAAATACCAAGTCAAGCCATGTATGGGGGCACTTGTTGACTAAAAGACAGCTTCAGGTTTGGGTGAGACACCAGTGCTAAGAGTGTAAATTGATGGAACCACTTTGGAAAGCTCTTCCCCAGCACTGACTTAAGCTGAATATATGTATATGCCCTATGACTTGGCGATTTTATTCCTAGATTTATACTTGACAGAAGTCCATATGTAAGTATCAATAAAAGAATATGTCACAAATATTTATAACAGCATTATTTACAATAGCCCCAAACTGGAAAATACCTGAATGCCTCTCAACAGCAGTTATGAGTCATTATATTATGGTCTAGTCACACAATGGAATACTATACAGCCAGCAGAAGTAGCAGGCAACCATATGGGTTAATCTCTCAAGAGAATGATGAATGACATTAACCAAACAAAAAAACAGTAGAGATGAAATAAGTCCATTTATATAAAATTTGGAAATAGGAAAACGGCTTCCATGATGCTGGAAGCCAGATTAGAGGGTACTATGGAGGAATGGGGAGCTGACTGGTGTTGGGGGGATTGGATAAGCGTTCTGACATTACTCGGATTCTTGATTTTGCTGTTGTTACACAAAGTTGTTCACTTTGGGAACTTTCACCAGATCTGACACTTAAGAATTTCTGCACTTTTCTGCATGTAAGCTACACTTCAATAGAGATTACCCCAAAAGAGTCACTATCAATCTCTGCTCCCCCAAAGCATGCAAATGTCCATATTTTAGAAGTGTTGTACTAGATGCACACTCAACTTACCAGGCTTCTATATCTTTTTATGTTTAAGAGCACTTATTCAGCTGACAGATTTTGTTGTCATTTAATAAAATAACAATAGAAGGACAGCTGAGATAAAAGTAGGAATTACGTCTGAGCTACAGAGCTGCGATCTAAAAGAATGATTGTTCGGTATAAATAAAATCTTGAAGACTTGATCATGAGTTCAAATACTCAATGATGTCAAAAAGAGGCTTATGCATCAAGTCTTACAGAGAAGGAGAGGGGCCACAGACTACAGGGCAGTCACTGGACAATTTTTGAATATGAAGACAACGTTACACTTAATGCCAAAGCTTCCATTGGAATTTAATACTGGCATGGTCTAAGGCATCCCACTAAATTGGTACTATATTAGCGAAAGGCCACCAGCACAGTCCACTTAATGGATGAGGCCTCATCACTTCTGCTGACCATGGGTTTGTGCGTCCTTTGCCCTACTGCCCACCTGTTTATTCAATGAGCAGCTTCCCGACTCCACATATTGTCTGCTTGGCAGGCAAGTGAGAACTCTCACTCATGGTCAGATACATACATGAAGAGTTCTTTTCCTCCAAGGAAAATGAAATATGTTTCAGATTTAACATACTACAGCACTGGGTTGACTATCTATAAAGAAAATGGTAATCCATACATTAAACTGCCAGGGAAAAGAGGCTAGAATAGCAGCAAGTGGGTTACAGGTTAGAGTTCCCGAGAGAGAAATGGTCTAAAATAAAGGAAAACTTGTTTTTTAGTGACCAAGGTATATGAATTTCTTTAATATTCAAGGTATATTTGTGCTGTGTATTTTGTGGCTCCTTCACAAAAACATAGGTTAAAAAAAGTTTGAAAATGAGCAGATGAACCAAATCTCTAACCTTTCAGTAAAGACCCCAGAAGATATGGCTTATGCTGTCTCTTCTATTTATTTACATGATGTCAGAAAAAGGACAAAAATATTCTGGGTAAAAAAAAATGACTATTTTGTTTGAGGCTTTCAGATTCTTTCAGAATTCCTCTAGTGAGAAGGCTACATATTCACAGATTTCTTCTCATTCATTATATAAGAACAAACAGAAATACATGAAACTAAGGAATTGTCAATCTTCATGAGTCTATAAAAATACGGATTTTAAATTTCAAATGATTTCTATCTTTAATTTCAAAATTTTCTTTATGTGGATAATTTTGTACCTTAAAAACTTTCTAATACTTATTTCTAAATCCTATTTAAAAGCAATTAATCTTGCTGTTGGAAAAAATCATTCCTGTAGATGTCGTCTTTAAAAATCTTTGCTGGCACTATTACATTTATTCCTTACATGTCAACTGTTGAGTCCAAATGACAAATAACCCTGAATAGATAACCGTTACAAAAACCTTTAAGTTAAAGAGACTTTGTAAGCTTTTACTATTGAATAAAATTGAATATTCTCTTTAAGATCTGATAGGAATACAACTATCCCTTTCACAGCCCTGGTCTCTAATAACTTTATTAGGTTGATCATATCAGATTTTGACCTTGTTTGTCCTGTACGTGTCACATATATCTCTCATAGTGGCCAATTTTCCAAGGTCACAGATTTCTTTACACTCTGCCCTTAAGTATTGATGAGCTCTTTGTCGATTTCCTATTTGTTTTGCAGCCAGGAATCTCAGATCAGTGTTAGCACCGCAGTTTGTCCAGCCTGCATAAACCTCTTGTTGCCTTTCACATCACTCCCCGAAAATCAAGTAGCCACATGCAATGCAAAAGGGGGCTGGAAATAAAGCCAGCACTTCCTCTGAGCTTGTCGGCTAGCATACTGCACTGCATCTTTCAATTAGCATCCAATCATTTTAAGTAGTGATACTTAAGTGTTTGTGTAAGCCTGCCTTGTAGAATTTAATACTCAGACAGCCATTTTGCAAAACACAGCAGGTCCATGAAATAAGAGGCTATTTCAGTGAAAGAGTCACAGAATGATAAAGCTGCTCTAAATGCTGGCGTAACTGCAACAGCTGTGTCATGCATCAAATAATTATCATCTACTCTTTTTCTAAAGCTGTTCAAAATAGGATTTAAAAGGAGCTTCTGTGGCTATCTTTAATTTGACAAACTCCATGGTATCTCTCCCTAAAAAGATTTTTTTTCATGCCATCATTCAAAGATGAAAACAGCACTGCTCTACGTAAAAGAGAATATCAACTGGTTTGAACTGATACAGACCTCTGAGAAAATACACTTCCCAAGCAATCCCAGTGCAAGCTATTTCCAGCCTTATCAAAGTAACCCGGCATGAAAGATACATTAAAAAAAAAAAAAATCTCCGGAAAAAAATCTCAGAATCTCATAGACCTCAGGTGGCTGGAAAACTCATTGTACAAATGATTGATTCTCTGGCTGATCCTCAGCACAGGGATTAAAAACATCTGAAAGAGGCAACATGCACCAGACACGGATAGTATTTTCAGCCCCTAGCTGCAATTTACAGCAATAGAAACTTACATAGGACACCCGTGCTCGCCTCCGATGCACCAGCCCACAGCACTGCATGAAGAGCCGTGCAGAATGCAGTCAGCGTGTGGTTTCACCGAGCTGCACTGTGCCTCCTCTTCTCATCAGAGCCACTGTCCATTTCTCCCCACCTTCCACTCCCAGGTAAGAAGCATGGGCAAATCAACACTTAGCTTCTGCCTCCTAGGTAGTTTCTAAAGACACCACTGTTTCTGCAAGCATGCCCAAACTTTGTTTTTCCCTAATTTTTTTTTTTTCTTTTTTCGGGGAATCCGATCTCTTCTTCTTCAGGGAAGAAACTGACCAGAAATATACCCAAAGTATCATTTATTTTCCTGAAATGACTCTTGCTAACTTACACTTGTGACTGTCCGGATCATCAGAGTTTCTTGGCAACGTTTTGGCAGTAGCCATTCTCAACTGGGGAGCTTTTCAAACAGCAGAGAACCTTTGCATCTCACAAGCCTGCAGGCTCCTGCTTTTTTGCAAGAGGAGGCCTACTCCTGATGGTGTTTATGTGACTGCCTCGGAGAACTCGGCTGCTCCCGCGGCTGCTCTGCCATGATTGCCTTCCTCCCCACGCACAGATTGGCAGCAGCATCCCCTGCTTCAGTGTTGCCTCTGTATCACTTTGGGCATATCTGATCTGCGACTTCTCCCTCCTCCCTTTCCCCTGAAAAATTACAGAGTCTAGACTTTAATTCACTCCGGATTCCCAGGACTACACAACCACCCTCCAAATTGTCAGATGCTTCGTCTTGCAGTACGTGCTTCACATGAATCATAGGAAGGAGTGACTTCAGGACCCAACACAGTCAACCACTATAGCTACACAGATTTTTGTGCTTTTTTTTTCTCACTGCCAAAATGCTCATTTTCTACGTGAAAGCCCATTAAATAAATGTAACTCTGGCAAGCAAAACTGATCTGAATCAGAGCTAATTAATTAATTAGCTAATACATCACCTATGATTTAGATATGAGAAAGCCAATAAGCCTGCCTTCCAAGCCCACGATCTCACAAATGAATATTCCTCCTAAACTGTAATTTACATATTTTTTCTAAAGACACAGTTTGCAGACAAGGAGTCAATCGCAACATTCTTTCTAAAAGTCCTTGTACATGTCACACCTGAAAAGATGAATGATTATGGCATTTGGGGATTAAACTATTAATTTATATGATATCAACCATTCTGATAAGCAATGATTCATGTAGCCACAGCCATCAATCCACATTCACTCCCACACCCATGTCACTTCATATACTGTTGCCACTTGAGAAGATATTTTAACTATTTCATGTCACAAATTGAGATCCCTCACCATTAAGCTCTTCAGGCAGATGGGATGTGCAAGCCTATTAATTCTCAATATTTTATCGTTCTTTCCTGAAAACCTATGATTTAAAGCAACAACTCTATTACTATTTGTAGTCTATGTTATGATGATGATGAGGAGGATATAAAGTAAAAACTCTATATTATTATTTGTACCCTTGAGTTGAAAAAACCTGCCTTAATGTTTTTATTTGACTAATGAAGACCTGAGGCTCCAAATGGTCAAATGTTTTGTTTATAAATGAAAGTGAAAGTGAAGTTGCTCAGTCCTGTCCAACTGTTTGCGACCCTACCAAGCTCTTCTATCTGTGGAATTTTCCAGGCAAGGGTACTGGAGTGGGTTGCCATTTCCTTCTCCAGGGGATCTTCCCAACCCAGGGATTGAATTGCAGGCAGACACTTTACCATCTGAGCCACCAGGGAAGCCTCTTGTTTACAAGTAGCATAAGCAATCATATTTTAAATAGCTAGTAATTTATACAATTGAAAAAGTTTGCAAAAATTCTGTGGTTTTATCCTATACTGATTAATCCTCCATATAGCTGATGATTCAAAAGGGAATCATGGATGGACTACAGACAATGAAGTTCCTTTTGGGAATACATCAATAGACTACAGACAGACAATAAAGTTCCTTTTGTGAATATATCAGGAGCCCAAAGTAAATAAAATTTTTGAATCATGTTGCACATTGCATTTTGAAGTAAGTCCTGGAAAAAAAAATGCAACATTTTCTGGAACACATAAGACAGATTTACAGAAGATAGGATATCACTCTGGTTTTTGAAATCAACTTTACTGAGAAATATACCAAGTAATATAAGAGAATGTATCATTTGAATTTCAGGTTTTTCTAAGGATCCTGTATCATCCTCAACCAGTACACATTTACTAGAATAAATGAATAAAAATAAAAAACAAACTCAAAGTTAGAATAAGAGGAAAACATTGGAAATTTGATCTCTTCCATGAATCTAATTTGGCATTCACTTAACTTCCTATCCACTAGGATATTATTATACACAGTATGAGAGAGATCCACAGTTCATTAGAGATCCCACTCATTTTGCTGTTCTAGAATCCACAAGAGGAGGCCAAACCCTAATGTGACTTGGAAAACATTGATAGAGCACCTCTACTAATACTTGCTTGCCACTGTCCTAGGTGCCACAGGTAGAAAATAAACAAAATACTGTCCATTGATAACAAAGGCAGGAAAGAGAACACAGCATCTGAGTGCTAAGGGAATACCAACGACACAACACTTACTTACCCCTGGAAGGAACACTGAAGGCTTATTAGCAAAGGTGGGCTATTCTTTCTTAAGATTTTTTTGGGATGTGTACAGTTTTTTTAAGTCTTTATTGAACTTGTTATAATACTGCTTCTATTTTATGTTTTGGTTTTATGGCCAGGAGACACGTGGAATCTTAGCTCCCCAAGCTAAGCTCTTCAATCCCCAGGGATTGAACATGCCCCACCCCCACCCCCTGCATTGGAGGATGAAGTCATAACCTTTGGACATCCAGGAAGTCCCACTGGGCTACTCTTTGCAGAGTGGGTAAAACTGCATCCAGTGGAAAATGGGGGCTGAAAGAATTTAGGCAAGGGAGCAGAAAATGCAAAACCACAGATTATGTACAGAATATATACAGAATAAATCTTGTTTGTATAGGATGTAAAGAAGAATGTATACAGATTCAATATTTATGATACATTCAGACAACAGAGATTTACCCCAAATCTCTCCAACTGTACTGGGTTCTGTCCTAAGCTCACTCCTTATTTATCTCTCCATCCCTAACACTTAGTGTGGTAACACAGACATATTAGGTATGATGGATATTTGGAGTCCACTCATCATGAATTCTTTACTTCATCCTGGGCAACAGAAATGGACCTGAGGCTCCTGGGCTATGCCAGAGAAATTGTTTTCACAGTTTGGTATGGCCGACCAGGTAACCAGCTTGTGTTCAATGGGGTAGGAGCAGAAATAACACGTGCCAAAACTTAATGCCTTCTCTTTTCTCGTTCTCCCTTTCTTGCTGTCTTGAATGGAGGCAAACTGCCGGGAGCTGGGACATCTGCCTCCATTAAAGGATACTTCATGTTTAGAAGAAAAGAGCAACAAGACAGAAAGCTGTGATCCTAGTGCAGTGCAGCTGGCAAACCAGCCCTATGTCGCTTACATTTGGACTCTTTCGTTTTTATCATTCCATTATTACCTTTTTAACAAATTTTAAAACTGAAGTATAGTTCATTTGGCTTCCCTGGTGGCTCAGATGTTAAAGAATCCACCTTCAATGCAGGAGACCTGGGTTCGATCCCTGGGTTGGTAAGGTCCCTTTAGAGAAGGGCATGGCAACCCACTCCAGTATTCTTGGACTTCCCTACTGGCTCAGATGGTAAAAAATCAGCCTGCAATACAGGTGACCCAGGTTCGATTCCTGGGTTGGGAAGATCCCCTGGAGAAGGAAATGGCAATCCACTCCAGTAATCTTGCCTGGAGAATTCCATGGACAGAGGAGCCTGGTGGGCTACAGTTCACGGGGTCACAAAGAGGTGGACACAAGTGAGTGACTAACACTTATAGTTCATTTACAGTGTTGTGCTAATTTCTAATGTACAGCAAAGTGATTCAGATATATATATATATACACACATATATACACCACACATACATTCTTTTTTATATTATTTTCATAAGATTTTGAACAGGTTTTATCATAGGATATTGAATAGAGTTCCTGTGCTATGTAGTCAGACATTGTTGTTTAACCATCTTGCATACAAAAGCTTACAACTACTAACCCCAACATCCCAGTCCACCCCTCCCGTAACCCTCTCTTCCTTGGCAACCACCAGTCTGTTGTCTATATTCATGATTCTGTCTGTTTCATAGGTTCATTTGGCACATATTTTTATTTTATAGAGGGGTATAAGTGATTTACAATGTTGTGTGAGTTTCAGATATACAGCAAAGTGATTCAGTTATACATAAACAGATGCCTATTCTCTTTCAGATTCTTTTCCCATAAGTTTCCTGGACTATACAGCACATAAAAGAGAAACAAACCCTATGCAGGCAGACCTCAGAGATACAGAGTTCACTTCTAGATCATTGCAATAAAATGGCTAAGGTAGCAAAGTGAGTCCCAGGAGTTTGTTGGTTTCCTAGTGCATATAAAGGTATGCTTATACTATACTGTAGTCTATTAAGTGTGAATAGCATTATGTCTAATAAAACAATGTACATACCTTAAAATACTTTACTGCTAAAGAAAGCTAACTTTCATCTGAGCCTTCATTGAGTCAGTCACAACATCAAGGAGTGTTCACCACAGATCACCATACCAGGTAGAATAATAAAGAAAAAGTCTGCAATAATGTGAGAATTACCCAGATGTGACCACCAAGACACAAAGTAAATGCTGTTGGAAAAATGGCACCAATAGACTTTCAGGCTTGTCACAAACCTTCAGTTTATCAAAAATGCCGTATCTGTGAAGCACAATACAGTGAGATCTGCTTATACTGTTTAAGACCCCAGCCACAGATGCTAAACCTGTATTTTAAAAGTATTGGATTGGACAAGAAGTTCCTTCAGGTTTTTCCATAAGATATTATAGGAAAATTCTAACGAACTTTTTGGCCAACTAGTATCTCAAAGAGTTTCTGGAATAAATGCTTAATCCACAGATTGTGGAGGAGGTGAGGGAATGGGAGTG
Source organism: Tragelaphus eurycerus (assembly GCA_935064755.1). Taxonomy (NCBI): domain Eukaryota; kingdom Metazoa; phylum Chordata; class Mammalia; order Artiodactyla; family Bovidae; genus Tragelaphus; species Tragelaphus eurycerus. The sequence goes on along the minus strand of CAKXYN010000254.1, from coordinate 177,382 downwards.
GGAACAAGTGACAAGAAGGCAGTCTCGTCAGGAGATTGGAACAGGAGATTGAGCTGGGATGAGACCATGGAAGTCTTTGAACATCACAGCAAGGAGTTTACACTTTATTGGACAGAACCATCAAAGCCTTTCAATATGAAATTTTCCGTGGTTCTATTAAGAAATAGGAAATAAAAAAAGCTCCATCCTGTTTGGCTGTAAAAACTAGTCGATCACTCTCTATTAGTGAGAAATTTGAAGTTATTGAACTACTGTGGTTGATTGCCCTAAATGTCTGTCTACTAAATAATTAAATCAAATCAGGTCAATAAAACTAGCTATTGGGTTCATGCAGCCAAATCACAAACATAATGAACTGTTAAATTTGCTAGGTTGTTAAACGTGAGATATATTAAAAGTAAAATATTAAAAAGTGACAACAAGAGGTAGAATGACATAAGAAACTCATTCAATAGAACTGCAAAGGAATGCCTAGGATGTCAAGGTCAGGAATTTGAAAAGCCCTAAGAGATTTATTTCTGGGCAGTCTTTATATAGGATGAGGATTCAAGTTTATTTACTGGTCACTTTCTCCATTACTAGTGGTTACAAGGGATAAAGTACACAGAGGCTGTCCAATAGGATAAAGTGATGCTTTGGAGAAACTCTTTGATGACAACAAATGAAACTGCATCTGGAGAAGCTTTCAGAGAGGAGCTGAAGCTTACTTGTTGGGGCTGATGCTGCCTGAGTACTTATGACTCTTCTGTGGCTCTGGTTTCAGGAAATGAATGGCCCTCCTCTCACCAGAGACTGCAGCCCACATACGTACTCACTGAACTCTTCCTTCAGACTACTTGTTGTTATAACTGCAACCATTCAGAGTCTTGCATGTTTTATTTTTTTTAATGTGGACCATTTTTAAAGTTTTTACTGAATCCATTTCAATATTGCTTCTGTTTTATCTTCTGTTTTTTCAGCCATGGGGATCTTGGCTCCCCAACCTGGGATTGAACCCATACCTCATGGATTGGAAGGTGAAGTCCCCCAGAGCCTGGAGGTTCTTAAGTGCACCAAAAACTTCTCCACTATTTTTTTTTTAATTAAATTTTTTTTAATATTTATTTTTAAAATTGAAGTGTATTGTGTTAGTTTACACAATATTTGTGTTAATAGTGTGTTAGTTTCAGATGCACAGCAAAGTGATTTGGTTATATACAATACTTTTTCAGATTTTTTTCCCCCCAATCCAGGTTATCCACTAATTTCAGTTAAAAACAGAAACAAAAAAATAAGCCCAACATCTACATTCATCCATTCAGTCAACACCACCAAGGGAATGCTATTTGCCACGTGTGAGTGTCTGCTTTGGTCTTAGTGGATAAAAGACCAGTGAAGTAATTGTAGTCTTGGACTACAGGGAGGGAGAAAGACCAGTTGAGTCCATGATCAGGTAAACATAATTAGGCACCAGTAAGTTCTCTGACAGTACAGAATGCTATGAAAATGTAGAGTGAGCAGACACCCTCTAGAACCAAACGAGGCAGGAAAGCTTCCCTGAAGAAGAGCTATGACACAGCAGTCTGAAGCTAGAAAGGAATTAACCAAATGGAGCAGGGCTGAGGCAGGGGGAAGGGGACAGAGTAGCCCTGTCCAATGGCAGGAACTTTATTGACAAAGGTCTTTGTGTCAGAAGGGAGATGCTACCTGTAAACAGCTAGAGAACAAACCAAGAGGGAGAGTGGGACAAAATGAGGATGGAGAGACAGATGATGGCCACATCAGGCGACGTGAGCTGAGGATCTTCACCTTTACATTAAGAGCAGTGGGATTCTATTCATACAGTTGACAGGCATGAGCATCATTTAAACACACCTTGGTGGACTTCTCTGGTGGTCCAGTGGTTGAGAATCTACCCGCCAATGCAGGGGACACAGGCTCCATCACTGGTCCAGGGAAGATTTCACATGCTGTGGGGCAACTAAGCCTGTGCACTACAGCTACTAAAGCCCTTGCACCCTAGAGTCTGCGTGCCACAACTACTGAGCCCATTTGCTTCAGTCACTGAAGCCCCTACAGCCTAGAGCCCTTGCTCTGCAATGAGAAGCTACTGCAATGAGAAGCTCATGAACCGCCAACTAGAGAGTAGCTCCCATTTGCTGCACCTGGAGAAAGCCCACTGGCAGCGGCAAAGATCCAGCACAGCCAAAATAAATATATAGATAAATAAAAATTAAAACACACATTGGTAATGGAGCTGAAACTAGATGGAAAGATGTCCAGATAAGAAACAGGGAGACCAGCTAAGAAGCTGCTGTAATTATGCATGAGAAAGACAACAATGCCTCGTCCTTGGTGGTGGAGGTGGTAGGTAAGGTAAGAGGAGGAATCTATGAGATATTTGGGCAACAAAAACAGACAGGTACAGAAAATGGAAAAAAGAAGCCCTATGGAAAGGACACTTGTGGCCCAATTCTTTCCATTCTGGATACTACCATCCATTGTGAAGCGCAGCTTCTGCTAGGGCAATCCATGATATATCTTTATTTTCAGGTCAATCCCAGTTTGCTCCTTTTCTTGGCCAATCCTCATTTCTCTCTTTAGCATCCTGAGCAGTCTAAGGACAGTCTCTATCTAGTCCTTTGCATTTACACTGGACTTGACTCTTTAGCCACCAAAACACATCCCTGTAATTTATTCCAATTTCTACAGACTGAAACTTCTTTCTTTCTATTTTTCACCAAGGTGTATGGGTTCTCTTTTTATGTGCTGTTCTTTTTGAGTGTTTGTTGTTGTGGTTTTTCAGACCAACAACGAGGCATTTCTTCCCAGTAAAGACAGCATCATCATTTGCTTATTCTACTCGTTTTACAGAGAAGGGCGGAAGTAAATAACTCCATGCAAAGTAATTGGAGGAGATGAAGTCATACTTTTAAAATGAATAAACATGAAATGTGCAAGGAACTTAAATGACAAGTTTAAAACATAGTTTGTGTTACAAAGTTAGAATACACAGGGTGCAATTCAAGACTGTGAGAAAACTATGTAACCCTAATAAAACTCAGATCTCTTGTAGTTCAATCCTATTGAAAGAAGTACAATCCAACAACAAAAATCAATTGAACATCAAAAGTCAATTTTTCATTGCATAGCTCAGAGTGAACATTAGAGAGAATCCTATACCCTTCTGCAACATTTCTCAAAAAATCCCTTTCCTTCCCTCCCTAATTCCCTTCTACCCTAAAGCCCCTGATGAGGCTGCCTTCAATTCTGGACACAAACAGACACACCAAAAAACCCCTTTCCAGCTGCCAGTTTCCAGATTCTTACTCCCTCAACCTGCCTGCCCCAGCCCCATATTTGGTAGATTTGCTTAATTTCTGTAGCTCTTTACTTTCTTTCAATGCTGAATAGGCAAGGTATATTCTCTTTAGTATAAGAGGTAGAGGCATCGAGGAAGAAGAGAGGGAACAGCCAAGAATGTTTGTGTGTTAAAATTTTTCCATATGACACTATTTTTGCAGAGAATACATTGCATCCATTCCTTTCACTCATTATAGCTCTAAGGAAATACAATATGTATGTGAGAAAGAAATCACTGACCTTTGAGTGGAAAGGGGCTTCCTTGGTGGCTCAGATATTGAAGAACTTGCCTGCAATGTGGGATATCCAGGTTCAATCCCTGGGTCAGGAAGATTCCCTGGAGAAGCAAATGGCTACCTCCAGTGTTCTTGCCTGGAAATTTTCATGGACAGAGGAGCCTGGCAGGCTACAGTCCGTGGGGTTGCAAAGAATCGGACATCAGTGAGTGACTAACACTAATATTTTGGGTGGAAAGAGGCAAGACACACTATTCATGGTGTCACATTTCACAAACAAATCTATGATGCTAACACAATAAAATATTTTACAGCAACTATTTTGCTTGTCTGTTTGTTTAGAAAGACCAAGAAAGAAAACACACATTTTTTCTGAAGTTGCCATGAAACACTCATAGATTTGAGAATTCTTGGACAGGTATATAATCCATGTGTAAAATTTTTAAAACTACCTTGTCATAAAGTAAACAAAGAAGTTGAGGCACAATGAAATTAAGTCAATTACCCAAGGAAATGGAAGAGCCAGGACTTCTATCAGGAGTTTGGCTCCTGAACTCATGGTCTATGAAAGGTTTAAAATTCATTTTATAAGCTGTGTACAACCCGGGGTTGTACACAATGAATAAGCTAATTAACTAATCCAATCATACAAGACATTTCTCCATCAAGAGCTCAGTGGTTTCCCTACTGGCTTCCCAAATCAAACTTACCTTCATGCAAAACTTTCCCATCTTTGAACTTGTTCCTTTCTCTTTCATGCAAAATCTGAAATTTTACCCACTGGAAAATTCATTTGCTAGAACAAGTATTTTCTGACAAAAATTAAACATCTTTTAGATAGACAAGCTCTAGGCCATTTATACAGGCTCACTTACTAGAAGCCTTACTTTATATATCTGTATCTATTTTTTCTTTTGAACTGTGCTTTTGAACTGTGGTGTTGGAGAAGACTCTTGAGAGTCCCTTGGACTGCAAGGAGATCCAACCAGTCCATTCTGAAGGAGATCAACCCTGGGATTTCTTTGGAAGGAATGATGCTAAAGCTGAAACTCCAGTATTTTGGCCACCTCATGCGAAGAGTTGACTCATTGGAGAAGACTCTGATGCTGGGAGGGATTGAGGGCAGGAGGAGAAGGGGACGGCAGAGAATGAGATGGCTGGATGGCATCACTGACTCGATGAATATGAGTCTGAGTGACCTCTGGGAGTTGGTGATGGACAGGGAGGCCTGGCGTGCTGCAGTTCATGGGGTTGCAAAGAGTCGGACACGACTGAGCAACTGATCTGATCTGATCTGATCTATTTTTTCTGTCTTGGAAAAGGAAATGGCAACCCACTCCAGTATTCTTGCCTGGAAAATCCCATGGACAGAGGAGCCTAGTAGGTTACATGTAGTTCATGGGGTCACAAAGAGCCGGACATGACTGAGTGACTTCACTTTCTTTCTCTTTTTCTTTTTCTATCTATGTATGCCACTCCTTGCTTCAGCAGTTGTTTAGGCAACTTATAAGAATAAATTGTAAAATAACATTTAATTTGCTTGAAAGAGAAGAGAGAATTAAAAAAAAAAGTAAAACAATAAAGAAAAGGACACAAAATGCATCCCATAATAACCAATGCAGTGCTTACAAATGAGCCATACATTTGAGTCTAAGCTTTCTGGCAGCCAACTCAAGAAGGAAAATTCGGTCAGTTATGTAATTTACTGTCCATGAGCTTAAAATAAACCAAACGCTCAGAAGGATGTCTCTGCTTGGCACTGACATGGGACCCTGAATTCTCCTGGAGGTCCCCATGAAAAGGAGAATTGTGGAAAGTGATAAACAGCACTCCTGGGGGCACCCTTAAGGGGAAATGCCACTAATGGGTGGTAAAGAGTTGCTTCTTAGACTGACCTGGACTGGAAACTAAGTTCCACACCACAGGGAATTCAATAAAATGCTCTGGGGAAGTCAGGGGAGAATGAGCTGGCCAAGACACCTAACTCTGTACAGATACGGCTTCATCCCTGAGTATCAACAAGAGCAATAACCAAAAGTCTTAACATCTACTGATGTGGACGTTAGGACGCATTATTCCTTTACTCCTCATATCAACTTGAAGAAGGTATCATTATTATTTATCCCTAGATTAAAAACGAGGAAACAGACTTCAGAGATTAGGCCCTACAACACATAAGCAGTAAAAATTTGAACCCAGATCTGTTGAACTCCAAAGCTCTTGACCCCAAACACTAGGCCTCTAGAATTCCCAACAGTGATGGACTCTGTCCTCAAACAAATCCACTGAATACTATTTCTCATTGACTGATGACCTTCTGATAAAAATTAAATGACAATGATCTTAAGACGGATTTTAAGAAGCTTGTTCAACACAGATTGAGTAATCAAGCTAGGTGTATTCAGGATAATGAAAGGTCACCCTGGGACTTCCCTAGTGGCCCACTGGTTAAGACTGTGCTCTAGTGCAGGGGGCACAAGTTTGATCCCTGGAGAACTAAGATCCGCAGGCTACATGGTACAGCCAACAACAACAACAAAAAGGACAAGCCTACCCCATCTCCATTTGCAGTTGTAGTTAAAGCAAATGGCTTTTTTTCTAAACCCCTTCATTTTCATAGAAACATTTCAGATAACAGGAAAAAGAAAGTGGTTTCAGCAGATGTACACTTGGGGAATAAAAACAGACCTGGGAGGGAGTTGGAGCTTATGCCTGCGTGATGTTGGGGCTTTCGATGAGGGCTTTAGAGAGCAGAGATGGGGAGATGGTAACAGAAGAAGCCCAAGTTCAAAAGGAATTTGCTGTGTTTTTCATTCTACACTCAACTACAGTGTGGCTATATGATGCTCACAACCATCTGGATATATTTAATCTTTAGTTTGTCCAAAAGTAAGGCTTAGGTTGCTGAAGCCTTTCCACATTTAGACCAGACAACTTCAAAAATGATGAGCTAAAACTGAGGGCAGACAGGCCCGAAGGACTAGTTCAAAAAAGATGTGTTAACACTCAAACAGTAACGGCCTTGCAGCATGCCATTAAATTGGCCAATTTTCACATTTCTTTAAGACTGTTTTTGGAGGATTAGACAGAAGCTAGAAAAGGCACAGCAAAGTATTTGGCTGTCCACATTTTAGGAGAAATGAACTACATTTGAAATTACTAACAAGTCTATATGATAATAAATGCCCAAAATCACTTAGCAAGTTCTCTAAAAAACAGACTACTATATAATATCACCTTGGGTTCATTTTCTATTTTATAGGTTTCTTTTTCTTTTTTTTTACTTTTTTTTTTTTTTTTGGCTAAGAGGTGCACCATGTGGGATCTTGGTTCCCCAACTAGGGATCAAACCCATACCCTCTGCATTGCAAGTGTGGAGTCTTAACTACTGGACCACCAGGGAAGTCTGTATTTTATAGTTTTAATGTGCTTTTTTTTTTAAGCTTTAATGTGCTTTTCAAAAGCAGAGACATTACTTTGCCAACAAAGGTCCATCTAGTCAAGGCTATGGTTTTTCCTGTGGTCATGTATGGATATGAGAGTTGGACTGTGAAGAAGGCTGAGCGCCAAAGAATTGATGCTTTTGAACTGTGGTGTTGGAGAAGACTCTTGAGAGTCCCTTGGACTGCAAGGAGATCCAACCAGTCCATTCCGAAGGAGATCAGCCCTGGGATTTCTTTGGAAGGAATGATGCTAAAGCTGAAACTCCAGTACTTTGGCCACCTCATGTGAAGAGTTGACTCACTGGAGAAGACTCTGATGCTGGGAGGGATTGCGGGCAAGAGGAGAAGGGGACGACAGAGGATGAGATGGCTGGATGGCATCACTGACTCGATGGACGTGAGTCTGGGTGAACTCTGGGAGTTGATGATGGACAGGGAGGCCTGGCGTGCTGCGATTCATGGGGTCGCAAAGGGTTGGACATGACCGAGCGACTGATCTGATCTGATCTGAATGTGCTTTTCAAAGGAAAGCATGTAGTATTATTCTTTTCTACCCTAATATGAAACTGAGTGCTTCCAGATTAATTTAATTACTTCAGAAGATGAAAGGATTGCTCTGGGAGGCCCCATTCGGTTCTGGAAGATTACGGGGTACCTCCTGGGTGTGTGAGCTAAGAAGAAGTGCTAACTGGTCCAAGGGGCAGCCAAAATTCTGTAAATAGTCACTAAACAAGACTTTGGATAGCTCCACAAAATCCAAATATTTCCATTTAGAAACAAAGTAAGAAAATAACACTTTTAGAGTCAAATTTTGTGCAGACTCTGTTAAGAGTTTGCTGAGAATTTCATGGAAATAGTCTCCCAGATTGCCAAACTTTCTGTTTTCTACTAAGCTCATCTGTGAAAATAAACTGATATTTTTACTATTGTTGGGTCCTTTTCAAATTATGCTGTGAGTACGTAATAGGGTTTTAATAATTGGTTTTTTGGTTAGATAAGTGAATGAATAAATACCCTGAAATATTCCTTGACATTGAAAACACCAGGCTAAAGTCAAAGGACCAAGAATAATATACAAAACAAATTTAGTGAGAAAAAAATCCCTTCAGAGAAAATAAATGCAAACAGATAATTATTTATATTAAAATATAGAGTAGGCAGAAATGAACTGGTAATGAGAAATGTTAAAAAACAGAAAATCTGACACATTCATGAAAAAATAGAGGAAAAATTAAATCCATTAAGACAATTGGCGAGACAACAGTCTAGGGCTAAGTTCCCCAACATAAGTGAAAAATATTCAAAGAAAAAGATTAGGGAAGAAATGCAAAGCTGATGTTATAGAATAAGGCCTTGGGGAAAGACAAAATTAATTGGGGTTATTAGCCTAAGCTCGGAGAAGGCAATGGTACCCCACTCCAGTACTCTTGCTTGGAAAATCCCATGGACAGAGGAGCCTGTTAGGCTGCAGTCCATGGGGTCGCTAAGAGTTGGACACGACTGAGCGACTTCACTTTCACTTTTCACTTTCATGCATTGGAGAAGAAATGGCAACCCACTCCAGTGTTCTTGCCTGGAGAATCCCAGGGACGGGGGAGCCTGGTGGGTTGCCGTCTATGGGGTCGCACAGAGTCGGACATGACTGAAGTGACTTAGCATAGCATAGCATTAGCCTAAGCTAAGACTTAATTGCTGTTTCCAATTATTTGTTGGGAAAATAATAAGAATTTGTTGGACTTTTCCATTCACTCAAAAAATATCTCTAAGCACCTTCTGTGAATCAAGCCCCATTTCAGACAGTGGAGATATACCAGTGAACAACTCAAAACTTCAGCTTTCATGGATTGAGGCAGGCAATGGAAATGAAAACAAATGTTAAGAAGTGTCAATATGCATTTTTTCTGAATTGTGTGAAGAGGGATAAAGAATAGTGGAGGTAAATGGCAACCCACTCCAGTGTTCTTGCCTGGAGAATCCCAGGGACGGAGGAGCCTGGTGGGCTGCCGTCTATGGGGTTGCACAGAGTTGGACATGACTGAAGCGACTTAGCAGCAGCAGCAGCAAGTTTCTATTATATATAGGTTGGTCAGGGAAACCCTTTTAGAAAGATAAACTTTGAGCAGAAGAGTGAGACATGTGACCACCTGGGGGTAAAAATCCAGGCAAATGTCTGGAGAGGGAGTGTCCTGGATCTACAGGAAGAAGAGCAAGATGGTACCTGTGGTTGGAGCCCTGTGAGCACCCAGAGGCTTGATCATTTAGGATCTTCAGGTCACTGTAAGGACTGGATTTTATTCCAGTTGCAAACAGAAGCCATTGGTGAGCTCTGAAAAGGACACACGATTTGATTTACATCTTACAAGTGGCTTTCTGTCTGCTGTATGAAGACGCCCAGGAGCTAAGTCTTACAGCATTTTTGAAACTAGTGCAATAGTTCCGGTGAGAAACAGGGGCTTGGTCTGAAAGTATTTGTGGGGGAAAATACTGAAAAGTGGTAGGATTTTGGATCAGAGAAGGCACTGGCACCCCACTCCAGTACTCTTGCCTGGAAAATCCCATGGACGGAGGAGCCTGGTGGACTGCAGTCCATGGGGTCACAAAGAGTCGGACACAACTGAGCAACTTCACTTTCACTTTTCACTTTCATGCACTGGAGAAGGAAATGGCACCCCACTCCAGTACTCTTGCCTGGAGAATCCCAGGGACAGAGGAGCCTAGTAGGCTGCCATCTATGGGGTCGCACAGAGGTGGACATGACTGAAGTGACTTAGTAGTAGCAGCACCAGGATTTTGGATATATTTTAGAGGTAAAGTGACAACCATGTTTTTCTCTTGTTATATGCCCAGAGAGGGATTGCTGATCATATGGTAGCTCTATTTTAGTTTCTTAAGGAACCTCCATACTGTTCTCCATAGTGCCTGTACCAATTTACATTTCCCACCAACAGTGTAAGTTCAAAGGGTACATGTACTCCAATGTTCACAGCAGCACTGTTTACAATTGCCAAGATACAGAAGCAACTTAAATGTTCATTGACAGATGAATGGATAAAGAAGATGTGATATGTGTGTATGTATATGTGTGTGTATACACACAATGGAATACTACCCATAAAAAATAATGAAATAATGCCATTTACAGCAACATGGATAGACTTGGAAATTATCACACTAAGTGAAGGAAGTCAGAGAAAGACAACACATGATATTGTTTATATGCGGAATCTTAAAAAAATGATATAAATAAACTTACTTATAAAACAGAAACAGACTCACAGACTTAGAAAATAAACTTATGGTTACCCAAGGGGAAAGGTGGAGGGGAAATGACATGTACACACTGCTATATTTGAAACAGATAACCAACAGGGACCTAATGCATAGTACACAAAACTCTACTCAATACACCATAATCACCCAAATGGGAAAAGCATTTGAAAAAGAAGAGATACAGATACACACACACACACACACACACACACACACACACACCCCTGAATCACTCTGCTGTGCACCTGAAACTAATACATGGTTACTCAACTATACTTTAATATAAACTAAAAATTAAAAAATAAAGGTTAGGTGACAGAATGGACCCAGAATTTCATGTTGGAGAGGGAAAAAAGAGGAGCCAAGAATAAGCTAATTTGGGAAGGGGGACAGATGAGGGTTAGACAACTATGTGAGTGGTAGTTCCATTCACTAGGAAGAGGAATACTTAGGGAAGAGCTGACTTGGGAGGAGAAAACAAATAAAAAACAGTTTCGAGGGGGATATGGATTTGGGGAGACCTAAAGGATACCAATGTGGAGATGTCAAGTAGGCAATCTACTATAAATGAAAGAGGCTTGGTTGAGCTATAAACTTGGAAGTCAGTATATATGATCTTTAGGACTATGACCTTTAGTGAAATTCCCTAGAGAAATATGGACAGAGAAGGGGTCTGGAAACTGATTCCTGGGGCATGACACCATTGAGAGGTCAGAAGAAAAGGAGAACCCAACAAAGAAGTGAGCAGTGAGGAAAGGAGGGATAAAACTGGAGAGTGATGCTCTGCATGGAGGGGAGTAACTGGCTTTGTTCAACACCAACCAAAGTCAAGTTAGATGTAGACTAGACTGAGTTCTGATCATCGTAGAGGCTCCTGATGATCATGAGAGACTGCAGCCAATGAAGGGGCTTCATCAAAAGTCTGACTGAAATAAGTTCCATTAAGAAGGAGGGAAAACAACTTGCTACAGTGAGTAGAGAGAGCTGTTTTCAAGGAGATATTCTTTAGCGAGGAAAAATGAAAACATGGCTTCAGTAGAATATGGGAATAAGGAATGTTTTCCTTTGAATGGAGATGTTACAGGAAAGAGATGAGGGAGAGGGATGCTTCAGGAGAGACTGTAGTAGGAGCAAAGTCCTTGGGTGGACCAGAGGGGATGGGACCCATGCACCAAGATGGGCTCTTGATCAGTTCACCCACTGTAACAGGAAGGAGGGCAGAGGGGCTTGGGTACCACCAGGTTTAATAGAGGGAGTGGGAGGAGGGATTTTGGTGAGAGTTATTGTTTTCTCAGATGAAATCAGAAGAAAAGTGATTAACAGAGTGAGAAGATGAGAAAGTATTGGAGATGGAGGACAAAGGGGAGGATGTGCAAGAGGCATTTTAGGAGTGGCCAAGTGGAAGGGCCAGGGAACCAGGATTGATGAGTGGCACTGAGATCAATGACATTTGTGGCCCCTAAACAAAGGGGAGGATGTGCAAGAGGCATCTTAGGAGTGGCCAAGTGGAAGGGCCAGGGAACCAGGATTGATGACTGGCACCGAGAGCAAGCACGTTGACATCTGTGGTCCTAAACTTAGAGAAAACAATCCTTACAGAGTGGTTTTTCCTTCTATCATGTTCATCGACTCAAGTTCAAGCAAAGAGTCCATAAGAGTTGTGTTTAGCCTGGCTTGGGTCTCCCAGGAGTACTGGACAAAGGGAGAGAGCTAGAATAAGACACACAGAGAGAATGAGAAGGGAGGGGAGAGGGAGACAGAGGGGAGAGGGAGAGAGAGAGAGCTGAAAGTGTTTGCATGATCATGGTACCTACACAGAGTCAGGAGGAAAGTGAGGACAATGGGAGGGGTGATGGACTATGAAAAGATGCTGGTCATAAAGATATAAAATTACAGAACAGAATAACAGGAAGAACTTCAGATATGTCAAATGAGATCACAAACATTCCTTTTTCAGATGCCTTCAAAAGAAGTTCATCTTTTAATAATCCTGCACTAACAATGGAGCAACATGGAAGCAAAGAATTGGATGAGACACTCTCATTTTTTTCCTTCCCCTGTCTGACTTAATTAGTTGAGAAGCCTACAAGAATGCTAGATGTAACAGAAAATGGTCTTTCAATTTTAAGATCAGAGAGAGTGGAACTTGGGGAGCGTCATCTGGTTAGGCATAAAGTACTTCCAAAAAAAAAAAAGTCATGTATTTGCCCAATTATTATTTCTTTTACTATCAGAGGACAGTAGTATTTTATTCTTTTCATTTATGAACCAGATAGTTCCAAAAGCAAAATAACTGAACTATGAAGTTTCCTTTTTTGAAAGAACCAACTCATTATGTTTGACATAAACATTTTCCTCTTTCGTTGGGGTCCTAACATCAACTTAATTGGCTGTGGAGAAGTAAGGCTTTCTACTGACTTTCTTTTTAAAATTTTTATTTTATATTGGAGCATAGCTGTGTAACAATTGCTATGTTAGGTTCAGGTGTACAGCAAAGTGATTCAGTATCTATTCTTTCTCAAAATCTTTTCCCATTTAGGTTATTACAGAATATTGAGCAGTGTTCCCTGTCTACTGACTTTCTAAGCTTAAGTTTATAGATTTGAATTTCATTTTTTCTCATTCGGTAGCTTTATTTTCTCGGAGAAGGCAATGGCACCCCACTCCAGTACTCTTGCCTGGAAAATCCCACGGATAGAGGAGCCTGGTGGGCTGCAGTCCATGGGGTCGCTAAGAGTCGGACATGACTGAGCGACTTCATTTTCTCTTTTCACTTTCACGCATTGGAGAAGGAAATGGCAACCAACTGCAGTGTTCTTGCCTGGAGAATCCCAGGGACAGGGAAGCCTGGTGGGCTGCCGTCTATGGGGTCACACAGAGTCGGACACGACTGAAGTGACTTAGCATAGCATAGCATAGCTTTATTTTGGAAAGTACCAACAGATACACCTACGATCATAGTGTATGATTTTTTTTTAAAAAATGTGGGACAGAATGAATAGAATCATTTGAGCCATTGGGCACTCCTAATAATCTTTCTATATCCAACACTTCATATCCCAAATGGGGGCAACTCTAAAGCAAGTTAAAACATGTGCTTCTCTGTCCATTGGTTCTCTTGGGCTTCTTACAAGAGGCAGAAGCAAAAATATGCTTGAATGTTCTTTGGGAATTGGTATTAGCGGGAAAAGAGGATGCAGGGGGTCTGAGAGATTTGAGGGCTGATCAAAGGAAAGATGTGATCCAAGGTCACACAAACTCTGTTAGGCAACTGACAGATTTGCATCTGGGGGATGTCCCTTCCAGCGGATGTTGGTCCAGAGTCTATGGCACACAGGGATTGCTACTCAGAAGGGGAGGATGACCAAGGAATTCTCAAGGGAGAGGGGGTGGAAGCAGGGCTTACAGTATCTGCGTGATGTCTCCCAGAACTTGGCGAGGAGTCTCTGGGTCAGAGACCTTAAAGAACTGTAACCTCTTGGAGCCTCGTAACCACAAGGCTTTAACTCATCTATGGCTGGCAGATGTGAGGTGAGATTTCGTGGGTTATGCAAATCAAAGAGGCGCAAAAGGGGTCAACATCTGCTCGTTTGGGCTATGTTTAAAACAACTGGATATATACAAATCTGAATTTGGCACCAGCCTGCCACCTGATCTGCCTCTTAAGAAATCTGTATGCAGGTCAGGAAGCAACAGTTAGAACTGGACATGGAACAACAGACTGGTTCCAAATAGGAAAAGGAGTACGTCAAGGCTGCATATTGTCACCATGTTTATTTAACTTATATGCAGAGTACATCATGAGAAATGCTGGACTGGAAGAAACACAAGTTGGAATCAAGATTGCTGGGAGAAATATCAATAACCTCAGATATGCAGATGACACACACCCTTATGGTAGAAAGTGAAGACGGGCTAAAAAGCCTCTTGATGAAAGTGAAAGTGGAGAGTGAGAAGGTTGGCTTAAAGCTCAACATTCAGAAAACGAAGATCATGGCATCTGGTCCCATCACTACATGGGAAATAGATGGGGAAACAGTGGAAACAGTGTCAGCCTTTGTTTTTCTGGGCTCCAAAATCACTGCAGATGGTGACTGCAGTCATGAAATTAAAAGACGCTTACTCCTTGGAAGGAAAGTTATGACCAACCTAGATAGCATATTCAAAAGCAGAGACATTACTTTACCAACAAAGGTTCGCCTAGTCAAGGCTATGGTCTTTCCTGTGGTCATGTATGGATGTGAGAGCTGGACTGTGAAGAAGGCTGAGGGCCGAAGAATTGATGCTTTTGAACTGTGGTGTTGGAGAAGACTCTTGAGAGTCCCTTGGACTGCAAGTAGATCCAACCAGTCCATTCTGAAGGAGATCAATCCTGGAATTTCTTTAGAAGGAATGATGCTAAAGCTGAAACTCCAGTATTTTGGCCACCTCATGCGAAGAGTTGACTCATTAGAGAAGACTCTGATGCTGGGAGGGATTGAGGGCAGGAGGAGAAGGGGATGACAGAGGATGAGATGGCTGGATGGCATCACTGACTCGATGGGTATGAGTCTGGGTGACCTCCGGGAGCTGGTGATGGACAGGGAGGCCTGGCGTGCTGCGGTTCATGGGGTCGCAAAGAGTCGGACATGACTGAGTGACTGATCTGATCTGATCTGATCTGATCTGCTTTTGAGCTAACAGATTTCAGCTCTCAGCGAGGAAATAAACAACATAGGGGTCAATAATCACAGGGGGCATCTTTGGCTTATTTATGTGACAGAGGAAGTAGGGAAAATATTGTAAAAAAAATTTTTTTTAAAAATAGAGAACTAGGAGCTTATTGGTTTCCCCTTTTCAAAATTTTGATGTTCTCTAAGGTTGTCAGCATTATAGCAATGGTTTAACATTTATGGAGTGCTTCCTATGTGCGAAGCACTTTACTTTTTTTTTTTTTCTTGTAACTTTCACACCAATTGTTCAAGCTATATTTTTGTACCTATTTACCACATAGGAGGGCTTCCTAGTTCTCTTGCGGTAAAGAACCCGCCTGCCAATGTAGGAGATGCAAGAGACAGGTGTTCGATCTCTGGGTCGGGAAGGTTCCCTGGAGGAGGGCATGGCAACCCACTCCAGTATTCTTGGCCAGAGAATCTCATGGACAGAGGAGCCTGGCAGGCTAGAGTCCATCGGGTTGCACAGAGTCAGACATGACTGAAGCAACACGTATGCATATGCACGTGCCCAACACGTGCCACATGGGAAGGGCTTCCCAGATGGCTCAGTGGTAAAGAATCCACCTACCAATGCAGGTTCAATCCTTGGGCTGGGAAGGTCTCCTGGAGAAGGAAATGGCTACCCACTCCAGTATTCTTGCCTAGGAAATTCCATGGACAGAGGAGCCTGGCAGGCTACAGTCCATGGGGTGGCACGGAGTTGAGCACAACTCAGTGACTAAACAACTGTCACCACCACTCAGAAAAACAGCACAGAGTGGTTACTTAACTGGCTTAAGCTCACACAGCAAGGGGAAGTGGAGTGGGGCTTCAATGCTGAGAAGTCTGAATGGAGAGCTAATGTTTAACCAATAATGATCCAGCCAATCATTGAAGAGTTTTTTCCTTGGGAGCCAGGGGACACTGGAATTTTCCGCTTAGAGCCATTCTCTGGGTTCCTGGAGTGGAACAGCCAACGAAGCATCCTTTCTGAACATTTCCTCCTCGGGTCACAGTGAATGCTCACTTTCCACATCTTTTCTACCAGCACCCCCACCCCCAGCCAGGGATGCCCTCAGATTGCTTCCCAACTCCTGATTAATATAAGAACAACACACATTTGAAACCACAGCCAAAATAAAAATAAATGCAAATTCTTGAAGTAGGAACACTTCTAACTCTATGTCTTGACCTCCCCAGGATTTTAAATTTATTTTTATTTGTTTACTTTTTGGCTGTGCTGTGTGGCACAAGAGATCTTAGTTCCCTCACCAGGGATTGAACCCGTTCCCCTGTTAAGTCCAGAGTCTTAACCACTGGACTGCCAGGGAAGTCTCCTCTCCAGGGTTCTGAACCTCTCTTAAATTAAAACTCTATGCTCTGCCCTAGAATATACCTTGCAGGAGTGGATAATGCCTAGTTGGAGCCGACTTTCTTGATTTTTGGTGGAAAAGAGGTAACCACATGGCTAACTTCAAAGACTAAACACATTTGTACTTGTTTGCCAAAAAAAAAAAAAAGAACACCAGCAACAACACTGCAGGTTTACTTCTGGCAGTTTCAGCCTGGTTCACCTGGAAACATACAACAGACACACAGTGGGTAGTTTTACATACTGTCTGCCTACATTGGTGTCCCACTGACAAAGGTCCGTACAGTCAAAGCTATGGTTTTTCCAGTAGTCATATACGGATGTAAGAGCTGGTCAATAAAGAAGGCTGAGCGCCAAAGAATTGATCCTTTTGAACTGTGGTGTGCAGAGAGTCCCTTGGACAACAAGATCAAAGCAGTCAATCCTAAATGAAATCAACTCTGAATGTTCATTGGAAGGACTGATGCTGAAGCTGAAGCTCCAGTACTCTGACCACTTGATGTGAAGAGCCAACTCATTGGGAAAGATCCTGATGCTGGGAAAGACTGAAGGCAAAAGGAAAAGGGGTGACAGAGGATAAGATGGTGAGATAGCATCATTGACTCAATGGACATGAATTTGAGAAAGCTCCAGGAGACAGTAGAAGACAGAGGAGCCTGGCGTGCTATGTAGTCCATGGGGTCTTAAAGAGATGGACACGACTTAGCGACTGAACAGCAACAACAAGCTACTGTAACAAATGACTACAAATGCATTGGCTCAAGCTATGCAGATTTATTACCTAACAGTTCTGGAGATCAGGAGTCTACAATGAGTCTCACTGGGGAAAAAAATCAAAGTGTCAGTGGGGCTGTGTTCCTTCTGGAGTCTTGAGGGGAAAACTTGTTTCCTTGCCTTTCCCAGCTTTGAGAGGCGGCTGGGTTCTTGTTCTTTGGTTCCTGGTCCCTTTCCAACTCAAAGCAAGTGATCGCATCCCTCTGACCTCTGCTTCTATTGTCACTATTTCCTCTGATTCTGTGTCTCCTGTCATCCTTGTGATTACATTAGACCTGCTGGGATAATCTGGGATAATCTTCCCAGCTCGAGATCCTTAACAAGATCTGCAAAGTCCCTTTGGCCACATCAGGTAACATCCTCACAGGTTTGAGGGCTTCAGATGTGGACTTCATTAAGGGGACATTTGTCAGCCACTGGGCTTGTGTGTGCTGGGCAGCAAGTCCTTTTTTTCCAAGGATGCTTCTCTAATAAGCCCTAACGACACTCAAGTCCTCCTAGATAAGGTTGACAAAAGGATCAGGGAGGCTGTGCAGAAATGTGAACTTTGCTAATGAAATAAAAACCCCCAGATAAAACTGCTGAGGTGTTAATGGAGGTCTTAATGGAGGTCTCTGCTCTGAGCATGAATTGGTATCACGTTTCACCTGCAGACGCCTGGTGATTTTCTGAAAAAGACAGATTACTTTGCACATTAGGAAACCTCACATTCTTCAGGGTCCCCCATTGCCACTGACAATGGAAGATGGGAAATGGTCTCACAATTTTAATGTGAGTTTTTAAATGATTTTTGTTCAAAAGTAAAATTCTAGTATTTGAAATTCATTGCTGAATTCCATGATCTTATTCTATATGGATCTCAGCAAAGAAATCAGATATCTGTGGTTCTAAAATAACTCCATTTTTTTTCTTTTTAAAAATTTTTTTTAATGTGAACCATTTTAAAGTCCTTATTGAATTTGCTACAGTATTGCTTCTGTTTTATGTCTTGGTTTTTTTGGCTATGAGGCATGAGGTGTCTCAGCTTCCTGGCCAGAAATCGAATCCACACTCCCTGCACTGGAAGGTGAAGTCTGGCTAGAGGACCTCCAGGGAAGTCCCTAAAGGAACTTTTTTGGAATGGGTTTTTTTAAAAATTCTTAAAATCCCTTTTGATTTTGTAATAGGCTTGCAACCAAGGTCATTGCAGCAGACAGCAAGGACACTGTAGGATGGAGAAGCCAGGTGGCTCTTCCTAATTAGCACATTAAAACAGTCAATGACAAAAGCCAGCACCTTCCACCTTGCACCCTCTTTCTCCCCACAACACAGCTCTGCTGGTGTGTCACAGTGGAGGAAACAGGATTCCCAGGCAAAGTGACAGATCCAAGGACACACTGATGGTGAGGGCAAGAGCCATAATTCCAGCTCAAAGCCCCTGGACATCAAAACCCTTGCTCTTTAAACTCTACCAGGTTGTCTTGGGGGGTGTGAGTGCTTTCCTCTTTCTTCCTGTTTTCCCATTCTCCAGTGTGGTCCCAGTAAGGAGGCAGGCTAGCCTTCTTGTTTCTTAGGCTTTCTTTTTTATTATAATTAAGGAATGTATTTGAAAATTTTATTTATTTACTTTTTGGTTGTGGTGGGTCTTGGTTGCTGCACTCAGGCTTTCTCTAGTCCCGGCAAGTGGCTGCTACTCTCTGGCTGTGGTGCCTGGGGTTCTCATTGCGGTGGCTCCTCTAGTTGTGGAGCACGGGCTCCTCATGGGCTTAGCTGCCCTGATGCCCGTGGCATCTTCCCAGATCAGGGATCAAACTCATTCGTAACCTCTGGACCACCAAGGAAGTCCCTGGTCTTACTGTTAAACACAAAATTTCCTACCACACTGCTATCTAGGGGTCTAATGAATTATCATTTTTTAAAACTTAAATAAGTGTCTTACCAGGAACTTTGTGTTTATTTTTTGTCACTTTTAATACGAGAGCCAGTCAAGATTGCTTGTGAAATTGAGGGAATTTATTAGCATTCTTGCCAAGTCCTATAACAAATTCTTCTCATATCTAGCAGAATGTTTGGTAAACCTGCTTCAGTTTTATTAAAAATGTTAAAATGATAGTTTATAAACTAAAAAATATTAGTCTGTATATCAATATACAAAGTCCGATATTTTTTCCATATTTCAAAAAATTTAGCTATTTTTACTTAATTGCATTTATAACACTTCAGTTTATCCAAGTCTCCAATGCAATCTACTCATTTGGAAGCCACCTATGACAGTTGATCCTTCACTGTCCAATGAGGTCCATTTAGCCAATCTATGCATTTGGCCAATGTTCCCATCCCCCTCCAAGTCTTATATTCATATTTACCCCAGAGAGGGGGCCTCAGTGAAGATGCTTATCTTGTAGCATAATTACGTCATACATATGTCTACGTTTATCCTTGGAAATCCAAATACACCTTAGTTTTTACATTTATTTTCCCTTGCCTCACTTTAATGCCTGTTGTTAATTAACTTTTAATTTCTGTTTTCCAAGTACCTTTATAGGTCACCTGTATATTTAATGGGACATAGTACAGCACACATAAGCAAACATTTTCTGGTTACAGCCTCTTCAAGGAATTTTAAAAACTCTCTTGTAGTAGTGTCTCATGTATTTTTTTTTTTTTGTATCTATCTCTGTTGAAACATTTTTATTCTAAAATGCCTTTCACTTGATAGATTTTATGAATTTTTACATGGGATCATCCATATTTTTCCAATATTCATTTTTATTTGTAATTCATGTCCTGTCGCATTGTCTGAAATTTCAATATCAGTATTAAACATAATGATGATTTTGAGCTTTAAGTTTTTCCTAGATTTAAAGAGAGTGCCTAGATTTAAAGACAGTTTCCTAGATTTAAAGAGAGTGTGAGAGTATAGATCCCAAATCCCAGCAACTGGGTTCACATCCTCAGCCTACCACTTACAAGCTCTGTGACGTTGGACAAGTCTTTTCACCACTTTGCTCCTTAGCAGTCTCATCCACAATAATGGCGGCTAAAATAACACCTCCCTTACATGCTTGTTATGACAGCTTGACTCTGGTTTGTGTTTTTTTTTTCCCTGCTTTTTGATAATAAACGCATAAATGCTTTCAAGAGAAATCAAGGTTATGACTCTTGCATTCCTGATGTGTACTGTGTAACAGATTAGTGAAAAGTGTCATTTTCTAAGGGAGAAAAGATCGGAAATAAGCCAGATCTAGAGGAAGTTCAAGGCAGGAGGAGAAGGGGATGACAGAGAATGAGATGGCTGGATGGCATCACCGACTCAATGGACATGAGTTTGAGTGAACTCTCGGAGTTGGTATTGGACAGCGAGGCCTGGCGTGCTGCAGTCCATGGGGATGCAAAGAGTTGGACATGACTGAGAGACTGAAGTGAACTGAAATGAGAGGAAGTTCAGTTTTGGACATCATTGAGTCTGAGGCATCTCTGAGAAAAATCAAGAGGAGGTGTTCAGAAAGCAGTTGGAATTATTCCCTGGAGCAGGGGCAGCGGGTGGGAAATATGAATAATGAGTTACCTGGTTCTGCCCTGCACTTTCTCATCATGTCACTGCAGGCAAATTACCAAAATGCAGAGGAGGGCAATGATCCTTTTGAGTAGGAAACAATTTCCTTCCAAGACTTTAATCATCTTTTGGGTTGTTTTATAACTGCAAGAAAAGATGCTTAGCTATTTGAGTCACTGCAAATCTTTTGCAACATGTTTTTTTGGACTGCCAACTAATATTGTCCAAGAGAGGATCCAAGTGGAACCTAGCAAAATGTCAAATAGAATATGGTTTTCGGCATCTCTCTAATGTCAATAGAATACTCATACTTTCTGGGATGAGTATTCAGAGCGTGACCTATTCTTATGATTCCAGTCATTCAATATTTTTATGAAGATAATACTCATGCTTAAGATTTTCAAATACTTTTTAGAATGAGGCTACTCAAGGGTCATGTAAGGTTGCTGCACAGAAGAGGTAGCTGTCTATGGCAGATTCTAAAGGGATACACAGAACGAATATAAGGCACACACGCCCTGATGGTGTGGACTCAGGGCCTAAAACCCGCAAGTCCTTCTATGAGACAAATTAAAAGCATTTAGTGCTTTGTAAGATTGGGAAGTTGGGGGGAGGTGGCATGGTGGGTGGAAAGGGGGTTGCCTAGAAACTAAAAATACGATCTGAAAAAAATAAGGATCCATATTCATTTATAACTTCCTCTTTTAAATAGACTCAGGTATGGGAGGGGTGGGATGATTGGGGAGATAGCTTCCTACTATTAAATAGGACGAGGGAGGTTTGGGGGGGGGGGGGGGGGGGGGGGGGGACGTATTTGAAAAAAAAAAAAAAATAAAATAAAAAAATAAATAAATAAATAAATAAATAAATAAAAGTGAGTATAATAATTGTATTCAATGGTCAACTTGGGTTAACTGTATAAAGACTGTTTCCATCTTTGCCACCACTAGGTGGCAGACTTGGCCAAAAAATATGGCCATCCCTGAAAATATTTCCACCCCTCCCACACCAGGTTCAGAACTTACTAAGAAAAGCATTTGGGTTATAGCTGCCATCAAATGGTAAAGTATTTCCTCAGAGTATACACTGCTTCTGTAATTAAAAAAGAAACTCAGGATTGCACAACTGTAGACTTTGGAAATAATCTAATCAGACCCTCCTTCATTTTCTGGAAAACTGAGGCCAAAAATAGTTGAATGGTTTGCTGTTAGCTTAGCTGATGAGGCTCAGACTCAGGCCTCTGCCATCTTCCTTTCGTACTTTTTTTCCACACTGTTTTAAAAATAATAGCACTGTAACAGTTACTATTATCTGAATGAAGCTATTCTAGGCAAATGTGACGTCATTCTTCAAGGAGATCATGAAGGAATTTCGAATCACTCCCCAGCCACACCCCTTAGCAGTTGATTCATTCAGGCTACACTATTTAAAACCACTTAGAAATGGTCCTTTCAGAAATTTTAGCAAATAGTTCCTTAGATTACCCTTAGATTTTTTTTTTTCCAGGTTCATGTTAGGTGGAAAACATATTAGTCAGAAAAGATTTGGAAATATCCTTAATCAAATAATGAGAAACACAAAAAGACTAAAGTGGGTTTGTGATAAGAAAATAAGAATTGAAAAACTGAACCAGTCCTCAAAACCCTGGCTTTCCACGGTGCAGAATAAATGCACCGTGGAAAGCCAGTCTTGGAAGACTAGCTATCAAATGTTTTGGTTTTGTTAAGTGAGGACTGGATTGGAATTGGAAGCAGAAACGGTGCCAAGAATTTGAGAAACAAAACAGATTTTAATCACGGTTTGGATCTGAGCATACCCTATGCCAATCAGAAGGTTGCGTCTGGGGCAGATGGGAGTTGCTATAGAAAACCAGATGCCAAATGCAAGGAGCAGAGATGTTTCAGAAAATAGTCTCCATATTTCCAGTCGGAGAGTCAGCCTGCATCTGGCTAAGCCTTCCGTCTGGAAGAACTCCAGGGGACAAGGCAACATCAGGTCCAAACTAGGATATGCTCTAAGTTACAGCACGAGCAGCACCCGGAGCGTGAGAGGCTGCGAGTGCCTTTTCACCATCATTCAGCCACGAAATCCTCAGTGAATCAAGACGTCCAGACGTCTTAGCATGGCACACACACCCTGTCTGGGCGGATTCCTGCCTGTCCCTCCATCACCTGTCCCACTTACAGCTGCGTTCTGCCCTGGAATCCGGGGGCACACCAGTGGGTCCCAGTACCTGGTCAGGCACCCTCTATGAGCAGTTCATTTTGTCCTCTGCCTCCACTTTCTGTGTTTGCTTATCTGTCTGCAGAACCATTTTCTCTCTGAAGGGTCTTAGTTTCTGGAGTGGCCCGTGGTCCTTGACTTGCCTCAGCTTGTACATTTCTGCCTCCGTCTCCACAAGGCCATCTCCTGTGGATCCGTCTGCATCTCAGTTTTCTCATCCTGTAAGGATGTCGATCATGTCGGATGAGGCCCCCCCCCCCCGACAAATGGAGTATGACCTCATCTTAATTTAATTACAGGTGCAGAGACTCTTTCCAAATAAGGTCACGTTCCCAGGTCCTGGGGACTGGGACTTCAACACATCTTTTTGGGGCAACACAATTCACAGTGTCTTTCCCCATCTCTCTCCTCAATAGTGAGTTGCTACCTTTTTTTTTTTTTTTTGCTCTTGACTGTTCTTCCTGTATCTATAGCATATGTAACCATATTGGAGGTGCCCGTATCCCTCAGCCTGTGACATCCCCAGGTCAGCAGGGCCTCTCTCTCTTTCCTTTTCCATTTGTGCTCTGCCTTGCTTGGCACTGTGGCTGATGCACAGTATCCTGGGCCTATGAAAGAGCATAATTCTCTGTGGCTGGGCTCTGGAGTATATCCAGTTCTGTGGCACACTCCCTATTTGATAAGGTACTATGTCAGAATGAAACACTTTCCAAAAGGTGATCTTAGCTGAAGGATGGGCTCGGGCTGCGAAGTTCTGGGTAAGAAAGGAAAGGGGTTGGGAGATGGGTGTCTGGATCACTGAAGACCACATCTCCAAGGATGCTGAAGGCCTCAGGGAAGAGCAAGGATGCTGGCGGTGAGTAGGTTAGGAGGTGCTCAATGTGCTCTCTTTTGGGGGCTGCAGGCTTTTTCTAAATTTTATCTTATACTGGAGTATAGTTGATTTGGTACTACTGGCTTTTTTGGTGATACAAATACATGTCTTCTAAGAGAATGTGTCTTCTGCAACAGCTTCATGCTAAACTAGTGGATTTCATTCCCTTTATTCACATTAACTAATACCAACACTTGATTTTCTGCAGAAGGTGGCCCTGTGCTCTTAGGGAGACCTACTTGGATGGCTCTGGACTGAAGGATAAGATGAATGATTGTTGGGGGGCAGGGAGAGTGAGAGGCTCTACAGCAGAGCCCTCTTCTCTTCTTTCTACTCCCTCTGCCCCTCATGGCTTTGCAATGTCTGGTGGCTCAGTGGTAAAGAACTCATCTGCCAATGCACCAGGCTTGGATTTGATCCCAGAGTTGGGGAGATCTTCTGGAGAAAGACATGGCAATCAACTCCAGTATTCTTGCCTAGGAAATCCCAAGGACAGAGGAGCCTGGCAGGCTACAGTCTATGGGATCACAAGAGTTGGACATGACTTAGCAACTAAACTACCCACCAGCCACACAAAAACGTTTACACCTATGCTCACAGTCATCCCCCCTCATTCTAGGGATCTAGGTGTTGCTGTAGCAACCAGGCTCGTATTAGACTGAATGATGTGATGGTATAGACAAGGATTACAACCTGGATCAGGATGCAATCCAACTGGAGCTAGAGGCTCAGAAGCCCTGACCAGGGCACTGCTAACCAGCCAGCATCCCACCCTCCTCTTGCTGACTGAGTCCATCACAACAAGGCAGCCTGACACCTGGGGCTGGGCCAGTGGGGACCAGCTGCCTTGCCTTCAGCTGTTGACAGGTACAGAGCAGCAACATCCCCCAGCCTGAACCAACCTCCGATCTCACCCATGTTGTATTAAGTCTTCACAGTTTAACCAAACAGACCCCTCCTTTCTCCTGGAAAAGAAAGTTGCTTTCTTTCTTGACATCCACCATTCTATTTCCTTTCTTTGTGAACCTTGGTGCTGCAGGTGCCTCACATGAAGAGAATCATAGAGAATTTATCCTTTTGTAACTGGTTTATTGCACTGAGCCTAATGCCTTCAAGGCTCATCTGTGCTGTAGCCTATGTCAGCATTTCCTTCTTTTTTAAGGCTGAATAATATTCCATTGTATGGACACACCACATTTGGATTATCTATTCATCCACTGATTGACCCTTGGGATGCTTTCAGGTTTCGGCCATTGAGAATCATGCTGCCCTGAACCTAGGTGCTCAGAGATCTCTCTGAGTTTCCCATCGTTCTTTTGAATGTACGCCCAGAGTGAAACTATTGAATTATAAGGTAATTCTATGTTTAATTTTCTGAGGAACCACCATACTGTTTTCTATAGTGGCTGCACCATTTATATTCCCACCAAGGCTGCATTCTTTATTCTCATTTGAGATACAATGAAGATAAAAAAAGTGATCCAAACACCCTCACTGGGGACAAAGCCCATCAGAAAACAAGACCCCAATCACATCACCTGACAACCTCAGGTCAAGGAAAAAGAACATGTGTCTCTCCCAGATAACTAGGGTAAGTTATAGATATTAGACAAGATAACCTCTACGGCTAGAGGCTAATGTCACAGCCCGAGCCTCAGAGCTAAGCCCCGCCTGTCTCAGGCCGT
Source organism: Tragelaphus eurycerus (assembly GCA_935064755.1). Taxonomy (NCBI): domain Eukaryota; kingdom Metazoa; phylum Chordata; class Mammalia; order Artiodactyla; family Bovidae; genus Tragelaphus; species Tragelaphus eurycerus. The sequence goes on along the minus strand of CAKXYN010000254.1, from coordinate 151,934 downwards.
TGATGCGTCTCAGTGCCAGCAAACAGGAATGTCTATTCTCGCCCTTTGGTGTGCAGACCTGTGCTTACAGTAGCTCGGCCTCCAAAGCTCTGAGTAGGAACACACTGGAGGTTTGGGGGTTTTGGTTGGTTTGAAGGGTACCTACTGGCAGCAGCCCACTTGGCCCAAGACATGGACACTGACCAATTCTCCTAAGCTTATTGCTGGTCCTGTTTATTATAAGTGAGGAGACAGAAGAAGGGATACGGAGAAAAATCTCAACTCCAAGTTACTACTGAAATGAATTTTCAAATAAGATTTGTTGTAACATAGGTAGCCCGTGTGTTGATGGATAAACTCTGGGAAAAGGCACCTTCTTTTATGTTCTTTCAGGCACCTTCTTTTATGTTCTTTCCCACAGAACCTGGGAGAGTACAACATCTTATGGAAAAACTCAAATGAATGTTTTGGCCAATCCAATACTTCTTTCACATGTAGCTGGAGCTCAAAGAAGCCCGATGATAAAAGGCAATAAGCTTTTAAGGAATCTCCACACTGTTCTCTATAGCGGCGGTACCAATTTACATTCTCACCAACACAGAAAGATAAGTATGATATTGCTTATATGTGGAATCTAAAGAAAGGGTACAAATGAATCTACTTTAAAAACAAGTTGAGTTGCAAATGCAGAAAACAAACTTGTGGTTACCAGGGGAGACAGTGAGGGTGGGGGATGCATAAACTGGGAGACTGGGATTGACATATACATACTACTATATACAAAATTGGAGAAGGCAATGGCACCCCACTCCAGTACTCTTGCCTGGAAAATCCCATGGACGGAGGAGCCAGGTGGGCTGCAGTCCATGGGGTCGCTAGGAGTCGGACACGACTGAGCGACTTCACTTTCACTTTTTACTTTCATGTATTGGAGAAGGAAATGGCAACCCACTCCAGTGTTCCTGCCTGGAGAATCTCAGGGACGGGGGACCCTGGTGGGCTGCCGTCTATGGGGTCGCACAGTCGAACACGACTGAAGAGACTTAGCAGCAGCAGCAGCAGCATATACAAAATAGAGAATAAGGATCTATGTGTATAGCACAGGGCATTCTACTCAATGCCCTGTAATGACTCATATAGGAATAGAATCTAGAAAAGAGTGGGGGAACTTCCCTTGTGTCCCAGGGCTAAGACTCAACACTCCCAATGCAGGGGGCCTCCAGGTTCGATCCCTGGTCAGGGAACTAGATCCCACAAGTTGTGACTAAGAGTTTGCATGCTACAACTAAGACCCAGTGCAGCCAAATTAAATAAAATGTTTTTTAAATAAAAAAGTAGGAAAAAAAAGGCAATAAGCAAGAACATGGCACACCTCACAGTTAATACTCAGTAATGGCCTGGCTCTTTCAGCAGGGACCCTCAAAGAACTGACCCTTCTTCCTCAGGGCACCAGTTTTGGCAGAGGCTGGGATCAAGCCCCAGTCTTCAACTCCCAGTGCAGTGCCTCCTTCCCCACTTATTTTCCTTATTTTAGAATACGATCCCTTTTTTAAACCTAACACAAAGAAACGTAGCTAGACACAGTCATAGAAATAAACAGATGTTTCCACTAGAGACTAGCTCCTGAGTCTCAAGTGCTTACAAAAGTTTTTAAAAAAACACACAAAAATTACAAGTGAAGGTCACATCAACGAGGCAGCATCGCTAATAAACTGAGAGATCTACTCAAGGGCTCCATCCTTCAGTGTAAACTGCGGTGCGGGAAGCTGCCTGTGGGACTTCAGTGTCTTTCTGGAGTCATGCTACAACGATGAGGGGGCATGTCTGATTGCAGGGCGCGGCTGCTGTGCAGGACTCTGGCCAATGTCATGTCAAAAACACGTGTGGGTAATGTATCTTTGTGTTTTCCCAAGCTCTACAAACTATTTAAAAGATACTGGGAAACTTGGCCTTAGATTATTAATGAATACATGAAAGGATTATTTATTTATTTAACTTTCCCAAAATTCCAATAGGAAAAGAAGATGATTTCAAAGAATTCAGCTAAACCACCAGGTTGACAAGAACTCACTCTGAGGTCAACAGTTCAAGTATAATTCTGATACTCCCCCACCCCATACAAACACACAAAAAGCATTTTTAAAAAAAAGATTCACAGATAGCTCAATACACTTTTTATCTTCCCTAAAGTAAACACTGCAAGCCATGAATTCAAGATTGAAATGACCTTTTTCCTATACTTTCTGTACATTCAAGGACTGTAAGTACGCTGATCAAGCACACAGCCTCTGGAGCCAGGGCTGGAATCCAGTTCTTGGCTGAGTAACTGTGGACAAGTTACTTAACTCTTGCTGTTTCTAAATTCCCTCTTCTGTAAAACCAGAACCATCATAACACGTTCTGGGTTGGGAGGTCATGAGAATTAGGTAAGTGATTAAATATAAAGTGCCATGGTCAGTAATACTGACATTGCTCCCTCCTCTTCCGTTCAGGTTAATTCTTCTTACTATGCTTTAAAAAATTTCCTTCAATGATTAACTGCCAAAAAGGAAAAAAAAAAATCCATAAAACATTATGTTATCTTCAAAAGAGAGCTTGAAATATTTTGCAGAAATACCTCTGTGGTCATTTTTATGTACTTGGGGAAGAAAAATAAAATAAAACCAGTAGAGGAAAACTTCCAAACTAAGGCATTAGTATATTCTACATAGGGGTTTGCAATATTCCAAATATGTATTTTTGCAGATAGTATCACTATTATGGCTAAGACTTTTACAAAGGAAATGTTTTTTGATGCTTACAAAGAGCTTTAAGCCAGTGGAGTACTGAGGGCTGTCATTCCTAGTTTAAGTCTTGAACAAAGGGCACAGAAAGGAATCAGAACTCCCGGGGGGGGGGGGTGGGGGGGGGGGGGGGTGGAGGGGTGGGGGGGGGGGGGGAGAGGGAGAGGGGGAGAGAGAGAGTCAGAGAGAGAATCTGACTTGGAAAGGTACGTCTTCATCATTCTTTACCTTTGAATCACATAGCTAAGGAACATAAAGTGCAGTTATTAATCAACAGTTAATAGATAATCCAGTTTTTAAGAAGTTATACTATTATATATATATACACATATACATATATATATAATAGATAACCAACAAGGACCTACTGTAAAGCATAGGGAAGTCTGCTCAATAATCCATAATAACCTAAATGGTGAAGGAATTTGAAAAGGACTGGATACCTCTGTATGTATAATGGAATCACTTCGCTATACACCTGAAACAACATTGTTAATCAATTATGCTTCAATTTATATAAAAGTTAAAAAATAAAGAAGTGCCACTTAAGGTGCCAGGTAAGGTGTGGTGGGCAGGAAACAGACTGTACTCTACAGCATAGGTCCTGAATGAGTCTAGTTGAGGAGAGAGAGATCAAACACATACAAGATAAAACAGCCCACTACAACATCGTGAATCATGCATCACCAAATACCCAGGATTTGGGCCAGTATCTTTCAGTTTGCATTTATACTATTGCCAGCCAGACCTATTTCTATACTTGTTGTTAGAGTATTAAAAACAAAACAAAACCAAAATCTCGGGTTCTTTCACTCCAGTCAACTAACCTTTCCTGTTAATTTCCTCACTGACCTAGGCTGCATATGATGCCTACTGGACAATTTCCTTCTTTTATATTTTCCCCCTTGAGGAACTTCCAGCTTATTTTAAACCCTTCATGTAGAGAACTGTTGACTACAAGTTTCAAGAACAATGCAACTTGCCCCAACACTGGATCTCCTTCTCCTGGTTTAGTTCCAGTTTTCATGGGACTTTAAATGATAATTTACAATTTTAAAGGAAATAAAGGCTATCATCCCATCTAGTCAGATGAGGAGATTTGACTAAAATGATGTCCAATATTCCTTCTATTGGGCTTCCCTGGTGGCTTAGTTGGTAAAAAATCCGCCTGCAATGTGGGAGACCTGGGTTCAATCCCTGGGTTGGGAGAAGGTACCCCCTGGAGAAGGTAAAGGCTACCCACTCCAGTATTCTGGCCTGGAGAATTCCATGGACTGTAGTATATATAGCCCATGGGGTTGGACATAACTGAGTGACTTTCACTTTCATTTCTTCATTATAGATCTAAATGTCTATGATTCTTCAAGAGTCTTTCCTTTTTTTCCAAGAACAAATTAGCTTTTTCTCATTATTTTTCTCTTATTACTATTTAGTATCATGTATCCTGAAAATATTTTTAAATTTCAAGAAGTGAGCACATATACTAATGCTATTGAATGTCCTTATTTACTGAAAATCGTTCTAATCATACCACAGGTGATAAACTTTTCCTCATATTATGTTCATTTGTTTAAGAATCATAGGTAACAGATACATGCGATAGAGGATGGTCTTCCCACAAGATGGAGCCCGTTTGTTTTGCTTTGCTTTTCTAACTTCAGGGAAGTTGTACATTATTGTAGACACGTCTGCTGTTGATTTCAGATGTTTTTGAGAGTTCTGCCATGTTTCTCCCCCTATGTATTCCATTGTGGATGGCACTGCCTGTGCTGGAGAATCAGAGAGTTCAGGATGCTGTGATCTCCTCCCACCTTCCCTCCAGTAATATATACATTAGCCCTTTTGAACCTTCTATGTAGAATGTGGTGCCAGCAATTTTCTCTGTTAGGAATTGGGAGTGGCTAGGCCCTGGGATTTCTTTGGAAGGAATGATGCTAAAGCCGAAACTCCAGTATTTTGGCCACCTCATGCGAAGAGCTGACTCATTGGAGAAGACTCTGATGCTGGGAGGGATTGGGGGCAGGAGGAGAAGGGGACGACAGAGGATGAGATGGCTGGATGGCATCACTGACTCGATGGATGTGAGTCTGAATGACCTCCGGGAGTTGGTGATGGACAGGGAGGCCTGGCGTGCTGCGATTCATGGGGTCGCAAAGAGTTGGACACGACTGAGCGACTGATCTGAGTCTTCTGATCTGAGCGACTGATCTGAGTGGGGCAATGGCACCCCACTCCCGTACTTCTGCCTGGAAAATCCCATGGGTGGAGGAGCCTGGAGGGCTGCAGTCCATGGGGTCCCTGAGGGTCGGACATGACTGAGCGACTTCACTTTCACTTTTCACTTTCATGCATTGGAGAAGGAAATGGCAACCCACTCCAGTGTTCTTGCCTGGAGAATCCCAGGGACGGGTGAGCCTGGTGGGCTGCCGTCTATGGGGTCACACAGAGTCGGACACGACTGAAGTGACTTGGCAGTTGGCAGTCTTAGGACATGACCAGTGAACTAAGAATTGGCCCTTAAATGATTCAGATTAAAAATGACTGCTGTCACCTGAATTCACACACCCTCAGATTTGAGGCTGACTTACAGAGGGCTAGTTCATAAGATTCTTCTTTTCTTTTCTTTTTTTGCTTTGAAAGGATAATGGGTGCCTAGTTTCAAAATGGAAGGAGCTACGTGCCATAAGCCAGTTCTTTTCAAATGGTAGAACTAAAGCTAAGCTCATCTTACTTTATTGAATCTTAACTCAAATTTATTTAACTACAGAGAAAGAAATAACTTGATAGCAAACATCCTTTCAAAAAGTACTCTAATGTCACAGACTTAAAAAACATCTTATTGAAAATACAGTTGGTTTATAATGGTGTGTTAATTTCTGCTGTACAGCAAAACAACTCAATCACACATACACACACATATATTCTTTTTCATATTCTTTCCATTATGATTTATCACAGAATATTGACTGTAATTCCCTGTGCTACACAGGAGGCCCTTGTTGTTCATCCATCCTATGTATACCAGCTTGCATCTGCTAATCCCGAACTCCCAATCCTTCCTTCCCCTTGGCAACTACAAGTCTGTTTGCTGTGTGTGAGAGTCTGTTTCTCTTTTGTAGATATAACATCACAATTTTAACACTAGCCATCACCACACATAACTAGCAACTAAAGTGTAAGTATAGAAATCCATAGCTTAGAATTAGGAACTTTTACCACAAAGGAGTGTTTTCTTTTGATGTAGCCAATATGACATCTACTAAAGAAATTCCTTAAAAGAAAAATCTATTATGTTAATATTTTCATAGTTAACACAACTGTTATGATGCCAAGTATTTCAAGTATCATTATCATAAAAATGTAAATACATTCCTTAAATGATTTTGATACCTTACCAAATAACCCCCCGCCCCCCAATTTTTAAAAGTGCACTTTCTATTTGCCTTGTACAGTGCTGCCTTAAACTATTTAACTCCATGAACTTTAAAATCCCATATTAAATTTGGCTGGGTACATATCTGTGGTCTTCTAAGACTAATTTTAGATCTCTGCTATTTTCCCAAGCAGAAATACAACTAAAGTTTTGAACTTCTGCCTCAACCCCTGAATATGGGAATAATCATTCTTGTTTTCTAAGAATAAATAAATAAAATCATGTCAGTGCAATTGTGGATTTAGTCTTTGGATTGGCAACATTCTGGTCTTTTTTTCTTTATTAACACACCAATATTACCCATACTAATGAAAAACTAATATATCCTACTAATTATACCAACATTATTCACACAATTATGTAAGAAACACAACTGGGATATTTTATCTTACACATAGGTATTTTTTTCCACTGTACGGATGCTTTTTAAAAATACAAAGAAATTAATTAAATGAAGAACGAAAACAAGAAAGGGGTGAAAATTAGATTTTGCTTAAAGCACAACAGGCATGGGATCGAACTATAAACCATAGACTCATCCTCGTCCCCCACCCCCGACCCAAGCACATTTCCAAGTGTTGTGACCACACTGGGTTATATACCCCACATCACACTGCAAGGACAGAGCAGAGCTGTGATTTCAATCTAGAAATCTTGTCTCTAGAGGTCCTACCCTTCACTGCTCCTCTAGCTGCCTTGTAGGATAAACAGGATGCTTTCCATCTGAGTCTAAAAGGCATCATCAAATAATCCAACCTTTTAATTTTAAGGTTTGCATTTGTGTACAACACAATAGGGCTTCCCTGATGGTTCAGTGATAAAGAATCCTCCTGCACTGCAGGAGACAAGTGATCGATCCCTGGGTTGGGAAGATCCCCTGAAGAAGGGAATGGCAACCCACTCCAGTATTCTTGTCTGGGAAACCCCATGACAGAGGAGCCTTGCAGGCTACAGTCCATGGGGATGCAAGACCGTGGGACATGACTTAGCAACTAAACACCACCACTGAAGGTTGCCTTCTCTTTTGAAAGGATATAAAGATGTTGATGGCTGACATTTCTTCTTTTTAGGAGGTACCTTGAAGTAGCAGGTATCTTTGAAAGTGAAAGAAAGTGAAAGTTGCTCTGCTGCTGCTGCTAAGTCACTTCAGTCGTGTCCGACTCTGTGCGACCCCATAGACGGCAGCCCACCAGGCTCCCCCATCCCTGGGATTCTCCAGGCAAGAACACTGGAGCGGGTTGCCATTTCCTTCTCCAATGCAGGAAAGTGAAAAGTGAAAGTGAAGTCGCTCAGTCGTGTCCGACTTTTAGCGACGTCATGGACTGCAGCCTGCCAAGCTCCTCCGTCAGTGGGATTTTCCAGGCAAGAGTACTGGAGTGGGGTGCCATAATTGTGTCCAACTCTGCAACCCCATTCTCCAGGCCAGAATACTGGAGTGGGTAGCCTTTCCCTTCTCCAGGGGATCTTCCCAACCCAAGAATTGAACCCAGGTCTCCCGCATTGCAGGCAGATTCTTTACCATCTGAGCCACCAGAGAAGGCCCTTTATATTAGGTATAATATAATGCAGGTACCTTTACACTGTGTATAATCAGACAAGATAGTTACTTAAGAAACATGGGAAATGCAGAAATGACTGCAGTGCGGCAGTAATTATGGCACACTTTTTCACTATTTAAGTTGGATATTTCTCTACATTCCTGAAATGATTTTTAGGTATTTTTGTAAAAGAAAAGCAGGCAGTGCTTTCCACAAAAGAACATGTACAGTGACTTGAAATACAACAGATGAAGGCGATGCATGGCCTTCCAAGAAAAAAAAAATTTTTTTTGAAGACTTGAAGCAACTCTGTCTCCTTTTTGATGGAATAAACATCTTAAGTTTGTTATGATGGAATTAAGTACGGAATTGAGGGAATGCTAGCATCCTATTTCTGGGTTTTCTTCCTCTGTCAGTCCACCCTCCCATCTGGGTCATGATTCTCATCCATCCTTTGACCAAGCAACCTCTGGCACAGGAGCTTCTAGAAGCTTCAGACACTCCCCCACCTACACCTTTCCTCCTGCCCCATACTCCTCCCCTCTCTAACACCCTCCCAATGTGTCTCCTCTTCCCTACTCAGGAAGGAGAGTCTTGCCACTTATCCCCCTTTTGCTTGGGATAAATCTTGACTCCCTCAGGAAGACTCAGTTCCTCTGTGAAGTGTTACTGACCCCAATATATCATGCAACATAAAGCTCTTATTAAGTTTGTTATCATCATAGTCTGTTCAAAAGGAAGGTTTCCTTTTCTGCATCTAATGTGGCTATTAATGCCATCCTTGGAGCTCTGAGCGAAGTAACAGTGACACTCAAGTGGCCAGTCTTTTGTTTTCAAAATCACAGCTACTAAATAACCTTCCTTCTCTCTCCCTTTTTGTCCCTTATTCCTAGGTTGGACAGTAGCATCATCTGAAAGAACCTAGGAACCCAGGAAACAGGAGGTATATATTAATAATAGCACAATATTTGGAGTCAGAGGACAGGAGTGTCCTGACCCTACAAAAATGTCTCTTCTTCATGTGAAGAAGGGTTGGTTGTGACATCTCTGTGTTTCTGGGTTGGATTTAAATGAGATGATAGCTGTGGAAGCTCTTTGTAAACCGTAAAACAACATGCAAATACCAGACAGAGCATAGCCACTCAATCAATGTTTAAGGGGTTAATTTACTAGTGATCAATTGACAGACCACAGGTTCACAAATCTTAAGAAATGCTGGCAGATCAAAGATCATAGTTTTGTATTTGGCCATGCCCTGTGACATGTGGGGTCTTAGTACCTTGGCCAGGGATTGAACCCACGCTCTCTGCATCAGAAGGGAGAGTCTTAACCACTGGATCACCAGGGAAGTCCCAGGAAGATCATGTTTTAAACTCTACTTCCGTCACAAACCAGCTAGGAAGGGTCAGAGCAAATTAAGGAGCAGGAAGCAGAGATCTGGTCTACAAGAGTTGTTAAAACAGGGTTAAAATAATTTGGCCAAAGACCTCAGATCTCTCAGTAACTCTTAGAAAGCTGACAAAATGAGCCCAACTCTTGCTGAAATGGTGAATAGGGACAGAAAAGCATTCCTCATCAGCCTGCTCCCCACTACGAAAATGTGTGAAATACCTGAGTATTTTTTAGAGGAGGATCATTGTCACAAGACCTGAGTCCATTCTGACTCAGATCATACTTCCAGAACCCCAGCTTCCAGTTCTGTTAAATGGGGAAAGGAATGTTTATTGTGACAGACTGCTGTAATATGTTGAAATGACATATAGGATATTTGTGCCAGGATTTAATAAAATGGAGGTAGTTTTTAAGCCACTTAGCCATATTTCTACTCTCTTCACCCTCATATCATTTTATCATTTGACCATGGGTTGTGTAATATCCAATATTAAAAATGTTTCATTGAAATGTAAACAAAAACCGTTGTGAGCTAGCACCTCACACCTGTCAGAATGACCATCATCAAAATGAACACGAATGACAAATGTTGCTGACGATATGGATAAAAGGGAAATGGAACTGTCAATGGAAATGGAAATGGTACAGCCACTATGGAGAACAGTATGGAGGTTTCACAAAAGTGAAATAGAACGATAAGCAGTTCCTCTCCTTGGTATATATCTGAAAAAATAAAACATCACAACCCGGGGGGGGGGGGGGGGGGGAGGGGGGGGGGGGGGGGGAGGATAAAAAAATAATTCAAAAAGATGCATGCACCCCAGTGCTCATAGCAGCATTATTTACAATAGCCAAGATAGGGAAACAACCAAAACATCCACCAACAGATGAATGGATTAAGAAGATATGATGCATATATACAATGAAACATTAGCCTAAAAATCAAAACTTGTCATTTGCAGCAACATGGATGGACCTGGAAGGTATTATGCTAAGTAAGTTAGACAGAGACAGTCAAATACTATATGATGTCACTGATATGTGCTATCTAAAGAACAACAAACTAGCAAATATATTAAAAAAAAAAAAAAAGACAGCAGACTCACAGAGAGAACAAACTAGTGGCTCCCAGTGGGGAGGGCGCACTATAGGGGTGGAGCAGGGGAAGGCACACACCACTGGGGGTAAGGTAGGCTCAAGGATGTGCTGTACAGCATGAGGAACATAGCCAATATTGTGTTTTAAAAAAGTAAATGGAAAGTAACCTTTAAATAAAGGTGGAACCATGCATTAAAAAATAAAATAAAATAAAAATTAATAATAATAAAAAATCCCCCTGACTTCTCCCAACATGGAGGAATACAATGGATTGCTTTTCTTTTCCCCCAGCAATCCCACTCCTGGGCATACACCTGGAGAAACCATAATTCCAAAAGATCTCATGTACCAGAATGTTCACCAAAGGAAGCAATGTAAATGTCCATCAACAGACGAATGGATAAAGAAGATATGGCATGTATATACAGTGGAAAATTAGCCATAAAAAGGAATGAAACTGCGCCATGTTGCAGAGACAAGGATGGACCTAGAGACTGTTATAGTGAGGGAAGTAAGTCAGAAAGAGAAAAAGAAACATCATATATTAGAACATATATGTAGAATCCAGGAAAATGGTACAGATGAACCTACTTGCAGGGTAGGAACAGAGATGCAGACAGAGAACGGACAGGTGAACACAGGAGTGGAAGGGGGGGGGGGGGGGGGGGGGGGGGGAGAACAAAGAGGGGTCACACAGAAAGGGGATGAATTGGGAGATCAGGGACTGACTTCAAAAAATACTGGGGTGGGTCCTGCCTTCCCCGCATATACACACTACAATGTGTAAAATAGATAAGAAGCTGCTGTACAGCACAGAAAGCTCAGCTGGGTGCTCTGTGATGATCCAGAGGGGTGGGATGGGGTGGGGACTGGGAGGGAAGTCCAAGAGGGAGGGGATATATGATGCATATAGCTGATTCATTTCATTGTAGAGTGGAAACTAACACAATACTGCAAAGCAATCATATTCCAATAAAATGAGCAGATAGATAGGGGAAAAAGACATGATGGCTTGCTCCAGATTTTGTAGCTGCTCTTCGTCAAAGAAGACAAAATTCAACAAAAGCATTAACTGAGCATAGTTTTGGGGAAGGAAAGCATTGCAAAGGAGGAATATTTTATATCTTGGTACAATCTATTCCTATCATTAGTCTCTGCTGCTGCTGCTAAGTCACTTCAGTCGTGTCCGACTCTGTGCGACCCCATAGACGGCAGCCCACCAGGCTCCCCCGTCCCTGGGATTCTCCAGGCAAGAAACTGGAGTGGGTTGCCATTTCCTTCTCCAGTGCATAAAAGTGAAAAGTGAAAGTGAAATCGCTCAGTCGTGTCCGACTCCCAGCGACCCCATGGACTGTGGCCCACCAGGGTCCTCCGTCCATGGGATTTTCCAGGCAAGAGTACTGGGGTGGGGTGCCATTGCCTTCCCCATCACTAATCTCTAGGTCCATCTAAAAGGATGACTTAACAAGCTAAACCTATTACTAGAAATTAAAATAGGACCACCATTTTTCAGGGCAAAACAATGAATATAAACAAACTTTAAAAATTACACAGTCCTCTTCTTTTAAGGTGTAGTCATATACTACACCTTAAAAGAAGGTGGTGACTGCTTTTATGGTCTATTTTTTGCACACATTTCACTGGATAGAAGAGTTCCCATTTTCTAAAAAGTTTCAAAGTTTCTGTCTTATTAAAGAAAAAACAATACCAAGAGGAAATTTCAAAGAAAAACATTGATATGATGGGATTCTGTCTCCAAAATTGAAGACGGGAATGCTTCTTAATGTGAGTGTAATTTTGTTTTTGCAAAAACTAGAAAGAAATAAAAATGTTAATAGTGGTTGTGTCTGGTGACAGAATAAAGGCTTCTTTGGTACTTTTGATTTTTTTTCACTAGTGATTACATAATATTTTTATTAAAGAAAAAGTTTCTTAATGTAAAAGAAAAAATAAGGACCATTGTTTTTGCTTTTTTCTGTAGAAGTATTAAAAGGTGCTTTTTAATTATAATGATAACTCTTAAAAATCTGGTAGAATTTATTAATCAGTAATTACTGAACAAAAAGAATATATTAAGAGTATAACATTCTTTGGCTTTCACAACAAGTTTAAGATAATATTGGGTTGGCCCAAAAGTTCATTCTGGTTTTTATGGAAACCCAAACGAATTTTTGGGCCAACTCAATACTAAAATATAATTTCATTTTTTCATTTAACATATACTGGTTGTATGCTTATTGCTGGCTATCATCTTGAAAGATATGATACTTATAGAGGTGTTTGTGGTGGTTATTTATATCAATTATCAATATTCAGTATTATATAAGTAGGAGCGTTGAGTATATGACTAAACTATCATTCATAGTTGAAGACTGAAGATGTGAAAATTAAGAAAAAAGTACTAAAATAAATTTATTTGTGAAGCAAAGTTAGTAATTCTCAGAATCCTATTTAAATGGTTCCATCTGTCTGTGTGTGATGCCTGTGATAGACACATGTGATTGACATCGAAATATCAAGTGTTCTCTAGACTTGTGGTTGTCAAGGGGGAGGGTGGTTGCGGGAGGGAAGGATTGGGAGTTTAGGATTAGCAGATGCAAATTAGTGTATACAGGATGGATAATCAACAAGGTCCTGCTGTGTAGCATAGGGAATTATATTCAGTATCCTGTGATAAACCATAGTGGAAAAGAATATGAAAAAGAACACATTTGTGTGTAACCAAGTCACTTTGCTGTACAGCAGAAATTAAACACAACACTGTAAACCAACTATACCTCAATAAAAGTTTTTTAAAAATCAAGAGTCTTAAGTTGCATTAGATGTTGATTTATGAATCAGCCAAACCTTCTGTGGCCCTGTGGCTGGGGCCCACCCTCCCGTCGTCGGCCGCTGGCCCGCGCGGTCACCCCCCCCGACCCGCTCATCCTCATCACCCCCCGCCCTCGGACTGCCTGGTTCCCTCCGACCCCCGGGACGGCACAGCAGGCCCGCTGCCTGGGGGGGTGGGGGGGGGGGAGGGTCCGACTGCAGGAGTCAACCAGTCCACTGAGGAGCGCCTGGGATCGGGGGGATGCTCAGCGAACTCCAGGGCCACCTCATGCGAGGTGACTCAGGAGGACTCTGATGCTGGGAGGAGGGGCAGGAGGGAGGGGACGAAGAGGATGAGATGGCTGGATGGCATACTGACTCGAGAGTGAGTCGGGACCTCGGAGCTGGTGATGGACAGGGAGGCCTGGTGTGCTGCGGTTCAGGGGTCGAGAGAGGACACGACTGGCGCTGATCTGATCTGATTGAAGCAACACACAGAAGACTCAAAGAGAATAATTTAATAATGGGAAATATAATTTTGAGACAGGTTTTACGTAATTTGTATTCTATGTCCTTTCTGATTTCAGTACAACTTGCTTTCAATTCATTCATAAATTTTTCAGCATGGATCTCCAAAAGATTAGAACTACTTAAAAAGAACCTAAGGCTACCCTGGTGGCTCAGATGGTAAAGTGTCTGCCTGCAATGTGGGAGACCCAGGTCCAATCCCTGGGTCGGGAAGATCCTCTGGAGAAGGAAATGGCAACCCACTCTAGTACCCTTGCTTGGAAAATCCCATGGACAGAAGAGCCTGGTATGCTACAGTGCATGGGGTCGCAAAGAGTCAGACATAACCGAGCGACTTCATTCACTCACTCACTCAAAAAGAACCTAATAACAGGATCACTATGAGGCACTAAAGTTAATAGTGATTCTTTAACATTAGCAAATGTCCAATCTGTGTTCATACTTCACCTATCATCTCATACAATTTTTTTTCAACCTTTTGTTTACATCAGGATCTAAACGAGGCTGAGCCACTCCAACTGGCTCCTGGCTCTCACATCTCTTTTAATCTTCAGATTTCCTACCATCTCTTTTCATCATCTCCCTGGCAATTTGGTTATGAAGAAACCTGGCCATTTGTCCCGGAAAGTCTGACACATTCTGGATTTGGCATCCAGATTTTCATTTTACATATTTCAGTGTAGATGGTTAGCGAGGTCTAGAGGCTTGATCCGATTCCTGTTTGACTTTGGCGAGGACTCTTCATACGTATGCTCTGTACTCCTATCAGGAGGAATGTTATCCAGGTTCTACCTATCTTTGTCAAGGTAGCAACTACTAATATCTCCACTTACAGCCAGTCATCAATCATCAGGAATGAAGAATGATGAAATTCACAGCCTTTGATCTCATCTTCATTTATTAGCTGGAAGACTTTTATACAGAGCAACTCTGCCTCAAAGACGACATGGTCCATGCTATTTTTAGAAAGCAAACATTGCAGTTTTGGATGAAGATAGGACATGAAATGCAGTCCAAGATTCTGGGTTGGCTTCAAAGAAGAAAAGGAAAACTATTAGAGGAGAAAGGAAAACCTCTTCAAACATTTTACCTCTTTTTAATGGATTTACAAAGGTCTTTTAAAATGTTTTTAAGTGCTCACAAGCAAAAAGCTCCTTAATTGAAACTTGTGACATATCTAATGAATTCTAATGGAAGAAAACAATAGTTCCAGGAATTAGAAAATGGCAGTGAGCCATGAGTAGCACTAAATTCTTCATTTCCATATGGCTCTGTGACACAGTCAATATTACTGCTACTTGTCCATGGAATGAATTTTATATTTGCATGGAAAAGAAACAGGTATGAAGTTCTAAAAATTCTAAAGACTTAAGGAAGAAGGATGAAGACCTTTGGGAACCTCTGCAAGAGACCAGCAGGTTACCTGGGATTCAGTATTTCCTCTCTCAGCTGAATACCTTTCTAACTAGAGCAAAGCAACCAGCCAGCCAGAGTTGCCCTGTGCCCCATCCAAACTAATTTCTCTGTATCACAAGGGAGAGTGGATTTTCCTGTAAGAGGGAAAAATTCAAACTTCATCCTTTTGAGTCCTCTAGGCTCTAGAAATAAACAGATAATGATATCCAATAAGGAGTCAGTTGAGAAGAGAAGCTAAGATGCAAAGTAAAAGTGCTGAGAGAAGGTAAATAATAGAAGCTATTGAACTTCAGGGAACTGCAGATGTAAAAAAAAAAAAAAAAAAGGTAAGGATATAATACCTGAATTTCCCCCCAAAGTTTTATACTCTAAAAGAGGCCCCAACTGTCTGTTTAATCTAGATGTGATACAGCCACACAGAATTTCTAATAGGTCTTCTGTGCTAGTTCATGCCTATCTGACAATTTGTTTTGTTTCAGGGTTGCAAACATCTGGAGGACACGGCAGAGGATCAGGAAGTGGATTTTCTAGGAACTATAACATTCGTCAACAAAGGAATGGATAAAGAATGTGTGGCACATACATACAGCGGGATATTACTCAGCCATAGAAAGGAATAAAATCATGCCATTTGCAAAGATGTAGATGGACCCAGAGACTCTCATACAGAGTGAAGTTAGAAGGAAAAACAAATACTGTGTATTAATACATATATGTGGGATCCAGAAAAAAGGTACCAACAAACCTATTTGCAAAGCAGAAATAGAGCTATAGAGAACAAGCATGTGGATACCAAGGCAGGATGGGGTGATGGGATGAACTGGGAAATTGAGGTTGACATATATACACTATTGATACTGTGTATAAAATAGATAACTAAATAGGACTTACTATATAGCCCGGGGAACGCTACTCAGTGTTCTGTGGTGACCTAAATGGGAAGGAAATCCAAAGAAGAGGGGCTATATGTTCATGAATAGCTGACTCACTTGCTGTCCAGTAGAAATTAACAACACTGTACAGCAACTATACTTCAATAATTTTTTTTAATTGACAATATCTGGTCCTTAGAGCCTGACCTTTCTGAGAAGGTCAAATGTCTTTCCTAACAGCACCTGGAAACTAAAGATCAGGTCATCTGATTTCCACCAGTTTTTCACCACCAGCTCAAATCACGTATTCCTTACACCCCCACTGCAAGAGTAGTGACTGCTGAGTCAGTTTATATTTGAGGCAAAAAAAAAAAGTTTATTTAAACAACATATCTCTGAAATTCACTTGTCTTTTTGTAAGAACATGAGTGGAAAAGTAAAATGCTGAATTCTAGAGGTAGAATTTACCGTAAGGTTAAATTTCTCTCTCTCTCTCTCTCTCTCTCACACACACACACACACACAGAGCTGATTTAATGGTTGTCCTGTATATCAGAAAGAACTCTGAGAAGTCCACATAGTGCAGGAAAAATGCAGGAAAAATCCTGCATGCCACAACTAAGATCCAATGCAGCCAATAAACAAATAAGTTTTTTTAAAAAGGAGTAAGAAAAGAAAAAAGCTCTCAGCTATGGAATAAAATGGTTACAACAGAGAATATTTCACACCCCATGGCATCTATACTTTGACGATTTCAAATTAATTGAACTGAAGGAGATTCAATGAGGATCAATATAGTAGGAAAACAAATCACTTCGTCTATTTGACTTAATCAATAGGTCATTTATTTGAATTGATTAGCCAAAATGATGGATGGCCATCCCATTAATGGCAAAAAATCAGCTTCAGGGTTTAGTAAGACAAGATCTAACAAAAGAATGTAAATTTGTTACAGTTAGTCAAGCAAGACATATTTCTATTAAATTGCTAATGCCAGGTTTTTGTCATCGCAGCCCCAGAGGGAGGATCTCTTACAATTCAGCCTTCCCCCAAACCTTTAGAAGGTCCCACAAAATGTAACCCAAGGGATAAAAAGGCACATCAATTGTGACTTCCCTGGTGGCTCAATGATAAAGACTCTGCCTGCAATGCAGGAGACCTGGGTTTGATTCCTGGGTCAGGAAGATCCCCTGGAGAAGGAAATGGCTACCCACTCCACAATTCTTGCCTGGGAAATCCCATGGACAGAGGTGGGCAATAGTCCATGGTGTAGCAAACAGTCAGACACAACTGAGTGGCCAATACAGTCATGAAACAGAATAATATCAAAGATACAAGGGGTTCTTCATAATAGTGTGAAATTCCTACTGAAAACTAGAATATGTTCAACCATCTGAAGCAAGGAAAGACCATTAAAGATGATTTGGGGCAGGCATTTCCTGGGGTGGAGACAGGGTGACAAGAAATGTTTTAGCCTATGTGCTGGTCTGGTTCCTTGCTCACCTCATCTCCTATGATGCCTTGGCTCCCTCATTCTCTCTGCCCCAGCCACGTGGTCTTCTAGGTGCTTCTGGACCCACCAGGTAAACTTCATCCTTACGTCTCTGCAGTGGCTATTCCCTCTGCCTAGAAATGTACGTGACTTACTCCTCATATCTACTTTTGCTGAAATGACCATCTCTCAACCAGGACTATCCCAACCTCCCCACTTAAGCCTGAAATGCACACTCCCCATGCATCTCCCTTATCCTCATTTCCACTTTTTCCTGCAGTATTTCCAAGCTTTCATCGTACTAAACAATAGACTTATTTAGGAGGTTTGTGGTTTATTACTATATCTCCCATTAAAATGTAAACCCACGTGGGCCAAGAATTTCCTGGAACGGATCCAGGATAAGGAGATATATACTTGTCCACTGATGCATCCCACTTGCCTGCCTCACAGCACATGTTAAGTAAATATTTGCTCAATAAATATATGAAAAAGTGAATGAAGATAAAGGATCTATTTACAGCCCAGGAATGATCTCTGGATTATCTCTAGGCATTGATGAACTTGGTCCAAACAAACTGACTTGTTAAAGAAATGCACCTCCATCCTGACTGGGTTATGTAGTCACTGCTCGCACAGCCCAGAAGGAAATCTAAAAAACAATATATGGATTTATGTGAGTTTTTAGGAAGCTTTTCATAAGACCTTTGTTTTGGAATCTGAAGAGGGATGGCTGAATTTCCAATACAGTGAGTCCTTTACATATGAATGAGTTCCCTTTGGAGAGCATGTTTGTAACTCCACTCTGTTCCTGAGCCCAACAAAGTTAGCCTAGGTGCCCAACTAACACAATCGGTTATATAGTACTATACTGTGATGGGTTTATATTACTGTTCACACAAATAATACATAAAAAGCAAACACAAAAAACAGGGAAAACATTTTTAATCTTACAGTACAGGACCTTGAAAAGTACAGCAGTACCAGCTTCATCACCCCTGCTTTTATGCTTGCTTCTGGACATCCTGGGCTTGAAATAAAGATACCACACTACTGTACTCTAGGCAGTGCTGTACCATAAAATACACAAAGCACTAACACTTGTAGAGGACGCACACACAAGTCAGTGTACATCAGACTCATAAACTGACTTAATGTGATCGGCCATGTGAACTCATGCTCTTGTTTTGAAAGTTCACAACTTGAAGGTTCCTATGTAGGGGACTTACTGTAATGGATTAAAAAAAAAACAAAAACAAAAAAAACACAACTAGAAGGGTTTTGTGAAAAAGGGAAGGAACCAGCAGATGGCGCTTCTGCCTGCTTCCTCCAAACCCAACCTACAGAAGATAGGCATTGATGCCACTCTGCACAAGCTTTCAAAACACACACACACACACACACACACGTGTGTGTGTGTCCACAACAACTAAATGTCTTAAAACCACTGAGAGGCATTCTAGCACTTAGTTTTTGACATCACTAACCAAGTCAGGTACCAATAATGGCACAAAAAGTTCTAATCCAAAAACATGCTTACTACTGATGAAATAACTATGTATTTTTCACTTTTGCTTAAACTAAAGGGGCTAAAGAGCAAGTGAAAGTGTTATTCACTCAGTCATGTCTGACTCTCTGTGAGCCCATGGACTGTAGCCTGCTAGGCTCCTCTGTCCGTAGGATTCTCCAGGAAAGAATACTGGAGCGGGCTGCCATTCCCTTCTGCAGGGGATCTTCCCAGCCCAGGTACTGAACCTGGGTCTCCTGCACTGCAGGCAGATTCTTTACTGCCTGAGCCGCCAGGGAAGAGACCTATGAAAAAGCTCTTCTGACAGACTCCGCAAGAGACAATGTAATCCCCAAGATTTATTCTATTTATTCATTAATTAATCAGGCCTGCATGGCCTGTGGGGTCTTAGTTCCCTAATCAGGGATTGAACCCGAGCCATCGAAATGAAAGCATGGAGTCCTAACCACTGGGGGAATTGCCAGAGAATTCCCCTAAGACTAATTTTAAGTTAAAAAGAATTCTAGAATGAGACCAATTGGAAATTTCAAAGATCCATAGTATCACAAGCTCAGCTGTGCACAGCCCAGCAGGAGTGTCTCTAAGTAAGAAACAATTGAGAAAAAAAAGCATCTCCTTGCCATTAACATTAGACTAAAGCTAGAAACAGATACCATCATATACGGGCCATTCTTAAATGTCAACATGGTCTCAGAGGTGGACGATGGGGTGGGGTGGCAGGGCTCAGGAGTGAAGGGTGGACAGGATTTGCAGCAATCTTTTATTTATTTTTTTAATGTTTTGGCTGTGCCATGCGACATGTGGGATTCTAGTTCCCAGACCAGGGGTCAAACCCGTGCCCCTTGCACTGGGAGAGTAGAGTCTTACCCACTGGGCTGCGAGGGAAGTCCCTGTAGCAACTTTTTTAGGAAGCTTCTTCTCTCTCAAACTCACTCACTTGGTCCATGCTGTGTTCACCAAAAAGTACAAATAAAATATATATTCATGAAATCCTAGGCATAAAAAAAAAATCTGATAATGAGCAGCAAACTTCAGAACACGTACAAGCATAAAAGATTTTGGTGATTTTCATTTTTATTCCTTAAGAGCTTTCCAATCCCATCTAATTCAAAATGACCATTTTTGTCAAAATGCATTAGCAGAAAGGGCCTGGCTTAAGCCTCTACCTCCCCCTTTTTTTATTAAAATAAATTTTGGGCTCACTTGTTAGGCTCTGCAAATCCTCAGATTGGTCCCAGCAGTGCATTATTCCCAGGGAACCTCTGGGCTGAGTGCTGTGTGGCATGTGGCCAAAATACAAGAAAACGTCTGGCCTCCCAAGCCAACTTGCCCCAGTGGTCTCGAAAATCTGGAACAGACCAGGCCCCTGACTTAGATTCATGGGATCATGATGAAAGTCAGGCTCTGGGTGAATCATCTTGTGTGCAGGCTACTTTCTTTTTTGAGGCAACTTTATATATATATATATATATAGAGAGAGAGAGAGAGAGACTCTATTAGACACAAACCACTTTTAAACAACATTTTAAACTTTTCATTTTATATTGGAGTATACAATATAACAATTGTATACGATTAACAATGAAAGGATAGTTTCAGGTACACAGCAAAGGGACTCAGTCATGCAAATACACCTATCCATTCTCCCTGAAACTCCCATGCCATCCAGGCTCCCACATACCACTGAGTAGAGTTCCCTGTGCAATATAGTCGATTGCTTATCCATTTTAAATATAGCATATACACAAGCCACTTTAAAGAGCTGGCATACATTGTCTGATTTAATCTTTATAACTACCTGGTGAGTTAGGCAGTGATATCTCTATTTTATAGTAAGGAAATTGAATATGAGAGGAGTTCCCATCTTAGTGCTGGAAACATGATTCAATGTGGGTCTACCTGATTTTTTTTTCCAGGGTTATAAACTTTGTATTCATGTAGCTGCATTATAAAGTTTTTTTTTTTTTTTTTTTTTTTTGAAGTAGAGCTGATACACCATGTTCTGTTAATTTTTGCTGCACAGAAAGTCTCATTTATACACATATATACATTGTAATTTATATATTTTTTAACATTATGGTCTGTCATGGGATATTGAATATAGTTTCCTGTGCTATGCAGGAGGATTTTGTTGTTTATCCATCCTGTTTCTAATAGCTTGCATCTGCTAACTCCAACCTTCCACTCTACCCCTGCCCCAACCCCCTCCCTACTGGCAACCGCCAGACTGGTCTCTGTGTCTGAGTTTCTCTCTGTTCCACAGATAGGTTCTTGTACCTTGTATTACAGATTCCACATATAAGTGATATCATATGGTTATTTGCTTCTTTTTGACTTTCTTGGTATGATCATCTCTAGGTGTGCCTGGGCTATTTCTGAAATAAACACACAGTCCAGAGTCACTGTTGTCTTGAGAGGAGACACTAGATGTCACTGCTCCCATGAAACATCGGGAACTTGCTGGTAATGTGAGAGGTTCAATAGCCCTTTGAGTCACATTATCATGATTTGGGCTCTGCAGGGTTAGCACTGCACAGCCAAGAAGCTCCAAGGATCTGCCACAAATTTTTTTTTTTTCTGAAAAAATTCAAGACCTAGAGTCTGTCATATAGAGTGAAGGAAGTCAGAAAGAGAAAAATATCGTATATCAACGTATATATGAGGGATCTAGAACACTGGTACAGATGAACCTATTCACCGGGCAGGAACAGAGATGCAGAAGTAGGGAAGGGCTGCGTGGGCCTGGGAGAGTAGCACTTGCGTACATCCACTGCCATGTATAATAGCCAGTGGGAAGCTGCAGTGCAGCACAGGGGGCTCAGCTCGGTGCTCCGTGATGACCTGCGGGCGGGGCTGGGAGGCCTCAAGAGGGAGGGGATATGTGTATTCATGTAGCTGATTCATTTCATTGTACAGCAGAAACTAACACAACATTGAAAAGCAACCACATCCAAAAAAAAAAAAAAAAAAAAAAATCCTTACTGGTTCACAGTTACCATTCCAAGCCTCCCTCCTCAGTCTCATGTCACATCAACTGTCCCCAAATTCCCCCTATTTAACAACTGAACTACAAGCTGTCACAGCAAGTGTACAGTGAGCGCCTTCCCTGAGTAGCTGGTAAATATTTTTCAGTGCGGCTCTGTGTAAGGTAAAGATGGCTGCAGAAGTTCAGTTTCTGTTTTTAATCCAATCCAGGCAGAATCACTTGTTTCCAAGATAGTCGTAGGATCCTCGGTAGTTAAAAAAGAAAAAAAAAATTGAAATAAAGTAATGGGAAGTGAGATGCATGTGCATTTCTGGAGAAGGGTGACTGCTTCCTCAGAAATATTTAATCAAAAGATACAGGTGTGAAATGAAGTTTAAGTAGATAAATAGCAGTATAAAAAAGAGATCAACAGTACTCTTCCCAGGAATAAGCAATGGAAGCAAAAATTCTGGAAATCCATTTATGTGATTTCCTGTGTGTTTGTGTGTAGAAGAAAAAAATGGCAGAGAGATAATAACTTCTCGATCTTGGTTGTAGTCCTATAATAATTCATTTCTCTGGTTCACTCATTTTAAAGTTCTTTGAATTAAAAAATCTAGGCAGTCAAGTATTTTTAAGGACATTTATAGATAAAAGTACTAGGGCTGTTTCATGAAAGACATATATTTTGAAGTCTGATGTGGAGTTTGAAAAACAACCTACCTTATCATTAACTAATTCTTCTGTGTTTCCTGATTGCTAACCTCTAATCAGAGGATGACAGGACATGAGTAATGGATGAGCATGGGTTTATACTGAATTTGTAGGAATTAGATTTTTACTAATAGAATTTTAAAGGAATACTTCTTGTTCAGAGAACAACATTTAGGATAACCTGAGGAAATTAACAAGAATCAATCTTTTACTTATATTTATTTCATATGTTTAAGTCCTTTAAGTATTTTAGTCAATACTACTGGGAAAAATTCATATAAAATGCAATATTAAAAAAAGAACTTAGGACAAGAATGATCACATGGAAAATATCATGCAAGTTTCAGGGCAAGGAATCTATATTCACTTGCTAGATAAATCTCATAAAAGTTTCTTGTGTTTAAATTAAAAACAAGACGTACTGTGTTGAATAAAACATGCAATTTTAACTGCCAACATGGCACGTGC
The DNA here is from genome assembly GCA_935064755.1 of Tragelaphus eurycerus. Lineage (NCBI taxonomy): Eukaryota > Metazoa > Chordata > Mammalia > Artiodactyla > Bovidae > Tragelaphus > Tragelaphus eurycerus. Next base: position 128,917 of record CAKXYN010000254.1, on the reverse strand, counting down.
AAATGAAGCAGAGTTGACCTCTTAGGAATAATTCTACTCTGTACGAAGAAAACCAAGAAGTCTCACATAACATATTTCTTTCTTGGTCTGAACTCTTGGCTTTCTGTTTTATTTGAGGCTGCATAAACTGAGTGACGGAGAAGGAAATGGCACCCTACTCCAGTGTTCTTGCCTGGAAAATCCCGTGGACGGAGGAGCCTGGTAGGCTGCGTCCATGGGGTCACTAAGAGTTGGACACGACTGAGCAACTTCACTTTCACTTTTTACTTTCATGCATTGGAGAAGGAAATGGCAACCCGCTCTAGTACTCTTGCCTGGAGGATCCCAGGGACCGGGGAGCCTGGTGGGCTGCCGTCTATGGGGTCGCACAGAGTCAGACACGACTGAAGCGACTCAGCAGCAGCAGCAAACTGAGTGACAATTACTTTCTTTTCCTCTACAGTCACTAGGACAACCCTCCACTAGGCCAGCAGCCTCACTCTATACGTGCGTCTGAAGATTCTTCCCTGTCTATCCTGTTATCTGGGGAAGGAGTCAGAGCTGGGAAAAGCAATATAATAAATAATTCTGTAATAATTTAACCTATAAGAGATGGAACCTGCTTTATCACACACACACATTAAAATGTGTCTTTTGGGAGCTAAGATGGCGGACGAGTAGGACGGGGAGAATACTTTCTCCTCTACAAATCCATTAAAAGAACATTTGAATGCTGAATAAATCCTACAAAACAGCTTCTGAATGCCAGCAGAGGACATCAGGCACTTAGAAAGACAATTCATTGTCTTCAGGAGAAGATTACGAGCCCTGTGGTAGCTCCTTTTGCGGAGAAGCGGAACGGACACCAGCATTTGCTATTAGCAAACAGGGGCTGGGCTAGGAGGAGCGGCGCGGCCTGCATCGCATTGAGAAAGGATTCGGCCTGGCTATCTCGAGCGCTATTTGAGCGAAATAACCAGACTGTCGGTTATCTACTGCATCAAAAGCCAGCCCTAACTTGAGACACCACCAGGACTACGACGGAACAAAGGACTGCATGGAGATGGCCGGCTGCAGGCCGTCCCACTCCAGCGACAGGCAGCCAGGGCCAGAGGTGGGCAATCACAGCCCTAGAGAGACACTGCCTACAGAACTGCAAGTAGGTTTCTGTGCTGACTCACGCTTCTTGGGGCTCTGGATGGTCAACATCTGCCTGAAAAAGTGCGCCGGTTGTATACCCAGAAAACTGAGCGGCAGGGAGGCGATAAGTCGCAGCAGCTGCGCTCACTAAACACTTCATCACCTGCGCTACTCGGATCTGGGAAGGGCACAAAACGCAGACTCAACTGAGTCTGTTCTTCTGAGGATTATCCGAGTGCCTGAACGTGGCCAGCTTAGAGTTCATCTCCACCCCTTCTGTAACAGGGCAGAGATCAGATATTGAAAAGACCTGTAAACCGCCTCAATAAAGAGAATTCAACAAACTACCAGAATATAGCAAGGACACTCTAAACTTGGCAATTTTAACAAAATGAAGAGACAAAAGAATACCCAGCAGCTAAAGGAACAGGATAGATGCCCACCAAACCAAACCAAAGAGGAAGAGATAGGGAATCTACCTGATAAAGAATTCCAAATAATGATAGTGAAATTAATCCAAAATTTCAAAATCAAAATGAAATCACAGTTAAAGAGTCTGGAAACAAGGATTGAGAAGATGCAAGAAAGGTTTAACAAGGACCTAGAAGAAATAAAAAAGAGTCAACACATAATGAATAATGCAATAAATGAGATCCAAAACACCCTGGAAGCAACAAATAGTAGACTAACAGAGGCAGAAGATAGGATTAGTGAATTAGAAGATAGAATCCTAGAAATAAATGAACCAGAGGAGAAAAAAGAAAAACGAATCAAAAGAAATGAGGACAATCTCAGAGACCTCCAGGATAACATTAAACGCTACAACATTCGAATCATAGGAGTTCCAGAAGAAGAAGATAAAAAGAAAGACTATGAGGAAATACTTGAGGAGATAATAGTTGAAAACTTTCCTAAAATGGAGAAGGAAATAACCACTCAAGTTCAAGAAATCCAGAGAGTCCCTAACAGGATAAACCCAAGGCGAAACACCCCAAGACACATATTAATCAAATTAACAAAGATTAAATATAAAGAACAAATATTAAAAGCAGCAAGGGAAAAACATCAAATAACTCACAAGGGAATTCCCATAAGGATAACAGCTGATCTTTCAGTAGAAACTCTCCAAGCCAGGAGGGAATGGCAAGACGTAATTAAAGTGATGAAAGAAAATAACTTACAGCCTAGATTATTGTATCCAGCAAGGATCTCATTCAAATATGAAGGAGAAATCAAAAGCCTCACAGATAAGCAAAAGTTGAGAGAATTTAGCACCACTAAACCATCTCTCCAACAAAAATTAAAGGACATTCTCCAGATAAGAATCACTAAAAGGGTGTATAAATTCGAACCCAAAACAATAAAGTAAATCCTATTTATCAATAATTGCTTTAAACGTTAATGGGCTGAATGCCCTAATCGACAACAAAGACTGGCCAAATCGATACAAAAACAAGACCCCTACATACCTTGTCTACAAGAGACAACCAAAAGACTAAAATGAGTCAAATGGATACAAAAACTAGACCCCTTATGTTGTCTACAAGAGAACCACCTTAAAATAGGGGATATACACTGACTGAAAATGAAGGGCTGGAAAAAGATTTTCTATGCGGGCTGGAAAAAGATTTTCTATGCAAATATGGACCAAAAGAAAACAGAAGTAGCAATACTCATATCAGATAAAATTGACTCTAAAGATCCTGAAAAGGAGACAATCAAGGTTATACATAACGACTTAAAGGAACAATCCAAAAAGAAGTTATAACAATTATAAATATATATGCACCCAACATTGGAGCATTGATATATCTAAGACAAACATTAATTAATATGATAGAAGAAATATGCAACAATACAATAATAGTGGGAGACTTTAATACCCCACTCATACTTATACAATTTGGCTGTAATTGACAAAGTAAAGAGGAAAACATATTCACTTATGAGCCTCAAAAAATTCAGTTCACTCAGGAGAGTTAAAAAAAAAAATAGACTTATTTGTTCACTCTGTAAAGGTTTACTGACTATTTTATGGGTCTGGTACCACTTTGGGTAGTAGGGAGGAAGAAGTGACAAATGTGATCCTGTCCTAAATAATATATTGTGGTAAAGATAGACCTACCAATACAAAATACCAAGATGTGCCTAAGATGAGGACACCCAAACTGGACTTTTAGTTTCCTGAACTTTTCATTTCCAGATCAAACCTCCTAATATAGGATGAATTCAACATGATTTTTTTTTTTAAGTGTTCTTTGTGATTAAAAACAGAAAGCCATTAGTTAAGAAATTACATATACTCCTCCCCACCATCACTCCCCTTCTTTCTTCCCATTTCCCTCCCACCCTCATTGATCCTTTCCTTTGTCCATTTTCCCCTGCAAAAAAAAAAATAATAATAAATAAATAAAATAAATAAGGGGTAACTCTGAAACTTAAGCTTCTGAAGTCACAGCCCATTTTATTGTAAGAAAATTTATAGAGACTTATCTAACTTCTCCAGGGGATCTTCAAATTTATAGAGACTTATCTAACTTCTCCAGGGGATCTTCCCATTTCAGGGATCAAACCTGGTCTCCTGCATTGCAGGCAGATTCTTTACAGACTGAGCTACCAGAGAAGCTTATCTAATTATGAGAATTTCATTTTTCATTAAAGTTGGATATATTTTGATATGATAAATACTATGTAGAATTCCAAAGTGATGGTTACATAACCAATTAGCTCTTGCTAATGTCCCATACAGAATGAACAATGAGCCCTGCAGTTAAATGGTTAGACTTGAATATATCACAGCTGCACAAAAAAAAGAATAAAAAATAAATAAATAAAATGTGTCTTTTGGACATCTGACATTCCAAAGAATTTTGGGATTATATTATATACAAACTAGGTAAATACTGTAAGAGTATTTTTAATAAACTTTTCTATCTTTACAGTTTTTCACTACCTATAAATAATAAAAAGAGGAATCTCTTTTTAAAGATAAAATCTGATCCAGTAAATGTAGAAGCCAATAATATTAATTCTGTGCAAAGAAATTTAAGAGTATCAGGAAATAAAATGGGAAATACCCACAGTCATGGGTAAAGAGTTCAGAGTAAGTTAGCTGATTTAATTCAATAAGTCAAGAATCATGCTGCTGCTGCTGCTAAGTCGCTTCAGTTGTGTCCGACTCTGTGACCCCAGAGACGGAAGCTCACCAGGCTCCCCTGTCCCTGGGATTCTCCGGGCAAGAACACTGGAGTGGGTTGCCATTTCCTTCTCCAATGGATGAAAGTGAAAAGTGAAAGTGAAGTCGCTCAGTCATGTCCGACTCTTAGCGACCCCATGGACTGGAGCCTACCAGGATCCTCCGTCCATGGGATTTTCCAGCAAAAGTACTGGGGTGGGGTGCCATTGCCTTCCCTGCAAGAATCATGGAAATACACCAAATAACACAAGGAGCTAAAGCATGTGATCAAACAACTTAGTATTTTACATATGTTATCTTATTAAAAATTCAGAACCAGGTGGATGAATTACTCTTATTATCTCCATTTCATAGGAAAAAGAACACTGAAAGAAGAAAATCATTTGATTCCACAAGGTCATCCTCCAAGTTCATGACCAGTGAAACTCTGATCTGTGTCCAGATGGTTCTCTTGGCCATTAGGCTATATTTCTTTAGAAGTAATCTAAGAGAGATATTTTGGGGTGTGTTAAGACCACAGTGTTATAGAGCAAGAAATAATTTCCCACTCCAATCTCTACAGCAATGTCACACAGAAAGTCACAAAATATGATGTGTGTCACTGAAAATGTATCAATAAAACTGAACACATTTCTACCAGTAGAGGATTTTAACCATGATCTTCTGTTTGTAGGAGAGGTGGCAAGAATACACAGAAGAACTATACAAAAAAGATCTTCATGACCTGCTGGGGTCCAGCCCCAGTGGATCCTGGGAATTCGAAGGGGAGCCGGCTTTGGTGATCAGGAAACAACAGCTTATTTAAATGTTAATTAAAGATATAAAGAGTGGTTAAATAAGGATAGCTCAGTGAGAAAATTCAGTGGAGAAAAGAGGCTGAATAACTTGGTTTATGTGGAAAGCCAATAAAATTCCAAAATAAGGAATTTACGTCACCTACGTAGGCTGCAGGCGTCCTCCTGTTCTCCCGAAGGAGAGGAGACACTAAGGCCTCCCCGGTCAGATCTTAGAAGCCCAGGCATAGTTAGTAGGCTTGACGAGCCTCCACGCTCAAGATGGAAAATTCAGCCAGAAGGTGAGAGAAAGAACAGCATGGGGAGACCAAGCTTTGGTGAACAAGGTCCGCACTTTATTTTCCAAAGTAGTTTTTATACCTTAAGTTATGCATAGAGGATAATGGGGGAAGGGGTAGAGTCATGCAGTAAGTCAGGCTTTCTTCCTGCAAACTTATCATATGCAAAAGTTTAGGTGATTTGCATCATCTTCTGGCCCGGAGGCCTGTTAACATTTTAAGACCCTTTCTTCAGAAAACTTATTTTTCTCTAAAGGTGATTAGTCAGGCGCCACCCTCCAAAAGCATTAGATATAGTTGCATTCCTATAGGGCAAAGGTGTGGTGGGCTACAACAAGAAAAAGAATTAACTCAAGGGTCCAAGGTTACAAACATTAAAGCTACTACTTACACCAATTATATTAATCAATACACTGCCAGGGACACAGCAGTAAGGGATATGGAAAGTTTGCAGCAAATATTGGCCCAACAAGTGAAAAAGCCTTCACCAATACAATTTCTAATCAATCTTTTAACTGCTCAAAGGAATCTGTATTCAGACAGTTTAGAACATCTCATGCCTCTCACGGTTGTGAACTAAAGCACTCTTGTCATGCCCAGGACCGCCGCGGCCCCAAACTCACCAGCCCCCCGTCCCTGGGATAAAGGCAGAGGGGTGCCATTCCTTCTCCAAGGACACCCCCATAAAGTCAGAGGTGTAGGTGAGAGTACAAAGCAGTAAAGTAGGCAGACTCTGGTTTTGTGGGTAGATGCTTGAGAATTTCCAGGGGGACTCCTGAGGCTAAATCTCAAATTTGCGTATGCTGAGCCTCCTTTCTCATGACCTTTGCCACAGGTGGAGGTCCTCATGCTGGCTCCTGGCAATGATCCAGATAATCACGATAGTGTGATCATTAACCTAGAGTCAGACATCCTGGAATGTGAAGTCAAGTGGGCCTTAGGGAGCATCACTACAAACAAAGCTAGTGGAGGTGATGGAATTCCAGTTGAGCTCTTTCAAATTCTGAAAGATGATGCTGTGAAAGTGCTGCACTCAATATGCCAGCAAATTTGAAAAACTCAGCAGTGGCCACAGATCTGGAAAAGGTCCGTTTTCATTCCAATCCCAAAGAAAGGTAATGCCAAAGAATGTTCAAAGTACTGCACAACTGCACTCATCTCACAAGCTAGCAAAGTAATGTTTAAAATTCTCCAACTCAGGCTTCAACAGTACATGAACCAAGAAGTTCTAGATGTTCAAGCTGGATTTAGAAAAGGCAGAGGAACCAGAGATCAAATTTCCAACATTTCTTGGACCACAGGAAAAGCAAGAGAGTTCCAGAAAAACATCTACTTCTGCTTTACTGTCTACACCAAAGCTTTTGACTGTGTGTATCACAACAAACTGGAAAATTCTTCAAGAGATGGGAATAACAGATGACCCTACCTACCTCCTAAGAAATTTGTATGCAGGTCAAGAAGCAACAGTGGAGAAGGCAATGGCACCCCACTCCAGTACTCTTGCCCGGAAAATTCCATGGATGGAAGAGCCTGGTGGGCTGCAGTCCATGGGGTCGTTAGGAGTTGGACATGACTGAGCGACTTCACTTTCACTTTTCACTTTCATGCATTGGAGAAGGAAATGGCAACCCACTTCAGTGTTCTTGCCTGGAGAATCCCAGGGACGGCGGAGCCTGGTGGGCTGCCGTCTATGGGGTTGCACAGAGTTGGACATGACTGAAGTGACTTAGCAGTAGCAAGAATCAACAGAATAGGACATGGAACAACAGACTGGTTCCAAATTGGGAAAGGAGTATGTCAAGGCTATATATTGTCACCCTGCTTATTAACTTATATGCAGAGTACATCATGCAAAATGCCAGGCTGGATGAAGCACAAGCTGGAATCAAGACTGCCAGGAGAAATATCAATAACCTCAGATATATCTGCCTTATGGCAGAAAGTGAAGAAGAACTAAAGAGCCTCTTGATGAAAGTGAAAGAGGAGAGTGAAAAAGTTGGCTTAAAGCTCAACATTCAAAAACTAAGATCATGGCATCCTACTCATCACTTCATGGCAAATAGATGGGGAAACAATGGAAATAGTGAGAGACTTTATTTTCTTGGGCTCCAAAATCACTGCAGATGGTGACTGCAGCCAGGAAATTAAAAGATGCTTACTCCTTGGAAGAAAAGCTATGACCAACCTCGACAGCATATTAAAAAGCAAAGACATTACTTTGCCAACAAAGGTCTGTCTAGCCAAAGCTATGGTCTTGCCAGTGGTTATGTATGGATGTGAGAGTTGGACTATAAGGAAAGCTGAGGGCCGAAGAATTGGTGCTTTTGAACTGTGGTGTTGGAGAAGACTCTTGGGAGTCCCTTGGACTGCAAGGAGATCCAGCCAGTCCATCCTAAAGGAGATCAGTCCTGAATATTCACTGGAAAGACTGATGCTGAAGCTGAAACTCCAATATTTTTGCCACCTAATGTGAGAAACTGACTCATTGGAAAAGACCCTGATGCTGGGAAAGATTGAGGGCAGGAGGAGAAGGGGACGACAGAGGATAAGATGGTTGGATGGCATCACTGACTCGATGGACATAAGTTTGAGCAAGCTCCAGGAGTTGGTGATGGGCAGGGAAGCCTGGTGTGCTACAGTCCATGGGGTCTCAAAGAGTTGGACATAACTGAGTGACTGTACTGAACTTCTGTTTGTAAGATAATCTTTTTAAGATAATCTCCATTGTGAAACGAAGTGGATAAATTATTCAAAAAGTAGTATTTCTGAGTCTTCTAAAATTAACATTTATGGGACTTCCTTGGTCGCCTAGCAGTTAAGACTCCACACTGCCAGTGCAGTGGGCTTTGGTTCGATCCCTGCTCAGGGAACTAGATTCTGTATGCTACAAGAAAGTATCTCTTGCCACTACTAAAGTATCTCATTCCACTACTAAAGATACCACGTGCCACAGCTAAGACCTGGTGAAGCTAAATAAATATTTTTTTAATTAACATTTATTCCAAACATGGCTTTCAAGCATTATAAAATGCAAGAGCACCAATTTTTGAAAAAGCAAAGACAACAGATTCTGAAAGAAAGGTCAGCTTTCTGGTTTTACAGTGACTGATATTATACACAACTGCACACCACACTCTCTCAGGGACCAAAGGCATGAGAAAGTGTTGCTTAATAGGTGGGGAAACCAAGGTCAAAGAGGTTAAGGACTCACTTTACTTAGCTGAGTCCCTATCACCCGAAGGGTCTATCACAACTCAGTCCCCTTGATCTGCTCCAGGGGACTCCTCTGTATCCAGGCTCTGAATCATGTGAGCAGTGTACCAAGAACCACAGATGAACAAGCCAGAAATGAGTTTTGACCACATTGCTCCCACAAGTGACCCTCTAGTTATATGAGGTGACCATTTATACAGGCAGTGTTTTCTCTGCCCTTTCTAGCTCATGGGCTTTTCCACAAACTCCTAAAGTGGAGGAATCTGAACTTGGACTCAAACCCAAAATGTCTAACACTTTTGACCCAGATCACATACACTGTGTATACTTTCGGTCGGGACCGGAGTGCTTGCTCTTAATCTGGTTCAGAACTCAAAGTCTTCCTACTTTCAACCCAGTGATTTTCATTTCAAGGAGAATTACCGTTTTTTTTTTTTTTTCTTTAGTCCTATTTCAAATATCAAAATTTAGCAAGCTTAAAAGTGAAATCAGAGTCAGTGCTTGTTACAGTGCTGTTCTTTGCTGATCTGTGGGGGGAAAACGACCACTTGATAAGTAGCCCTGGGACAATTCATTATCCAAACAGAAAGCATAAAATTAGATTCTTACCTCATATCATAAACACAAATAAGAAAATTTTTAAAAGTTCTGTGTTTACTTATAAGAATATTTTTGTGCCCTTCTACTATTAGGGAAGCATTTCTTACAAGATGAGAAATGGAAAACACAAAGGAAAAAATGGTTAAAATTGAGAATTTCACAATTTAAAATTTATATGTATTCAAAAGTGTGGAAAACAACTTATAGACTGAGAATAGATATTTCCAACACTTAGAACTGAGAAAAGGTTACTACAAGGAATATATAACTCAATACGAATCTATATAAAAAACAGACTCAGATACAGAAAACAAACTTATGTTGCCAAAGGGGAAAGGGAAAAATGAAGAGATAAATTAGGAGTATGGGATTAGCAGATACACATTATTATACATAAAAGGAGATTGGGATTGACATATATACACTCTATGTATAAAATGGATAACTAATGAGAACCTACTGAAGAGCACAGGGAACTCTATTTAATGCTCTGTGGTGACCTAAATGGACAGGAATTTTAAAAAGAGGGGATATATGTACACGTATAGCTGATTCACTTTGCTGTACAGCAGGAAATAACACATTGTAAAGCAACTCTACTCCAATAAAAAATTTCAAAACAGAGATAAGCAACAAGGATTTACCGTACAGCACATGGAATTACCTTCAATACCTTGTTGTAACTAATAATGGAATATAATATGAAAAAAATAGAATCACTTTGTTGTACACCTGAAACACAATATTGCAAATCAACTGTACTCCAGTTAAAAATAAAACTCAGCATGACTCAATACAAAATGCAAACAGCATGACAGATATATGGCAAAAGATATACATTTGAAATATAAAAGCAAATGTGGATCGGATGGATAAAAATGTGAATAGTCCAACATTTCCAAGTGTTGATAGGGACCTGGGGGAGTAAAAACCCTTATACACTGCTTTCTGGGATGTGGAAATGGCACAGCTATTTTGAGAACAATTTGAGAACATCTAGTAAAGTTAAAATATGCATACCTTAGAGATGGGCCATTCCACTCCAAGGCACACCTTGAGCAGAGCTTCTCAATTAATCTACTGCAGCTAAACGAGTTCCAGGAGTAACTAAGATATCAATCTACTCTGCTTTAGGGGCAGCTGAGGTCTGGAAGGTTGGGCCAGTTCCTGAAGCTGTGAACAGCCTGCAAAAATATTATTTTCTGGGTTTCCCTGGTGGCTTAATGGTAAAGAATCTGCCTGCCAATGCAGGAGACACAGGCTTGATCCCTGGTCCAGGAAGATTCTACATGCCATGGAGGGCTTGATCCCTGGTCTGGGAAGATTCTGCATGCCACGGAGCGACTAAGCCAGTGAGCCACAACTATTGAGCCTGGGCTCTAGAGCCAGGAGTTGCAACTACCAAGGCCACGTGCCACAACTGCTGAAGCCCATGCACCCTAGGGCTGGTGCTCTGAAACAAGAGAAGTCACCGCACTGAGAAGCCCTCTCACCACAACTACAGAGTAGCCACCGCTTGCCGCAGCTAGAGAAAAGCCTGTGCAGCAACAGAAACCCAGCACAGTCCCCAAAACTAATCAGTTAAAAAAAAAAAAAAAAACACTTCCTACATAAGCCATAACTCAGAGAAGTTTGGGAAAGACTTCCCTAGAGAAACTCCTGCACATTTTTATCCATATTCACACCCCTTGGTATTCATAGAATCATCACTGATCACACCCAGAAGGAAAAAAGAGGGAAACTAAATGCCCATCTACAGAAGAAGGAGTAAATGAATCGTGCTAAATTCACACAATATAATACTCCACTGCATGAAAATGAGTGAACCATTCCTATGTGTAACATAATGGGTGAATCAGAGCCGTACTGTTTAGCAGGAAAAAAAAAGTGTTAGAAACATACTGTAGTATTCCACTCTTTATATAAAACTGAAACATGTACAAATATCTTACAGGAAGTTGTGTTAAGACTTTCTCAGTGGTGTCTGTTGCTTAAAAATTGATACATACATGCTAAAAATATGAAAAATCCATGAAACTGATTTAAGAAATTGAGGGCTGTGATTTCTGCCAGTGGCTGGGGGCGGGGGCAGAGTGGGGGGCTACACAAAGAGAATCAAGCATGTTAGCAATAAAAAAATGAATCCACTTTATGAAGCTGGGTGATGGTGATGGGTATACTATACTTCATTGTATTATTATTTATGCCCTTTTGTATGTCTGCTAAACTGCATGGTAAGTTTGTTTTTTTTTAAAAGAAACAAGTTATTTCCTAATAAATGCTTATCTAAGGAATGGAGAATTATGCATTTCAAAGACTAATGCTCCAGAGATGATTCCAATGCCTAAGCAGAAAGTCACATGTGTATCTACTGTCACACTTCAAAACCAGCGGCGTCTCCTGCCTTCTGTTTTCCATTTCGGCTGCCATCGTTTCCCATTCTCCTCCTCTTCCACTCTTCTGTTTCTCTTACTCTTGCTCACCTGAAAGCCAGTTTACTGTATCTTCTCCCAGTCTCTTTATACACCAGCAACAGTTATAATAGCTGCCACTGATGGAGCTCTTATCATGAGCCAAGCCTCATTCTTGGTGCTTTGGGTCTCACCTTATTTATTTTCACACAAATTCTGCAAGGTGCTTACAATGATGTCCACTGACAGTTGAAGAAAAAGAAAGTTATGAAGGTTGAAAAACTTGTCCAAAGGCACAGGAAAAGGGAGGACCCATGATCCAGACCCATATACTGAGTCTTAAAGTCATATTCTTATCACCCCTGTTATTCCACTTTCCCTAATATGCATGGAACATATTCTATTAAAAAAAATTTTTTTTCATTTTTGGCCACATCACATAGCATGTGGGATCTCAGTTCCCCAGCCGGGGATCAAACCGGGTCCATGGCAGTGAAAACCAAAGTCTTAACCACTGAACCACCAGGGAATTTCCACATGCGACATCTTCTAAATATTTCATATTGATTAAAAAAAAAAAAACATTTAGGTTCCTTGAGATCAATTAAGATGACATAGTCTGAGAGGAAAACTTAACTGACTTTTAAATTTTGGCTTTCTAACAATAATATAGTCATAGTATATGGAATGTAAGCAACAAATCGAGGAACTAGAGTCCTTTACTATAGTTGATTTTCTGACAAGGAAACCGAGGTTTAGAAAAGGTAATTATAACTTAGAGTCATAGCTGATGAATAGCAGAGCCAGTGCTTAAATCCAGGTCTTCTGTACAATCCAAAAGTCCAGGGTCTTCACCACCACTACACTCCATGTATTCCCAGATTCACATTCCACCCCAGTTGCCACCAACTCTCAAAGTCTACTGGGAAAAAAATTCTTCACCTTTGTCCAAAGAGGACTAAATTAAGAGTGGTGTACAGTAGCTAAGCTTAATTAGCACACTATTGACAACTATTATAAAACTGGATGCTTGGGGCTGGTGCACTGGGAGGACCCAGAGGGATGGTATGCGGAGGGAGGAGGGAGGAGGGCTCAGGATGGGGAGTACATGTATACCTGTGGCAGATTCATTTTGATATATGGCAAAACCAATACAATATTGTAAAGTTAAATAATTTTTTAAAAAAGTGAAAAAAAAATTTGTTGTTGTTCAGTCACTAAGTCATGTCTGACTCTTTACGACTGCATGGACTGCAGCCAGGTCTCCCTGTCCTTCACCATCTCCTGGAGTTTATATGTGTACATACACATGTAAACGTGTGACTGCTTATACTTTTTTCTACAGAAATAGAGCTACATTATCTCCTTCACATCCTTACACTGGCTTAAAATTAATTATAGTCACCAACTTGAGTATATGTCAATACAGTCTAAAAACCTGAGTACTCACCTGGTATGTCCCAACCCTGCCACGCTCCCAAATGGAGCCCCCAGAAATGTGTCTAAGAACAGTTCACTTTCAAACTGAGGGATAGAACATTCTCTCCTTCTGTACACTTAGATGGGATTTTTTTCCATCAATTTTAGCAAAGCTTAAGTGCCTCATGGTACTAAAAAAAAAAAAAAAGACATCCTTTGTCCCCCTCTATCCATTTCAAAACTCAAACATTTATAAATAGCTTTTGCTAGTTATCACTGACAAAACACTATTTTCTACTTTGAAGATCCAAACTATTTTAATATTTTTATCTTCACAAAAAATAAGTCTTGATTTTTTTTCCAGATTATGTTTGATTTTTCCTGTTAAATGTGCCCAAAGTGATATTCAGCACATACACTGCTCAAGAAAATTAATGGTTTTTGAAATACTAGTTTCTAAGTTTAAAGAAAAAAACCTCTATCATGTTGCCCTTAAGACAAATTTATTGGCACTAATTAAAACACTATAATGTTCAAAATATCACTTGAATATGCTATGTATAAATATAGTCAATAACTAATATATATAACTTCCTCCCAACTCAATAAAGCATAAACAAGTGAAAAGATTGCCATATTTTTATAAATCTGTAGACAGATCCTCTTAATGTCAGTGTAATTCAGTTAAAAATAGGTATGAGCTTATAAAATCAGTTCATGAAAAGATGGAAACATCTGGAAAACCACATCATTACTTCAATTTCCTGCTGTAAAAGTCAAAAATAGGTAAATCTGACCATTAAAACAAGGGCTTCCTTCAAAATGTAATAATCAATTGTCAGGTAAAGCAGAAAGTCCCTTGAGAAACATATCCATCCACCAAAGAAAATGTTTAAGACTCCATGAAGTTGATCTTGCTGTTAAACTGTTTCTTGCTGAAGGTACATTTTTTAAAAAAAAGTTAAGCCACATTTTTGTGAGTGTGATGAAAAGTCATTGTTAAGGTAGATCTCCCTGGACACATGAATAGGTCATAACATTTACATTATTTTCCACATGAAGTCAAGCCCATGACCCACACAGGCAAAGGAAGTAATATTGTGTAGGTCATGTGAAAAGACAGCTCATCTGGAAGAGAGTCTATTGGTTTTACGTGGCATATTTCAGCTTCTGTTTAAATATGGGCATTTAGTCTCCAGTTGATATCAAGCAATTTCATTGTCAACAAACAAGACAATGGGCATACACCATGGAATCTCACAGACAAGAAGCACCCTGGGTTAATATGAAAAGGTCCATTTACCAATTCCTCAGAATTCTTGAGAACTTGTCTGTGTTAAGTGCCTTTTTCTCCCTAAACATGGTACCTTCTGCAGCTTAGACTTCTAAAATAGTAAATTTGATAGCTGCCTTTTAAGAGCTAAGATGACTATATAAAAGGCCTTCAGACTTCCCTCATGCTGGACTCCAGTCTATATGCTGACTAAAACTTAACAAACAAGGTGATCAAAAAATAAAAAATGAAGATTAACAATATGTATGTAGAAAAGTCACTCAGTCATGTCCAACTCTGCAACCCCATGGACTATATAGTCCATGGAATTCTCCAGGCCAGATTCATTGAAAAGAACTGCCAATAAAATAGTCTTTTTGAAGTGCCCATAAATGTCTAAGAAAAAAAGCTTATTTACACATTTATAGGTCTGGGTCTTAGTATTTGTTTTCAACTGTTCTTTTAGTGTCCTTCTAACTTTAAAATGCAATTAATATTTGCATCTTTTAAAAATGCAGGACTTTAAAAAGAATCTTTTTTTAAAAAAAGCAATACAAAATATGTACACATCAACTTGCTATGCAGAATTTGACATCAAAGCGATTAGTAATTTGCTTTTTCCCACCCTGTTGGTACAATGATAACTTTGTTTCATAGTAATCATTCTTAAGTAACAAATGAAGCTTAAGCTTCTTCTATATGCTATGCAACATAATACATAATGTAGATTAGAATGTACATGTTCAAAAGATTTGAAAAGATAGAACAGTAAATGAAGAGTCAAAAGGCAAATTAGTATGTACAAATGATTTTCTAAGCCTTCCAGGACTGCAGGTGTTCGCATTAGAGCTTGGTGTACCATATGGCTTCCATATGTTATAAACTTTAATTTTTGGTAAGGGATAACCATATGTGTGAAGAGCCAACTCATTGGAAAAGACCCTGATGCTGGGAAAGATTGAAGGCAGGAGAAGGGGACGATAGAGGATGGGATGGTTGGATGGCATCACCGACTCGATGGACATGAGTTTGAGCAAGTTCCGGGAGATGGTGAAGGACAGGGAAGCCTGGTGTGCTGTAGTCCACTGGGTTGCAAAGAGTCGGATATGACTGAGCGACTGAACAACAACCACCACTGTACCTGTTGCAACGTTCTGGGATAAAATGTTTATTATTAATAACTAAGACACATGAGACCCTGTGCAGAATGGATTTTAAAGTTTTACTGATACGTATATGGGAGCATCGGAGAAAGCAATGGCAACCCACTCCAGTACTCTTGCCTGGAAAATCCTATGAATGGAGGAGCCTGGTAGGCTGCAGTCCATGGGGTCGGTGAGTCGTACATGACTGAGCAACTTCACTTTCACTTTTCACTTTCATGCATTGGAGAAGGAAATGGCAACCCACTCGTGTTCTTGCCTGGAGAATCCCAGGGACGGCGGAGCCTGGTAGGCTGCTGTCTATGGGGTCCAACAGAGTCGGACACGACTGATGTGACTTAGCAGCATATAGGAAGCATGTCTTACTTGACTTGCCAACAAGAAAAGGAGACTGTATCTCCATCCTGAGCTCTTGCCCACTCATTCACAGTGCCAGCAGGAAGCACCCTCGCCCCCTATCCAAGCAGTCCCTTCAGAGAGGGGGCAGAGCGTGTTGGGGGGTTCATGGGAGAGTGTGGGGTTTAGGGCAAATGCATGGACACAGTCGACGTCCTGTATATTTCCTTGGATGTGTCTTAGAGGAGGAGGAAAGCATGTTGAGCAGATATAGCCATCAGGGAAAAAAGGGAACATGGCAGAGAAGGGGGACCAGGGGAGAGGAGGAGCAGGACTGCAGGGCAGGGCAGCTCCTTGGTTCCATGTTGGCAGTGGCTGGAGGGATGTCTTAGCAGCAGCCCAGGGAAGAGGATTTCCACTTGAAGAGAAAGCTGGAGAAGAGGATTGCTTGCCAGAGTCAAAAGGAGAGAGCTGTCCTTTTTGAAATTCCTTTATCAAGGGCTGCCCTGATAGCTCAGTTGGTAAAGAATCCACCTGCAATGCAGGAGACCCTGGTTTTATTCCTGGGTCAGGAAGATCCCCTGGAGAAGGGATAGGCTACCCACTCCAGTGTTCTTGGGCTTCCCTTGCAGCTCAGCTGGTAAAGAATCTGCCTGCAATATGGGAGACCTGGTTCGATCCCGATGAGATAAAGGTAAAGAATTGGCCTGCAATGCGGGAGACCTGGGTTCGATCCCTGGGTTGGGAAGATCCCCTGGAGAAGGGAAAGGCTACCCACTCCAGTATTCTGAACTTGAGAATTCCATGGACTGTATAGTCTATGGGGTCACAAAGAGTCAGACAGGACTGAGCGACTCTCACTTTCACTTTCACCATCAATGGAAGGGAGCCTGGGAAACTGAAAACCACACCCACTCGCTCTCTGGGAGCTGCCCACAGCCCTCAGCCTCTATGGATAGAATCAAAACAGACCAGAGCAAGACCAAGGACAATCTCGCATGTCTCAAAGATGGTATAAAATCTTCACTGCCCTGAGTTCTCATCTAAACTACAGGCGTCTGACTTTGATGAGGAACAGGAGAGAGTTAAATACCACCCTCTCCTTCCAACTCCAGGGAGCTGGAGTAGAAGGAAGAGTCGACAAACAGACCCAGCCCCAGCCAATACCAAGACTCAGAAGTCTGGACTGGGGGTTGTGGAGACTAGACTGAAGCCTATGCGGGATTTTAAATTGTCTCAGACTTTTTTAAAAATGGCCTGAAATGACTGATAAGTTATCCACTGAAGTTTATCAAGACATTTTCCCCATGGAGAAGAGCTGGCATAGCACAGTTAGAAGCATTAAAGAGAAACATAAAATGATAAAACCCACAGATTTTTCCACAAACAAGATGCAAGCACATCCTTTCTGCATACATAGAGATTAACAAGTACTATTTATGGAGCTTTCTTTCACCTAATGCTGTGCTTAGTACTTTATGAAGCACTGTATCTTTACCTTGTTTAATTCTTACCATGACTATATGAGGTAGGTATGGTTATCCCCCAGAGAAGGCCATGGCACCCCACTCCAGTACTCTTGCCTGGAAAATCCCACGGACAGAGGAGCCTGGTAAGGCTGCAGTCCATGGGGTCGCTAAGAGTCGGACATGACTGAGCAACTTCACTTTCTCTTTTCACTTTCATGCATTGGAGAAGGAAATGGCAACCCACTCCAGTGTTCTTGCCTGGAGAATCCCAGGGAAGGGGAAGCCTGGTGGGCTGCCGTCTACGGGGTCGCACAGAGTCGGACACAACTGAAGTGACTTAGCATAGCATAGCATGGTTATCCCCACTATACAGATGAGAAAACTGAGGGTGAGCAATGAGAAGTAACCTTATCAGTGGTGCAGAGATAGTGTGTTTACATGAGAGTCTGTCTGATTCAAAGATTCATACTTCTAAGCCCTGGATAGACAACTGTCTTGTTAATAATGTAACTTGAAAGGAAAGATCAGGAAATTTATATTCAAATATACACAACATGGAAACCAAAACAAAAATCACTTGAGATCTACAGATTAGTAAGATCAGAGAATTCAGAATACAGAATCATAGAATCGCAAGAGTCTACAAGCCAAACCTATGTACAGCGTATGGAGCCCAGCTGGAAGTGAAGCATTTACCACTAGTAGGAATTCAATAAATATATGTTGAATTAAGATGAAATAAATGTCTATTCTTGACATTGCTATTAACATAGAAACTGTAGTAGGAGATGCCCGGGTGATTAGAAACCACAACATATCTATTCATTCCCACAACAAGTACTTTTGAACATTTACTACGTTCCAGCCTCTTTTTTCTAGGTACTGTAATTGGGCTCTGAATGTGCAAGGATAATCAAAACAGGTGGAAACCTGCCCTCCTGGAACTTACCATATATACATCTATTATGTCACAGTTTTCTTATTTTATTAAATCCAGAGGCTAATGATTAATTAATCATTATTAATCCCCCTAAGGTCACACCTCAAATGTCAGAGCAAAAATTTCTAGCCAGGAATGCCAAATCCTGTTACAGATTTCACTTTCAGGAGATCTCATGCCCTAACGAGACAAAAAAAAAGATCACTTGAGAAAAAAACTTCCACCTCTGAATTCAAGCCAGTTTTCCTAATCATATTTAAGTTCCTAGCCTGGTTAACAAATGCACAGTGACATCTACAAATGATTTTAGGTCCACCTATTCTACTTAGTAACTGATGTTACTGGTCATGCATCATTTCATGTTACATTGCTGGTTAACGTGAAATCGATAGGCTTCATTATAAGGCCAGTCATGAAAAACAAATGACACTCAGTACAAAAGTTTACATGCAGCAACCGCAAACACACCACAGCAACAAAGAGAGATTGATGAAAAAGGTTTGGTTTCTATGGCAACTATCGCATGGACCATCTGTAAGCCGAACCAGAGCAGTAAAAGCAAAATTAGCACTTGTGACATCTACAGGAGGTCCCTTTGTCTATTTCAACAGAAGGTTAAATTTTAATATTTTTTCTCCTATAAGGATAAGCTCCTCCTGTATTTGCTGTTTTGCAATCTGATTGCTTTTTGTTTGAATGAGCCTGTTTTTATTGAGCCTTACAAAAATGACTGTATTTTCCTGCTTAAACTTTCATGCATAAAAGAATAAGCACAAACACAATGGATAATTGGCAGAAGCAGAGAAACAGAGTGCGAACTTTTTTTATGTTTCCAAAGACAGTCTATAAAATGCTATAATAAAAAGACATTTCTTTGTTAGTGTTTTGTATTCCAACAACTGGCTTTTTGCAATAGCTGTCATTCACAAAATTAAAAAAAAAGGGCAGAGTAGGGAAATTACAACATAATTACTGTGCCTTCTTCATTACCTTATATGTAATTGTACTGCTCACTCTTCAGCCTCTGCTAAAATAATCAACCATCACTCATCTGTCACTTTTACATTTCTCTCTCTATAGGTACACACACATATGTACGTATGTATGGGTCTTTATTTACTTAGTTATACTATCTCCCTTATTAAGTCACCCTTTTTTTTTTTTTTTTTTTTGGAAGAAACTAGTTGAGGTCTTATGGAAAATAACAAAACATTTCAATCTGGGGGAAAAAACCCCCCAAAAACCACCCACTACCTTTGTAATGAAAGCTTTTCTGCCCTCATTTATGGCGTGTCACCCAAAGAATGTACACAGGAAAGGAGAAAGCCATCAAACAAGGGAAAATGGCTATTTCAATCACATGGGTGGACCCTGAGGACATTATGTTAAGTGAGATAAGTCAGACAGAGAAAGACACACATACTGTACAGTATCTCTTATTCAGGGAATCTAAAAAACCAAACTTGGTGCTGTTGCCTTCCAAGACAGACCGCATTCTGCCCGTGGAACTGTATCTCTCTAAATAAACTTGCTTTCACTTTAAATAAATAAAATTATATAAGAAACCAAACTTGAAAAAACAGAAGAGAGGAATGGGAGCTACCAGGGGCTGGAGGTAGACTGCAGAGAACAGGAGAGAGATTTTTTAAGAGCACAAATGTGCAACCAGTAGAAAAATAATCCTGGAGATCTAACACACAGCGCAGGGATTAGAGACAACAAAATTGTATTATAAACACCAAACTTGCTGAAGGACTAGATCTTAATTGTTCCCACCAGTAGAAGAAACATAATTATCTGACTCAAGAGGTATGTCAGACAAGGTTACAATGGCAATCATATTGCAATATACATGGGTCAAATATAAATTCCATGTCAATCACATCTCAATTTAAAACAGGAAAAAAAGGCTAGTTACCAGCCAAGGTGCAAAACTCTGTTTCAGTCAGGAGTTCATGCTTCACACTATCCATACCAGTTGGCTGGCTTGTAAAGAGGGTGTGCTGCTGCTCACAGCTTGCCCACTGTGATCCCACTCCATCACAATCCCTCCCTCCCTCAAGTCAGCCTGATTATATCTATGTCCCTGCAGTTGAGTGAAATATAGAAAGAGTCAATCAGATCTGGATGCTGTGGCCAGAGAGCATGTGCTTATTTCCTGGTGCCTCCTATATACTCAGGAGACATGGCAGAATATTGCCAAAGCCTGTCCCCAAGCTACATGGTCTGATATTTTCAAAGAGTGAGTGATGGAAGCTTAAATACATAATGGAGACAGTGTTTAGTGATGGCTCTGTTAATGAGACCTTTGTTAACTGAGATTTCTAATCAACAGAAGCCTCCTCTTATTTAATAACAGAGACAACCAGAAATTGATCTAATCATACAATGTCAGTATATATGTTGAGACAATGTTTCAATGTAAAAATATCAAAGGTTACAAAGTGAATGTCTCTTGAAACAAAGTCATCAGGGGCAAAGAACATGATGTTTCTAGAAGATATATTTCAGAAGGAGGTTACACCACACAGGCATCACATAGGATGGATCAACATCCCCAAAGAACACCTGAATGTGAATCTGGATCTGTGGACTCTGGTCCAAACTTCTCAGTTCATTCTATCTGGCTGCCATTTATTTAGCAAGTCTCTGTTCTAGGTACTACGCTAAATCCATAATCCATATCATCTCTATGTTTGTAAATCCTTAGCAATTGTTTGGAGAAGGTGATGGCACCCCACTCCCATACTCTTGCCTGGAAAATCCCATGGATGGAGGAGCCTGGTAGGCTGCAGTCCATGAGGTTGCTAAGAGTCGGACACGACTGAGATATTTCACTTTCACTTTTCACTTTTCATGCATTGGAGAAGGAAATGGCAACCTGCTCCAGTGTTCTTGCCTGGAGAATCCCAGGGATGGGGGAGCCTGGTGGGCTGCCGTCTATGGGGTCGCACAGAGTCGGACACAACTGAAGCGACTTAGCAGCAGCAATTGTGTATTGTTACCTTCACTTTATAGATGAGGAAGAGGAGGTTTCGAGGAGTTCAGAAATAACTTGCAGAAATATATGGGCTAATTTTTGGATACAGGTCTCTCTGACTCTAAAGAGACTGTCAGCATTTATAACATTTGGTGCTGCTTTTGTCTGTTTGGGGGCCTCTATAATAAAATACCAGGGACAGGGTAGCTTATCTTTTCTCCAGTTCGGCAGGTCAGGAAGTCCATGATCAGGGTGCCAGCATGGTCCAGTCCTGGTTCAGAGACTGCCTTTTTGCCGTGTCCCCACATGGTAGAAGGAGCCAGGGAGTCCTGTGGGATCCCCTTTATAAGGGCACTAATCCCATTCACAAGGCCTGCACCCTCATGACCTAATAACTTTCCAAAGACCCCATGCACTGGGTTGGTTAAAAACGTCATTGGGATTTTTGCATAAGATGTTACCAGACAACTTGAATGACCTCCTCGGCCAGCCCGATACTTAATACAATCATCTTTAGGTGTCAGGATTTCAACATATGAAATCTGAAGGGACACATTCAGACTCCAGCAGATGCCTTATTTGAGAATTGGGGAAACTGGGGCATAGGGAAGATAGTCTTCTCAATCATTACCAGAAAAGGAACTGGAAATTAGATCTGTTCACCCTGAGGACACTTGTCTTCCAAACCATGCAAGATGGCCTTCACAGTTCTGTCCATCCCAACCAAAGGAATCAGTATATCCTGGCAATGCTGGGAAGTCCTCCATCATCTTTCTGTTTTTTGTCCTAACACATAATGTTTTCATCAAGTTCCTTCACCCAATAAAGTTAGTTCTACCTTCTGTTTCAGGAAACCCAAGCAGCAGGTATCACCACCAAACTGGGGAACCATCTCTGAACACAGAGTTAGTGAAATTTCCGTGAAGGAGCCCTTCAACACAAATCAATACTTTAATCATTTTCTGTTTAGTGATGTAATGAAATATGTGGTCACTTGTCAAAGAAAACCTGAGAATCAAAGCAGATGAACAGACACAGAGCAGGGAGGTATGAAATTCCACCTGTTCTGTTCTACCTGGTACTTGGATGGTATGAGAGGTTTAAAAATGATACTGGAGTCTGTCAGAAGGCAGGAGATGAGAAACCTAATGGGCCAACTATTTTGAAAGTTCTAATGAACAAGCAGACACAGTTGCTAGCAAAAGATAGTGAATGAATAAAGGAGTGATGCAGCAACAAATGGCTAGAACGATTAGGGATAAGCAAACAAAAAATAACTCCCCTGAAGGGACATCAAAAAATTATCATCCAACAGATTGAATTTGGCCATAAACTGAAGCCAACGACCAACTAGCCTTACAATTCTATCAAAATCAAATTCTTACCTCATTGTGTAGAGTAAGCATGAATGTCATGGAGGTGAATTTCAGTGCAAAAAATAAGTGAAGTGCCAAAATCTGCTGTTTCTAAAAGTAAGGTGTTCTAGCTGGAGGTTAACCTTGGGCGTGGAGGCACGAGAAAGCAATTTCTCAATGGCAATTACTCATCTTGCCATCTCTTAAACTGTCCCCACTTAAGAAATGGGAATAACAAACAACTGCTCCTTGACAATTATGACTATTGTTAAAAAAGGAATTTAATAAAGTTCTGAATTTCTTAGAAAAATCTAGTATAAAAATACTAAATGTCTCAATTTGTAAGGAGGTTTATCAGGGGCAAAAAAATGGACCAATTCATTTAAATAGGGATAATGATGAATAACCAAATCCTACAGAAAACATGCCTATTGAGTTATAAAAACAAAGGATCATTTTTATAGGAGTTTTAGATTTTAATATTAAGTATTTATGTTCATTCTTGTGTGCTCATTCAATCAAATTTCCCCTTTCTCTTATTAATGAAAATGAGGCATATTCAAATTTCAGGCAAGCCCAATTACATACCAAAGACTATATACCAAGCAGGATTAATTTTAAAAGTCAGTACAATATATGGGTTCTATAAATCAAAATACTTTCAATTTAATTGTGACTCTTGCAATGAAGACTTTCAACACAGCAAGTTGGTGATGGACAGGGAGGCCTGGCATGCTGCGATTCATGGGGCTGCAAAGAGTCGGACACGACTGAGTGACTGATCTGATCTGATGGCAATGTAACAAAAAAGATGATTAAAATATAGAGATTTCAGAATGGCAATGTGTCACCAATGCAAATGGTCACTCTAGGTCTGCTTTGATTTTATTTGAATTTATTCAGCATTTTTAAATAATCTTGGAACTTTTGGACACATTTTCATAACCTTCATTT
The DNA here is from genome assembly GCA_935064755.1 of Tragelaphus eurycerus. NCBI lineage: Eukaryota > Metazoa > Chordata > Mammalia > Artiodactyla > Bovidae > Tragelaphus > Tragelaphus eurycerus. The sequence goes on along the minus strand of CAKXYN010000254.1, from coordinate 105,417 downwards.
AAAATGTCCACTGTTTAGAAATGTTTATTTGATTTTTTAAAAACCATAAACTAAATTAAGTGTTCTATTTGAAGAGAACAGTCTTGTGGTTGCAAGGGGGAGGAGGATGGGAGAGGGGAGGATGGGGAGTTTAGGATAAGCAGGTGCTAACTAGTACATCTAGGATGGGTAAACAATAAGGTCCTACTGTATGACATAGGGAGCTATACCCAATATCCTGTGATAAACCATAATGGAAAAGAATACGAAAAGGAATCAGATCAGATCAGTCGCTCAGTCGTGTCCGACTCTTTGCGACCCCATGAACTGCAGCAGGCCAGGCCTCCCTATCCATCACCAGCTCTCGGAGGTCACTCAGACTCACATTCATCGAGTCAGTGATGCCATCCAGCCATCTCATCCTCTGTCGTCCCCTCCTCCTCCTGCCCTCAATCCCTCCCAGCATCAGAGTCTTCTCCAACGAGTCAACTCTTCGCATGAGGTGGCCAAAATACTGGAGTTTCAGCTTTAGCATCATGCCTTCCAAAGAAATCCCAGGGCTGATCTCCTTCAGAATGGACTGGTTGGATCTCCTTGCAGTCCAAGGGACTCTCAAGAGTCTTCTCCAACACCACACTTCAAAAGCATCAATTCTTCGGTGCTCAGCCTTCTTCACAGTCCAGCTCTCACATCCATACATGACCACAGGAAAGACCATAGCCTTGACTAGGCGAACCTTTGTTGGTAAAGTAATGTCTCTGCTTTTGAATATGCTATCTAGGTTGGTCATAACTTTCCTTCCAAGGAGTAAGCGTCTTTTAATTTCATGGCTGCAGTCACCATCTGCAGTGATTTTGGAGCCCCCCAAAATAAAGTCTGACACTGTTTCCACTGTTTCTCCATCTATTTCCCATGTAGTGATGGGACCACATGCCATGATCTTTGTTTTCTGAATGTTGAGCTTTAAGCCAACCTTTTCACTCTCCACTTTCACTTTCATCAAGAGGCTTTTTAGCCCCTCTTCACTTTCTGCCATAAGGGTGGTGTCATCTGCATATCTGAGGTTATTGATATTTCTCCCGGCAATCTTGATTCCAGCTTGTGTTTCCTCCAGTCCAGCATTTCTCATGATGTACTCTGCATATAAGTTAAATAAACATGGTGACAATATACAGCCTTGACGTACTCCTTTTCCTATTTGGAACCAGTCTGTTGTTCCATAACCAGCTCTAACTGTTGCTTCCTGACCTGCATACAGATTTCTCAAGAGGCAGATCAGGTGGTCTGGTATTCCCATCTCTCTCAGAATTTTCCACAGTTTGTTGTGATCTACACAGTCAAAGGCTTTGGCATAGTCAATAAAGCAGAAATAGATGTTTTTCTGGAACTCTCTTGCTTTTTCCATGATCCAGCGGATGTTGGCAATTTGATCTCTGGTTCCTCTGCCTTTTCTAAATCCAGCTTGAACATCAGGAAGTTCACGGTTCACATATTGCTGAAGCCTGGCTTGGAGAATTTTGAGCATTACTTTACTAGCGTGTGAGATGAGTGCAATTGTGCGGTAGTTTGAGCATTCTTTGGCATTGCCTTTCTTTGGGATTGGGATGAAAACTGACCTTTTCCAATCTTGTGGCCACTGCTGAGTTTTCCAAATTTGCTGGCATATTGAGTGCAGCACTTTCACAGCATCATCTTTCAGGATTTGGAATAGCTCCACTGGAATTCCATCACTTCCACTAGCTTTGTTCATAGTGATGCTTTCTAAGGCCCACTTGACTTCACATTCCCAGATGTCTGGCTCTAGGTCAGTGATCACACCATCGTGATTATCTGGGTCGGGAAGCTCTTTTTTGTACAGTTCTTCTGTGTATTCTTGCCACCTCTTCTTAATATCTTCTGCTTCTGTTAGGTCCATACCATTTCTGTCCTTTATCGAGCCCATTTTTGCATGAAATGTTCCTTTGGTATCTCTGATTTTCTTGAAGAGATCCCTAGTCTTTCCCATTCTGTTGTTTTCCTCTATTTCTTTGCATTGATCGCTGAAGAAGGCTTTCTTATCTCTTCTTGCTATTCTTTGGAACTCTGCATTCAGATGTTTATATCTTTCCTTTTCTCCTTTGCTTTTCGCTTCTCTTCTTTTTGCAGCTATTTGCAAGGCCTCCCCAGACAGCCATTTTGCTTTTTTGCATTTCTTTTCCATGGGGATGGTCTTGATCCCTGTCTCCTGGACAATGTCACGAACCTCATTCCATAGTTCATCAGGCACTCTATCTATCAGATCTAGGCCCTTAAATCTATTTCTCACTTCCACTGTATAATCATAAGGGATTTGATTTAGGTCAAACCTGAATGGTCTAGTGGTTTTCCCTACTTTCTTCAATTTCAGTCTGAATTTGGCAATAAGGAGTTCATGGTCCGAGCCACAGTCAGCTCCTCGTCTTGTTTTTGCTGATTGTATAGAGTTTCTCCATCTTTGGCTGCAAAGAATATAATCGATCTGATTTCGGTGTTGACCATCTGGTGATGTCCATGTATATAGAGTCTTCTCTTGTGTTGTTGGAAGAGGGTATTTGCTATGACCAGTGCATTTTCTTGGCAAAACTCTGTTAGTCTTTGCCATATATGTGTATAACTGAGTCACTTTGCTATCCACAGAAATAAACACAACACTGTAAGTCAACCATACTTCAGTAAAAATTTTTACAACTATTCTATTTGAAAAGCCACTATTATCTCACTTATCTTCAAGTCTATTTTTTATATTTTTTGGTAATCAAACACACACACACACACACCCCTGACTCTTTGAGACCCCATAGACTGTAGCCTACCAGGCTCCTCCGCCCATGGGATTTCCCAGGCAAGAATACTGGAGTGGGTTGCCATTTCCTTCTCCAGGAGATCTTCCTGATCCAGGGATTGAACACGGTCTCCTGCGTTGTAGGCAAACGCTTTACCGTCTGAGCCACCCTCACATCTAATCCATTAGCAATCCTGCCATCTCTATCTTCAAGAACATACAGAATCCAACCACTTCATCCCATCCTATTTTCCCCAGTTCTGCTATGATAGCCTCCTCTCTGGTCTTCTTCCTCTCAATCTGGCTTTCCAAAAGACTCTTAAAGTGATTCTCTCAAAATGTAAATCAAAGCAGGCCAGTGCTCTGATCAAAGTCTTGCAAAGGCCCTCCTGTGTCAATGAAAATTGAACTTCAGGTCTGGCTCACAAGGCCCTATGTTATCCAGAGTCTGGCTCCCCGGGTATTTTCACCTCCCATCACCCCTCCATCAGTGCGCTCCAGCCACACTAGCCTTCTTGCTTGCTCTCAAGCACACCAAGCAAGGTTTCTCCCAGGGCTTATGGTCTGGGCCTTCCTTCTGTCTCATATTGTCCCCTGGGGTACCATTCAAGACTGTGATCAGAAAGAAGGCTTCCCTGCTAACTCCACCTGCAAAATATCAGCCCACTATCATCCTCTGATCCTCCTCTGCTTTTCTTCCCTGAGCTTGGCATATCTGACATTTTACTAAACATTAAATCCCCTACATGTGAACTTTAAGTTGCAAACTTTCAAAGATGGGACAGTGTCCCTGAATGCCAGCTGTAGTGTTGTACTACTGTAATTTTCAAGGTACTGTACTGTAAGATTAAAAATGTTTCCTTTTTTGTGTTTGTTTTTTATATCTTTTATCATTTGTGTGAAAAGTATCATAAACCTAATATAGCACTATACAGTCGATTGTGTTAGTTGGGTACCTGGCCTAACTTTGTTGAACTTACAAATAAATCGGACTTACGAACGTCCTCTTGGAATAGAATCTGTTCAGATGCAGGGGACTTTCTGTTTATTAACTGCCTTGTTTCTCTACTAAAAATGCAAGCTCACTGAAGGAATGGACATTGGGTGATTCATTGTTTTAAGTTTCAGAACTGAACAGTGACCGACACATAATAGGTTATCAGTTAATATTTGATTTTCAAACTGCTGGATTGAACCTTCCTATTTTCAATGCCTTTACCATGGTTCTTTGTGACCACTTTTCTCAGTGGGCACATATAAAGTATTCAGTGAGCACTAACCAGTTGCAAGACAATAACTTAGCTATTGGAATCTGTGCTCAGTTGCTTCAGTCGGTCCAGCTCTTTGCAACTCTATGTAGCCAGACAGGTTCCTCCGTCCATGGGATTTTCCAGGCAAGAATACTGGAGTGGGTTGCCATTTCTTTCTCCAGGGGATCTTCATGACCCAGGGATCAAACCACATCTCCTGCATCTCCTGCATTGCAGGCAGATTCTTTTCCACTTAGCCACTAGGGAAGTCCCAGTGCATATATATCTTTAATTTTATCTTTAGCTAGACTAGAAAAAAATTCCAAAAAAAAAAAAAAAGTTATCCAATGCTACAAAGCAACACTTGTTCAGTGCCAAGCTATCTTCATAAGTGATACAGATTTGAGAAGTGAGGCAGATTGATTCAAAGCCAAGTGGTCATAAAATACTTCAGAGAGAACAATTCATGATGGATCTTGAAAGCAAGGTCAGAGCTCTGATAGGCACAGAGAAGGGAAGCAATTCTTCCCTGTGGAGAAAATGAAAGTACAAGAGCAATGGTATGAAGAACATTATCAGAGAGTAATTAGTAAATCCATTTGGCTAAATTCCAGTTGTTTTATCAGTTCAGGCTACTGTAACCAATTATCACAGACGAGGTGATCTACAAACAATAGAAATGTATTCCTCACAGTTCTGGTGGCTAAAAGTCTGAGATTGGGTGCCATCAAGGTTGATTTCTGGTGAGGACACTCCTTCCATTGCAGAAAGCCTTCTTCTCATTGCCTCCTCACACTGCAGATAGGAGACTAGAACTCTCTCTGGGGCCTCTGTTGTAAGGGCACTAATCCCATTCATGAGGGTTCCACCTTCCTGATCTAATTAACAACTAAAGGTCCCACCTCTGAATGCCATCATATTGGGGGTTAGGATTTTAATGTATGAATCTGAAGGGGACACACACATTCAGTTTATAGAACCAGCTTTAGATGCAAGAGAACTGGGTGATTGATCTGTAAGAATAAAATGGGACTGTCTTAATCAGAGGCTTCAACCTCAGAATATTTTCTAGGCAGCCTTGGGGGATTATTTAATGTCTTCATCAGTATTTATCATGAATGTCATGTTTCGGAGAGATTAATTGAATGGCTTTATACGGAAAGGATGAAAAGGAGGGAGGATCCAGAGGGAGGGACACCAATTAGGAAGCTTTGTCAAGCCCCCTGTGGACTGAATATTGACTATGACATGCCGCCGCCCCCAGTTCATCCCCTGTCAACACTCCCCACCAAGTTTACTCAGCTTAAGAATAATGGAATGGGTTGCCATTTCCTTCTCCAGGGGATCTTCTCCACCCTGGGATTGAACTGGCGTCTCCTGTGTCTCCAGTATTAGAAGTGGATTCTTTACCCACTGAGACATCAGGGAAGCCCCTCTACCCTCCATAAGAGACCAACTTCAGGAGAAGCTGATACAACTGCATTTTTATCTCAAAGGAATCCCATCCTCCAGGTCACTGTCTGGTTCACAAATGAATCAGAATTGAGCAATTCTCTGGCCTCTGGAGCTGGTTCATGGGCAGAGCTGTGACCTGATTCCAAGTGATGAAATGCCAAGTGCTATTTCCTAGACATTTCCAGGAAAAGTGCAGTTTGGATGTTGCTATGGTAGGGTTTACAGGTCTGAATTCTTTATTTTTTAATTTATTTTTAATTGGAGGAAGGGGATATGAACTCTCATAACCGTCCTGCTGATGGCTTAAGGGAGAGCAGGACCAAGAGATTCAGAAAGAAACACTGCAAGGCTTGGATGAAGTCCATCTTGGGGCCTGTTTTATCTCTGGACTTCCAGTTCTGTCAGCCAATAAAATTCCTGCCTGCCTGCGCCAGGTTGAGCTGTCTTTGCTGTTACTTACAGGCAACAACATCGAAACGTATATACCTTCGGCACGAAACTATAATGAGTGTCTGGAGTAGGTTATTGGCAGAGGGAGAGAAGGAAGAGGAAGGAAGGGATCTGCTCACTCAGTAAACATTTACAGAGTGTCCCTATGTGCCAGGCCCACATGCTAGGTGCTCAGAGAACAAAGATGATGAATAACACACAGCCCCAGCCATCAGAGAACTCTGAAAATTGTTGACCAATGTAATGATCATTATTGGAAAGCAATGCACAGGTAAAAAAAAGTGGGTGCCACATAAAGAATGAAAAGAGAGGAAAGGGGAGGGAGGGAATCCAAATGGAGCATCCTGAATTCAGGAAGAGGAAGAAAGACTTAGAATAGGATGGAATCAAAAGCCTCTGTACGGGGAAGGAGACCCATGTATACCTATGGCTGATTTATGTTGATGCATGGCAGAAACCAACACAATATTGTAAAGCAATTATCCTTCAATTTAAAAAAAAATATTTTTTTTTTTTTTATAGCCTCTGTACTGGAAAAACCAGGAACGTAGAGAACCTACATGGTCCTTGAAGCTTTGTTGCCTGGAAGACAACTGTTCTAATGCCTTCCTCAATTTTAAACAAAGTGGGCTACATGGACAGAGGCATTTCATTCATAGTGGTGGCATAAAAGAAGAGATAGGGACTTCCCTGGTGGTCCAGTGGATAAAAATCTGCCTTCCAGTGCAGGGGACATGGGTTCAATCCCTGGTCAGGGAAGACCCCACAGGCCATAGAACAAGTAAACCCACACACCACAGCTACCCATGAAGCACAAATGCTGAGCCCACATGCTTCAACTATTAAAGCACATGCACCCTAGAGCCTGTGTTCCACAACAGGAGAAGCCACTGCAAGAAGAAGCCTGTGCACTGCAACACAGAGGAACACCTGCTTGCCACAAGCAGAGAAAGCCCACACAGCAATGAAGACCCAGTGCAACCAAAAATAAAAGCAAATAGTTAAAAAAAATTTTTTTTCAAAGATAGAGTAGCCCATTGTTAGGAAGATGAGTTTTAGAAACCCATCAGATGAGAGGACAGGAAAAAAGTCAAGTCTTGCTTTACCAATGGATCAGTATCAAGGCCACACTCAAAAATGTGTTCTTGTCACTGTGTCTGCACTGTGTGCTTGAACAGCTTCATATGGTGGGTGCAATTTTACATCAAACTGTGGGGTTTGAAAGCAATGGAATCTCAGTATATACATCTGTAAATAAGGCCTGAACTCTTACGTGTGCTCAACTGTGCTCAGTTGCTCAGTCGTGTCGGATTCTTTGCAACCCCATGGACTGCAGCCCACCAGGCTTCTCTGTCCTGGGATTTTCCAGGCAAAAATACAGGAATGGGTTGCCATTTCCTCCTCCAATGATCTTCCTGACCCAGGAATCTAACCTGCAATCCTGCATTGCAGGTGGATTCTTTATCTGCTGAGCTATTGGGGAAAACCCTGTAAAATATGGATGATCATACTAACCATAGCTTTCTTTGGACAGGTTTACTTTGAGGATCAAGTGAGTTCATATATATATATAAAACCTGCAAAACCGAGTCTGGAACATAGGAAGTGCTTATAAGTATCACCTGTTCTAGCGTTACTCTTATTACACTTCATGCCGTGGGCAGGAGGAACTAGAAATTCAGAATTTGAAAAAGGCACAGCAGAGATCACAGATGAAATCTGGTTTTCAAGAGTACTGATGTACTTTACACCTGGAGAAAGTGTAATTCAAAATGACACATGCACCTCAACAATCACTGCAGTGCTATTTATAATACCTAGGACATGGAAGCAACCTAAATGTCCATCAAAAGATAGGTGGATAAAAAAAGATGTGGTACATATATACAATGGAATATTACTCAGCCATAAAAAGGAACGAAATAGTGTCATTTGCAGAGATGTGGCTGGACCTAGAGACTGTTATACAGAGTGAAGTAAGTCAGAAAGAGAAAAACAAATATTGTACATTAACCCTCATATGTGGAATCTAGAAAAATGGCACAGATGAATCTATTTGCAAAGCAGAAATAGAGACACAGATGTAAGGAACAAATTTATGGACACCCAGGAGGGAACACAGGGTGGGATGAATTGGGAGACTGGGATGGACACATATATATATATATACTGCTATGTATAAAAGAGGTAACTAACAAGAACCTACTGCTTAGGACAGGGAACTCTACTCCATGCTCTGTGGTGACCTAAATGGGAAAGAAATCTAAAAAGGAAGAGATATATATAATTGGTTCACTTTGCTGTACAATGTGAAAGAATGTTCAAACTATTGCACAATTGTACTCATTTCACATGCTAACAACGTAAAGCTCAAAATTCTCCACCCTAGGCTTCAACAGTACATGAATTGAGAACTTCCAGATGTTCAAGCTAGATTAGAAAAGGCAAAGGAACCAGAGATCAAATTGCCAACATCCGTTAGATCATAGAAAAAAGTAAGAGAATTGCATAAAAAATCTACTTCTGCTTCACCGACTGCACTAAAGCCTTTGTGTAGATCACAACAAACTGAAAAATTCTTATAGAGATAGGAATGCCATATCACCTTACTTGCCTCCTGAAAAATCTGTATGCAGGACAAGAAGCAACAGTTACAACCAGACATGGAACAATGGACTGGTTCCAAATTGGGAAAAGAGTACAAGAAGACTGCATATTGTCACCCTGCTTATTTAACTTATATGCAGAGTACACCATGCAAAATGCCAGGCTGGATGAAGCACAAGCTGGAATCAAGACTGCCGGGAGAAATATCAATCACCTCAGATATGCAGATGACACCACCCTTATGGCAGAAAGTGAAGAAGAACTAAAGAGCTTCTTGATGAAAGTGAAACAGGAGTGTGAAAAAGTTGGCTTAAAACTCAACATTCAGAAAACTAAGATCATGGCATCTGGTCCCATCACTTCATGGCAAATAGACGAGGAAACAATGGAAACAGTGGCTGACTTTATTTTGGGGGGCTCCAAAATCACTGCAGTTGGTGACAGCAGCCATGAAATTAAAAGATGCTTGATCCTTAGAAGAAAAGTTATGATCAATCTAGACAGCATATTAAAAAGCAGAGACATCACTATGCTGACAAAGATCCGTATAGTCAAAGCTATGGTTTTTCCAGTAGTCATGCATGGATGTGAGAGTTGGACCATAAAGAAACCTGAACACTGAAGAATTGATGCTTTTGAACTGTGGTGCTGGAGAAGACTCTTGAGAGTCCCTTGGACTGCAAGGAGATCCAACCAGTCAATCCTAAAAGAAATCAACCCTGAATATTCATTGGAAGGACTGATGCTGAAGCTCCAATACTTTGGCCACCTGATGTGAAGAGCTGACTCCTTAGAAAAGACCCTGATGCTGGGAAAGATTGAAGGTGGGAGGAGAAGGGAATGACAGAGGATGAGATGATTGGATGGCATCCTCGACTCAAAGGGCATGAGTTTGAGTAAGCTCCGGAAGTTGGTGATGGACAGAGAAGCCTGGTGTGCTGCAGTCCATGGGATCACAAAGAGTTGGACATGACTGAGCAACTGAACTGAACTTGCTGTACAGAAGGAACTTACACAACATTGTAAAGCAACTATATTTCAATTAAAATTAATAGAAAAAGTGTACCAATGCACTGCAACTAATGAACAAATAATAGTCTGCTCTGTCCTAGGGGAGAGACTCTCATAGTCAATTCAAGTTCATGGATATTATACAGGATGCAACAGCAGCTTTTACTCTGTCTTCCTTTAGCAGCAGCAGCCCTCAGAGAAACCGACCATGGCCAGAGTCAGTTGTAAGGGAGAGTGGGCTGCCAAGCCCGCCACCAAAGTCAGGTGTCACTCTGATCAAGAGCCGTCTCCACTGCGTTAGGCAATGACAGTCTGAACAGAGGACATTCTTGGCACGCCTGCCCAAGGGCTGTGGAGTGTCCCGCTGGCCATGGGCCAGCAGCTCATAATCCACACTCTCTTGATGAGTGGAATGTTTTTATGAGACACTGACCAGGGTCTGAGACATCATCAGTGACCACAGAACAGAGTGAATCGAGCTGACTCCCGGGGACCTAGAAGCCAGCCCTGGCCTCTGGACCCCTCCTAGACATGCACCACCCCAGGCCCTCTTTAACTGCTGGGGTGAGTTGGCTTGTGTTCGCGGCCTTGTCCGTGTGAGCGTCTCCTGCCCTGGAATGAGGGCCCATGCAGGCTGCTTCCGTTTTAAGCGCTGATTTTGTTCTCCTCTGTTTACACTGGAACTTCTCCTGTGGCATTTAAAGCCTCCAAATATGTAGTTTTATGTAAACTGACTAAACTGGCTAACAATTGTTTAATGACTGCCTAAAATAACCAAAGTGAAAAAGAGCAAACCCCATTACATTCTGGAAAAGTATTCTGGAGAAGATCTTGAACTCTTCCTTCGCAATTGCAGGATATTTAAAGAAATGATATTTAAAGCAACATCTTATCTTCATTATTCTGAGCAATGTATTTTTAAATAAAAAAAATTTCAAATTTAGAGACTACAAATTTACGGATCATCAGACAACATGCAGTTCTCTAAATGCTAAATGTCAAGCTACAAGTTTAAAACGGGAAACACACTTCATTTCTGAAATGAACCATCTTCTGATCAACTCGAGATCAGCCATCACTGTAAAGTCAAGCCATATCATGAAATCTATGCTGTGTCCCCTGATCAGATCAGATCAGATCAGATCAGTCGCTCAGTCATGTCCGACTCTTTGCGACCCCATGAACCGCAGCACGCCAGGCCTCCCTGTCCATCACCAACTCCCGGAGGTCACCCAGACTCACACCCATCAAGTCAGTGATGCCATCCAGCCATCTCATCCTCTGTCGTCCCCTTCTCCTCCTGCCCTCAATCCCTCCCAGCATCAGAGTCTTCTCCAATGAGTCAACTCTTCGCATGAGGTGGCCAAAATACTGGAGTTTCAGCTTTAGCATCATTCCCTCCAAAGAAATTCCAGGATTGATCTCCTTCAGAATGGACTGGTTGGATCTTCTTGCAGTCCAAGGGACTCTCAAGAGTCTTCTCCAACACCACAGTTCAAAAGCATCAATTCTTCGGCCTGATAGGGGCTGCTAAAAGCATAATTAAAGGAATGTTTGTTTCCTAAAACATAAACTTCAGTATAGAATGGTGAAAGGTCTGTGAAGATGAAGTCAAATCTGGATATGGCCTCAGAGTCCTCTTTCAAGTGTAAATCTCCTGATGACAATGAGATTGCAACCCAGCTCAGCCATATTCCCCAGGCCTTGCTATGGGCTGTTCTCCCCAAGCCTCACTATGGGCTCCTGTCTCCAAATGAACAGTTTGATCCAAGGTGGAAACTGCAGAGAGAAACCCACTACCTTCAAGCCTTTGTTGGGGGCCCTTGGGGCACAATCCAGAAGCACAGAAGGTGTCTGAGAATTAGACAGGATTGAACTCTCAACTGTAAATATGTCCAAAATCATTGAGGAGTTCCTTCCAGAGGACAGAGTGGGGAAAAAAAAAAAAAAGTCCCTAACAATCTTGTGATGGCCTACAGTTCTTTACAACTTTGCGTTTCTATCTCAGTTAAACTGAGAAGCTTTTGTTCACCTGGCTTCCCACATTCCAGGGACCCAGAGCTGCTCAAGGCCCTCAGGTACCTAGACTTCCCCATCACTAATCAGCCATCATAGCTAGAAAGACTCACACGTGTGCTGAGCAAGGTGGCAGAGAGACGAGCGTCAAAAGATGATAGAGAGTTCACGAACAGATGAATGGATAAAGAAGATGTGGTACACGGTTATACTTATAATGGAGAACCAACAAGGGCCTGCTGTATAGCACAGGGAACTCTGTTCAATGCTATGTGGCAGCCTGGATGGGAAGGGAGCTTGCGGGGAGAGTGGATACACGTATAGGTATGGCTGAGTCCCTCTGTTGTGAACCTGAAACCATCACAGCATAGTTGGCTACACTTATCATCCCACAGCAGGTTGACCTTATCTATCTAAGGAGGGTCCCTGCTGTTTTCACCGTGCACTGTTCCTGTGGATTCTCTGCTCTGCCACCAGATGCTCTTTCAAAACCAGATCTAAGGATGCCGCACCCTGCTTGCTGCTGCTGCTAAGTCACTTCAGTCGTGTCCGACTCTGCGTGACCCCATAGACGTCAGCCCACCAGGCTCTCCTGCACCCTGCTTACAACTCTACAAAAGTTTTCCATTGCCCTCGGGGCAAACTCCTTAACCGGCTTTAAGACCTTTTATGATACATCCCCATCTTTTCTCTCCTGCTGGTCTCTCATTCACAGGAAATGTTCAGTTTCTGGAGCACACTATGCTGCCTGAGTTTCCCCATCTCTCCACTTCCCCTCAAACCCACATCCCCCTGGCTCCCACCACTGCCACCTTCCCCAGTCCTTGGCCTGGATACATTCTATCAAAATCTATCATAAGGTTTCAGTAAGACATTGCCTCTTTCAGGAAATCTTCCATGACAACCCCCTTCCCAACCAAATCTCCCACACTTAATCCAGGGGCGGGGTCACTCAGATGGGTGAGATCTCAGGAGCAGATAGAGAAAAATGGCAGGTGGGTGGTTGGCTGGTTGGGTCTTCTTCTATTGAAAGAGTAGCTGAAGGGAATATCCTTGAGGGATTTGAAGCTACTCCTACAGCATCATATTCTTGGACCCTATATATCTGGAAAAACCCATGTGAATATGTCTTTTTTATCACACAGATCATCGTGCCTCTGGGTCATGGGAACAAAGCTAGTGTGAGAGTCCCTTTCTGATTAGCATTTGTTGAAAGTGAAAGTGAAGTCGCTCAGTGGTGTCCTACTCTTTGCAACCCCATAGACTGTAGCCTACCAGGCTCCTCTGTCCATGGGATTTTCCAGGCAATAGTACTGGAGTGGATTGCCACTTCCTTCTCCAGGGGATCTTGCCAACCCAGGGCTCGAACCCAGGTCTCCCTCACTGTAGACAGATGCTTTACCGTCTGAGCAACCAAGTCTGCTATTCTAAAAAGTGCAGAGGATATTAATATGAGTTAAACATCCTGGGGCCTCATGGATCCCTAATAATGAAGTGGCTCGGGGGAAGAAGATCATCCAAAGGCTTCTCGGTGATGTTACCACAACTCTATTGCTTATCTGAGCTTCACTGGAGCCTTAACACAGACACACAGTTAAAATGGTCTTCAACCAGGGTCTCTGAGCAGAACTATTACCAGCATGTACAGTGGCTTTGTTTCAATCAGCAAAGTTGATCTCCTCCAGAGAGACTCATTAGAAAGAAGCAACCCTTCCTTTAGACCAGCCAGAGAGACAGGTCAATTTCAAGTCCCACCTGTAGGAGCTTAGTGGGTCGTCCTCTTGCAGAGGAACCAACAAGCATGACCAGCACAACCACATGGAGTGAACAAGCCTCACCAGACCTGTCTCTGACCCACATCCCTTTTTCTATTTTTTTTAAAAATTAAAGAAAAAATTTATTGGAGTATATAGTTAATTTATCATGTTATGTTAGTTTCAGGTGTACAGCAAAGTGAATCAGCTATATGTATACATATTTCCACTCTTCTCAGATTCTTTCCCTGAGGTTATTACAGAGTATTGGGCTTTCCCTTGTGGCTCAGCTGGTAAAGAATCTGCCTGCAATGCAGGCGAACTGGGTTCAATCCCTGGGTTGGGAAGATCCCCTGGAGAAGGGAAAGGTTACCCACTCCAGTACTCTGGCCTGGAGAATTTCATGGACTGTATAGTCCATGAGGTTGTAAAGAGTTGGACACAACTGAGTGACTTTCACAATTCACACAGAGTACTGAGTAGGGTTCCCTGACTATACAATAGGTCTTTATCAATTATCTATTCTATATATAGTAGTGTGTATATGTCAATCTCCGGAGAAGGCAATGGCACCACACTCCAGTACTCTTGCCTGGAAAATCCATGGACAGGGGAGTCTGGTAGGCTGCAGTCCATGGGGTTGCTTAAGAGTCGGACACGCCTGAGTGACTTCACTTTCACCTTTCACTTTCATGCATTGGAGAAGGAAATGGCAATCCACTCCAGTGTTCTTGCCTGGAGAATCCCAGGGATGGCAGAGCCTGGTGGGCTGCCATCTATGGGGTCGCACAGAGTCGGACACGACTGAAGCAACTTAGCATAGCATATGTCAATCTCAATCTCTCAATATGTCCCTCCCCCCAACACATCCCTTTTTCATCTGTGACCACTGACCCACAATCCCACATGAAGAGGAATATGTGTGGTGCTCAAGGTTTCCAACTTACAGTCAGAAGGAAAGAAGGACCTGGAGAGTTAGTCTTCCCACCAACAGGGGATAAAGTATCATCGACTCCTATAAGAAACCATCTCCCATTATAGAACTGTTAAAAATGGAGACTTGGACTCCACACAAAAGCTGCAACTGATTCTATCTCTTTTAATTTGTTTTGTTTGCATTAGGGATGTATTCCACCCCTGTTGAACAAATCCCAATCCTTGGAGTTAAATCAATGAGATAAAAATCATTATCTCCATCCTCAGGGCCAAGTGTCCTTTCTTTATTTGCATAAGACACAAGAAAACTTGATCACTGATGCTTATTGCATCTTTGTAGAGCCTGCTTCCTTTCCCACAACATCTTTCCAACAGTGTTGAACTAAAATTATACCACTAAAACAATATAATAAACCTAATAAAGCTACTCAACTCGGTCTCAGAGTCTGCCTCTCAGAGAGCCCAATGTGTGACACTGACTGTGGTCCCATTTCATCAACTTATCAGCTGGGAAAAGAACACAACTCTACAGAATAAGGTCATAGGTTCAAAACCCATTTGACTCATTCATTTCATAGTAAAAGAAAGCTTTATTCAAGGAACATAGAACAAACACTTTCCACAGAATAATGGCTCCCCTCAAACCATCTTCTCCTGCAGGGAGATCCATATCTCTTGCAGACATGGATCAGGATTATCATCTTCACAGTCACAGGAAAGCAAAGTGGCAGAGAATTACACACATATAAAAATGTAATTAAGAACTAAGTGGGAAGGAGGAAGAAACCCTAGGAAGAGAGAAATATTTAAAAGGTGATATCAATTAAAGAATATTTCCACAAATGCCAACAATCGCGTTCAACTCTTTGCAACCCAATGGACTGTAGCCTGCCAGGATCTTCTGTCCATGGAATTCTCCAGGCAAGATACTGGGGTGGACAGTCATCCTTCATATCCCATACCCCAGCCCACAATATCACGTTCACCAAAGGGGATGTTTCAGCTTGTTCAACTGTTTTGACCTAAAAAATGTCCATATCTTGGGTGTATTTGTATGGTGGGAGGGGAGAAGCTGATTTCCTCTCTTGTAGGTTGACAAGCTCTGCTAGACCAACAAACATACTTTTCTTGGAGAGCTGTGATCACCTCTAACTTGATGCAAGCACATTTGCCTTTCCCTGTCTTAGGTTCCAAACATTTGAATACCAATATTCAAGTTGTTCCAAAGCTCCCCTAGTTATAGGATTCTATAGCCCTTAAATATTAGCCAAAAAAAATGGAAATTTTGAAATTGAAAACATTTTTCATAAAATTTAACTTAAATCATTTTATGGCAAATCACACAATCTCCCCAAATTACAATAATTACCACTTACTTGATTGTTGTGGCTGATGGGAACACACCCTCAGAAAGAGTAAGTTTCCAGTTGAGTGGCATGTACACCCATCATGATGTAGAAGGAAATATGAACAGGTTCTGAATTCCCAGGGCTGCCTTTCCCAGTCTCTCCTATCAGAGTCTGAAGTCACCACCATCTGGTTTGCAGCATGTGTTTGAGGTCATCAGCCAAGTGCTGAGGTTCAACAGAATGTGCCCACAGGTCTTCCATAAACACTTGTCAAATGGATTGTGTAAAAAAATATGGTATCAAAATGACCCAGGTAAAGGAAAACCAAAACCAACAGATGTTTTCTTTGCTTGGTAGGTAGGCTAGAATTTAAAAGAATGATAATATCCAATGTTGATGAGGATGTGATAGAAAATGGTGGGGGGGCAGTGTATCTACTGTTCTGAGAGAATAAATTGGCAATAAAATATGAGCTTTAAAAATATTTGTACTCATATGCTAAGCAATTCAACTACCAGAAATCTATCTCCAGGCAATAATCTGATACCAATGCTCGCCATTGTTCTTCTTGTAATAATATAATAATGGGGAAAAAATGAAGACAACCCAAAATGTTTTATAATAAAAATTGCTTCAACTACAGTACTATTAGAAAGTCAAATACTGTAGAGCCACTGAAAACCCTAATAGAACATCTTGCTAAGCAAAGTGGAAAAAGTACACAATAGTCAACTTAATGGAGGAAAATAAGAGATGGGATTATGCAAATGATATGAAATAATTTTGTTTAAAAATACACACATACTCTCAAATATGTGCATCCAAAGAGGATATAAAAATGCAGTATCGTAGGAGATATGCAATTATGTTTACCTCCTTATTGTTCTTTTTAAAATTCCTTTAATTAATAAGAATTATTGGTTAAATAATTTTGTTTGTAATGGACTATTTGTAAGCATGAAGTTCTCTTTCAAAATAAAGCCCTCAACATCACAACTAAAACTATGAAACTAGGCATTCTGAAAATATCAAATTATCAAAACAGGAAAGTCCAAGATTTTCAAGATGCAGATATTTTGAAAGAACTGTTGTTTTTTCTCTACTAGACAATTCTCTAAAAGTTTATTTCTTAACTCTTCCCAGAACTCAGAACTACTGATCTGAGTTCAAGTTTTATAATAAAAACTCACACACACACCAGAAAAGAAAACAGATCTTAATAGTGGGTATCTCTTTACATATTAGCTTTCTTTTCTATACTAACTATATATTATTTAAAATTTTTAAATTTTATACTATAGTTGCTTTACAATGTTATGTAAGTTTCAGGTGTCCAGCAAAATGATTCATTTATATATATATCTACTCCTTTTCAGATTCTTTTCCTTTATAGGTTATCACAAAATACTGAGTAGAGTTCCCTGTGCTATATACAGCATGTCCTTGTTGACTATCCATTTTCTATAGAGTTGTGTGTATATATTAACCTCAACCTCTATAAATTATTTTTATAATTTAAAAGACAAAACTATTTTCATTTAAAATATTCTTTTCAGGGACTTCCAAAGTGGTCCAGTGGTTGGGACTCCATGTTTCCACTGTTGGGGGGTACAGGTTTAGTCCCCGATCAGGAAACTTAAGGTCCCATATGCCACATGGTGTGGCCAAAAATTTTTTTAAGATTAATAAAATATCCTTTTCATATGTTATAGGCAGATATCTTTTACTTTTTAGTAAAAGATGAAATTAGGTATCTTTTTACTTTTCTATATTCCCCAAATTTTCCAAATTAAGTGTATGTTACTTTTATAATAAAATATTTGATTAGAAATATACAAAGAAAATGGCCCTAAGTTTCAAAGCTGATTGAAAGTTTGAAGCTTTGGAAAAAAAACTTTAAACAGCAATTGGAACATTGAGGGGTGTGTTTGTTGTTGTTTTAGCTAATGAAAACCCGAAACTGAGTACAGTAGGCAAATGTCACTAGACAAGGTCTGTCCACCTGCGAGGAAGGGTCATTATCCAAACATGATAAGAACAGTCCAGGAAACTCACACTACCCCCAGCCCCTGGCATCATTCACCACCACCACTGGGATGAGCCCTTCATTTAATGACTCCACAATCACATCTTGATTTTCCTAAAAAGGCAGAAACATTTTAAAAGCCAGAGATTAGGCATTTTTGCATCCTTAGCAAAAGCATTGTTCAGTCTTTATAAAGTCATTGGACTTCGAGCGTGCTGTATCAAAACAGTCTTAAAAGTTGATGCACATCATTAAGTAACTGAATGTACTAGAGGAAAAGCTTTAAACAAAGATAATTCATTTTATTAGATGAAAAAACATCCCCTGAGGGCTATTTTGCCCATATCGTATAACTCAACAGCTCCTCTAAAATTTCCCCTAACACTTTTTTTTAAAAAAGTAAAGAAAAAAAAAAAAGAACCCTTTATGTGCTAAGTTATAGACTGTCTTCCCAAAAAGAATCCTTTCTTTTCCTTATTAAAGTAACCCTGTCATGTGATCTACCTCTCATTTTTGGCTATTCAAACCAAGGATCAGAAAGTTGATACATAACAGGATATTTCAGTTATCTTTACAAAATTGAATGTACACTCTAAATTATAAAAATGTCCAAGCAAGTCAACTGGATGGTCTTTTTCAGATGAACTTACTTTCATGTGCTATCATTTACTGGGTATTTATAATGATTATTGTTGTTGCTGTTTTAGTCGCTAAGACATACCTGATTCTTTGGGACCCCATGGACTGTAGGCTCCTCTGTCCATGGCAAGAATATTGGAGTGGGTTGTCATTTCCTCCTCCAAGGGATCTTTCTGACCCATGGATTGAGCCTATGTCTCCTGCATTGGCAGGTGGATTCTTTGTCACTGAGCCACCAGGGAAGCCTCATAATGATCAGAATGGCCATTTTCCAGAACATGACGGCAGCAAGTGATGGAGAACTTGCTGTTACTCATATGTAACTGATGCTCTAGCTGCTTTTGCCACTACAAGTGTTTCTCACAATTCTCCCTGGCTCCTGGTATCCATGACCCCTGGTCTTCCTCCAAAGCCCTATTCACGTCTGCCCATTCCACCCCTTCTGTTGCCTCTCAGTTTGTGTCCCTTCTTCAAAGAAGCCTTCCATGACTACCCAGCTTGACTGGCTTCCTCTCCTCTCCTCTTATGGCTCATAGCAACCTGTGCCCTTCCTTCCCAGCACTTCTCACAGTTTGTTGATTAATTGCCACCCTGTCCCCACTCAAGGCAGGAAGTTCATCGGAATTGAGGACAGTGTACCCGACTGACCATTAAGTCCCCAGTGCAGAGCACAGGGACAGCGATGTAGATACTACTCCATTCATTTTTGGAATGATTTTGATTGAATGAACTTCATTCCCAAGGGAAATCCCATGGTATAGACGTACCTTCAATCAGATACTTATCTGTGTCTCTGTTGAGAGGCCCACTCAAAGAGGTCTTTCTAGAACACCTCTCACGTACCACTATGGATCACCTGACTCCAATTTATGCTTTTTAAAACCACTTATCACTCCTGACACACTGATCTGTTTGTTATCTGTGCTGGAGAAGACTCTTGGGAGTTTCTTGAAATGCAGAGAGATCAAACTGGTCCACCCTAAAGGAAATCAACCCTGAATATTCATTGGAAGGACTGTTGCTGAAGCTCTACTACTTAGGCCAACTGGTGCAAAGGGTGGACTCACTGAAAAAGACCCTGATGCTGGGAAAGACTGAAGGCAAAAAGAGAAGAGGGCAGCAGAGGATGAGAGGGTTAGACAGCATCACTGACTCAATGGACATGAATTTGAGCAAATTCCAGGAGACAGTGGAGGACAGAGGAGCCTTGTGTACTGCTGTCCATGGGATCAGAGTCAGACATGACTTAGCCACCGAACACCACCACCAGTATGTCAGCACCACGGGGATCTGTTTTCTTCTGCTTTGCTGTCTGCTGTGTCCTGAGCACCAAGAAGAGTGCCTAGAGTGTGGTAGGCACTGAATACAGATTTGCTGAATGAATGAGCTGAGTATACAAGGAAAGATGTACCCATCAGGGTACCATTCACACATTCTCATTTCTGCTTTCTGATCATCTCTGCCCATCTGTTGCCAGCCTTCCGTCAAGGTAAAAGATGTATTTGCACTTTCCTTTGTGTTTTCCAAATGCAAGCTACTCTGACATCAGTACTATTTCAGTTAGTATATAAAAACAAGTACCCTGCTAGAAACTGTGTCCAAAACAGCCCGAGATGCCAGAACAAATTCATTCCTTTCAACATTTCCAGGGCAACAGCAAACCCAAGATGACCTCCTGGGTACCTTTTGCCAAAATGCACTATAGCCCAGCTCACATCAACACTCACCACAAGCAGGTGAGTTCACCATATACATGTAATTTAAATAACATATTTCCCATCTGCAAGTACTTTGTACACAATTTAAGGGAACTGGTTTGGTGAATAAAGTTTAAGTTGAATAAAATCAAGCTACCCAGGGACTCTCTTAAAGTTAGTTGGCTGTAATCTTGAAAAGGGTGACTTCTTAAGAGCACGTCAATGAAATCTCCATTTTTTAAAAAAATTCCACTTGAGGACCATTCCACAAACTACATAAATGGTACTCCTCAGAACTGTCAAAGTCATCAGAAACAAGGTCAAGTCTGAGAAACTGTCGCAGCCATGGTGCACCTCAGGCAAGATAATGACTGAACAGAATGTAGTGTTCTGGATGGCATCCTGGAAGAGAAAGAGAACACTGAGGGAATCTGAATAAAAGATGTACTCTAGTTGGTAATGATGTATCCGTACTGGTTCGCTAATATGGTAGTGAACATATCATACTGACCTAAGATCTCAGTGAGGTTTCCCAGGTAGCACCAGCGGTAAAGAATCCACCTGCCAGTGCAGATTAGATGTAAGAGATGAGGTTTTGATCCCTGAGTTGGCAAGATCCCCTAGAGGAGGGCATGGCAATCCACTCTTCTTGCCTAGAGAATTCCATGGACAGAGGAGCCTGGCGGGCTACAGTCCATGGGGTCACACAGAGTTGGACACAACTGAAGCGACTTAGCTCGCAAGATCTGAGTACACAGGTGACGTGGTGGTGGTCACGTGAGAACTCTGCGTACCGTATTCATAGTAATTCTGTAAATCTAAAACTATCTTAAAACAAAAAGTGAACAAAAGCTTTTAGTTTCCTTCAGTGTTGTGAACTTAGGTGCTTAATTCTTTCCCAAACCCTGAAGCCTCAGCAGTAAAATCTAGGATTTGCCATCATTTCAAGAAACTCACCTTTCTCCTGCAGTTTTCAACAGAATGCAATTAACCTCAACACCTATAAACTGAACACCTGCCCCAGGCCTGGCACTGGGATAGGTTGACAGTGACAATTAAGATGGTTAAGATAAAATCCATGCTTTCCTCAAAAATGAGTGCAACACCCAAATAACTTCTAACCCCAAGGAAGCATGTTCTGTGTAATAATAGCTAACATTGGCTGAGCACTATTTCAAGCATTTTTCATGGATGAGCTCTCTTCAGTGTCTTGACAGCCTATGAGGTAGGTACTGTAACTATATCACCCCCACAGAGGAGCACTTAGCACCCTAGAGGAGTTAAGTAACTCTCCCCAGGGTGCAGACCTAGTGAATGACAGAGCAAGTCTTTAATATGGGGAGTTTGGGAAGGCATTTGAACTCCTAATCACTGTACCACACAGCCTTCTAGAGGCAACAAGAAGGTCATGTCTAGGAAAATCCCCAATATGTGGAAAGTTTCCACTGATGGGATAGCATTTCAAGTGAAATTGTTTTTGAAGTGTAGTTGACTTACAATGTTGTATTGATTTCTGCTGTAAAGCAAAGTGACTCATATATATAAATTCTTTTTACATATGTATATATTCTTTATCTTAATTCTTTTCAACTATGATTCATTCCAGGATATTGAATATAGTTCCCTGTGCTATACAGTAGGACCTTGTTGTTTATCCATCCTAAATGTAATGGTTTGCATCTGCTAACCCCAAACTCAAAAGCAGAGACATTACTTTACCAACAAAGGTTCGCCTAGTCAAGGCTATGGTCTTTCCTGTGGTCATGTATGGATGTGAGAGCTGGACTGTGAAGAAGGCTGAGCGCCGAAGAATTGATGCTTTTGAACTGTGGTGTTGGAGAAGACTCTTGAGAGTCCCTTGGACTGCAAGAAGATCCAACCAGTCCATTCTAAAGGAGATCAACCCTGGAATTTCTTTGGAAGGAGTGATGCTAAAGCTGAAACTCCAGTATTTTGGCCACCTCTTGCGAAGAGTTGACTCATTGGAGAAGACTCTGATGCTGGGAGGGATTGAGGGCAGGAGGAGAAGGGGACGACAGAGGATGAGATGGCTGGATGGCATCACTGACTCGATGGATGCGAGTCTGAGTGACCTCCGGGAGCTGGTGATGGACAGGGAGGCCTGGCGTGCTGCGGTTCATGGGGTCGCAAAGAGTCGGACACGACTGAGCGACTGATCTGATCTGATCTGATCTGAACCCCAAACTCCCAGGCCAACCCTCCACCCCAACCCTTGGCAATCACACATCCATTCTCTATGTCTGTGAGCTTGTTTCTGTTTTGTAGACAGGCTTATTTTGCCATATTTTAGATTCTGCATATATGTTATATCATATGGTATTTGTTTTTCTCTGTCTGAAAGATGAACACCATATATCTAATATATTATTAGCATGATAATCTCTAATTGCATCCACGCTGCCATAAATGGCATTATTTTGTTCTTTTTATGACTGAGCAGCTTTCCATGGTATATATGCACTATATCTTATTTATCCATTCATCTGTCAGTGGACCCTTGGGTTGTTTCCACATCTTGGCATTTGTAAATAGTGCTGCTATGAACATAGGAGTCAAGTGGACTTTAAATGTCCAGTAGGATTTCTTTAAATGGTTAGAAGGACAGTCTACAGAGAGGGGACACAGAGAGCCTGCTGGTGGCTGCTTGCTCGGCTGCCAGTCAGGGAACCAGGACTTGATGCAGGCAGGGTCCAGGACACTTTACAAAGAACCTCTCACCAAGCCCTTACAACTCTGTGGTGTGTGCGGAGGTGCTGGTATCTACAATTTACAGAGGCAAAAAGAGACACTCAAAAATTCTCTCCACCATCAGATAACGTTTTGCTGGATTCAAACACAGGTCTGCCCAGACACACAGACTCTCAACCACCTTGCTCCTCTGTCTCTTATTAGTGAAAAAAGGAAACAATACTGCAATTCTGTTTGTGCACTGTTTTCCCAACTCCTATATACATGTGTTACAATCATATATCTTTGAACATATGTGAGTAAGGGATACAACAAAGGGATTTGGACAGAAAGATTCCAAGATATCAGTAATGGTTACAACTCTAAGTGGAGGGAATGATGAATAAATTTTTATTTTCCTTCTGAAACTTTTTTAGACTTTTCTCACATTTTCTATTATGAGGGGGTGTTACATGGATGCTTAGGAAAAAAAAGCAATATAGCAAATTATGACAGTGTTTGGAAAGTTTGTTTCCAAAGTTTGGAAAGTTTGCTACAAAATATTATCTGATTCTTTTTGTAATAGTATTTTTTATATCTTGGCCCATTTTACTTATTTTTATTTTATTTTTTGGCTATGTGGCAAGTGGGATCTTTGTTCCCTGTGAAAGTTGCTCAGTCGTGTCTGACCCTGTGTGACCCCATGGACTATACAGTCCATAGAGTTCTCCAGGCCAGAATACTGGAGTGGGTAGCCTTTCCCTTCTCGAGGGGGTCTTCCCAACCCAGGGGTTGAACCCAGGTCTCTTGCACTGCAGGAAGATTCTTTACCAGCTGAGCCACCAGGGAAGCCCAAGAATACTGGAGTGGGTAGCCTATTCTTTCTCCAGCAGATCTTCCTGACCCAGGAACTGAAGCAGGGTCTCCTTCATTGTAGGTGAACACTTTACCAACTGAGCTATCAGGAAGCCCTGACCAGGGATCAAATCTGCGCCCCTGCAGTTGAAGTGCAGAGTTTTAACCACTGGACAGGTGGGGAAATCTGCCTCTTGACTTCTTAATATGTCTAGCTACTCTACCTGAGTTTCAAAACCAGTAAACAAGCACTCCAGACCAAGTGGGTCAAAGAGAAGGCAGCCCATGGTCTACTCAGGTAGGCTGCTCCCCCAGTCACCCAGTGGACCCCTACTAGCTTCCTACTATCTGCCACTCACCCACAGATCTATTCTGTGATACTAAAATCAGCCTGTAAACTGGTGTAATCACTATGAGAACAGTATGGAGGTTCCTTAAAAAACTAATCCTACTCCTAGGCATATATCCAGAAAAGATGCAAACTCTAATTCAAAAAGATAATTGCACCCTAAGGTTTATAGCAGCGCTATTCACAATAGCCAAGACATGGAACCAACCTGAATGTCCATCAACAGATGAATGGACAAAGAAGATGTGCATATACACAATGGAGTATTACTTAGCCATAAAAAACAATGAAATAATGCCATTTGCAGCAACATGGATGGACCTAGAGATTATCATACTAAATGAAGTCAGAGAAAGACAAATATATGGTGTCATTTATATGGGGAATCTAAAAAAAAAAATGACACAAATGAATTTACTTACCAAACAGACTCAAACTTATGTTTATCAAAGGAAAAAATGGGGAGGGAAAAATTGGAAATTTGAAATTAACAGATATATACTACTATAAATAAACAACAAGGACCTACTATATAGCACAGGGAACTACATTTGCTATCTTGTAATAAAATATAAAGAAAAATAATCTGAAAAAGAACATATCTGAATCCTACTGCTGTACACCTGAAACTAACACCATTGTAAATCAACTATACTTAAATTTTTAAAAAAGGGAAAAAATAAAATCAGCCTGTATGATAAAAGGCAAGCAATGTGCTGTAAGAATGCCGACAGGTAATAGTGAGAAAATAGAAAGAGAAATTAAGGAAACAATTCCATTCACCTTTGCAATGAAAAGAATAAAATACTTAGGAATATATCTACCTAAAGAAACTAAAGACCTATATATAGAAAACTATAAAACACTGGTGAAAGAAATCAAAGAGGACACTAATAGATGGAGAAATATACCATGTTCATGGATTGGCAGAATCAATATAGTGAAAATGAGTATACTACCCAAAGTAATTTATAGATTCAATGCAATCCCCATCAAGCTACCAACAGTATTCTCCACAGAGCTAGAACAAATAATTTCTCAATTTGTATGGAAATACAAAAAACCTCGAACAGCCAAAGCTATCTTGAGAAAGAAGAATGGAACTGGAGGAATCAACCTGCCTGACTTCAGGCTCTACTACAAAGCCACAGTCATCAAGACAGTATGGTACTGGCACAAAGACAGAAATACAGATCAATGGAACAAAATAGAAAGCCCAGAGAGAAATCCATGGACATATGGACACCTTATCTTTGACAAAGGAGGCAAGAATATACAATGGATTAAAGACAATCTCTTTAACAAGTGGTGCTGGGAAAACTGGTCAAACACTTGTAAAAGAATGAAACTAGAACACTTTCTTAACACCACACACAAAAATAAACTCAAAATGGATTAAAGATCTAAATGTAAGACCAGAAACTATAAAACTCCTGGAGGAAAACATAGGCAAAACACTCTCTGACATACATCACAGCAGGATCCTCTATGACCCACCTCCCAGAATATTGGAAATAAAATCAAAAATAAACAAATGGGACCTAATTAAACTTAAAAGCTTCTGCACAACAAAGGAAACTATAAGCAAGGTGAAAAGACAGCCTTCAGAATGGGAGAAAATAATAGCAAATGAAGCAACAGACAAACAACTAATCTCAAAAATATACAAGCAACTCCTACAGCTCAATTCCAGAAAAATAAATGACCCAATCAAAAAATGGGCCAAAGAACTAAATAGACATTTCTCCAAAGAAAACATACAGATGGCTAACAAACACATGAAAAGATGCTCAACATCACTCATTATCAGATCAGATCAGTCGTCCGCCTCGCCCCCAAAACAAACACCCAGGCCTCCCTTCATCACCAGAAATGCAAATCAAAACCACTATGAGGTACCATTTCATGCCAGTCAGAATGGCTGCGATCCAAAAGTCCACAAGCAATAAATGTTGGAGAGGGTGTGGAGAAAAGGGAACCCTCTTACACTGTTGGTGGGAATGCAAACTAGTACAGCCACTATGGAGAACAGTATGGAGATTCCTCAAAAAACTGGGAATAGAACTGCCTTATGATTCAGCAATCCCACTGCTGGGAATACACACTGAGAAAATCAGAATTGAAAGAGACACGTGTATGTCAATGTTCATCGCAGCACTGTTTATAATAGCCAGGACATGGAAGCAACTAGATGTCCATCAGCAGATGAATGGATAAGAAAGCTGTGGTACATATACACAATGGAGTATTACTCAGCCATTAAAAAGAATACATTTGAATCAGTTCTAATGAGGTGGATGAAACTGGAGCCTATTATACAGAGTGAAGTAAGCCAGAGAGAAAAACACCAATACAGTATACTAATGCATATATATGGAATTTAGAAAGATGGTAACAATAATCCTGTATATGAGACAGCAAAAGAGACACTGATGTATGGAACAGTCTTTTGGACTCTGGGAGAGGGAGAGGGTGGGATGATTTGGGAGAATGGCATTGAAATAAGTATAATATCATATATGAAACGAGTCGCCAGTCCAGGGTCAATGCCTGATACCGGATGCCTGAGGCTTGTGCACTGGGACGACCCAGAGGAATGATATGGGGAGGGAGGACGGAGGAGGGTTCAGGATGGGGAACACATGTATACTTGTGGCAGATTCATTTTGATACATGGCAAAACCAATATAATATTGTAAAGTTAAATAAAATAAAAATAAAATTTAAAAAAAAAAAACAGAATGCCGACAGGGGTCACTAGGTTTTCTTAGGATTCACTTCGCTGCTCTTAAAGATAACCTCACATTTCAAAATTCTGATTAGTGGCCTTATCGGAGAAGGCAATGGCAAGCCACTCCAGTACTCTTGCCTGGAAAATCCCCTGGATGGAGGAGCCTGGTAGGCTGCAGTCCATGGGGGTCACCAAGAGTCGGACACGGCTGAGCGACTTCACTTTCACTTTTCACTTTCACACAATAGAGAAGGCAATGGCAACCCACTCCAGCGTTCTTGCCTGGAGAATCCCAGGGACAGCAGAGCCTGGTGGGCTGCCGTCTATGGGGTCGCACAGAGTCCGACACGACTGAAGCGACTTAGCAGCAGCAGCAGCAGTGGCCTTATGACAAAAGAACGTTGAAAATTGGTTATTTTCTCTAAAGCCTAAAACTTAGCCGAGTATAAGTACTGTCAGCAAAAGTACCCAGTGCCACAAAGGGAAAAAGGTTTAAAACCAAAGTTGTGGGCTTACATCTACTCACTATTAGGATTATGTTTACTCACTGTGACAATTTCTTACAGTCTTTTACAGGAAGGCAGCTTTGTGGGAGACAGGAGGAGATTGAGATGAGGTCAAACCTGGTGCTTACTAAGATGGAGAATTTAAAGGCCAAGATGACCCTGGGATGCCAGGCACAGAGGCAAAAGAAAAGGGAAATGGACCCCAAAGATACATTTGGTCTCTTTATCCACCTTGGCTAAAATCCTTAATATGGATTCTTAAGGAAAAGATTGCCTCGGCTCCATTTCCTTTTCTCTCAGTTTTCAGGATTTGATTAGCACCTGCTCTGTGCCGGAATTTACTTATAGTTTATATTACCCCTGCCGCTCATAACTGCCCCGTGAGGGGTCGATATAATTTTCCCATTTTGCAGAAGGCAAAAGTGGAGATTGGGGAGGGGTGACCTTTACAACATCACCAGCTTCGTGACTGTAGGACCCAAGATGAAAGGCCAGTCTTATCTGGCCTGTGTTCTTTCCATGACATCACCCTGCCTGCCCTGGCATCATTCTGGGCAATCACTGGCCTCAGTGAAAACATCCAGGCCTCTGGTAATGAGAGGGAATTTGTGGTACTGTCCACCTGCAAAAGGAACAAATGACCATCTAGGGCCACTGACAGCAGTCCTGTTATCTGGGATGATGCCTCTGTCACTCATAGACGACTCTTATCCCTGTGCAGTCTCTGCCTCATGCCTTGTCTATACCACCTGTGGTTTCAGTGAAGCTGGAGTAATGTGTCTTGTCACTCCATCCCCGTTACATTTCTGTGTTGGCAAAATGTACTATCACTCTTCTCCCTGCAGAAGGCAAATGAGGCTACTAGGTCTCCCAACTACAGTCTTATATGGCCTCGGAGCTCTCCCTTGCATAAATACACACTGATACGCTAACTCAGAAGCCAAGAAAAGACACTATAAATAGCCCCGGTTCCAGCCAGTAGAGGAAGCCGACCCCGTAGTCATGCCAACTTGTACATACAAGCATAGGGATGGAATCTTCAGGATGCATCTTTTCTTAGAGCCTCATCTCTACCCAAGGAGTATACCATGGAGAGCATCACTTGCCAATGATGAGCCAAAGGTGGGTGCGTGTGTGCTTTTTTTAAGACCCCTGGAGGGGAAATGCAGCTTGGATGATTCATCTGAATGCAAAGAGTTTTAAAGTCCTTCTTTCTTGGTAAAGTACCTCTTAAACATAAGCATACACATGTTTATTAATAAGCAAAAGAAAATAACCAATAGCCAAGAAGCCATCAGGCAAACATGTAAGGCCCAAACTCAAACGGTTCAGCTCAAGTCCTTGGGAGAAATTCTTGAGTTCTGTCTTTAAAAATTCACTGATATGAGTTTCACTTTGTTCAAAGATGTCAAACCATTTGAAAGAAAGGAGGTAAATATGCATGGCTCACTACGGGATGTTCTGATACCAAAAAAGGTGTATCTGACCCCAAACATCAAGGTTTCATTCACCAGGAGTGAGCATCATGTTAGAGACTAAGTGGAAAGGAGAGTGTAGGGAAAGGACCGTGAAAAGAAAGACAAGTGATGCCATTCACTGTGGATGCGATGATCCGATCACCCCGCTGTGACCCAGAGGCACAGAGGACACGCCTTAATGGTTGTCGAATAAATATCAATTTTCCACAACAATTTACAAGATAGCAAAGGCTACCGTCAAAGCTCTTTACAAGCTTTCTTACTCTAGACCTCACAATGCTATCATGTTTTCTGACATTCTGCTAAAAGGAGGTGAAGTGAAAAATTAAAGTCCCTGGTAATTTATTTCCTGGTAATTACATTGCAATGGAAATGTTCGTAGCTATTCAATCAGTAGGAACCCATTTGAAAATAAAGCCTAGAAATGGAAGATTTATTCCTGTGCCTGTCTCTCTAGAACACAGAGATGCCAGAAGGTCATTCTCTTTACAGAGTGAAGAGTGTGATGCTACTCTGTGATTGGGTCACTCCCTCACCCCCTTCTCCACAGGGTTTGGTCCTTGAAACACCCAAGCAGTCCCCCAGGGATCCATTACCAGCCCTACTCGGCACCACTTCCCTGTGGCTCAAAGGTTCTCAGAGTTTCGAATAGACCTGCTAATGGTGGCTCCTTCTAAGTCCCCATCCCCATGGCAACACAGAGGCCAGTCCTTATCAACTTCAGAAGCAGAAGGCAGTACTAGCAGAAAGGCTGATTCAGATTTCTCATCTGAATTTCTGCTAGCCTTCCACCTAAAGGATCTATGCATTCTCACCCCCAATATTCTCACCTTCAGCCCAAATTGTTTCTGTCATGCTAAATGAAACAATAAAAGGGGAAAGATCCCTCCACCCCCATCAATATCTTTTTGGGGACCTTATCTTACCCTGATGAAATAAAAATAAAATGCATTGAAAAAGAAGAGATTTTGTTGGTCAATCAGATCCTTGAGAATGTAATCTCTGTCTGATGAATTCCTCTGATTTTCAGTGTCTGGCATGTATTTAAATGATGATAAGCAGGCACTAAAGAGATATTTAACAAAAGTTTCCTGAATAAGAATGAATCTCAGAAGTTTCATTATCACTTAAGCTTTAAAAAGACTAATAAGGTATGCTTAATGCTTAAAGAATCACGTGAAATGATTTAAAAATCACTAGGAATTGCTTGGGGAGGGACTGATTCCTTCATCAGTGTCTGAAATAGTGCCCAATGCAGAGTAGGCCCTCAATAAATGTGCCCTGACTTTGTGACAAAGATCAAGACCTCAATCCCTAGAGAACACATGCAGCATCCCCACAATATCCCAATTCAACTCTGCAACCTCAATAAGAATCACTAAACAATGGAGAGGGACAAGGATGAGCACGTGTCCCCTGGGAATCTGAGATGAAGGATGGGGTACTACATCTTACCATAACTCAGGTATCTTCTGTCCTCCCAGGATGGTTACCCTGCTCTGTTAGACAGGCATTTAGCTTCAAAAACACACACAATATGCCTCCAAAATACAAGCCAGCTACTTTCTGAATACCAGATGAATTCAATGCTGCACTGAATTGTATATCTTGAGTTAACCAAAAAGTTCATTTGGGTTTGTCCATATGGAAAAACCCAAATGAACTTTTTGGGCCAATGCAATACATTCTGTATTTTAGAGGGGATTTGTAGAACTCTAAAGATGATGCTGTAAAAGTGCTGCACTCAATATGCCAGCAAATTTGGAAAACTCAGCAGTGGCCACAAGATTGGAAAAGGTCAGTTTTCATCCCAATCCCAAAGAAAGGCAATGCCAAAGAATGCTCAAACTACCGAACAGTTGCACTCATCTCACACGCTAGTAAAGTCATGCTCAAAATTCTCCAAGCCAGGCTTCAGCAATGTGTGAACCGTGAACTTCCTGATGTTCAAGCTGGTTTTAGAAAAGGCAGAGGAACCAGAGATCAAATTGCCAACATCCGCTGGATCATGGAAATAGCAAGAGAGTTCCAGAAAAACATCTATTTCTGCTTTATTGACTATGCCAAAGCCTTTGACTGTGTAGATCACAATAAACTGTGGAAAATTCTGAAACAGATGGGAATACCAGACCGCCTGATCTGCCTCTTAAGAAATCTGTATGCAGGTCAGGAAGCAACAGTTAGAACTGGTCATGCAACAACAGACTGGTTCCAAATAGGAAAAGGAGTACGTCAAGGCTGCATATTGTCACCCTGTTTATTTAACTTATATGCAGAGTACATCATGAGAAATGCTGGACTGGAAGAAACACAAGTTGGAATCAAGATTGCCGGGAGAAATATCAATAACCTCAGATATGCAGATGACACCACCCTTATGGCAGAAAGTGAAGAGGGGCTCAAAAGCCTCTTGATGAAAGTGAAAGTGGAGAGTGAAAAGGTTGGCTTAAAGCTCAACATTCAGAAAACGAAGATCATGACATCTGGTCCCATCACTACATGGGAAATAGATGGTGAAACAGTGGAAACAGTGTCAGACTTTATTTTTCTGGGCTCCAAAATCACTGCAGATGGTGACTGCAGCCATGAAATTCAAAGACGCTTACTCCTTGGAAGGAAAGTTATGACCAACCTAGATAGCATATTCAAAAGCAGAGACATTACTTTGCCAACAAAGGTTCGCCTAGTCAAGGCTATGGTCTTTCCTGTGGTCATGTATGGATGTGAGAGCTGGACTGTGAAGGAGGCTGAGGGCTGAAGAATTGATGCTTTTGAACTGTGGTGTTGGAGAAGCCTCTTGAGAGTCCCTTGGACTGCAAGGAGATCCAACCAGTCCATTCTGAAGGAGATCAGCCCTGGGATTTCTTTGGAAGGAATGATTCTAAAGCTGAAACTCCAGTACTTTGGCCACCTCATGCGAAGAGTTGACTCATTGGAAAAGACTCTGATGCTGGGAGGGATGGGGGGCAGGAGGAGAAGAGGACGACAGAGGATGAGATGGCTGGATGGCATCACTGACTCGATGGATGTGAGTCTGGGTGACCTCCAGGAGTTGGTGATGGACAGGGAGGCCTGGAGTGCTGCGATTCATGGGGTCGCAAAGAGTCGGACACGACTGAGCAACTGATCTGATCTGATCCGGAAAGGGTTTCATGGAAAATAGACAGGGAAACAGTGGAAACAGTGTCAGACTTTATTTTGGGGGCTCCAAAATCACTGCAGATGGTGACTGCAGCCATGAAATTAAAAGACGCTTACTCCTTGGAAGGAGGGATACCAACCTAGATAGTGTATTCTAAAGCAAAGACATTACTTTGCCAACAAATATCTGTCTAGTCAAGCCTTGGTCTTTTCTGTGGTCATGTATGGATGTGAGAGTTGGACTGTGAAGAAAGCTGAGTGCCCAAGAATTGATGCTTTTGAACTGTGGTGTTGGAGAAGACTCTTCAGAGTCCCTTGGACTGCAAGGAGATCCAACCAGTCCATCCTAAAGATCAGTCCTGGGTGTTCTTTGGAAGGAATGATGCTAAAGCTGAAACTCCAGTACTTTGGCCACCTCATGCGAAGAGTTGACTCATTGGAAAAGACTCTGATGCTGGGAGGGATGGGGGGCAGGAGGAGAAGGGGATGACAGAGGATGAGATGGCTGGATGGCACCACCGACTTGATGGGCATAACTCCGGGAGTTGGTGATGGACACGGAGGCCTGGCGTGCTGCAATTCATGGGGTCACAGATTCGGACACGACTGAGCGACTGAACTGACTGACTGAACTGAAAGGCTACTTCTGCTTCTGTATTTTTTTCTTCACTAAATGTCTTTACAACCTAAATCCCAGGTGCACAGAGACCACAATGTGAGTGAAGTGCTTGTCGCCAGTCACTGTCTAAAGTGGAGGGTGTCTCCCCCACTCACCTCTACACGCTTCTCACTGTCGTCATCAATTCTGGGATTCTTCACTGTTCAGTCGCTAAGTCATGTCTGAGTCTGCAACCCAGTGAACTGCAGCACACCAGACTTCCCTGTCTTTGCTATCTAAGTTTGCTCAAACTCATTTTTGTTGAGTCGGTGATGTCATCCAACCATCTCATCCTCTGTCACCCCTTCTCTTCCCCTCAATCTTCCCCAGCATCAAGGCCTTTTCCAATAAGTTGGCTCTTTGCATCAGATGGCCAAAGGATTGGACCTTCAGCATCGGTCCTTCCAATGAATATCAGGGTTGATTTCCTTTAGGACTGACTGGTTTGATCTCCTTGCAGTTCAAGGGACTCTCAAGAGTCTTCTCCAGCACCACAGTTCAAAAGCATCAATTCTTTGGTGCTCAGCCTTCTTTACAGTCCAACTCTCACATCCATATATGAGTACTAGAAAAACCACAGCTTTGACTAGACGGACCTTTGCAGCAAAGTCATTTCTCTGCTAAGCCCCACTCATACCCTCCGTATTTTCTCTTATTTCTCCCTTGCTCTCCCTCTTTGTCCCCTGAAACTCTAGGCTGAAATAGACAGACTGCCCATATCCCTCTCCTGTTAAGCTGAAATGGACCCAGGCTTCTCTGAGTTACAGCTACTCCTAGGGGACGCTCTCTACCGCAGCCCCCTCAAACGGAGAAGGTCCTTCTTAACCATCTGTCAGATCAGATCAGATCAGTCGCTCAGTCGTGTCCGACTCTTTGCGACCCCATGAATCGCAGCACGCCAGGCCTCCTGTCCATCCCACTCCCGGAGGTCCTCGACTCCCACCCATCAATCGTGATCCTCCACCATCTTTCCTCTGTCATCCCCTTCTCCTCCTCCCTCTCCCTCCCACATCAGTCTTCTTCAATGGTCACTCTTCGCTGGGTGGCCAAATTTGGAGTTTCGCTTTAGCATCATTCCTTCCAAAAATTCAGGATAATCTCCTTCATGGACTGGTTGGATCTCCTTGCAGTCCAAGGACCCTCAAAGTCTTCTCCAACACCACATTCAAACATCATTCTTCGGTGCTCCCTTCTTCACATCCAGCTCTCACTCCATACATGACCACAGGAAAGACCATAGCCTTGACTAGGCGCCTTTGTTGGTAAAGTAATGTCTCTGCTTTTGAATATGCTATCTAGGTTGGTCATAAGTTTCCTTCCAAGGAGTAGCGTCTTTTAATTTCATGGCTGCAGTCCCATCTGCAGTGATTTTGGAGCCAGAAAATAAATCTGACACTGTTTTACTGTTCTCCATCTTTTCCCATTAGTGTGGGACCAGATGTCATGATCTTCGTTTTCTGAATGTTGGCTTTAACCAACCTTTTCCTCCCCACTTTCACTTCTCCTTTTTGCCCCTCTTCACTTTCTCCATAAGGTGGTGTCATCTCATTCTGAGGTTTGTTCTCCCAGCTCTTGTTCCAACTTGTGTTCTTCTCCACATTTCTCATGTGTCTCTGCATTTTAGGAATTCACCTTGCTCTCCTCCTTTTGGCAGTCTTGTTCCTCTACTTCTTTCCCTCATATTCTCACATCGTGGTCCCCTCTGTCATTTGATCTCACGTCAAACTTTGGCAGTCAAGAATAGATGTTTTCTGACTCTCTCTTTCCATGTCCACGGATGTTGGTGATCTCTGTTCCCTCCTTTTCTAAACAGCTTGAACATCAAGTCCACGGTTCACTATTGCTGGCCTGGCTTGGAGATTGAGCATGCTACTAGTGTGTGAGATGAGTACTTGTGCGGTAGTTTGAGCATTCTTGGCATTGCCTTTCTTTGGGATTGGGATGAAAACTGACCTTCC
This sequence comes from Tragelaphus eurycerus, assembly GCA_935064755.1. NCBI lineage: Eukaryota > Metazoa > Chordata > Mammalia > Artiodactyla > Bovidae > Tragelaphus > Tragelaphus eurycerus. The sequence continues at coordinate 71,084 of CAKXYN010000254.1, read as the reverse complement.
AATCTTGTGGCCACTGCTGAGTTCCATGCGGGCATTTGGTGCAGCACTTTCACACATCTCTTCAGACTTGGATAGCTCCATGATTCCATCACCTCCACTCTTTGTTCGTGTGATGCTTTCTGGCCCACTTGACTTCACATTCCAGGATGTCTGGCTCTAGGTCAGTGATCACCATCATGAATCTGGGTCGTGAGATCTTTTTTTGTTCTTCCCACCTCTTCATCTTTTCTGTTAGGTCCTCCATTCTTCCTTTTCTGCCCATCTTTGCTGAAATGTTCCCTGTTCTCTGATCTTGGAGATCTTCTTTCCCATTCTGTTTTTTCCTCTATTTCTTTGCATTGATCACTGAGCTTTCTTATCTCTTCTTGCTTTCTTTGGAACTCTGCATTTAGATGTCTATTCTTTCCTTTTCTCCTTTGCTTTTCGCCTCTCTTCTTTTCACACTATTTGCAAGGCCTCCCCAGACACCATTTTGCTTTTCAGTCTCCAACCTCTAAATGTGAATTCCTTTGTCTGGTGTTCTGTCTGTCTACTATTTCCTTCAACCAACCTTTCTACACTTGCCTGTCATGAATTTTTAGTGGTCCCTGAATGCCAGGTAAAAGATTCCTCACTATTCTACAGAAATCAAGCTTCTCCCTCTGCCATGTCTGCATCTCCCTGGTCACTACTCCTAGAATGCCCTTCCTTTCTCACTGTCAGTGGATCACATCTATTTCTTCTGCAATCCTTTTGTGATTCCCTCTTAAGAACATCGGAGAAGGCAATGGCAAGCCACTCCAGTGCTCTTGCCTAGAAAATTCCATGGATGGAGGAGCCTGGTAGGCTGCAGTCCATGGGGTCACTACCAGTCGGCCACAACTGAGCGACTTCACTTTCACTTTTCACTTTCATGCATTGGAGAAGGAAATGGCAACCCACTCCAGTGTTCTTGCCTGCAGAATCCCAGGGATGGCGGAGCCTGGTGGGCTGCTGTCTATGGGGTCACACAGAGTCGGACACGACTGAAGTGACTTAGCAGCAGCAGCAGCAGTAAGAACATAATCTTCCTCCCCCAAAAGAACACAATTTTCCAATACTCAACTCCTAAAGCACTTTATTTCCCTCTTTAAGACACGCCCACTCTTTTCTACTGAACACAGTGTGCATATTTTAGCTCCTCTGGAAAACTGTAAGCTTCCAGGGATCAGAGACCAAATCGAGCAGTGTCCTCTGGTGGGTATCGGGTGGCAGGTCATTGTCAATTCCCCTCACAATCACTGAGGCTTTCTCTTTCCTCACCCTATGCATATGAAACCAAATATGAAGACACTCCCAATAATTACTCTTAAATAATAAGGTGAGTAGACACGATGTGGTCATGAATCAACGTGCAGTTTTCCTTGGCATACAAGGAATGACTGATGAAGACATAAACGGTGTTCTCATCTCTAATATGCTGAATTCAGAACTCAACCCAGTCTCAATGCTCTGAAAGTGTCTGCTGCAAGTAGAATGGCAAGAACTTGCTCCTCATTCTAGGTTTCTCCTGGAAAAGCACAAAATGTGTTCATTTTCTATTGGACAACACATAGTTGAGGGCAAAGCAAGTGCAGATGGTTCTGAATTTAAAATCAAGAAGACTGTAGCTCCTAGTCTCCTGGCAATGACTCTGTACATGTATTGATGTGTGGGTCTGTGTGTGTGGAGAGATTCCCAAAGACTTAGCAAATAGGAACCTTAACTTTAACAAAATTACCACTCCTCCTAAAACGTCTGGTTCTACATGTTGATTTGACATTTCAATCATTCTCATTATTTCTTCAAAAGGGAAGGAGGAAGAGGGATACATTAGGAATTTGGGATTAACATATATTCTCTCAGTTCAGTTCAGTCACTCAGTCGTGTCCGACTCTTTGTGACACCATGAATCGCAGCACACCAGGCCTCCCTGTCCATCACCAACTCCCGGAGTTCACTCAAACTCACATCCATTGAGTCAGTGATGCCATCCAGCCATCTCATCCTCTGTCGTCCTCTTCTCCTCCTGCCCCTCATCCCTCCCAGCATCAGAGTCTTTTTCAATGAGTCAACTCTTCGCATGAGGTGGCCAAAGTACTGGAGTTTCAGCTTTAGCATCATTCCTTCCAAAAAACACCCAGGACTGATCTTTAGGATGGACTGGTTGGATCTCCTTGCAGTCCAAGGGACTCTCAAGAGTCTTCTCCAACACCACACTTCAAAAGCATCAATTCTTGGGCACTCAGCTTTCTTCACAGTCCAACTCTCACATCCATACATGACCACAGGAAAAACCATAGCCTTGACTAGACAGACCTTTGTTGGCAAAGTAATGTCTTTGCTTTAGAATATGCTATCTAGGTTGGTCATAACCCTCCATCCAAGCAGTAAGCGTCTTTGAATTTCATGGCTGCAGTCACCATCTGCAGTGATTTTGGAGCCCCCAAAATAAAGTATGACACTATTTCCACTGTTTCCCCATATACACACTACTACATAGAAAATAGTTAACAAACAAGGACTTACTGTATAGTACAGGGAACTCTACTCAATATCTTATGTTGATAATAACCTATAATGGAAGAGACCATAAAAAAGAATATATATATATATATATATATATATATATAACTGAATCACTTTGCTGCATACTTGAAGCTGACACAACATTGTATATCAACTATATTTCATTAAAAATTTTTAGAAATTTGGCTAGTGAGCATTTCCCACCCAACAGGGTCTTAATAATAGCTTTATTCTGACCCAGTCCTTTGACTTGCATCCAACTTGCTCATTTAATATGCAACCAAGTCAACTGGTAGAAGGTAAGCTATATATACATTCTTTTTTGCATTCTCTTCCATTATAGGTCATTATCAATACAAGATACTGAGTGGAGTTCCCTTGTTTGTTATCTATTTTATATATAGTAGTGTGTATAAGTCAATCCCAAACTCCTAATTTATCCTTCTTCTTTCCTTCCCCTTTGGTAACCATAAGTTTGTTTTCTACATTTGTAATTCTACTTCTATTTTGTAATTAAGTTGATTTGTATCATTGTTTTAGATTCCACATGTAAGTGATATCATATATTTGTCTTTCTTTGACTTATTTCACTGAGTTTGACAATCTCTAGGTCTATCCATGTTGCTACAAATGTACCAAATAATTGTATGATATCAATGTTCTAACACTCTTCATTTTGACTTCTGTTCCTAAATTTAAGTCTTGAAACAAAAGTTAAAAGTTTTGATTATTTAAGATGAATTTGTTTTTTTTTTAAACATTTTCATTAGTCCAGTGAAAAAATCTAAAGGCCATGCTCTGAGTCTAAATTCTATTTAAATCTGGAGTAATGATAGAAAGAACAGCTATCTGGTTCATATACTTGAGGAAAATAATAAAGCAAATATGAAATCAGAAAGAAAAGTATCTCAACTTCCCCATTTTCAAAGGTGCTAAATTTTTATTCTCTAAAATAATGGTCAAATTAAACAAAGGTAAGGTATATTTTCAGATAAGGCAATGGCACCCCACTCCAGTACTCCTGCCTGGAAAATCCCATGGACAGAGGAGCCTAGAGGGCTGCAGTCCATGGGGTCGCTGAGGGTCCGACACGACTGAGTGACTTCAGTTTCACTTTTCACTTTCACGCATTGGAGAAGGAAATGGCAACCCACTCCAGTGTTCTTGCCTGGAGAATCCCAGGTATTGGAGAACCTGGTGGGCTGCCGTCTCTGGGGTCACACAGAGTCGGACACGACTGAAGCAACTTAGCAGCAGCAGCAGCAAGGTATATTTTCAAAGCACTTAAAAGGTAACTTATAGAACAGAAACTTTACTCAGTGGCTATTATAGAACAATCTCTTTTACTTTCTATAAGTGTCTAACACTAAACTTCTAATCAAACTTAGTATACATTTACTCATTTAATACAGGGCATTTCAGACTAGCAGCTTCAACTTGCTGCTGGAAAACTACCCTGAGCTTACTATCTGCAAGGATGCTTGTGGTACTTCATGGAAATGTTAAATCCAAACATTTAAAAGTCTCAAGTGAATTGCCAAGCATTTTAAAATCCTACAAAAATGTAACAAGACACAGCCCAACCACAGGATACAAACATCTGAATATCAACAAAACACACCATGCTCTTACTTTTTGTGTTAAGAAAACATGTTATATTCGACAGTAGGAAGCATCTCTCTCCATACTCAGAAACTTCAGTGACTCATCATTTACCTTGAAATTCAAAGGCAGAAAATGTTAAGCCACAAACTTGATTTTTTTAAGGACTCCTAACTTACCTCCCAAAGTCAAAATTAAACCTAAATTTCCTATGGCCTACAGCTCTCAGGAACCTTTCTTAACATGTTCTAGAATCTTTCCATTACAAATACATCTGTCACCTGTGGGCATCCTGTAAAGATATATTTGTTGTTGTTCACTCAGTCATGTCGGACTCTGTGAAACCCCATGGATTACAGCACACCAGGCTTCCTTGTCCTTCACTATCTCCCTAAGTTTATTCAAACTCATGTCCATTGAACAGTGATGCCATCCAACCATCTTTCACTTCCTTCTTCTCCTGCCCTTAATCTTTCCCAGCATCAGGGTCTTTTCCAATGAGTCAGCTCTTCACATCAGGTGGCCAAAGGACTGGAGTTTTGTCATCAGTCCTTCCAATGAATATTCAGGGTTGATTTCCTTTAGGATTGACTGGTTCGATCTCCTTGCTGTCCAAGTGACTCTCAAGAGTCTTCTCTAGCACCAAAATTCGAAAGCATGAATTCTTCAGTGCTCATCCTTTTTTATGGTCCAACTCTCACATCTGTACATGACTATTGGAAAAACCATACCTTTGACTGTATGGACCTTTGTCAGCAAAGTGATGTCTCTGCTTTTTAATATGCTGTCTAGGTTTGTCATAGCTTTCCTTCCAAGGAGCAAGCATCTTTTAATTTAGTGGCTGCAGTCACCATCCACAGTGATTTTGGAGCCCAAGAAAAGAAAATCTGCCCCTGCTTCCACTTTTTTCCCTTCTAAAGATATATACACTGACCTAAAACAAGCCATTGACCTGAATCTGTTATTAGCACCTTTCAAGCCAATATTTATACATTTACCTGGTACCAAGCCAGGTGCTGTTATAAAGCAGAGTATTTGATGTATTATCTTTCCTTCATCTATATCAACATTTTCATTTCTTGCAACAGCTTAGTAAGAGAGGCCTTATAACTTTTCCCATTTGAAGAGAAACTGAAACTCACAAAGGGTAAGTAACTTGCCTGAAGTCAGAGAACTTGTAAGTTTGGACTTGACTTCAGGCAGTCTGATTCCAGAGTCTGTGCTCAAAATGGCTAGGTGATCTTTCTGCTAAGTGACTAATATAAACACACTAGTCTTAGCACTTGTCAATTAAGACAGATATTGTTGAAGGTAAAATAAAATAGGTATCAGCTTTAGCAGTGAATGCTTGTGACCCTAAGCCAAGAATAGAAACTTGACAACCAAGACAGCCTGGGGTGGTATGATGGGCAGAGGACACCGGGGTTAAATCCTGCCTCTGGGGACATTCTTGGTGGGCCAGTGGTTAAGAATTCTCCTTGCAATGCAGGGGACATGAGTTCAATCCCTGGTCAGGGAACTAAGATCTCACATGGTGCAAGTAAGACCTGATCCAGCCAAATATTAAATCCTGCTTTTTCCTAGCTCTGGGACTTTGGACCAAATATCTTTGAACTTTTATTGCCATACCTTCAGAAGAGAATGTATAGTTGGAAAGAAATTATGAATGTAATAGAAAAGAAATGATGTATGAAAACATACATGAGAGACAAGAAAGTACACCATGAATGGAATCTAAGACATTCAAATGAAGGAAAAAGTGAAATCTAAACTAAGAGAAAAGCATTTTCAATCAACTAGTCAGACAGAAGGGCTGGCGTTTCACACCTTGAAGAATGTTGTTATGTAATTCCCGGAGAGAGTAGATCTTTTACCCTTTCCCCTTGCTTGACCCTTCATCTGGATCTGTGCCTCAAGCAAGGCTCTGTCCCTTCATGAGGAAGACAGAGGGCCTGATAAGGACCCATGTCTCTGAGATGGCTGCTTTCCTCTGTACATTGTGTGGGGACCAAAGCAATACTCATACAAAGCTTGTGGGTAACGGAAGTCAACTCTTTCCACTCAAACTGACTTGCCTCGCCTTCCTTTTTGACTTCTGATTAAGATCCTCCCACCCTCCTTCCTTAGTCTGCACTTCTCCCACTCTAACCATACTATCTGCCCACCCCTGACACATACATTTGAACCAAACTGGTCCATCATAGTACTTCACCCTTGTCTGCAGAGACTGGTCCCAAAGATGGTGCATGAACTAAAGCAGGTCAGTTAAGAGTCCTTCTTGGTGATTCTCTGCATTGGAATTAGAAAGGGTAAACAGGAAGAAACAGCCCTTTATTCTGTTATGAAAGATGGCAGGAAGGGAGCCTAGAGCTTCCAATTGTTATGTCCCTGCCTACATGATGATATCTTGTCTGCAGGAGGAGAGACTCCAATACTTAAAGAGGGAGACACAGTCCTACCAGCATCTTATTTCTAGTACTATCCATGCCTTTGACAGTTATGAGTGGCAACACATTCCCTTTGGTTTATGTGAGCTGGAGATGGGATAATGACATTCACAACCCCCAAATCCTTACTTCAAATATCTGAAAACAAACACAGTATTTTTCTCTGGATGGGCGCCAAAGGCACTTTCATGACAAAGCCCGTGGTAACACACACAGTGCTTAACACCTCACACACTGGCAAATGAAATCTTCCTTTCCACTAAACTAAGATTCAGCAAAAGTCATCATTGGTCTTTAAAAAGCACAGTCTCAATATGTTCATTTCCCCCAATTACTAAGATTCTCAAACACCTCATTAAATGTCTCAAGATGTCTAGTCTTGTGATAAAACCTGACAACACTATATTCAAAGCTAAAAAAAAGAAAATCATCAAGAACACAACTTGCTGGTTTCTACAACCAGCCAAACTTTCCCTTCTACCTTGAGCTCATCACTGTCATTCAAATGTTACTAAGACCATAATAATTAGATTTAGCCAGTCCTCTGGTCTCCATAAGGGCTTTTTCAGTACACATACGACACTAAAACATTCAAATTTTATACTGGTAACTGGAGTGGTTTGACAACAAAGACTAAGATTTGATATTTCCAAAACTACAGGGGCGCCACACATGGTCATGAACACATATTCCTAGATAGATAAATGTACATAAATGTTCCCAGGGAGCTATATTTTCTGAGATTCACTCATTCCTGATCCACTCCTAGGAATCTAAGAACAGGACTCTTAGGACCTCACAGGGCAAAAGACTTCATTTATAAGCAAAACTCTAATAAATATTTTTTAACTACAAAAAAAAAAAAAAAAAGGCTTCCTTCACCTTCTAAAGTGGACCTCAGTTCTTTCTGCCACCGTTCCACACCTATTCACCCTTCCCCCAATAATAGACCTTGCGTATTTCCCCTGGAAGTCACCACTTTTCTTCCACTTAGTCCACGTTGTGCCTTAGATGGAACTGAATTTTCTTCTCTTTCCTTCCCTGCTGAGTGAGCATAGGGGCTGGGTCTGGGCCATCAGTGAATCAGAAACCACAGCCTGAGCTCTTCATCCACAGCTGTACAATCATTCAGTCGGAGTCCACAACATGCAAGGAAACAGGAATTTGGAAGGACAGAGACCTGGTGTTGTTGGGAACCATCTTGCCAGCACCTCGAGATGAGGATTAAGCACCCATGGGAGAGAGCAGAGGTGAGAGATGGAGAGAGACCAAGTCCCCAAGGATAGAGGTGCCATTCTTCTCACTGACACCTGGGTGAAAGTTCAATTGAGCCCCCGGCCCCAACCAATCTACTTTCAGCTTAAGCCAGCCTGGTTATAGGAGCAGTCTCCTGCCACAGAGGATTCTAACCCATGTCTCTTCCAGAAAGAAGGATCTTTCTAAAGATCAGCACAGGGAAATTAGAGGGAAGACGTGAACAAGGGGAAAGACTGGGTTCATAAACATTAATGAAGAAAGTGAAAGTGTTAGTTGCTCAGTCCTGTCTGACTCTTTGTGACCCCATGGACTGTAGCCCACCAGGCTCTTTGGAATTCTGCAGGCAAAAATACGAGAGTGGGTGGCCATTGCCTTCTCCACATGATCTTCCCAACCCAGGGATCAAAATCAGGTCGTAGGCATTGCAGGCAGATCCTTTACCATCTGAGCCAACAGGGAAACCCTGAACAGCATGGAAACAAGCGCTGTGACCTAAGGAGTAAATTTTTTTTAATAAAGGAGTCAGTCTACACCACCTTGTACAAAATATCCACCTTGTAAAATATAATCATTTGGACAAAAGTCTAAAATCGATTGAACAAAGTCCTCCAAATTAAAGCTGAGCTCAATCAGAAAACTTTATTCACAGGGCAACAATGTCACCATTCCTCTTACCATGAATCTTTCACATGTTATTTTAAAATATAAACAGGTCTGGGTCATGGAATCATGTGCAATCTTTATTTTCTGAATTATTTTTAAGTGAGCATATATTAATTGTATATTCAGAAAAAAAACCTATTTTGAATCATAAAATCAGAATGATACTAGCATATATTTTCAGCAAGTTTTCCAAAATATTACTTTATATTTATATTTTATTTCATATATAATACACTATTACAACTTATATGTAGATTGTATTGGTCAATTGTATTTTTAATACAATATAGTACATGAATATTATTTATAAAGTATAAAGTATAGTATATTTAAATCAAATAAATTCTCTAGATGATGACATGCTTCTGGCTGAAACATCTCAACTGACTAACATATGCAGTCTGGGGTAATAAAAATTTTGATGTGATTTTAATAATTTACATGAAAAATAGTTTTCACCTTCAGAGAGGTAAAAGGATTTCATTTCATGTGTAAAATACTTTAGGATTTATATAAAATTGTATAATGTAAAAAAGAAAATTATAGATTATAAATATTATATTTGTATTTTATTATTTATTTGAAACATAAAATAATGATGGTAGCCAATGTTTCAGGTGGAATCACCTTGTAAACATACAGATGTCCTCATATACAACAGGACATATTTTTTCTAATCCATGTCACATTTATCAAACAAACAATCTGTTTTATAAAAAATTACTACCAATAACCCAATATTATCACTCCTGAATTTCTTTGAAGCTCTATGCTATTGCAGTTATTACTGGTATAATACATTTATCATGTACACTTAAGATGGGGATTCTGAATGAACTGAACAGAAGAAAACAATTGCTTTTCAAAATCTCTTGCCTGTGAATAGACTATAGAAAAAATAAAGTCTCCAGATTAAGCAGGTTTTATAAGGTCTTTGCAAGGAAACACAAGCACTGGTCAAATTATCACCACTGGCCTATATAAAGGAGCCACAATTAAAAATCATTCCCCAGGTCTTACATTTGGGGGAAAATAATACATTTGCTTTTCAAAATGGATGTCTATAGTCCAACTAATTTTCAATTAAATCACCCAGGTCAGTCTCTCATGGTATTAAAAAAAGAACAGTCAAAGAAGAAAGCATGTCAATAAAAAGAACTGGGAGCTTGTATTCAATGTTTGAGTAGAATGTGAAAAACTAAATGGACAAAATGGATATTTTATGAAGGAGAAGGTAGGATGAATTGAGAGAGTAGTGCTAACATATATACACCACCATGTGTAAAACAAGAGACCTGGGTTCAATTCCTGAGTTGGGAAGATCCTCTGGAGAAAGAAACAGCAGCCTGCTCCAGTATTCTTGTCTGGAGAATTCCATGGACAGAGGAGCCTGGCGGGCTACGGTGCACAGGGTTGCAAAGAGTCAGACACGACTAAGCTTCACTTGCTTACGCATTAGTGGTGACCTGCTGTATAGCACAGTGAGCTCAGCTGGGTGCTCTGTGATGACCTACTGGGGTGGGATGGGGGCAGGCAGTGGGAGGGCAGCTCAAGAGGGAGGGGATACATGAACACATATACCTGATTCATGATGTTGTACAGTACAAACTAACACAACATTGTAAAACAATTGTAAAACAACCCTCCAATTTTTTTTTAATGGATTTTTTAGCTGCTGAAGTCAGAGAATGAACAAAACGGCATTGAGAAGTAATTGGTGTATTCAAAATATAACTTCAGAAGAAGAAAGACTGGAGCGGGATTCAAATCTATGCTAGGATACCATCCTGAAACCACATTTTTGCTTAATGAAGGTCCTTTGATGTAAAACCCTTTGCTTAGAACCTGTTTCTGGGGGAGGAGAAATCACATTACGTGTTGATTAAAAATTCTCCTAGTAGCTGGTTTATTCAGCAGCAGTGCCTTCAACCTGGTGATCAGCCTCCTGAGCTTTCTTTGGCAAAGGAAGTCAAAATCAGACTATCAACAATTAAAAAAAAATTCAAGTGCATGGGAATGTGGAATGCTTGCATGAACCATCACAAATAGTTCTCCCAGATTTTCCACACAAAAGGGGCTTAGAGGTAAACACTACTTGGAACAGGTGGGGGTTTGGGGCTGGGGGAATTTGTTGAGAAGCCTCACTGGTTTGTGAGGCAGGTAGTCTGCACTCAGGTGCTTGGATATGACACTTGGCTTAAAGTTGCAATCACTTAGTGAATGTTTGTGCTGATGGATATTAGAAGCAAGCTGAACAGCTTTCCTACCCGCCACCTGGCTCCTTTTTGTATTATGATCCTTCTTCCCAGAGCACCTGAGAGTTCCAGTAACTTTACCAGGTCACACAGGTACTGAAGAGCAGAGCCTCAAAGAGGATAAATACAATTTCCCACAGTCAACCTAAGCATTTCTGAGACAAGCTACAGGGTTGAGTAGCCGAATGAGAGAGAAAACTCTGGGTGGCCTCCCACCCCCTTGCACTGCCCCCCCCAACCCCCATCCCCAATCTATACCATTGTTCTCCTGCTTACAAGGTAGGAATAGAAATGCAATAATGGACTTGTGAACACAGAGGGGGATGGAGAGGGTGAGACGAATTGAAACAGTAGCACTGACATATATACACCATGCATGCTAATTTGCTTCAGTTGTGTCCAACTCTTTGCAGTCCTATGGACTGTGGCACATGAGGCTTCTCGTCCATGGGATTCTCCAGGCAAGAAGACTGGAGTGGGTTGCCATGCCCTTCTCCACAGGATCTTCCTCATCTATGAATCAAACCCATGTCTCTTGTGTCTCCTGCATTGGCAGGCAGGTTCTTTACTACTAATGCCAACTGGAAAGCCAACACTACCATGTGTAAAATAGAAAGCTAGTGAAAACCTGCTGTATAACACAGGGACCTCAGCTCAGTGCCCTGTAATGACCTGGGAATGGGCAGCGAGGGAGGGGATATATGTATACATATAGCTCATTTACACTGTTGTACAGCGGAAACCAACCCAACACTGTAAAGCAAGTATAACTCTGGAAGATGCTAAAGGACAGTGAAGCCAGGTGTGTTGCAGTCCATGGTGTCATAATGAGTTGGATGCAACTTAGGGACTGAACAAAAACAAAAAAATTGAACCTAAGAATGATTCTTAATGATTCAGGTAACCACGATGGTGTGATCATTCACCTAGAGCTAAGTCAAGTGGACCTTAGGAAGCATCACTATGAACAAAGTGAGTGAAGGTGACAGAATTCCAGTTGAGCTATTTCAAATCCTCAAAGATGATGCTGTGAAAGTGCTGCACTCAATAGAACAGCAATTTGGAAAACTCAGCAGTGGTCACAGGACTGGAAAAAGTCAGTTTTCATTCCAATCCCAAAGAAAGGCAATGCCAAAGAATGCTCAAATTACCACACAATTGCACTCATCTCACACGCTAGCAAAGCAACCTTAAAATTTCTCCAAGCTAGATTTCAACAGTATGTGAACTGAGAACTTCCAGATGTTCAAGCTGGATTTAGAAAAGGCAGAGGAACCAGAGATCAAATTGTCAACATCCACTGGATCATAGAAAAAGCAAGAGAGTTCCAGAAGAACATCTACTTTTGCTTCATTGACTACGCTAAAGCCTTTGACTATGTGGATCACAACAAACTGGGGAAAATTCTTCAAGAGATGAGAATACCAGACCACCTTACCTGGCTCCTGAGAAACCTGTATGCAGGACAAGAAGCAGTTAGAACCAGACATGGAACAACGGACTGGTTCCAAATCAGGAAAGGAGTACGTCAAAACTGTATATTGTTATCTTGATTATTTAACTTATATGCAGAGTACATCATGTGAACTGCTGGGCTGGATAAAGCACAAGCTGGAATCAAGATTGCCAAAAGAAATATTAGTAACCTCAGATATGCAGATAACACCACCCTTATGGCAGAAAGTGAAGAGGAACTAAAGAGCCTCTTGTTAAAAAAATTACTTATTTTTATGAAGGATAATTGCTTTATAGGATTTTGTTGTTTTCTGCAAACTCGAACCCATGAACGTGAAAAAAACGTTGGCTTAAAACTCAACATTCAAAAAAATGAAGATCATGACATCCAGTCCCATCACTTCATGGCAAATAGATGGGGAAACAATGGAAACAGTGATAGGCTTTATTTTCTTGGGCTCCAATATCACTGCAGATAGTGAGTGCAGCCATGAAATTAAAGGACGCTTACTCCTTGGAAGAAAAGTTATGACAAACCTAGACAGCGTATTAAAAAGCAGACATTACTTTGCCAACAAAGGTCCATATAGTCAAAGCTATGGTTTTTCCAGTAGTCATATATGTATTTGAGAGTTGGACAGAAAAGAAGGCTGAGTGCTAAAGGACGGATGCTTTTGAACTGTGGTGTTGGAGAAGATTCTGAACAGTCCCTTGGATAGCAAGGAGATCAAACCAGTCAATACTAAAGGAAATCAACCCTAAGTATTCATTGGAAGGACTGATGCTGACACTCCAATACTTCTGGCCACCTGATGAGAAGAGCTGACTTCTTAGAAAAGACCCTGATGCTGGGAAAGACAGAAGGCAGGAGGAGAAGGGGACAACAGAGGATGAAATGGCTGAATGGCATCACCGACTCAATGCACATGAGTTTGAGCAAGCTCACAGTCATGGTGAAGGACAGGGAAGCCTGGCATGCTGCAGTCCATCAGTTGCAAAGAGTTGGACACAACTAGCGACTGAAAGGAGAAGGCAACGGCACCCCACTCCATACTCTTGCCTGGAAAATCCCATAGACAGAGGAGCCTGGTAGGCTGCAGTCCATGGGGTCGCTAAGAGTCGGACATGACTGTGTGACTTCACTTTCACTTTTCACCTTCATGCATTGGAGAAGGAACTGGCAACCCACTCCAGTATTCTTGCCTGGAGAATCCCAGGGACGGGGGAGCCTGGTGGGCTGCCGTCTATGGGGTCGCACAGAGTCAGACACGACTGAAGCGACTTAGCAGCAGCAGCAGCAGCGGCTGAAAAACAACAGCAAAAGAATGATTCTAAGTACTGTGCTTTACTGCAGTACTATAGCAGGACTCAGTCCTGTTGACTCTTTGCGACTGCATGGACTGTAGCCCACCAGACTCCTCTGTCCATGGGATTTTTCAGGCAGGAATACTGGAGTGGGTTGCCATTCCCTTCTCCAAGGGATCTTCCCAACTCAGAGATCGAACTCAGGTTTTCTTTGTCTCTTGCACTGCAGGCAGATTCTTTAGCTGCTAAGCCATTGAGCAACTTTCCCTTTAAGAACAGGGTTGGGGTGGATACAGAGGATGGGATAAGGCTAGCCTCAGGACTCTAGAAACTTTGCAGTTCTAGTTTCGGTAATTGGTAAGGAAAATAGGAAGCCAGTGGGATCTAGAAGAGACCTCAAAGGACTTCCCAGCTCTGTTTATTCCTTTCCTTCTCTCCCTCACTCTGGAGGGGCTGGGGACCCTCAACACTTTTCCCCTCCTCTTTCTTACCAAGGACTATACCTCATAAGGCAAAAGAGTTGGTGCCCAATAACTACCCTCAAAAGAAGAAAGTATACATAATCTCTTAAATACATATACAGGAAGAGTTATGTCTGGAGATTAAAACAAAGGAACTTAAATAGAAGTGCTTATCCATTAATTCAGATTTGAATTGCCTTGATTTTTTAAGATTGATCACTGCTAACATATAACAGAAATACTTATGACCTTAATAACAATGTTAGATTATGTCTATTATCTCTAAAGTCATACATCGCTGGAAATATGTACACATTTATACACATATATGTACATATCTAGTCACATACATATTATGGATGTAAGATCAAGTTCTATGCAGAGCCCAGCTTTCTCAAGGGATGCTTTTGACATGAAATCTAAAATAAAACACATTTGTGACCCAGAAACCTACAACTCTTCAAACACAGAAATGTAAACAGCCACGGTCAACCTAACATCAGCTTGAAGGGAAGTAAGAAGGCATATGGCATTTGTTAATATCCATCCTGCCCTTTAAAATGCCCCACACTTACAGAGAGAGCTATGAGAGAAAACCCTTATTTGGCGTTTGTTGAGATGGCGTAGGTTCTGAACAGTTTATTCTGAAATGATGGATGTGAATATGTATTGGAAAGATACGGAAATATTTCCTCTGGTACAGAGGTGGTTCTGGCAGGAAGAGGCATGTGACACCACCAGCGTACTCTAGGGGGAGCACAGGGGCAGGGGTGCTGTTCCTCCATAACCTGGTTGGCCTCATCTTCTACCCACCCACCCACCAGCAACAGGAGATGGAATGTGCCATTTTTCTACCTTTGCTTTGACACAGGGTGAGCTTTTTAGCCCGGTCCATCAGAATGATCTCTGTTCATTTCCAAGGCAAACCATTCAATATCACAGTAATCCAAGTCTATGCCCCAACCAGTAATGCTGAAGAAGCTGAAGTTGAACAGTTCTATGAAGACCTACCAAGACCTTTTAGAACACCCCAAAAAGATGTCCTTTTCATTATAGGGGACTGGAATGCAAAAGTAGAAAGTCAAGAAACACCCGGAGTAACAGGCAAATTTGGCCTTGGAATACGGAATGAAGCAGAGCAGACTAATAGAGTTTTGCCAAGAAAATGCACTAGTCATAAAAAACACCCTCTTCCAACAACACAAGAGAAGACTCTATACATGGACATCACCAGATGGTCAACACCGAAATCAGATCAATTATATTCTTTGCAGCCAAAGATGGAGAAGCTCTATACAGTCAGCAAAAACAAGACCAGGAGCTGACTGTGGCTCAGACCATGAATTCCTTATTGCCAAATTCAGACTTAAATTGAAGAAAATAGGGAAAACCACTATTCAGGTATGACCTAAATCAAATCCCTTATGATTACACAGTGGAAGTGAGAAATAGATTTAAGGGCCTAGATCTGAGAAATAGATTTAAGGGCCTAGATCTGATAGACAGAGTGCCTGATGAACTATGGAATGAGGTTTGTGACCTTGTACAGGAGACAGGGATCAAGATCATCCCCATGGAAAAGAAATGCAAAAAAGTAAAATGGCTGTCTGGGGAGGCCTTGCAAATAGCTGTGAAAAGAAGAGAAGTGAAAAGCAAAGGAGAAAAGGAAAGATATAAACATCTGAATGCAGAGTTCCAAAGAATAGCAAGAAGAGATAAGAAAGACTTCTTCAGCAATCAATGCAAAGAAATAGAGGAAAACAACAGAATGAGAAAGACTAGGGATCTCTTCAAGAAATTCAGAGATACCAAAGGAACATTTCATGCCAAGATGGGCTCGATAAAAGACAGAAATGGTATGGACCTAACAGAAGCAAAAGATATTAAGAAGAGGTGGCAAGAATACACAGAAGAACTGTACAAAAAAGATCTTCACGACCCAGATAATCACGATGGTGTGATCACTGACCTAGAGCCAGACATCTGGGAATGTGAAGTCAAGTGGGCCTTAGAAAGCATCACTACGAACAAAGCTAGTGGAAGTGATAGAATTCCAGTGGAGCTATTCCAAATCCTGAAAGATGATGCTGTGAAAGTGCTGCATTCAATATGCCAGCAAATTTGGAAAACTCAGCAGTGGCCACAGGATTGGAAAATGTCAGTTTTCATTCCAATCCCAAAGAAAGGCAATGCCAAAGAATGTTCAAACTACCGCACAATTGCACTCATCTCACACGCTAGTAAAGTAATGCTCAAAATTCTCCAAGCCAGGCTTCAGCAATATGTGAACTGTGAACTTCCTGATGTTCAAGCTGGTTTTAGAAAAGGCAGAGGAACCAGAGATCCAATTGCCAACATCTGCTGGATGTTGGATCCACGGATCCACTGGATCATCGAAAAAGCAAGAGAGTTCCAGAAAAACATCTATTTCTGCTTTACTGACTATGCCAAAGCCTTTGACTGTGTGGATCACAATAAACTATGGAAAATTCGGAAAGAGATGGGAATACCAGACCACCTGATCTGTCTCTTGAGAAATTTGTGTGCAGGTCAGGAAGCAACAGTTAGAACTGGACATGGAACAACAGACTGGTTCCAAATAGGAAAAGGAGTACGTCAAGGCTGTATATTGTCATCCTGTTTATTTAACTTCTATGCAGAGTACATCATGAGAAACGCTGGACTGGAAGAAACACAAGCTGAAATCAAGATTGCTGGGAGAAACATCAATCACCTCAGATATGCAGATGACACCACCTTATGGCAGAAAGTGAAGAGGAACTCAAAAGCCTCTTGATGAAAGTGAAAGTGGAGAGTGAAAAAGTTGGCTTAAAAATCAACATTCAGAAAACGAAGATCATGGCATCTGGTCCCATCACTTCATGGGAAATAGATGGGGAAACAGTGGATACAGTGTCAGACTTTATTTTTGGGGGCTCCAAAATCACTATAGATGGTGACTGCAGCCGTGAAATTAAAAGACGCTTACTCCTTGGAAGGAAAGTTATGACCAACCTAGATCACATATTCAAAAGCAGAGACATTACTTTGCCAACAAAAGTTCGCCTAGTCAAGGCTATGGTCTTTCCTGTGGTCATGTATGGATGTGAGAGCTGGACTTTGAAGAAGGCTGGACTGTGAAGAAGGCTGAGCACTGAAGAAGGCTGAGTGCTGAAGAATTGATGCTTTTGAACTGTGGTGTTGGAGAAGACTCTTGAGAGTCCCTTGGACTGCAAGGAGATCCAACCGGTCCATTCTGAAGGAGATCAGCCCTGGGATTTCTTTGGAAGGAATGATGCTGAAGCTGAAACTCCAGTACTTTGGCCACCTCTTGAGAAGAGTTGACTCATTGGAGAAGACTCTGATGCTGGGAGGGATTGGGGGCAAGAGGAGAAGGGGACGACAGAGGATGAGATGGCTGGATGGCATCACTGACTCGATGGATGTGAGTCTCAGTGAACTCCGGGAGTTGGTGATGGACAGAGAGGCCTGGGATGCTGCGATTCATGGGGTAGCAGAGTCGGACACAACTGAGTGACTGATCTGATCTGATTTGATCCTTCCCTATTTCTCCACCTTGAACAGCCACTCCCCAACCTTTTTGGCATCAGGGACCGGTGTCATGGAAGACAGTTTTTCCATGGGTGTGGCGGAGATGGTTTCGGGATGACTCAAGCACATTGACTTCCCTGGTGGCACAGATGGTAAAGCGTCTGTTTACGACACGGGAGACCTGGGTTCAACCCCTGGTTTGGGAAGATCCCTTGGAGAAGGAAATGGCAATCCATTCCAGTACTATTGCCTGGAAAATCCCATGGACAGAGGAACCCGGTAGGCTACAGTCCATGGGGTCGCAAAGAGTCAGACACGACTGAGCGACTTCACATTCAAGCACATTACATTTATTGTGCTCTTTATTTTATTACGTCGGTTCCAGCTCAGATCATCAGGCATTAGATCTCAGAGGTCGGGGACCCCAGCCCTAGAACATTTCTCCCCATCTTTTAATATCTACCTCAATCCAGACCTTCTTGGTGACACTGTCTCCTTTTCCCATGACAGAATTCAGTCCCTTCCCTGTGTATCCAACATACTGTGCACACACCTGTATTACAGAACTCCTAACAATGGACTTTAAAACACTAATCTATTTAATGCAATTAATACTTTAATCTAAGGCCACCTTATTATTAATATTTCACTGAGATATAATTGACACATCACATTGGATTTGTTTTAGGGGTACAACATAGTGATCTGATGTATGTATATACTTGAAATGATCACCATGATTACCACAATAGGTCTAGTTAATATCTACCACCACGTAAAGTTACAATTTTTGTTTTCTTGTGATGAGACTGTTGACTTAACTCTCCCAGCAACTTTCAAACACAGACAATGGTATTGTTAACTATAGTCACTATGCAGTCATTCCATGCAGCACTTACCTAGGACTTATTTATCTTATAACTGGAAAGAGCCTTGCTATTTTATTCTCTGTCTGGCCCCGTTTCTGGCAAAGACATGTTGCCTGTTGGTGAATAAATGAATCGATGAATGAACAAGCAGCTTTGAGTAACTGAGGGCCAGTAAACTTGGTACAAAGAAAGTCTGAGTCAAGAAGTACAGATATAGTTGGTCTGTTTCTCATGTCATTTTCATAAACAACCAAAAAATGATCAGAGACATCATTTCATAAGAAAGTATCAATATCTTCAACCCTGAACCCAGAGTTGCTTTCTCTCTCTCTCTCTCTTTTTTTTTGTTTGGATAAAAAAGACTAAACACAGGTGTGTGGTCCTAAAATAGTTGTGTTTGAAAATCGGGTTACATGCTGGTCTTCCCTGGTGGTACAGAGCTTAAGAACCCACCTGCCAATGCAGGGACATGGGTTCAATCCATGGTCTGTGAAGATTTCACGGAACAACGAAGCCCATGTACTGCAACTACTGAAGCCCATGTGCCTAGAGCCTGAGCTCTGCAACAACAGAAGCCACCACAATGAAAAGCCTGTACACCACAACTCGAGAGTAATCCCTACTCACTGCAACTAGACAAAGTCTGCATGCAGCAACAAAGACCAGTGCAGCCAATAAATAAGAATTTTTAAAAATCTGGCTATGTACAATCATTTTTTAATCATTAAAATATCTTATTACATTCATAGGACATACCACATCTTCAGGATGCTGACGCTTCCTGCAATTGACACTAACTGCAATTGAGAGCAACTGTGGAAAATGCTAGTGAAGTTGTTTTGAACAGTTTTACGGGAATATTGTGAACAGCTCCCCAAAGACCATTAGCATGCAGAGTTGTCTAACAGATACTAAGCAATTCTTCCAAAAGAGGGTAATTAGATAGGGTCAAGGGCAGTGTCTCTTGGTAACCAAATAACCTCATTTTCTCAAACAACTGCTCTCCCACAAATATATGGTCTGAGGCAGCAACAGAATGGCTGGTTCCCAACATTTAAGACCGCTAAGGACCCCTCCTACTCCAGGGGAAACCGCTGTTAGAGAACCTGTTTAAAGGGTTTGCACAAATTCACTGAAAAAGCCACAACATGACATTCAGAGAAGCAGCTGTTTAGGGGCTATAAACCCTCTATCCTTCAACTTGATGACAATGAGGAAAATCTACTTGTATTGTGTTGGCATGTGGTTTTATTCTATCTAAGTTGGAAAACTAAGCTTGGTGCTCTGATGACCCAGAGGAGTGAGATTGGGGGGTGGGGTGGAAGAGAGATCCAAGATGGATGGGATATATGTATATATATAGCTGATTCACCTGGTCGTACAGCAGAAATTAACACAACACTGTAAATCATTTTTTTAAAGGATTTTAAAAATGTGAAACTTTTAATCAAGTTGCCAGTAGAAAGAATCAGCCTCTGCCTGCTAGCTCTGCTTTGTCAGGTCCTTCAGTCGAGAAACATCTCTGAGGAGGTGGCAGGCAGGTCACAGCTATGGACTCCCTGAGGGGGCGACACTGCTTGTTCTCTGCACTCCTAGGAGGGCAGGCCTTCACCAGCAACCGCTCTGACCATGGTCCTGGGGTCCTGTTCTCTCTCTCAAGAGCTTCGGCCCTTTATTCCACCTCATACCCTGCCCAGATCCTCCCACCTTAAGTCTTCCTCTTGCCCCTAGCTATTTTGAAATTTCTCAAACCTACAGAAAAAGTAAAAGACAGACACAATTAGTAATAACCTGCATAAATCAAAACCATAAGGAGGTACCACTTCACACTGGTGAGAATGGCCATCATTAAAAAGCCTACAAACAACAAATGCTGGAGAGGGTGTGGCAAAAAGGGAACCCTCCAACACTACTGGTGGGAATGTAAACTGATGCAGCGACTCTGGAGAACAGTACAGAGGTTCCTCAAAAAAAAAAAAAAAAAAAAAAACTAGAAATAAAATTACCATATGATCCAGCAGTCCCAATCCTGGCCATATATCCATACAAAACTGAAATTCAAAAAGATACATGCCCCTCAATGTTCACAGCAGCAACATTTACAATAGTCATGACCTAAGTGTCCATCAACAAATGAATACAGATGTGGTACACATGTACACACACACACACACACACACACACAGGAATATTGCTGCTGCTGCTGCTAAGTCGCTTCAGTCGTGTCCGACTCTGTGCGACTCCACAGACGGCAGCCTGCCAGGCTCCGCCATCCCTGGGATTCTCCAGGCAAGAACACTGGAGTGGGTTGCCATTGCCTTCTCCAATGCATGAAAGTGAAAGGGGAAAGTGAAGTCGCTCAGTCGTGTCCCACTCTTAGCGACCCCATGGACTGCAGCCCACCAGGCACCTCCATTTTCCAAGCAAGAGTTCTGGAGTGGGGTGCCATTATAATGCCAATTGCAACGACATGGACGGACCTAAAGAGTATTACACTAAGTGAAGTTATGTCAAACAGAGAAAGACAGATACCATATAATATCACTTACGTGTAGAACCTAAATTGTGACACAAATTAACTGATTTATGAGCCAGAAATGGACTCACAGACATTGACAACAGACATGTGGTTGCCAAGAGGGAGGGGGTTGGAGGAGAGACGGAGTGGGAGTTTGGGATTAGCAGATGCAAACAATTATATAGAGAATAGATAAATAACAAGGTCCTAATGTATGGCACAGAGAACAATATTTAACATCCTATGATAAAACATAATGGAAAAAATAAGAAAAGGAGTACACATCACTGTTCAGAAGTTAAACACAATACTGCAAATCAACTATATTTCAATAAAATTTTTAAAGTAATACCTGTATAACCTCCACTCAGATTTCCTAACTGTGAACAGCTTTCTCTCCATATACATTCAATACAAAACAAATGACCCTCCTGAGTCTTTGATTGTGCTGGACCCTGAGGCCACCTCAGCCCTTGGGACCCAAGGCTGTGTCCAGTCTTGGCAGAGCCCTGGCTCGGGGGACTGGACCCCTTGCCTTACACACTTAGTCAATAGTCATAGTCGCTGCTTTCAGCCCAATGACCCAGGACAGCCACGCCACTTTCTTTCAGACTTTGAGCATCATCACTATTGTCTACATTTTCTCATTTCCCAACAAACATCTAGACATTTCCAAGAGGACATCAATTTGACCTAATAAATACCATGTACTTTTTAAGTGTATGAACTTGAGCAAATTACTATTCTATCTAAACTTCGACTCATCTTCTCTTAAATGGGGGCACTAAAGGTGTCCACCTCAGTGAGCTGTGCTAACAATGAAATAAAGTGCCTATCAGAGTGGCTAGCACATGGTCGCATTCAATAAATGTTAGTGATCACTATCATCTTTATTCAAATAGTTTCTTTGACACTGATTGCTTATCCAATTAGCCAACTCATCAGTGCATTCTTGCAAACCTTTCCACACCTCAGGACAACACGCTATAATCCGTCATGACAGAGAGGCCGTGGGGGTCTGGTGCCCTCCTGAGGCAGGAGTTAGCTGGGTCCCAGGCTCCTGTTGGTTGACACTTCTTGATAAAGATACACTAGGAGCAGAGCCCTACTTGAGTAAAAAGATAAGGCAACCACATTTTTCTCACTCTTGTGGTCATGGAGACTGCCCAGACCACACAGCCCACAGAACAGATCCTCACGGGTCAGAGAAGAGAAGGGGGTGACAGCCCATAATGTGTCCTGCCAAGCTTCCAGAAACCCTTGCACTGGAATCCATCTTGGCTGAAAGATGCACGTGGACACAGGAGAAGGCACTGAGTCAGATCAAACATGGGTAGGATCAAGTTAATTGGCCAGAAGAAACCCAGAAAACTGCCACCATATAAGTGACTTAAGCCACTCCTATAGTGGGTAACTCACTCTGAGTCTACCTGGGTGCTCTTCCACACATACTTTGGTTCTAATAAATGCTCTACCTGCTTCACAATCTCTGTCTCTTTGCTGAATTCCTTCTTCAAAGAAGACAAGGGCCTGCTTCAAGCCATTGCACCCCATGCATGATCCCCCGAGATCACTCCTTCACTTCCAACTTTACCTCTCATCCATCTCTCCATACACCCAGGTTCCACACACATAAGGTAATTACCATCTCAGAAACATACTGCTGCTGCTGCTGCTGCTGCTGCTGCTGCTAAGTTGCTTCAGTCGTGTTCGACTCTGTGCGACCCCATAGACAGCAGCCCACTAGGCTCCCCCCGTCCCTGGGATTCTCCAGGCAAGAACAATGGAGTGGGTTGCCCTTTCTTTCTCCAAACACACTGCACACTTACCTTTGAAATTTCAAATTATTAACTTAAAATTTCAATTTGAAATTAAGTTGTTAAATTTAAATTGAATTTTAAATTGAAAACTCTTTGGATGATGCATGCTCAGAATAAAAGACCACTTCCTCAGGGCTCACACAGGATTCTCTGCTGTTCTTCTACTGTAGTACATACCACAAGTTCAGGAATGGTCATTTCTATCATGCCTTGGTTTACCACTTTCCTAGTAGTCACTGTCAACCTAATTTTTTCTTCATGATCCATTCTGACCTCTTGATTCCTTTCAGGTAATAGTACTTGATCATGAGAGAACATCAGAATCCCTTGTGAACTATTTCCAAAAGGCACATGTCCTAGGACTTCCCTGGTAGTCCAGTGGTTAAAAATTTGCCTTGCAATGCAGGGAACGTGGGTTCAGTCCCTGGCTGGGGGGAATGTGGTTTCAGTCCCTGGCTGGGGAACTAGGATCCCACACAGTGAGGAACAAGTCAAGCCTGAGGGCCCCAACTACTGAGGCCATGCACTCTGGAGCCCATGAGCCACACTACAGAGTCTGTGCACCATGACAATAGATCCCACGTGAAGCAACAAGATCCCGAGTGCCACAACTAAGACCCGACACAGACAAATAAATTTAAAAATAAAAATGCACATGTCCAGCTTCGATCCTAACAATACACTTGACTGTGAAATCGTTCGTAGAGACTTCGTCTGGACTCCTTAAACATATCCTGCTTAGTCAAGGAACACCACTTGAAATCAGATTTAGAAGAAAGTAAATAATGTTCTTCTGTATAAGCCTCACCTTGGCAAGCCAGTAAGCATCCTCAAATAAATCAGCAAGAGAAGACCTATGAGCTTTGATTTTCTTTTCCCCATGAGTCACTAACACGTAACAGGGCATTCTGGCCCACCATGTGGCTTTTCTCCTTGCTGCAGCGTTCCCTGTAATTGCCAGAGAGCAAGATTACATGAGGACGTTAATTCCTCATTTTTCTTGGTATTAAACATCTATAAGCTTGAAGTCATAACTGCAAGAATGCAACAAACAATAATTCACTGTGAGAAATGCAAGTACAGAAATTATTTTAAAATAGTAGCTCCAATCTTGACACGTATGATTTAGGTGTAAGATTATATTTTAAAATATAGCTGCTTTTAAATGAGAGGGAAAGGGTAAAAGGAAAGCTTAGGTCACAGAACACACACTCACACATATATCTATAAATGTCTATGTCTGTGTACTTGTGGCTGTCATGAAGCTAAGTGCAAAGAAAACATCTACTGTGGATGTGCAACAGTTTGTACACATTTTACCCATATGCTAAAGTGAGAACTGGATTCTGGGTTATACTGAGAAGTTGAATCTTTAAAAGCCTCAAGCCTTTTATCATTTCACAGATATTGGCCATGTCCTTGGCTATAAAGGATCAAAGCCTTAGGAAGAGATCTTACACTCTGAAGAAACTGAATCATCTAAATAAAAGTTCATGAAATCATACAGAAAATTAAAGTGGGTTCATAATTAAGATGTTAATTTATTAGGTTGATTGCAAAACTACATGGTTGTTCCATTTCTACACAATCATTGACATAAAGAGGGAAATGCATCTCTTAATTCCTTTAATATTCTAGCAAAAAAAAGTTTTTCTGTCAGTTTTGGTGTCAGTACTTTTTAGTGTAAGTCTATTATCATGTGAAAAACTCAAGCTATAAGGAAACAAATTATATATGAAGCTAATTATATAAGTGTTTCTATCTGTTACAAGTTGGATTATGTCCCTACCAAATTTATATGTTGAAGTCCTGCCCCCCAACACCTCAGAATATGACTTTATTCAGAGACAGGGTCTTTAGAGAGGTAATTAAATTAAAATGAGGTCATTAGGATGGGCCCTAATCCAGTATGATTAATGTCCTTATAAAAAGGGGAATTGTAGACAGACACACAACAGAGAGAACACCATGTGAACATGAAGATAGCCACCTACAAGCCATGGAAAGAGGCCTGGAACAACTTCTTCCTTCCTTGCCAACACCTTGATCTCAGATTCTTAGTCTCTAGAACGGTGAGACAATAAATTTCTATTGTTTAAGCCACCCAGTGTGCAATACTTTATTACGAGAGCTCTAGCAAAGGAATGCATTATCCATGTTATTTTTCTTTAAAATGAAAAATTTGCTTGCTTGTTTTGGGTGGGGAGCATTGCTTTAAAAAAAAAAAAAAAGTGGTTGGCCATTTTTCAATTTTCAGAAACAGCACCTGGACCAAAGAAATCAACAAATCCTCCCATGGGAGTAAACCTCAAGGTTATATCTACATGAAAAAGACCCCTGAGACAGAGAAAGTAGTACTTTCCAGGAAAGAGGAACTGGTGAGGTCACAATGCCCAGACACTCAGGACAGAGAGGAAAACAGTCTAGCTCAAGTGTCCTTGTCAGAAGTCCAAAGAGACAAACTGTCTCCTGGGCTCTCCTATCACCAGATGTCAAGTATAAGAAAGAACGGAAGTTGGTACTTCTCTATGTGTATCAAAGACATAAGGAAATATGAAGGGAGATGTAAAGCCCCAAGCCAAATAAACCTCTAAAATTCAGGACTAGCTTACAGGGATGACACAGATGATGAAATGGTACCAAGGGACCTCCTAAAGAACTTTCTATTTTCTCCCAACTATAAGTCAATATAAGACTCTATAAAAGTTCTCCCCTCCCCCAGTGAATCATTTTCCTGTTTTCCCCACCCCCTCCTTTATCCTCAAACTCTAAAACAAGCAGAGGGTGAAAGGAAGCATTGTGATGAGCTCCGGGGCATGGCTGGGGCAATCAGTTCCTTTTCTCCATCTCAGGTCTTTGCAATAAAGACACACACTTGGTCACAAATGTGGAAAAATGATAAGATGGAAATACGTAATTGTTAAACTATTGCAAATATTTTCAAGACATCAGTGAAACTCTCAAAGAGGTTTTCCTTAGCATCTGATAATCATCAGGTATGAAGATTTCAAAACATGTCAATAGAGAACAAAGATGCTGATGATATTTACATCTATGAAAGACAGAACAGGGAAAAAAGAACTATTTCTTGGTTGGACCAGACTTGGGTATGATGCCTGTGAAGACCTGAGACATGTGAATCATTAACCTAGAGAGAAGTAACTAACCATTTCAGCATGACTCCTTAAGTCAGGGTTCAGATGAAACACACACTTCTTGGAAATTCACTGTTTAATGAAAACCTATTTTCTTAGTCATTCTAATTACTCCATATTAGATCACTTGTACGTTCTCAATTAATTTAGGGGGCTAGTTTAGCTAGGACTTTGCAAGGACTGGTCAAGCAGAAGACAAATACTAATGGAAGAAAATGGGGCATAAAAGGAAAGCATATTATAATTTGAAAGGTATCTCAGAGTCTAAAATCTCAGAATACCTGCAGAAATGATTCTGGGTTGTAAACTGACATTTTTAACTCTGTGGGGAAAAGATAGGCAAAGATAAAAAACTGTGTCAATCCACAAAATTATTTTAATAATGAGGAACCTTAAGCATACCTAGTTCATAGGGTAAGTGTTCCAAATACATGAAAACAAACTGAAAATGAGCAAGACTGGTATAGAACCATGCCCTTGTTCCCCTACAAAAAGTATCTTCAAAAAGATTGATGAACCAATTTTCAAGGAAGCAATGGAGATGCAGACGGAGAACAGAATTGTGGACACAGTGGGGGAAGGAGATGGTGGGATGAATTGAGAGAGCAGCATGGAAACATATACATTACCATATGTGAAACAGCCAGTGGGAATTTGCTCTATGACGCAGGGAGCTCAATCTGGTGTTCTGTGACTACCTAGAGGGGTGGGATGGGGTGGGAGATGGGAGGGAGGTTCAAGAGGGAGGGAACATATGTATACCTGTGGCTGATTCATGTTGATGTATGGCAGAAACCAATACGATATTGTAAATCAATTATCCTCTAATTCAAAATAAATTTTTTAAAAAGACATGTTAAAGCTAGTGATTTGCTGAAGTACAAAATCAAACTTTTAAAAAATACTTTCTAAATTACTTATGTCAACTCAAAGAAAAATGTACAACATTCTCAGTAACATAAAGGCATATACCATGGAAAGGACAGAGAACTTTTTTTTAAGGCTCAATATTTCTATACTGCCATATTTAAGAAGAATTCTTAAGAGAACTCAAAACCAATTCTGCCATTCACAAAATCTAAATGAATACTTAATAAGATATAAAGACATTTACAGGAAATCACAGTGGCAATAAATCTACTGCATTATTATTTATAGTTGTGTTTGTGATGAATACAGCCTAACACGGCAACAAGCCAGTATTTCAGGGCTGAGAGATTTACCCAACCTTAAACATATCAGTCCACACAGGCCTGGAGTCTGTAATCATTATCACAGTTTAATCTGTCTTCTGCAAAACAAAACTAAAAAATAGACTGTGTGTCTCTGTGATTAATCATTCATATTTAAAGCCAATCGGAACGAAGAAAAGGTCTAAAATAGCAGCTCCAAGAACATGGTACTGGAAAGCAATGGAATGTGTTTAGAATATCGTGTTCCGAAAAGCGTCATGCAACCTTCTGTTAAATGTGTGGTTCATTCCACTTTGTCATCCTGATTTGTATCCTGGAAGCCCTTATACGTGACAGGATTACTTCCTGACAATTGTAGCATACACAGGTTGATGAGCAAAATCCGAGATTAGTTGCAAGGTTCCTCCCCTTGAACCTCCTCCCACCCACTCCCTTCAAATAATGATGCTTCTTGCAAAGTCCACGAAGACTTGTAGATTTCTAAGGTTCAACTTTCTGCACAAAGGACTCTAAGTTGGTACTCTTGTGTGTGTTAGTCACTCAGTTGTGTTCAACTCTTTGTGACTCTATGGACTATAGCCGGCCAGGTTCCTCTATCCATGGAATTCTCCAGGCAAGAATACTAGAGTGGGTAGCCATTCCCTTCTCCAAGGGATCTTCCCAACCCAGGGATTGAACCCAGGTCTCCTGCGTTGCAGGCAGATTCTTTACTATCTGAGCCACCAGGGAAGCCCAGTTGGTACTCTAGGGTGACCTATCAAAATTAGGTGGGAAGAGCTGGTGAGTCCTGGATACACTTGGCAGAGTATAGCTGAGAGTTCAGAGGACCGGGTACCCTGAACCCCGAATGAAAGCTACCAGGCTGAGGGATCATTAAAATAAAGCTAGCTGGCAGTTATCCCCTTACCATTTGGTGTTCATCCTAGGAATACTGCCAGGTACATAAACATAGCCAGGGAGAACATGTCTTTAAGAAAATGAAGAATTATCAAGAGAGGAAGAAGAGAAGAGGGTAGAAGAGAGAAGTAATGGGACCGAATAAGCAGTTACTAACACTGCCACCCCCCACAAGCTGCTTTTCACTTTGATGACTAGCACTTCCTTGCAGATGTACATAGTTCCTCCTGACCTTGGCAGAATCCAATAATTTATACAGTTAGCCATTCTTGCACAATCTCCTAAAAAGAACAGCACAAATGTTCTATCCTTCAATGCCAGCAGGCCTTGCTGCTTCTACCCTCCTATTTTTCTTCCAGTAAATTAATTTACTTGCTTAGGTACTGATGTAAAAATAAACGACCAGCTCTCCTCTTCTCTCTCCCTCTCCATCTCTGACAACAGAACTCAGATTTTTTTTTCCCTTTCTTTAGATGAAGTTGGGAGGAAACAGCTAATTTCTATGAAAACTTAATTATCTTCATCAACTAGAAATTTATGCTGGGCACGAAATGCAAAGGATTTTAACAACTGTAGCTTTTCCAGGTTTATTATTATGAGAAAAGAAGTTCTCTTATTGATGGCTCTGTTCACAGTACAAAGCCAAAGAGTACAAAGAGTTTATACTATAATCAAAGACAGCCTGGATATCTTATTTATCTCACAGCTTGATATATTAAATAACTTTTAGGACATGAACACTCTGAGCAAGAATCTTCATTAATTCTAATTATGGTGCCTATAAGTCATGTTTAACACTTTTCACCCCTTAGTAAATTAAAATTAAAGTGCCTATTTACAAAGCACCAGAGAAGGCAATGGCACCCCACTCCAGTACTCTTGCCTGGAAAATCCCATGGGCAGAGGAGCCTGGTAAGCTGCAGTCCACAGGGTCGCTAAGAGTGGGACACGACTGAGCGACTTCACTTTCACTTTTCACTTTCATGCATTGGAGAAGGCAATGGCAACCCACTCCAGTGTTCTTGCCTGGAGAATCCCAGGGACGGGGGAGCCTGGTGGGCTGCCGTCTATGGGGTCTCACAGAGTCGGACACGACTGAAGCAACGCAGCAGCAGCAGCAGCAGTTAAAAAGCACAGGCCCTAATGAACCAAAAAAAGAAATTTCTAAAAGAGTCTGATGTTAAAACCAGGTGCTGTACATGTGTCCGCTAAGTCACTTCAGTCGCGTCCAACTCTGTGAGACCCCATAGATGGCAGCCCATCGGGCTCCCCTATCCCTAGGATTCTCCAGGCAAGAACACTGGATTGGGTTGCCATTTCCTTTTCCAATGCATGACAGTGAAAAGTGAAAGTGAAGTTGCTCAGTAGTGTCCGACCCTCAGCGACCCCATGGACTGCAGCCCTCCAGGCTCCTCCGTCCATGGGATTTTCCAGGCAAGAGTACTGGAGTGGGGTGACATTGCCTTCTCTGGTATATGTGTCTAACTTTACCCAGATTCACAGTAAGAATGATTTATGGACCAACATCAAGCCTCAGTTAAACCTCAAAACCAATGGCATGATACTGCAGGTGATTCAGAGTTGAGTTCATTTTCAAATTTATCTTTTCAAAAACTGAGGGAAAAAAATGGACTTTCACAATTCCAAAAAGTGCCTGTTTCTGTGACTTTCGTAGTAGGAAGGAAAAAATAGACACTCTTCCAATCATACTTCTCAGGGACCAGTAAGAGTGACAGAGTCTGCAAAAATGGTGACACCAACTGGGAATCTGAGCAACTTTGAGGAAAGAAGAGGGAAATGACACTTACTGTCTTCTTTTTAAAATCATGATGCGAGGGAAAACTGACAATGCTAGTGACATCCTCACCTTCCTAAAAGGAAGGAAGGTAAGAGAATACTTTTGGATTCATCCTAAAAACACTGATAGGAATCTTTCTCTACGTCTTCTTTGCCTGAAAGAAGGAAGCACTTGCAACTGATTTTCATTTTGACCTTTTGTTACAAAGGAGTGTAGCATCATCAGTGACAGCACAGATTCAGAATCAGCCCCCTGGATTCCAACCTTACTTGTCATGTGACTGTGGATGAGTTACCTCTCTGGGTCTTATTTGTCTCCTTTGTAAAATGGAGCTATAGATAGAATATCCACTAAGTAACCATAGCAGTCAACAACCATTATAATTTCCTCTGCCGTGGTCTATTTATCACTCAGGTTTTAACTAATGTTCTAAATATGGAATAATGTTTATAAGTAAGAATAATAAACTCTTAAATAGTATTTCATAAAGAAGGCCAAGCACCAAAGAATTGATGCTTTCTAAGTGTGGTGTTGGAGAAGACTCTTGAGAGTCCCTTGGACAGCAAGGAGATCAAACCAGTCAATCCTAATGGAAATCAATCCTGAACATTCATTGGAAGGACTGATGCTGAAGCTGAAACTTCAATCCTTTGGCCACCTCATGCAAAGAGCCAACTCACTGGAAAAGACCCACTTGGAAAAGACCCTGATGCTGGGAAAGATTGAAGGCAAAAGGAGACAGGGGTAGCAGAGGACAAGATGGTTAGATAGCATCACTGACTCTACGGATGCGAATCTGAATGAATCCTGGGCAACAGAGGAGGACAGAGGAGCCTGGTGTGCTGCAGTCCATGGAGTCACAGAGGGTCATGACTTAGTGACTGAACAACAACAACACAACAGTATTAACTAGATAGCAGGTACCGTTCTAAGCAATTTACCAGTTTTTACTCATGTGATCCTACAACCAACTTTTGATGCCGCCACTATCTCCCAGATGAGGATGCTGAGTACACAGAGATAAAGCCACTCGCCCAAGGGCCAGCTAGTAAATAACAGAGGCAGAATCCAGACTCAGACTGGCTTCAGAGCCCAGGCTCTTATCACTATCCTGCTTCTCTTTTTTTAAATGAATATCAAAAATTTATGGAAATGAATGTCCAGGTTGGTATAAACTCACTTTTTAAAAGGCTGGTATGGCACTTGTGAAGCAAGAACATCTGTATCCTACAACACTAAACATCTTTCCATCCAAACTTGGAAAATCTGCCAGGCAAACACCATTCCAGTCAGTGGGAAGATGAGACTAGACTGCAGATGCGCCATCCGTTGTAGAAGGAAGATACAAAATACCTTCCTTGAAAATTACAGAAAGTTACCTTTTCCAAAAGCATGCTGTCAACAGCAGATACTTTAACATAGAGCATTAATTATGCACCACATACTAACACAAATGACCTCTGAAATGGCAGACCCACATCTAAGGATGTAAGCGCCACCATTAAAAAAAAATTCTCTTCCTGCCTCATTTCACCTAGTTACCATCATACTTTTTTACACGTGTTAAAGTTCTAAGGAAGTAAGCTAATCATATCTAGGGGTGAATTCTAACTAGTCAAAAATACCTTTGCTGGCATTTTCTATAAATGTTTAGCCTGTCTCCCACGCCCATACCTATTTACAAAGAAAGTCAAACTGACAGTAAAAATTAATCTTCTTCTTGAAGAAAAACCTTTGATACAAATTTGCTAACATCATAATTTATATAACATAAAGCTATGGAAATTCTAAGTTTAGTGCGTAGTGAAACTGTCTTGCATCTCAGTAACATTTTAAGTACAACACAAAGGAATGAGACTTAAAAAGCAAACAGACCAACCAGAGTTAACTTTCCTTCTAACTGATGTTCCTCCTTGCAGTTTCCGAAAAGGAGTTCAATCTTTGAAATATTTGATATCTAAGTTCATCTAGGCTGCTACTTCACAACAACCTTACACAGAGTAGAGCCTTACACAGCCCACGGGAAGCCCCACTAATATCAGTCACACACAGCCAACAATCTGTGTGGACCACGACTGTGATGTGACCCTCAGTGAACAGTGACACTCACTGATCAGAACTCAGACCCTTCCCTGAGCTTCAGCATGGAAACCACGTCCTGGGAGAAATGAACTAAGCTCATGAGGGAAAGAGCCTCTCTCATCCCGATCTTTGGAATATCATGGACTTTAAATAGGTCGATGATTTGAAGAACCAGAAGCTGCATTATTTGGTTAGCTTAGGGTGAACTGGTCAGCCAACACAATGGTGTTCTGATCTAGAAAAGAAAAGTTCTTTTACAGTAGCTGTTATCCTATTTGTGGACCTGAAGCAGAAACATATCTATAAGCAACTGCTCCTTAAGACTAATGAATCTTCTGAAAGAATTATTTGGTGGCGGTTTAGTCGCTAAGTAGTGTCTGACTCTTGTGGATGGTACCTGCCAGCCTCCTCTGTCCATGGGGATTCTTTAGGCAAGAATACTTGAGTGGGTTGCCAGTTCCTTCTCCAGATCTTTCCAACCCAGGAATCGAACGTGGGCCTCCTGCATTGTAGGCAGATTCTTTACCAACTGAGCTATGAGGGAAGCTGAAAGAATTATTTAGAGCAACACAAACACATGATGGTCAGAAATATACAACTAAAAGTCTGGGGAAAAGAAAACCATGCTTTTACCTTTCTACTTGTAGCCTTCTTTCCTTTTCATCTTCTAACATATTTCAATATGTTCCAACATATTCCAACCAATAGTTCTAATTTTCCAACAAATTGCTATAGGCCTGATTACAATGACTAATGGGCCATTTACCATAGAGAGTAACAAAATACTCTCATATGATTGTTCAGATTCTAAATTTCTATATACATATTTATATATTTTATAATATATTTACATATATAAATACAGACTTCCCTGGTGGCTCAGATGGTAAAAGTGTCTGCCTCCAATGCAGGAGACCTGGGTTCGATCCCTGGGTTGGGAAGATCCCCTGGAGAAGGAAATGGCAATCCACTCCAGTATTCTTGCCTGGAAAATTCCATGGACAGAGGAGCCTGGTAGGCTATAGTCCACGGGGTTGCAAAGAGTCAGACACGACTGAGCGACTTCACTTCACTTCTTCATATATTTATAAGTATATGCCACACAATGACACATATTTATATCACATAATGCACCCTAGATCCAGCCACAGATAAACTATGGCTTTGTTATCAAGGACATGAATATTAATACCACAATGAGCTATGACTACTCTTGTCTGTTGTAAGAATGACTGAAATGAAAAATCATTGACAATACCAAGTGTGGGTGAAACCATGAAACAACAAATACTGTTCTCCACTGCTTGAGGGAGTGCAAATTGGTTCATTCCTTTGGATAAATGTTCTGCAGTATTTACTCGACTTGCACATATAAGCCAGCAGTCTATTCAATGAACAACAATGTATTCACATGTAAGATCACAGGAAGATAGAGGAACGCATGTCACAGCATGGCTCTCAATAACCCCAACTGGAAATGATTCAAAGTCCAGCAACAGTAGGGGAGATAAACCAATTGTGGCATGTTCACCCAATGAAATACTGTACAGC
This sequence comes from Tragelaphus eurycerus, assembly GCA_935064755.1. Taxonomy (NCBI): domain Eukaryota; kingdom Metazoa; phylum Chordata; class Mammalia; order Artiodactyla; family Bovidae; genus Tragelaphus; species Tragelaphus eurycerus. Next base: position 37,678 of record CAKXYN010000254.1, on the reverse strand, counting down.
AAGGAAAATGAGCCAGTTATTGAAACACACAAAATAGATGAATTTAACAATGGTAAGGTCGAATGAAAGAATTTAGTCAAAAAACAACTCCATTTATACAAAATCCACAAAAGAGGCCAAGTGAATTATGGTCTCAGAAGGAGGGACAGTGTTTGCTTACCTTTAGCATGAAGGAAGAAATACTGATAGAGGTCAAAGGGGGCATCTTGGATGCTAGTAATACTGATACCTATTTCTTGATCTGGCAGTTGGTTTACTTTGTGAGATCTCAGATTGAACACTTACAATTTGTGTATTTTTCAGTATATATGTTACATATCAAAACAAATGTTTATTATCTTTTTAATTAAAATTTTTGTTTTGGCTGCACCATTCAGCTTGTGGGATCTTTGTTCTCGAACCAGGTATGAACCTGGTTCCTCAGCAATGAAAATGCTGAGTCCTAACCATGGACTGCCAGGGAATTCCCAAGAATGATTAAACATTAAAATTTTAAAAGTTAAAAATAAGTCTTTTATAGTTATTTTTTAAAACCTTTAAAAATTATATTAAAATTAAAAATAATATTTTTTAAAAGAAAAAAATAGATCTACTTTCAAGCCCAACTGTCTACATATGTAGACAATTGTATTAGTTTACTAGGGCTACCATAACAGAACAATAGAAATGTGTTTTCTCACAGTCTGGAGGCTGGAAGTTCAAGGCCATGGTGCTGGCAGGGTTGTTTGTTGCTGAGATCTCTCTTCTTGGCTCAGGGACACCTACGTTCTTCCCACTGTCCTCTCAATGGCCTATTTCTCATGCATGCACATTCTTGGGGTGTCTTCTCTATAGGGGTATCAGATTAGGTCCCCACTCTTATGACCTCATTTAACCTTAATTATCTCTTTGCTACCTTAACTGCCAAGTACAGTCACATCGGCAATTCAACCTATGAACTCTGGGAGGGTTCCCAGTTCAATCTATAATAAACCCTCTGATACTCTCAATTAAAAAAAAAAAGAATCATTTTCTTTATGTAAAATGTTCACATTTTCAACCTCTAAAATATTTAAATCTCATTGTCCTTAAGACCACCTCAAAGTACCAGGTGTTTCCCAAGTACTTTAAAGTCTTCATCATACACAGGTGGTGAAAATGTTTACATCTAAGCGTTTCAAAATTACATGGAAATTATTTTTAATTCAAGAACAGGGAAAAAAATCTAATTATATTTTTAAATAGAACCCGGTTTTATTGATAAAACACCATTCCAATACCGATGATATACGAACTCTTGCCACAGACAAGTAATGAATACAGATGCGGGTTACCTGTTTAACAAAACAACTACGTGTGATAAGAAGGAAACATTGAAAAGGAGTACTTTCAAATGATTTAATGTAACACATACTTATTGTTACCACCTACCCTGCATTTCTGCAAATCCTCCAGTGAAACTTTAATCTATTAAATATTTAGTAATGCCAGGGTGGCTTATGCTTATTTTCAAATGGTCGCAAAATATGAACATGATTCTAACAGAATAGAGAATAAATTATCCAAAGAAAAAATACAGTGTCTGACTCAGCATTCTTGCCAAAGATCCTGGTTATCTTTCTGTGACAGGATCAACAGGGCACCTTGGGGTTCACAATGCCTATATAATTATACCCCAAATCTAGGTCACAGCAAGCACCTCATTATACTGAGATTCAAAGAGCTAAACCTTTATTTCAAGGAGACAAACTTTTAGGATAGTCTTTTTTCCAATCTGCTTACATGCTCACATATGTTTTGGCAATATATATTTAAATTAATACTAAGTCACTTGGTAGCTCTCTTTACCATTTATAACTGTTTCATGCACATAATCTCATATATCACCAAGAACACAACGCAAAAGGAAGTTATCAGAAGGAAAAACAAAGTCCAGTTACTATATGCACTGGAGCAATCCCTATGGATTAAGTTACCAAAACTTCATGAAAGGAGAATTCAGAGTCACAGGGACAAATGGAAAATGGTGCCCAACAACTGTCTTAAAAGGATATTTTTAGAGTTCATTGGGTCCCAATTTATTTCCATCACAGTAACTCACTAGAAACACTGCAGTTTTTCTTTCCGTGCAGTTTTGACCAGCTACCTGTCACTCTGCAGGGCTTTGCTGCAGCCTCTGTTTCCTAAGAAGCTTATTTCTTTCTGCTTCAGATCCTTCAGTCCTGAGATGATTACTCAGAGTGTGGATTCTAGCCCTCCAGGGTCAATCTCCCAGTCCCAAAGGCAGAATAAATATGGAGGCTTGAAATGGGAAAGGCCTTGGGTGATTTTCCTTTAAGGGGCTCACCTAAACCAAGTTTGAGGCTCTCCACTTAGACCCAGGACACTTGAATTCTACCCACGACAACATCAGGCCAACACACACCCCCTCAGTGCCCATCACACCCTGCCCAGCAAGTCTGCCACCACCAGAAAGTAGGCCCTCATGTAGGTTCATCTTCCTTTCTTTTTCCAAATGTCTCTGAGCCACAAAAGTTCCACTCCTTCTTAACCAGCTCTTTTTCTAACTTCCCGCAACCAAAATATATCCCAGGTTGCAGAGACCAGAACCAAAGTTTTTCCAGTTGCCTGGAAAGTTACTGAGGTTACTCAGACTTACCGTTGGTGCCTTTGATACAGGGAGCAGATGGCTGAACTCGGGTCATCCTTTGTCTATGTCGGAAAAGTGGAAGGAGGCAGCGACCAGCCGAAGACAAAGTCCCCATGAATGTGACAGGTCAACATGTTTGGGCTGAACAGCTGTTAACTAACTTGGGGGAAAGACAAGGGGAAAGGACCCGAAAAGTAGTGAGGAAATGGTTTCCTTTCCAACAGAGATGGCGCAGCTCTCATGGCACCCAATCATCATCTCCAGGAGTGAGATCTCACAGACAAGAAGTTTTATGAGCCTGCTAACTAAAAGGGTGGTCCTTGCTCCAGGAAAGCAGAGTCACCCTAGCAAGCTCCTCCCACATCTCCCCTGCCACTGACAAGCATCAGCTTAAGATGCTCGTGTACCTGTACCTGATGAGACTTTAGCCTCACCTGTAACCCATTGTCCTCAGAGATCTGGTTGCCTCTGCTCTTTCTCTGGGAATGAAAGTTCTTTCTGTAACCAAGGACAAGAGTGTTTTGATGTTAGGGATCCTGACACTGCTTAGGGGGCAGTCCCAAACTCCTGAGCAAGAATCCACGTGAACTGAGATAAAGGCTTTGTCTTCAAAGGCAGTTTCAATTATGACTCCAAGTACCCAGTGCTCTATTTGACCTCAGTACCCTCAGCCTTTTTAAGAGCAGGGCTAATCTCTTTTCCAAGCCAAGCCCCAGGTGGGAAGAAGAAAACTCCAGCTGGAGGAACACCCTTATCTCAACTCAGAGCAGGTGGTATGGATGCCTGCCATACGGATGCCACCACCCCCCCACCCCCACCACCACTTTCACTTCCCCAATGAACGCCCCCAAACCTAGAATCATTTCTACAGGAGTTCACTCTGTTATGAAGAAATCCTTTGTAATGAAGTTTGCATTTCTCTTTCCCCAACATGCTGGGAAAGAATGTAATTACGACATACAGTCTCACTTAAAATTTAAATATATTAATTACAAAGCTCCAATACTTTGGCCACCTGATGTGAAGCACTGACTCATTGGAAAAGACCCTGATACTGGGAAAGACTAAAGGCAAGAGGAGAAGGGGGCGACAAAGGATGAGATGGTTAGATAGCATCACAGACTCAATGGGTATGAGTTTGAGCCAACTCTGAGAGTTTATGAAGGACAAGAAAGCCTGGTGTGGTGCAGTTTATGGGGTCACAAAGAGTCAGACATGACTTAGTGACTGAACAACGAACGATTGTGACAGTCAGTGGAACAATTTTCACTTCAATTAAAAGTAAGTACAATAAGACTATATAAATCATAGGGATGACACTATTAAAACCACCTCTTAAAAAAACAAAACTGAATTCATTTTCATAGACTTCTTCAAACTGTGAATTAAAAAGCTCCTTTACCTGACGAACGAAGCTATTTGAGGTAGTGTCAGAAGAAGTGCTCCCATCGGATCCTTTAAATCTGTTTTTCCTTCTGGCTCCTTTTCCATATGACTACAAAAAAGAAAACCAAAAGACAAATGAGATTATTCTTAGACCCTCACACAGGAATCTAGACCTAGTCCCAGAAAATGTTCTAGATCAAGACAAAGAATAAATTGCCATCACATGAGCATGATTAAAAAGTGATTGGAGACCAAATATATTCCACTTATATGTGGAATCTAAAATATGACACAAATGATCATATCTATGGAACAGACTCGCAGACAGAGAGAACAGACTTGCGGTTGCCAAGGGAGGCAGGTTGGGGAGAGAACGGAGTGAGAGTCTGGGGTTAGCAGATGCAAACTCATATACAGGATGGATCAATGACAAGGTCCTACTGCAGCACAGGGAACTATATTCAACATCCTCTATTCAACACAATAGAAAAGAAGATGAAAAAGAATGTATATATGTATATAACTAAATCACTTTGCTGTAGAGCAGAAATTAACACAACATTGTAAGTCAACTATACTTCAATAGAATAACATTTTCTAAAAAGTGATTGGTGGAATCACAAATATTTATTTCAAATCAGCGACTTTATAGGGAGGAGAGGGTTCTGGAAAAAGCATTTCACAGTTGGTGAATTGGGCTTCCCTGCTGGCTCAGTGGTAAAGAATCTGCCTGCCAATGCAGGAGATGCAAGTTCAGCCCCTGGGTTGGGAAGATACTCTAGAGAAAGAAATGGCAACCATTTTACTGACATATAATTGCTGATAGTAGTCTCTTATGATCCTTTGTATTTCTGTGTTGTCTGTTGTGATCTCTCCATTTTCATTTCTAATTTTATTGATTTGATTTTTCTCCCTTTGTTTCTTGATGAGTCTGGCTAATGGTCTGTCAATTTTATTTACCCTTTCAAAGAACCAGCTTTTGGCTTTGTTGATTTTTGCTATGGTCTCTTTTGTTTCTTTTGCATTTATTTCTGCCCTAATTTTTAAGATTTCTTTCCTTCTACTAACCTTGGGGTGCTTCATTTCTTCCTTTTCTAGTTGCTTTAGGTGTAGAGTTAGGTTATTTATTTGGCTTTTTTCTTGTTTCTTGAGGTATGCCTGTATTGCTATGAACTTTCCCCTTAGGACTGCTTTTACTTGTGGCGGATCCATCTTGATGTATGGCAAAAGCAATACAATATTGTAAAGTTAAGCAAAATAAAATTTAATTAAAAAAAAAAAAGAAAACTAAAAAAAAAAAAAAAAAAATGGCAACCCACTCCAGTGTTCCTTCCCCCGAAGAGCCCATGGACAGAGGAGCCTGGCTGGCTACAAGTCCGTGGTGTCACAAAAGAATTGGTCATGACTTAGTGACTAAACAACTACAACAACTGTTGAATTAAAATAATTTAAGCTCTGTTAGCTTATCTCTGGTCAAGAGGCAAAGGCCACTAAAGATAAGGCATTAAAAAAAATAAACATTTACATGTAGGAGGGACTGGGGCAAAATTACTGTGAGAGGAAAGGAACTTGTCAAAACCCTTCAGATCGATGAATGCAGTTGTTGCTGGTCAGTCACTCAGTGATGTCTGACTGTTTGTGACCCCACAGACTGCAGCATGCCAGGCTCCTCTGTCCTCCACTATCTCTCGGAGTTTGCTCAAACTCATGTCCATAGAGTCGATGACGCCATCCAACCAACTCATCCTTTGTCACCCCCTTCTCCTATCCTCAATCTTTCCCAGCATCGGGGTCTTTTCCAGTGAGTCAGCTCTTCACATCAGGTGGCCAAATTATTGGAGCTTCAGCTTTGGGATCAGTCCTTCCAATGAATATTCAGGGTTGATTTCCATTAGGATTAACTGGTTTGATCTCCTTGCTGTCCAAGGGACTCTCAAGAGTCTTCTCCAGCACCATGGTTTGAAAGCATAATGAAATACTGTTTCCCAGTGGTGCTGAACAGCCCCTTTTTGGTTCTTTTCATGTTTTAATTTGTAATTCCACAGGTATTCCTATATTGGTGTGGTCCTTGCACATGGTGGCTCAGAAACCTTTACAATATAAATTCTGACTACCTTTACATATAGATAGATTAGTATAGGTTGATCAATCTAGATGAAATATGAATGAAGCACAATGTCAATTCTTCATATTGTATGGATTTAGAGATTGGTTTTGGTAGATGTCGAAAGAGCTATGGACGTGGTAGTGAATTACATGAAATTAAAACATTTTGTACAATTTTTCTGGCCCATTGTTGTAATCTTTGAATATGATGTGAAAACCTTGTTCTTTTGTTAATAGGAATAGAAAAGAGTTTTATTTGAGCCGCTGAGAACTACAGCCTGAAAGACATCTTCTCAGATAGCTCTAGGAACTGTTCTGGAAAAGCATGGTTTTCACCACAGCTTATTTAATTTTATTGAAATATAGTTGATTTACAATGCTGTGTTACTTTCTGCTGTACAGCAAAGTGACTCAGTTATATATATATATACACACACACATATTATTTTTTTCATATTCTTTTCTATGATGGTTTATCACAATATATTGAAGATAGTTCCCTGTGCTATGTAGTAGGACCTTGTTGTTCATCTCAAAAGCCTGCTTTTTAATCACTCAATTATTCTGCTGAGAAGGCAAGAAAAATAAATTTTATGGGATTGTAATAATAAGTAGTAGTAGTAAGCATTTAAGAACAGGATGTTAAAGGTAAGACAGTTTATCTCAGTAGTAGGATAAAGCCAAGCACAAACACCTACAAACGAACTTACTTTTTTTTTTTTAAACTATATCTACAGCTTACTTTCAGAGCATTAAAAATAAACTATACATTCATCTACGGCTAATTCTAGACAGGAATAAAGTTACTGAGAAAATCACACATTAAAATATAAGTAAAAAATAGCTCAACACGGAGCTTTACAGGTAAATACATACAGGCAGGGATCCTGGTATAGCAGACCTTGAGCAAGTTTCTTAACCTCTCTAAACCTGTCTTCTCATCCTTAAAATAGTAAGACTTACCTTCCAGGTGGTTTTAGGTATTAAATGAAGGAATATATTTATAACATTTACTGTAAGACCTAGCACATGATAAGGGCTGAAAATAATATTATAACATGCGATACCCACATTAGGGTGACAAGGGTGGAGAAGAATTGGGCTAACATGTATTATGTGTTTAGAAGGCCCACAGAGACTTCATTGGATGATCAGAATTAACCAAATTTGCTTTTTTGAAAATCCCATGTTCAGGTTTTGAAAATGCTACTTTTGTTATATTTTACATATTCACATGGTTTTCATTAAAATGGAAATATAAACCATAATATACATAGCACTTAGGCAAGCTGAAATCTCTTACAAACATTTGTGTTATGAGTAATTTAGATGAATTTGCAATCAGTGAGAGGGGTGGTATAATTTTAAAGCAAAAATTTGCCTTAAATATGTTTGTTCTCTTCCAAGTACTGAAGGGATTTATATAATACAAATGTGTTTCCAAGGCATTTAATTAACTCTCGACTTCATAAAAGGAAAGACAATCTAGGCTGGGCTTTCATAATACAAGGTTCTCTTCACGTAACAGCATATTCTTCTTACTTTTGTAAACATCATGCAGTAAACTGTTGAAAAATAACATTCTTTCAACAATGTTCTTCCTTTTCCAACTATTATGGAAAGGTTCGCACAGAAGTGTCTTCCAAGGCCTAGCAACGTTAAAGTTTGAAAGTCTCCTTAAAATTAAAAAATAAATTTTTTATATTATTCCATGTGGTAAAATACTTATTACCTTGAAAACAGTTTTAAAGCCTAACATATTTCCTTGAGGGAAGGTGAGGGCAAGTCCATGTTAAATTTACTATGTACCTTCATTTGGAGTATAAATTATATTTGAGAATAAAAACAAAATATTCTATCATCCCAAATGCTGTTTGTGTCCAAACAGCATTGTTTGGACATGGGTGGAAAAAGCTTCTTTGAAGTCATACCATTATCATTTATTTTGGATTTTTAATGATAAATATGTTTTTACTCTTCAGCTGCTTTGGAGTATAAGCTTTTTCATGGCTGCTGACACTGCCCAGCAGGCACTGTGAGAACCACACAATATTTAAGACAGCCAGTCCCAGGGGAAGCTGCTGTTCTCTGCAAAAAAATGAAACACATTTAAAAAGTCATTTTAGTTTTTCCTGGCCCCTGGGGACACTGTTCATAAACATTATTTCAGGTGTACTTAGCTACAAATGCCATGTGTCTAAGTTGGATTATTACAGATTTCAACTGTACTAAGATACAGCTGATACACTTAAAAAAAGATGGCATATTGAACTGCACACAAACTGGTGATAATTTATTTTTATTTTTTTGGCCACACAACATGTGAGACCTTAGTTCCCTGGTAGGGATCGAATCCATGTCCTCTGCATTCGAAGTGTGAAGTCTTAACCACTGGACCACCAGGGAAGTCCCCTGGAGATAGTATTGAGAAAAAAATATCTTTTCCTTCAATCACTTAAATGTATGAGGGATGATTTATTCAAAGTGTTTCTGCTTAACAGTGTTAAAGCAAATTCTTATTCATTATATATGTTTACTAAAAGTCAAAATAGATATGCTTAACTATACTTCTATTCTATTTACTAATTTCAGCAGTACTTTCTCTCTTATAATCTCCTTTTTTTAAAAAAAAGTAACTGTTGAGTGATGCTTCAATTTTGAGTTATTTCCTATAACAATATCCAGGATCAAGAAGAAAATAATTAAAGCAACTTTTGCAAAGCTAGTAGTCCATTTTTACATGCTTTTAAAAAGGTTAGTGAAAATTTATACTACCATTCCCAAATGAAGCTACATTAAGTTCCATGCATATTTAAAATTGAGTCTAACTTACTAAAATGAGGTCTGTATAAGTTATTCAAAATTCTGGAAAATGAGGATCAGAGTATTTCAGATAAAGGAATTTAAAAAAAAGTGAAGGCCAACCCTCACCCAAATGGTAAAAGACAGGAAAGAATAAGTATTCAAATATTTAGCTGCCTAAACTTGGAAAAGAAGTATAGTTTTCTTAACTGGCTACTTTAAATGCAGCCACTTTTATGAGCAATGGGGTTTCTAAATTTTTTTAGCAACACTAAGTATCTAAACATCTGCTATTAAATATATGAAATGATTAATAGAGTTTCAGGATGTTAAGGAAGAGAACATGGCCAGGCTGTCAAGAGTGCCAAGTGTAACCCATAATACTCTCTAGGATACATGCAGACCCCTATGTCCCTACAGTGGAAAAGTCACTAATGTCCACTCATTGCCTCTTATTAATAGTTACATTAGCTTAATAAGGAGAAGGAAATGGCAACCCACTTCAGTATTCTGGCCTGGAAAATCCCATGGACAGAGGAGCCTGGCTGGCTACAGTCCATGGAGTCACAAAGAGTCTGACACCACTGAGCATGCACATAGCTTAATAAAACCAGTGAAGTCAACCACAGTAAATAGGAAAAAAAGAAAATTGCGTACAACATCACTCATTATTACAGAAGTGCAGATCAAAACTACAATAATGTATCACCTCACAGTAGTCAGAATGGCCATCAACAAAAAGTCCACAAACAATAAATAGAGAGGGTGTGGAGAAAAGGGAACCCTCCGACACTGTTGGTGGGAATGTATATTGATGCAGCCACTACAGAGAACAGTATGAAGGTTCCTTAAAAAATAAAAAATAGAACTACCATATGACCCAGCAGTCCCATTACTAGGAACATGCCCTGAAAAAGACCCATTATTTTAAAAAGACACATGCATCTCAATGTTCATTGCAGCACAATTTACAACAGCCAGAACATGGAAGCAATCTAAATGTCCATGGGCAGATCAATAAATAAAGAAGATGTGGCACATATATACAATGGACTACTATTCAGACATTAAAAAGGAATGAAATTGGGTCATTTGTAGGAATGTGGATGGATCAAGAGTCTGTCATACAGAGTGATATAACTTAGAAAGAGAAAAACAAATATCATATATTAAACATATATACATAGACTCTAGAAAATGGTACCCATGAATCTTTGCAGGCAGGAACAGAGACATGGCAGTGGGGGACAAAGGAGGGATGAACTGGGAGATTGGGATTGATATATGTACACTGTTGTTTTAGTCACTAAAATGTGTCTGACTCTTTTGCAACCCTCTGGACTATAGCCTGCCAGGCTCGTCTGTCCATGGGATTTCCCAGGCAAGAACACTGGAGTGGGTTGCCATTTCCTTCTCCAAGGGATCTTCCCAACCCAGGGATGGAACCCGCATCTCCTGCTTGGCAGGTGATTCTTTACCAGAGCCACCCGGGAAACCCCCATATATACTCTGTGTACAATAGATAGCTAGTGGGAAGTTGCTGTGTAACACAGGAAGCTCAGCTTGGTGCTCTGTGACAACCTAGAGGGGTGGATTAGGGGGAGGTGGAAAGTGATCTATGTATATGTATAGCTGATTAACTTTGCTATTCAGTAGAAACTAACACAATATTGTAAAGCAATTATACCCCAATACAAAAAAAAAAAAAAAAATTACCTCTCCTAAAACAGTAGACAAGCAACATTTCAGAAACCAGAAAAAATTTAAGAAATTACCACAAATATATGAATGACATTAAAAAGATATTCACCAAGATTATGTTAATATCATCTTCATCTGAAAGACTGTTTTCTTTGATACTAAATAACTTTTAAAGTTGGATTGCAATCTTAAACTCGGCAAATGGTCACATGTCCACAGGTCATTGAAACCTAATCTCTGTATGATTGGAAGCAGACAGTAGTTAATTACAGAAGACACCAGTTAACTAGAGACTTCAGCCCAGTTTTGCACACAAAGTTGGCTTGGTGGCCCCTGGGAATAGTTTTGAAGATGTCAGCTTCTCTGGTTGATGAATAAGGTAACAGTTCTCCTCCCTGTGAACTGCTCCCTGTGAGCATAATGCTGATACTTGAAATTAGTTTCCAGCCCTCTTGATCAGCGTTGACTGATATTTATTCCTTTGAAATGCAGACTTTCCTCATCTTAGGGTCTGAAGCAAAGGCAACCAAAACTCAATGGAGAAGACTCCGACAGTTAATATCCTTATTTACCATCAGTTATAGGTGAACGAGGCTAACAGATCCTTTACTAGGAGAGAAGACAGTGAGATATCTCCTCCCTAGAAAAGGGAACAGAGCAAGTTCTCCAGATGCATTGGTTTACACAAAAGCAGAAAGGAATCAAGAAACAGAATAAACAGAGCTCTTCAGGTAGAGGATAGGAGACAAGGCCAAGGAAGGAGATGGTCAAGGGCCAAGCTTGCCTTCTTCATGGTTTACGTCCACCCATGTTTGGAAAGAACTCTTAAGACAGTCCCAGTCACCTAAGTGGTGTTATAATTAATCTGAACTCCCTGTCATTGTGAAAGTCCATGTTGTGCCATAAACTCTTGGCAGGTCCGAAACAAGTCCCCACAGTCACAAAATCTAGGAGGGCTAATTCTCTACTCACACATGATTAACATATTTTGCTCAGCTTCTCTCTCTTTTTATTTGAGTATAATTGAGTGTTAGTTTCTACTGTACAGCAAAATAAATCAGCTATATGTATACTTATGTCCACTCATTTTTGGATTTCCTTCCCATTTAGGTCACCACAGAGCACTGAAGTAGAGTTCCCTGTGTTATACAATAGGTTCTCATTAATTATCTATTTTATGCATAGTATCAATAGTGTGTAGATGTCAATTCCAATCTCGCAATTCATCCCACACTCAGCTTTTCTTAAAAGGACCAAGGCAACAGACTATATAATTGAATGCAACCAACTAGAGCAACAGGTAAACGAATTCTTTACATAAAAGGAAAATAAAAAAGAATAGGAACATAAAACCACAAAACCAACTAAATCTCCAGTCACTCAGATAGTCAGATATTATGTTTTGAGGTTTAAAACGCACTCAGAAATCCTGATGAGCAGGTTTGTAAATTTCACCCAGGCAATGCCAGAACAAAATCCCATCAGAGAGGCAAGTGATGGAGGGTGGGGGCAAAGGTTAGACAAGCAAGGTTAGAAGGGCAAGACATGGACACCCAGGACCCAAGTCCATTATGTAAAGAGGTGGCAAAGGCTGATCTAAACCTCAGACCTCAAAAAGTCTCTGGAAAGTGGTACTGACCTGGGGGAAGAGCTGCTGCTCTTTTTAAATAAAGCACCTTGCTGCACGATACAGGATGCTGCCCTGACCAGGCTGTATTAGACAATGTGCTTGAGAAGCATCTGGCAAACTCTGATGGGGTGGAGCCAGCCGGGTTTTGTTGCCAGGAGCAAAACAAACAGCCCTCTGCTTCCTGTGGTTTCATCTCCAGGTGCAATTGGAGGTGCTGGTTACCAGCTCTTTGAGGCCTAAGTGCTGAGATCCTGCTCTTGCTTCACCTGTTTCCTTCTCTGCTGCATCCTGGTCTCAGTTCCTTTCACCCTGAATTTGCATCCACCCAGCCTCCATCCAGATCTGTTCAACTCTCCAGAGAATTCCCAGTGCTGTGCTTTTAGACTAATGCTGTCCAATAGAAATAACACTCACCTACATAATAGGAATTTTCTAGTAGCTCTATTAAAATGGTAAAAGGCAACAGAGCAAGTGAATTGTAATAACGTATCTGGCTAAATGTATCAAAGGGCATCCTCGGTGGCCCAGATGGTAAAGAATTTGCCTACAATGTGGGAGACCTGGGTTCAAAAGATCCCCTGGAAGAGGAAATCCAACCCACTCCAGTATTCTTGCCTGGAGAATCCCCATGGACAGAGGAGCCTGGTGGGCTGCAGTCCATGGGGTCGCACAGAGTCAGACACGACTGAGCGATTTTCACTTTCATGTCCCTGTGATCGTATTTTTGATACATTGTGCTGTGCTGTGCTTAGTCTCTTGGGTCCTATTCTTTGTGACCCCATGGACTGTAAAGTCCATGGAATTCTCCAGGGTAGAATACTGGACTGGGTAGCTGTTCCCTTCTCCAGGGGATCTTCCCAACCCAGGTATCAAACCCGGGTTGTTTGCATTGCAGGCGGATTCTTTACCAGCTGACCCACCAGGGAAGCCCAAGAACACTGGAATGGGTAGCCTATTCCTTCTCCAGAGGATATTCCAGACCCAGGAATCAAACAGGGGTCTCCTGCAAAATACAGGTCTCCTCTGAACCTCTGAATGAAACTGACTTTCATTGAGATAATATCCTTGAGATTTCTTCATCTGTATATATATATTTATTTTTTAATTCATTTTTAATTGGAGGATGGCTTCCTCAATGGCACAGAGGTAAAGAATCCACCTGCAATGCAGAAGACAAGAGTTCCATCCCTGGGTCTGGAAGATGCCCTGGAGAAGAAAATGGCGACTTGCTCCAGTATTCCCACCTGGAAAATTCCACGGACAGAGGAGCTTGGCAGGCTACAGTCCATGGAGTCACAAAAGGGTCTGACATAACTGAGTGACTGAGTACACACACACTTTGGAGGATAATTGCTTTACAACGTTGTGCTGGTTTCTGCCATACAATGTGAATCAGCCATAAGTATATATCTGTGTGCATGCTAAGTTGCTTCAGTCGTGTCTTATTCTTTGTGACACTATGCAATGTAGCAGGCCAGGCTCCTCTGTCCATGGGATTTCCCAGGCAAGAATACTGGAGTGAGTTGCCATGCCCTCCTCCTCTAAGTATACCTAAATATATATATATATATATATACACATTAGTATTTTGTATTTTTAAGTTATCTGCATTTTTAGTTGATTTGTACCTGCCTACTTATTTGATCTATATTTTGATGTCTTTTAAAATGTGTATTTTACACATACAGCACATCTCAGTTCAAACCAGTCACATTTCAAGTGCTCAGAAGTCACATGTGACTAGTGGCTACTATGGTGGACGGCACAGATTTGGAGTTTTGGAGGCACAGCGTTCGGTCAGCAACTTGACTCTGGAAGCAGACTGTGTCCAAGTTTGCACTAAGATTGTTCAACAGGTTACCTTAAAAGGGATGTGATGTGCTTAAATCTGAACTCTCAAGAATTTGCAGTTAGATTGTCACTTGCTTCTCATGTAAGAAATAGATCTATTTTGTTTATGACCATATCCTAGGGTTAGAGAGTAGGAGGGTGCCCCCTCCTTTGGCAGGATTTCTGACCAGAAAAAAGATCAGTGGGCAGTCTGTGGAGTTCCATCTTTTGCTTTGTTCATACAGAATGTGCAGTATAACACAGAGGTGAGAGAGAAAGGATTCTTCAGACCAATGACTGCTGAGAGAGATATTTCACAAACAAAAACTCTATTTCTTGGGGGAATTAGGGTGACTCAGTGTCGCAAAACAGAGGGATGCTCCAGAGACCGTCTTTTTTCCCCAGGTGGTTTATTGCTGGCCTAGCCCGCCCGGAGACATGGAAGAGATGCCTTGCCAAGTTTTCACAGCCCTGTGATGACATGATTTATCAGATATCAAATAAACAAGGCAATGTTTCCCTCAGATAATGGCTGTGAGATGAACACAGTTCAGGGGGAAATGCTTTCATTTTTGGAAGGAAGAGCAAGAAGAAGGATCTGATGCAGCTGAATGTTTATGCCTCTTACCTGCCTCTATCATTCAGTCACTTGTAATTCCTATGGACTGGGTCTCTGGACTGTGTCCATCTGTAGTCCTGTCCTATCTATTATCTTTTCTCTATTTTCAGTTTAGACTTCATTACTTCTTGTCCAAACCGTTACATCAATCTCCCCTCCAGCAGCTCTACCTCTGGACTCCTGAGACTCCCAACTGCCTTACAGCATGCTTCCAGGTGAATCTTCTCCATGAGCTGTTACACTGCTCCTTCCCTTAATCCCTTCCAAGGCTTTTTGTTGTTCATTACATTTCAGGTTCCAAAGCCTTCAAGATGTGGCCTCAATTGCCTTGTCAGACTTCTGCTTGACTAAGCTCCAATCTGTACCTGTCCACGCTTTTCAAACTAGGGATTACAAATGTATCAGACTTGTAACTGCTGTTACTTGGCAGTCAGAATAGCTCCCTGAAGAGCTCTGGAGCATCTCTCTGATAATCTGCTGAAATCTGACCCAGAGTCTAAATCCCTTCTCAAATGCCACCTCTTCCATGAAGTCCTTACAGATTACTCCAAATAGAGTATTTGTGGTCTTTTCCTTAGCAACCATCTAAGATTCAGTATTTCTCTTAGAGCCCCATGCCATACAATAGTCATCCATTCATCACCCTTGCAGCTACTGGAATGTACATTCTATGAAGGTAGCAAGTGCGTCCTCTCCTTTCTGAATCATCTCCATGTTTGCAGCAACATCACAAATACTTGTTGCCTTACGTTTAACTACATAAATCACTAAGTAAATTAGTGTCTCTTATCTGAATGCAGTCATGCTTTCTATTTTGCCCTAACTTTGATCTCCAGGAATTCAGGAACACTATTTTTATCATAAGAATAAAAACTGGGGGAAAAAAAAACCCTGAAGGAAGATCAAAGAGAAAAGAGGATCTAAAAGTCCTTTACTCTATCAATATTTAAGACCTTCATCCTTAAAAAAAAAAAAAAAAAAGAAGAAGTCCCTGAGTACATTTCTTGCTCTCATCTAACCTAGTGAGTATCTAGATAAAATCAGGAGCCTAGAACAAATGTGACAGGTGTTGGTAAGAATTCAGGCCCACTGGCAGAGGCCAGATGGAAATGTAGGTTGTTAGTTACATGTCCCAACTAGGTTCTGGCAGCCTAACAGCCCAAGGCTGACTAAAATCTAGCTGTCTTACCTCTATGGGAAAGAATGAATTCCTCTACAAAAGACGTGGATTTCTGATTAAACAAATGATTTGTTTCTACATTTTTTTCCCCTCCATTTCAAATCAAAATGAATGGTGTGTTTTAATCTGCACTTTTAATTCCCAGTGATAAAGTTCAACAAAGCTCCATGACCATGCCACTGGAACTACCATTATTAACAGTATTAAAATAGCTAAAGAAGTCAGTTTCTATCACCTATGAAAACAATTAAGCAGCCAAACATTTTACTACTGTGGCCCACTCCTGCCCTCCTTACTACAGTAAATAAGACTAAGGCATTCTCTCCAGCATATACAAATATAAAGTGCACAAATTATGTACTTAGACATTTGACATAAGTATAAAACTATAGAATCTTCCCACAACTTACAATCTAGCAAGTGGAGGTTTGAAATCAACAAGCCAGCCTCACTAAGCAGAGACATTCTCCAAAGTGATGCTTGAAATGAAACCCTAACCTCTTTGCCAAGCAGCCCACAGTTAGGAGTCTTAAAATATTTCCCTGCTAGGAGAAAAGTTGAGAGACTTCTTACTGCTGAGAACTGGAGGTGTCTGTAATCCAAACTGTACCTGCCAAAGCCTTACGTAAAAGCCACCTTATCACTGCCCAGTGCCTACAACTGACATCTCCTATTTCACAACGAGTAGCAACCCGAAATTTCCCCAGAAACCGCTAATACTCATCAGAAGGTGGCCTCGGAGCTCTCTGAGATGGCTAACAGTTCAAGACCAATGGAAAAATAAAAACTTTCGCGTCCCCAACTCGCTCTCTTCTGCAGCGAGCGAGGGGTCCAGGCAAACCTGGCCAGTGCCAGAAGAGGAGCCGAGCTGTCCCAGCGGTGTAACGCCCGGGTGCCCAGGGGGGTCGCAGCTGCTTGTGGGGAGGCAGGGGCAGAGCACCCCCTCCCACGCCCCCCCCCCCCCGCCCGCTCCCACCCCATCACACGCCCCCTACTCCCACCCCGGTTCGGAGCTGGTCTAAAAGGGTCGGCGTCGGAGTAGAGTTGTAGAACCCCCCCCCCGCACCCCCCACCCCCGACTCACGATCTTGAGCAGGTCCAGTCCGCCCGCCTGATTCATGGCTGTCCATGCGCCTCTCCCGGGAAGGGGCGAGGAGAGCTGGCCTCGGGGGGCAGCCTCTGAGGACCTGGAGGTCTCCCCCGCCCCCTTCCCACTGGCTTTGGGGAAGCAGAGGAAAATGGAAGCCGGAGAAGAGCCGGGGGAGCGGAGGGTAGAGCGGGGGGGGGGTGGGGGGGAGGGGGGGAGGGGATAGAGCAGGGAAAGCGGAGACGAGCTGGGGGCGCCGGCGCCGCGAGAGGGAGAAGTGGGTGGCAAAGCGCGAGGGAAGGAGGCGGCGGCGGCGGGGAAGACCCAGGCCGGAGCGGACGGCCGGGCGAGGGATCTCAGCAGAGCAGGCGGCGGGCGGGATGGAGCCCCGGCGCCCGGGCGGCTCACAAAGGAAGGGGAGGGCGCGGCGCTCTCGCTACCTGTGCGGCCGCTCCGAGCGCCCCCGCGGGGAGCCGCGTTCTCCAGCAGTTCCATCTGGATCTCCTGCGCCACCGCCGCCGCCGCTGTGGGAGGCGACTTGGACATGTCGCTCTGGACCATTGGCGAAAAGTCGGCCGGGAGCCAGCAGCCAGGCCCCCCCCCCCACACCCCCCGGCGGTGGGTCCCCTCCTCCTTTCCCCCGCCTGCCCGCTCCGGGGGCCGCCCGGGGGCTCGAGGCGCTCAGGGTGTGGGGCGCGGCCGGGCCAGGTTGAAACGCAAGGCGCGGGGAAGCCGGGCGGCGGGGGCGCTGGCAGGGCGAGCGCCGAGCGGGCACGGGAGCCGCCGGCGCCTGGGCAGGTCCTCGCCGAGAGGGAAGGCGCTCCGGCCGCGCGAGCCCAGGGGGAGGCGCGTCGGCCGACGAGAGTGACAGGCCACCGAAACACCCAAAAGTTCCCCGCGGGAGGCGCGGGCCGCCGGGGCCCCGGGCGCAGTCGCCGCGCTTCGCCGTGGCACGCGCGCTGGAAAGTTTTCAAAGCCGCGAAAGCGAGGCCTCGCGCCCGGGGGCTTCCTTCCCCCGGCTGCCCAGTTCTACTCCCTCCGCTCCCGGCGGGCGGGAACAGGTCGCTGCTGCGAGGAACCCGCGAGGCTCCGCGCCAACCCTGCGCTCCTGAAACCTCTCGAGGCCTCGAGCAGCCCCGCAGAGCAAGTGCCTCCCAAGGACCTCCCATCCCACCGGCCGTGGAAATCACTGGACGACGGCAGGAGTGAGGAGCCGGACCAAACGTGGGGCTGGTGGGTGTGAACTGAGGATTGCGGTCCCCCACCCGAATCTGCAGCTGGCCTGGGCTGCCCAGTCCAAATAGACCATTTCCACGTCCGGAGGTTTTTCCTTTACGACTCTGGTTTGTCTTCACCTTTGCAAACTGCTTCTTGACTTTTCGGTAGAGTTGAGAAGTCTTCCTGTCACATTTTGGGGAAAACAAGCATTTCCTTAGGATTCTGAATCTTGATCAGAGAGTAGGAGCCATAGTAAGAATGTTTCCTTCACAACATAACTTTCAGCTCTTCCTAGTAAGAGTGTGTGTATATATATATATATATACACAGACACTGCAGATGGTGACTGCAGCCTGAATTGCGCTACTCCGGAGGAGAGACAACCTAGATAGCATATTCAGCAGGACATCACACGGTTCGCCTCGCTTCCCTGTGTCGTGTGAGGCTGGACGTGGAAGGCGAGCGCCGGATCTTGCTGTGGTGTTGGGTACTCTGGGTCCCCGCGAGATCAACAGTCCATTGGGATCTCTTCAGGGCCGCTCAGTCCACCTCTCGGAGTCGAGACTCTGTGCTGGGTGGGCGGGGGAGGGACGAAGGATGCGAGCCCCCGGTCGGACCGACTGGCGACTGATCTGATCTGATCTGATACACAGACACAGACACACACATACACAAATAGGGTAGCTCTTATTTCAACAACTTTTACTACGGTGGAACTCTATAGAACAAGTTTTTCCAGCATCTGTGTTGTAACAATAGAAAGTATACATTGGATACTGAAATATACATATGGAAATTTACTACAATAGGCTTCATTCAGCTGCCTTTTTCTTTTTTTTTTTTAACCGGGAGATAAAGGAATCCGCCTGCAATGCACGAGGCACTAGTTTCCATCCTGAGTTGGGAAGGTCCCCTGGGGGAGGAAATGGCAACCCATTGCAGTATTCTTCCCTGGGAAATCCCATGGACAGAGGAGACTGGCAGGCTACAGCCCACAGGGTCGCAAAGAGTCCCCACGACTGAGCCCCTGAACACACACTAAATTATTCTGGGATACAGTCCTTGTTCTCAAAGATAAACATATCCATCTCCATCATACATTGTTTGAATCAGGCTTAAAGAACTAGTGTTGGTATGGTTAAAGATTTGGGCATATCCAAAATGTTATTGTCATTGTAACTTAAACTTGTAGAATAAGAGGTTAGATATGTGGTTCCCAGAGGTGGGCGGGGTATTAGCTGAAGGCAGTCAAAGGTGCAAACTCCCAGTTATAAGGTATGTAAGCACTAGGGATGTAATGTACAAGATGAGAAATATAATGAGCACTGCTCCATGTTACACGTGAGGGCTGTTAACAGAGTAAATCCTAAGAGTTCTCATCACAAGGAAAAATTTTTTTGTATTTATATGATGATGGTTTTCACTAAACTTATTATGCTAATCATTTCATAATGTATGTAAGTCACATCATTATGCTGTGCACCTTAAACTTACACAGTGTTTTAATTCAATTAAATATTAAACAGAAGCAGTGAAAAACTGATTAACAACATTTCACAATAATAATAAAACCACATTTTGTAAAGCAACAGAGTGGGAGTTAGGAAGCTCTTGGTTAGGATATGGGTGGGTATCCAGCTAGTGAGGGAGGTGGCACTCTCTGCTTTGCAGCCATGGCTAACAGCCTTCTGAAAATCTTGGATAAGATTTTTTTTTAAGTTTCATTTATAAAAATCAGCAGCAGTTTTGCATGTGTGCATGTGTATATGTATGCATGTATGTACATAAGAAAGTGGAAAAGACTAGGTATTTAAAGCTTTTGGAGTTATAGTCTCTTTGAGCGTCATGATCTGCTGATATTTTTTTAAGAGAATGTTTAAATTCCTCTTAAAACAAAAGAACAGAAAAAAACTGAGAGAGAATGTTTAAACTCCTCTTAAGGCCCCCCCCCGGCCCCCAACGTTAAAGAACAGATAACATTAAATCTGGTTTTAGCATTAGGAGTGGCTACCAGATCTCTGTCCATGGGTTAAAGATGGGGTGGGGGCCACGCTTATTCACTTGAGCACACTCAGAATCTTGATTAGAAGCGTGGACAATGAAGATCAGGAATTTTGTAGTTTACAGTCTACTTAGTAAGCTCTTAGAAACCAGTTAATGCATCCTTGAAGGAATGAATGACAGATGCATTCTAATATTGTTTTTAAAATGTCAGGTTTGATGAAACTTGCTTCCCCATGACATCTGTTGGATTTCTTATAGTATACTTAATTATCTGTGCATTTGATTTTAATTATGAACATTTGGGAAGTAGAATTTTATCTTTCATCAGATTTTTATAAAGAGACCACAAAATAGAAAAACAACTTTGCAAATCATTTAAAATAATGCTTATAGCCAAAGGGCAAGTCAAGTTTGAATTAAACATTTAAATGATAGAGTATATTTTATTCATTCCATTAATTTATGAAACAGAACAGTGTTTTCTATTTGTCTCTGCCACTAGAGTTCCTTGGAGGCAGCCAATTGGGTCTTACTCATTTTAGCGTCCCCTGCATCCAGCATGGTGTCTGACACTTAGTTGGAACCTGAAAACTCCTGTTCCATAAATCGATGAATGAATGATCTGTCTTCACATGTTTTAAAAGACAGCATATAACTTTGCAAATTTTAAGATACAAAGACATTTACCTAATCACATTTACCTAATCCTTTTATGGAAGGATTATATTAATTCTTTCCTTATAACCTGTGTAATTTAATTAGCTTATATTGAACAGTAACACTATACAATGTACCCATTCAGGCTGTAGCCTGACTTGTCATAGTTTTCAATTAAAAAGTAACACCACATTGCACCTACCTAAAAAAGGGAATAATGTCAGAATAGATGGGGGTGGGGGTAAATTCTTGGGAAATTTATCATGGATGTTTTCTATTATGGTCAGTTTTGTTTTTAACTTGACTTGTGCAGTACTTAAAAGCCACAGATGAAACCTATAATTTGATATGGAAAGCCCAGTTCTTTTCAATGTTAAAAGGTATGCAGATGCTCCCCAGTAATAATGGATATACAATCATCAGCCGAGGCATTTAAATGCAGATGACTAATTTGTTCAAGCTGTATGTGAACTCTGGTATGCTCATTAGTCGCTGTAATGGACAGGCATATTCTGGGCATTATTAATGCTAGAGCGGACACGACTGAGATGAGAACTGATCTGAGATGAGAACAGAGGCAAAAAAGAAACACTGGCCAAGGAAGCCAAAGTTTTATAAGAGTTGGGTTTCCCCCTTGTAAATGGAAGAACCAGTGATTATAATTACCTGACTTCTCTCTTGCCTATAGATTTGTGGTTGTATTTAAGACCTTGGAGTAAGAGTTTTTTAGGACAGATATGCACCAGTGTGATTTCTCATCTTACTTAGTAAATCATTTTCCATCTCGTTTATGGTTCTAGATTTCAGACATTATTAATGGCATTTTCATAAGGGTATACCTGTATCAGTCACTGGTAAATGAATTGTTATGATACATTCCACTAAGCTACACATTTGCTTTTTGAGAAGTATAAAATGAATGCCCTGAATCATTAATTATTATTTAAAAGCATATAAAGATGCAAGTACATGCCATATAAGAGGGTTGTACATGTGTGTGTGTCTGTGTGTGTGTGTTGTGTGTGCGTATAGTGAAAGGTTACAACTGAGATGTGTAAGTGGTTGGGGAAAGCTTAATTTCACTTCCAAAGTAAAGACTTCATTAGAAGTAATAAGATTTCATGAGTTCTTAAAACTATCCAAGAGACAGAGGTCTGGAATATCCAATATTGTATAACTTTCTAGTTTTTAGTTTCACATTGATTTATAATTTATGATTTGATTCTCATCCAAATTATAACAACTGGTACTTTGGCTTACATACAAGTTGCCAGGCCCTGTGCTAAGAATTTATATATGTCATCTCATCTGTGAAGTAGGTATTACTGTTCCCTAAGTTAGCATAGGTCAAATTTCTATAACAAATAAGCTCTAAGTATTTAGTGGATTAGAGAACAAGAAATGCATTCCTTTGATGCTGGGGTAAGTGGTTCACCATCTAGAAGGGGCTCTGCTTCATACTCACATTTAGGACCAAATTTTTGAGCAACCATCTACCATTTTGAAAAATGTAGCCATGGAACATACATGGTAGACAGGTGGAGCTTGCAAATTTTTATTGGCCAACCTTGGAAGTATTCTGGATCTCGCCTACTTACATTTTATTGGCTAAAACTCTATCCCATGAAAAACCTACAAGTCAAGCTGTGAACCATAGTCCAGTTAGGAGAGTGAATTTTGATGAAGAATTAGCAAAGACTGATGTCACCAAGCCCAATAGCTGACAAGTGGCAGGAATTACACATGAGTTTTTTAAACCCCAACTTTATGACCTGTTTTCAGTTGCCTGGTGGACTTCAATTACTCTGCCACCCAGGTTAAGACTGCATTTCTGGTTGGAGAAACAGATTTTCATATTTATTGCTGCATACTGTGATTACTACATTCATGTACTTGTTAGAGATAAGCCTGCTGGGAATAGTAGAAATGTTATTAATCCATGTCATTGTATATGTGTGTGTCTGCTATAATCCAGGGCAATAGAGATATTGGCATTGAATGAAGTATGACTCCTACACTTACTGAATACACAGTAGACTAGGCAACACAGGTTATAAGTGAGTAATGCTTTACATGTACAAGATGGAACCTTTGAAGTTATTTCTCTTTGCTGGGCAGTTACCCGCATCTCACTGTTTCATGCTTGATCATTCTGCCCTCTGCCTGGAAGGACATCCTATTTCACTTAGCTAATTCCAGTTGCTTTTAAAATTCTGTTCCAGGAAGCTTACCCTTATTACTCTGGTGTGGGATGAAATTCCCTTCCTTGCTTTAAAAAGAAAAAAATGTTTTGTTTTGTTTGCACTTACCAGCTTGAAAGAAAATGACCATGTCTCTCTTCTGCACAAAACTAGCTGCTTCTGTTCATCTTTATTGTTTTTAATTTTCATTTTATACTGGAACATAGTTGATCAACAATGTTGTGTTTCAGGTGTACAGCAAAGTGATTCAGTTATACATATACAAGTATCTATTATTTTTCAAAGTTTTTTTCCTATTTAGGTTATTACAAAATATTGAGCTCTACAGTAGGTCCCTGTATGATGTGTTCATCTTTATACTCCTAGATCCCTTGTCCCATACTCACTAAAGATTAGCACAAACTTAGGGACTTCCTTGGCAGTCCAGTGGTTAAGACTCTGTGCTTCTAGTGCGAGGGGTTGGGGATGGGTTAGACCCCTGCTCAGGGAACTAAGATCCTACATTCTGCATGGTGTGGCCAAATAAATAAATATCAGAGCTTAATAAACCATTTTTAAAGGCAAATTTATGTGAACACAACTGTTCAGAGAAAACACAGATCATTTCAGATTGATCAACCCTCCTATTAATATGTCTGTAAGTGAAGTCAGTATTTGATTCTGATTCCTTGCTTTCAGCATATAACACATGACTCAGTCTTTAGGGGTTTGCTCCATAAACCAGGGAACAGGAAGAAGGAGTCTTTTGCACTTGGGGAATATAATCTTCAACCTCTAAAAACTTCCTTTGGCCTTGGGATAGAGTGATGTAAGGATAAAAAAAGAAAGTTCTGAGATAAAATCATATTTTTCTCCCAAACACAGATGTGTCTTTGTTCGCTGCTCTTTCACACCCCACCCCCACCCACCATCACTGCTCCAGTGTTCCTCTATTCCTTTCACTCTTCCCTGGCTCACTCTTGGCCTCCCCAGTCAGAAATAAACACATCTCAGAGAGCAAACCAAGCTTTCCTTCCTCTGGTTCTCTTTTAGGTCCAGAAACAGGTACTGTCCAGACTTCTGCATTTAAGTAGCTCATTTTAACACTCCAGACTTGTCATATTGTCATGCTGAGGCAGGTCTTTTGAGTAGTTCCCTCCACAATTGTTCATTAGCATCATTTAAGATGTGACTACCTTGTGAGGTGTTTCGTCTCAGCTTAAGAGACCAATTTCTCCAGGGGGAAAAATGCTTCCCTGGTGGTCCAGTGGTTAAGAATCTGCCTTCCAATGCAGGGGATGTGGGTTGGATTCCTGGTCTTGGAACTAAGATCCCACATGCCTCGAGGCAACTATGCTCCTGTGAGCCACAACTGCTAGGGGTGCCCCAGCTCCGCTCCCTCCACAATGACTAGAGAGAAGCTTGAGCAATGCAACGAAGAGCCCATAGGTACCAACCAAGATCCCACATGCTGCCACTAAGACCCAATGCAACCAAGAATGAATAAGTACTAAACAAAGAAAAGAAAAATGCTGCTGAATTATCCTAGCCAATTTAGTAGCCCCTAGGCACCCCACTCCAGTACTCTTGCCTAGAAAATCCCATGGACAGAGGAGCCTGGTAGGCTGCAGTCCATGGGGTCGCTAGAGTCGGACACGACTGAGTGACTTCACTTTCACTTTTCACTTTCATGCATTGGAGAAGGAAATGGCAACCCACTCCAGTGTTCTTGCCTGGAGAATCCCAGGGACGGGAAGCCTGGTGGGCTGCTGTCTATGGGGTCGCACAGAGTCAGACACGACTGAAGCAACCTAGCAGCAGCAGCAGTCTCGGGAGTACTTGAAATTTAACTAGTGCCACCTTTAAACATTTTTAAAGCAGTGAAACTTTCACTTTCAAACCAAAGTGAGGCACCCTACACGCATCCCACCCAAAAGACTAAAATATCTCATAAACAGTTTTACACTTACTCTGTGTTGAAATGATCTATTTTGAGTACATTATGTTAAATAAATAGATGTTATGGTATTAAAATACATCCATTAATTATTAAAATCTATTTCACCTATTTCTCTTTGAATAAAGTGAAAGTGAAAATTGCTCAGTCGAGTCCAACTCTATGTGACCTCATGGACTATACAGTCAATGGAATCCTTCAGGCCGGAATACTGGAGTGGGTAGCCCTTTCCTTCTCCAGGTGATCTTCCCAACCCAGGGACTGAACCCACTTTTCCCACATTGCAGGCAGATTCTTCTGAGCCACCAGGGAAGCCCAATACAATTACTAAAAAATTTGAATTGCTTCTGTCATTAGACACATGGCTTGCACTATATTTCTGTTGAACAGTGCTGTCTGAGAGGACTGAGGATTGCCTGCTTGAATTTCCCAAGAAAAGCAAATATTCTTGAACTCTAAGTTATAGTCCAAGTTACTGCTGGTTTTTTTTTTTTAATTGTGATGAACCTCTTCTCATACACATTCAGTGTTTCTTTTTTTATTTTTTACTATGATAAAAGTGAAAGTGAAGTTGTTCAGTCATGTCCAACTCTTTGCGACTCCATGGCCTGTAGCCTACAAGGCTTCTCCGTCCATGGGATTCTCCACGTAAGAATACTGGAGTGGGTTACCATCTCCTTCTCCAGGGGATCTTCCTGACCCAGGGATCAAACCTGGGTCTCCTGCATTGGAGGCAGATGCTTTAACCTCTTAGCCACATAGAGCAAATAATTTATCATTTTTAAGTGTACAATTCTGTGGCATTAAGTACATTCATATTGTTATGTAACCATCAACATTATCCATCTCCAGAGCATTTTTTGTCTTCCTAGATGGAAACACCATACTCATTAAACTCCCTGTCCTCCCCTCCCCCACTCCTTGGCAGCCACCTTTCTACTTGCTGTCTCTATGAATTGAAACAGCCCACTCCAGTACTCTTGCCTAGAAAATTCCATGGACGGAGGAGCCTGGTAGGCTGCAGTCCAGGGGGTCACGAAGAGTCAGACACGACTTTCACTTTTCCCTTTCATGCATTGGAGAAGGAAATGGCAACCCACTCCAGTGTTCTTGCCTGGAGAATCCCAGGGACGGGGGAGCCTGGTGGGCTGCCGTCTGTGGGGTCGCACAGAGTTGGACAAGACTGAGGCAACTTAGCAGCAGCAGCAGCAGCAGTGGAATGTTACAGTATTTGTCTTTTGGAGACTGGCTTGGGTCATTTAGCATAATACTTTTAAGGCTTATCCAGGTCACTGCATGTATCAGAATTTCCTTCCTTTTTAAGGTTGAATAATATTCCATTGTTTGTATCTATCCATCACTGGACACTTCACTTGCTTTTATCTTGTACTATTATGAATAATGCTGTGAACATCAATATATAGGTATCTCTTTGAGTCCTTGCTTTTAGTCCTTTTGTGTATGTACCTAGAAGTGGAATTGCTGGATCAAACAGTAATTACATTTTTAACTATTTGAGGGCTTCCATACTGGTTTCCATAGTGGCTGCACCATTTTACACACTCACCAACAGTACACAAAGCTTCCAGCTTTTCCACATGCTCACAAGCACTTGTTATTTTTTTATTTCTTTTTTAGTACCATCCAGTGGGTATGAAGTGATATCTCATTGTGGGTTTCACTTGTATTTCCCTAATGATTAGTAATGCTGAGCATCTTTTCATGTGCTTGCTGGTCATTTGTCTCATCTTCTGTGGAGAAATGTTTATTCAAGTCCTTTGCCTATTTTTCAATGGGTTTTTGTTTCTTTCTCGTGAGCTATAGGAGTTCCTTATATGTATGTATTCTGGATCTTAATCCCTTACCAGATGTATGATGTGCAATTATTTCCTCCCATCCCATGGGTTGCCTTTTCACTCCGTTGACAGTATCCGTTGATGCACAAAAGTTTGTAATTTTGAAGTCCAATTTATCTTTTTTTTAATTGCCTATTGCCAAATCGAATGACATGAAATGTTTCCCTTCTGTTTTCCTCAAAGAGTTTTACAGTTTTAGGCCATACCTGTAGGTCTTTGACTCAATCTGAGTTAATTTTGCATAGGGCATGAGGTAAGAGTCTGGCTTTTGGATTCTCAATGTATATTTTCAGATGATTAAACATTTAGAAAATCATGAGACTTCCCTGGTGGTTCAGTGGCTAAGACTTGCACCCCCCATACAGGGTTCTAGGTTTGATCCCTGGTCAGGGAACTAGATCCCCCACACCGCAACTAAAGATCCTGCATGCCACAGCAAAGATGGAAGGTCCTGTGTGCTGCAGCTAAGGCCTGAAAAGTGAAAGTGAAGTCACTCAGTCGTGTCCGACTCTTTGCAACCCTGTGGACTGTAGCCCGCCAGGCTCCTCCGTCCATGGGATTCTCCAGGCAAGAATACTGAAGTGGGTTGCCATGCCCTCTTCCAGGGGATCTTCCCAACCCAGGAATCCAAACCATGTCTCTTGTGGCTGCTGCACTGCCAGCAGAGTCTTTATTGCTGAGCCCACAGGGAAGCCCCAAACTCCATGGTACTTTTCCTTAAAAAACTCCCATTTTCAAACCTAGGTGACTCCTCCTCCTACTTTTCCCTGGAAAAGACCTAAAATATGGAGCAAATATCCAGCAGAAATCTCAAGGAGATGGCTGTAGGATAGAGAGGGTCTTCTTTTCAATGTTTAATAGTTGTTGACTCTATTCCAGGCAGTCTGCCTTACATAAATGATCTATTGTGATGCTTCTTACTGGCATGGAAGAGGATATTGTTATTTTCATCTTTTAATTTTTTTTCTGTGGATCATTCTTAAGTCTTTAATTTGTTTCAATATTGTTATTGTTTCATGTTTTGGTTTTTTGGTCACAAGGCATGTGGAATCCTAGCTCCTCAACCAGAGATCAAACCTGCAACCCCAGGATTGGAAGGTGAAGTCTTAACCACTGGACTCCCATGGAAGTCTCTGTTATTTCCATCTCACAGTTGAGAAAACCAAGATTCAGAAAAGTTAAGTGATGTAGAATCTCAGCTCAATACACACTTCCAATTCTTGGCTCTGATATTTATTTCATAACCAGTAAAATGTAGCAAAATATGTATCTCTATTTCAATAGGACCGGAAGAAATACAAGTGAAAACAATGAAGAATTCAACCTCAACCTTATTACAGACAAGTCCCTACCATTTGTTATGATTTGTTCATCCTGTCTATTTTTAACTGTTCCCACATTTCTATTGGCAAGTAGATCTGCAGTAAAATGCCACTCGAGCTGTCAGAGTCTTAATTTTTCTCTTATGTTTGTACTTTCGATTACAGCCATTCTAATGCTTTTAGTTGGATGAGTCTTCACTTAGCTTCAGGTTTTTGTCTTTATAAAAGGATACGGAAATAAACAGTATTTTCTAAGTCACTAACACATATTTAGAACAAAAATTTTCCAGCAATTACTACGATATTTAGTGACATATTTGTGAGCCTCCGTGTTTTATTTTAGGCTAGCACATCAATTTAGCAATCTCTTTTTTATTAAGATAAAATTCCAATAAGATAAAATTAACCATTTGAAAGTATCCAATTCAGTGGCATTTAGTACATTCACAATACTGTGTAACTATCACCTCTATGCTATGCTATGCTAAGTCACTTCAGTCGTGTCCGACTCTGTGTAACCCCATAGACGGCAGCCCACCAGGCTCCCCTGTCCCTGGGATTCTCCTGGTTGTAAAACATTGTCATTTCTACAAATGCAAACTGTACCATTAAATAATAACTTGCACTTTCTCTTTCCTCCCAGACCCTGGAAGCCTATAATCTTTGTATCTCCATGAGGTTGCCTGTCTTAGATATTTCTTTTAGTAGAATCATACAATATCCATCCCTTTGTGTCTGACACTTCACTCAGCATAATATTTTCAAGGTTCATCCATGTTGCAACATGCTTCAGAACTTCATTCCTTTTTATGGCTGAATAATAGTCTACTGAATGTATAAGTCACATTTGTTTATCCATTATTAACATTCTTTTTTTTTTTCACTTTTTGACTGTTGTGAATAGTGCTGCTAGAACACTCATGTACAACTTTTTATTTGAATGCTGTGTGCTTAGTTGCTCAGTCATGTTCAACTCTTTGTGACCCATGGACTGGGGCCTGCCAGGCTCCTCTGTTCATGGAATTCTCCAGGCAAGAATACTGGAGTCGGTTGCCATTCCCTTCTCCAGGGGATCTTCCCAAGCCAGGGATCAAACCCAGGTCTCTCACATTGCAGGCGAATTCTTTACTATCTGAGCTACCTCTTTTCTATTCTTTTGGGTACATACTTTGGAGTGGGTTGTTGGCTCAAATAGTGATTCTAGGTTTAACATTTTGAGGTACCACAAAATCTTTTTCACAGTTGCTGTACTGTTTTGGATTCCAAACAGCAACATACAAAGGTTCAAATTTCTCCACTTTCTCACCAATATTTGCTATTTTCCATTTTTCTGATTTTTTAAAAATTTATTGGAGTCTAGTTGATTTACAATGTTGTGTTAGTTTCAGATGTACACAGCAAAGTGAATGAGTAATACATGTGTCCACACTTTTTTAGATTCTTTTCCCATATAGGTCATTCAGTTCAGTCACTCAGTCATGTCTGACTCTTTGTGACCCCATGGACCACAGCATAACAGGCCTCCCTGCCCATCACCAACTCCCAGAGTTTACTTAAACTCATGTCCATTGAGTTGGTGATGCCATCCAACCATCTCATACTCTGTTGTCCCCTTCTCCTCCTGCCTTCAATCTTTCCCAGGATCAGAGTCTTTCCAAATGAGTCAGCTCTTCGCATCAGGTGGCCAAAGTCCTGGAGTTTCAGCTTTAATATCATTCCTTCCAAAGAAATCCCAGGGCTGATCTCCTTCAGAATGGACTGGTTGGATCTCCTTGCAGTCCAAAGGACTCTCAAGAGTCTTCTCCAACACCACAGTTCAAAAGCATCAATTCTTCGGCGCTCAGCCTTCTTCACAGTCCAACTCTCACATCCATACATGACCACTGGAAAAACCATAGCCTTATGAGACAGACCTTTGTTGGCAAAGTAATGTTTTTGCTTTATAATATGTGGTCTAGGTTGGTTATAACTTTTCTTCCAAGGAGCAAGTGTCTTTTAATTTCATGGCTACAATCACCATCTGCAGTGATTCTGGAGCCCCCCAAAATAAAGTCAGCCACTGTTTCCAGTTTCCCCATCTATTTCCCATGAAGTGATGGGACTAGATGCCATGATCTTAGTTTTCTGAATGTTCAGCTTTAAGCCAACTTTTTCACTCTCCTCTTCCACTTTCATCAAGAGGCTTTTGAGTTCCTCTTCACTTTCTGCCATAAGGGTGGTGTCATCTGCGTATCTGAGGTTACTGATATTTCTCCTGGCAATCCAGATTCTAGCTTGTGCCTTCTTTTGCCTTTCTTTGGGATTGGAGTAAAAACTGACATTTTCCAATCCTGTGGCCACTGCTGAGTTTTCCAAATTTGCTGGCATATTGAGTGCAGCACTTTCACAGCATCATCTTTTAGGATTTGAAAGAACTCAACTGGAATTCCATCACCTCCACTAGCTTTGTTCTTAGTGATACTTCCTAAGGCCCACTTGACTTCACATTCCAGGATGTCTGGCTCTAGGTGAGTAATCACACCATCATGATTATCTGGGTCATGAAGATCTTTTTTGTATAGTTCTTTTGTGTATTCTAGCCACCTCCTCTTAATATCTTCTGCTTCTGTCAGGTCCATACCATTTCTTTCCTTTATTGAGCCCATCTTTGCATGAAATGTTCCCTTGGTATCTCTAATTTACTTGAAGAGATCTCTAGTCTTTCTCATTCTGTTGTTTTCCTCTGTTTCTTTGCAATGATTACTGAGGAAGGCTTTCTTATCTCTCCTTGCTCTTTGGAACTCTGCATTCAAATGGGTATATCTTTCTCTCCTTTGCTTTTCACTTCTCTTCTTTTCTCAGCTATTTGTAAGGCCTCCTCAGACAGCCATTTTGCTTTTTTGCATTTCTTTTTCTTGGGGATGGTCTTGATCCCTGTCTTCTGTACAATGTCACGAACCTCCACCCATAGTTCATCAGGCACTTTATCAGATCTAGTCCCTTAAATCTATTTCTCACTTCCACTGTGTAATCATAAGGGAATTGATTTAGACCATGTCTTAATGGTCTAGTGGTTTTCCTTACTTTCTTCAATTTAAGTCTGAATTTGGCAATAAGGAGTTCATGATCTGAGCTACAGTCAGCTTCCAGTCTTGTCCTTGCTGACTGTATAAAGCTTCTCCATCTTTGGCTGCAAAGAATATACTCAATTTGATTTAAGTGTTGGCCATCTGTTGATGTCCATGTGTAGAGTCTTCTCTTGTGTTGCTGGAAGTGTGTGTTTGCTATGACCAATGTGTTCTCTTGGCAAAACTCTATTAGTCTTTGCCCTGCTTTATTCCATATACCACGGCCAAATTTGCCTGTTACTCCAGGTGTTTCTTGACTTCCTACTTTTGCATTCCATTCCCCTAAGAAAGGCAATGCCAAAGAATGCTAAAACTACCGCACAATTGCACTCATCTCACACGCTAGTAAAGTAATGCTCAAAATTCTCCAAGCCAGGCTTCAGCAATATGTGAACCGTGAACTTCCTGATGTTCAAGCTAGTTTTAGAAAAGGCAGAGGAACCAGAGATCCAATTGCCAACATCCGCTGGATCATCGAAAAAGCAAGAGAATTCCAGAAAAACATCTATTTCTGCTTTATTGACTATGCCAAAGCCTTTGACTGTGTAGATCACAATAAACTGTGGAAAATTCTGAAAGAGATGGGAATACCAGACCACCTGATCTGCCTCTTGAGAAATCTGTATGCAGGTCAGGAAGCAACAGTTAGAACTGGTCATGGAACAACAGACTGGTTCCAAATAGGAAAAGGAGTACGTCAAGGCTGTATATTGTCACCATGTTTATTTAACTTATATGCAGAGTACATCATGAGAAATGCTGGACTGGAAGAAACACACGTTGGAATCAAGACTGCTGGGAGAAATATCAATCACCTCAGATATGCAGATGACACCACCCTTATGGCAGAAAGTGAAGAGGAGCTAAAAAGCCTCTTGATGAAAGTGAAAGTGGAGAGTGAAAAGGTTGGCTTAAAGCTCAACATTCAGAAAACGAAGATCATGGCATCTGGTCCCATCACTACATGGGAAATAGATGGGGAAACAGTGACAGACTTTATTTTTCTAGGCTCCAAAATCACTGCAGATGGTGACTGCAGCCATGAAATTAAAAGACACTTACTCCTTGGAAGGAAAGTTATGACCAACCTAGATAGCATATTCAAAAGCAGAGACATTACTTTGCCAACAAAGGTTCGCCTAGTCAAGGCTATGGTCTTTCCTGTGGTCATGTATGGATGTGAGAGCTGGACTGTGAAGAAGGCTGAGCACCGTAGAATTGATGCTTTTGAACTGTGATGTTGGAGAAGACTCTTGAGAGTTCCTTGGACTGCAAGGAGATCCAACCAGTCCATTCTGAAGGAGATTAGCCCTGGGATTTCTTTGGAAGGAATGATGCTAAAGCTGAAACTCCAGTACTTTGGCCACCTCATGCGAAGATTTGACTCATTGGAGAAGACTCTGATGCTGGGAGGGATTGGGGGCAGGAGGAGAAGGGGACGACAGAGGATGAGATGGCTGGATGGCATCACTGACTCGATGGATGTGAGTCTGAGTGACCTCCGGGAGTTGGTGATGGACAGGGAAGCCTGGCGTGCTGCAGTTCATGGGGTCGCAAAGAGTCGGACAAGACTGAGCAACTGATCTGATCTGATTTGATAATGAAAAGGACATCTTTTTTGGGTGTTAGTTCTAAAAGGTCTTGTAGGTCTTCATGCTGCTGCTGCTACTGCTGTTGTCCCTCGTCCCTGTGGGTGGGTGCCTTCCTTCTCCGTGCTGGTGGTGAGTGGTCGCTCAGTCATGTCTGCTCTGCGACCCCTGGACTGCAGCCTCCGGCTCCTCCATCCATAGGTTTTCCGCAAGTCTGGGTGGGGTGCCATTGCCTTCATAGAACTGTTTAACTTCAGCTTCTTCAGCATTACTGGTTGGGGCATAGACTTGGATTACTGTGACATTGAATGGTTTGCCTTGAAAACTAAGAGAGATCATTCTGCCATTTTTGAGATTGCATCCAAGTACTGCATTTTGGACTCTCTTGTCATTATAGGTCATTCGGACTCTTTTGTCAACATAGGTCATTACAAAGTATTAAGTAGAGTTCTGTGTGCTATACACTCATTGTGATTTTCATGTGCATTTTCCTCATGGCTAGTGATGTTTAACATTTTTCTTGCATCTATCTGACCATTTATCCTCATTGGAGAACTGTCTAGGTGGTTCTCTTTGGTCACTTATAATTGAGTTGTCTTTTTGTTGATGATATGTAAGAGTCCTTTATATGTTTCAGATACTAAATATTTTCTCCCATTCAGTAGATTTCTCCATTTTCTTGATAGTGTCCTCTAATACACAAAAGTTGTTCGTTTTGGTCAAGTCCAAATTATCTATTTTAGGTTTAGTTGCTTGGGCTTTGGGTATCTTATCTAAGAATCTATTACCAATGTATGTGGCCTTTGTTTTTATGGCCCACATTTGTAATTTAATAAGAAGCTCTCTGAATCACATATTTAAGGAAAATATCTCACTCATACTTGAAGAAACACCTAAAAGGGCTTTAAAATTAGAGTACTAATAATAGCATTTTAAAACCAAGTTGGTACACTAAATCCAAGACCTCCAAAGAACTTTACAAATAATTGTAGCCTGAAAATATTTTGGCCAAGAAATTACATATTAAGGATTTGGGGATGAATGATTTTGCATATAAAGGATTTGCAGAGGAATGACATACTTTTGTCACATAAATCATTGACATGAAACAGACACAGAATGCCACATGGCAATAATATAGAAAATGACATTTTTTCATCCTAAAGGATCTCAAAGGGTTTCATAAAAGAAAATGAATAGGCTTAAGCACAGCCCTATGTAGAGAGGACAGAAGTCTGCCTCTGATTACACACATTAATACTGGATAACAATTCAGGAAGCATTGTCGACTTGACTCCAGTCATAGGTACCTCATCAACAGGAAGGGCAGGCTAGGTGTAGATTACTGGAAGATAATCTTGTACAAAGGGAAGTAGACAAGTTAAACCCTAGGCAACAGATATACAATATTTCAATGAAATGTATGCACAACTTGAACTTTTTCATTATACTACAAGCTTACTGGGCTACCCTGGTGGCTCAATGGTAAAGAATCCGTCTATTAATGCAGGAGACACAGGTTAGATCCCTGCGTTAGATTCTTTACTGTCTGAGGCTATATATATATATGTATATATATATATATGTATGTGTGTGTGTGTGTGTATATATAGTATGCCTATATCTGTATGTATGTATGCATACTGGTCAGAATATAATCATTTCTACTATTGGTATTAGAGATTTGTCTTGGAATCGTCTAATTGTAAAATGGATAAACAAATACTAATTCATGGTGAAATTTTGCCACCATCCAGCAGCGTACATATATATTAACCTGTGAAACAAAGGTACTGATTCACAAGGAAGGAAGAAAAGAAGGGAGGAGGGAGGGGAGAATACTCTGCTGAACTCTTATTGGATCAAGACAGTTATTTAACAAACTTCACTATGAAATAAGCCTGGCTCTAAACAGGCCACGTAGTCCAAGTTCTCTGCTCTAAATCTATCTCTACAATTTTCAAAATGCTTAATGCTTTAGGACACAGGCTGAAGCACTACACTGGCCCTGGTTTGAATACCCACAAATACCATCCTGCTCTGAGTGGCCTTGGAGAAACCATTTGCTCTCTCTGCAGATCAAGCTTCTTGCCAGAAATTAATGAAAAATAATATCTGTTTCCTAAAGTTGTGGGGACTCAATGTATTAACAAGCATAGAGACTTTAACACATGATAACCAGTTCATAAATAGTAATCCTTCTTCTGTTATGCTTTCCTGTTGGCTGAGAGAGAATGAGTGGAATTCCCTAAGGTTTGATTAACTTTCAATTATACACAGCAACAGTAAAAGGGCTGATGCTGCTGCTGGTAAGTCACTTCAGTCGTGTCCGACTCTGTGCAACCCCATCCCTGGGATTCTCCAGGCCAGAACACTGGAGTGGGTTGCCATTTCCTTCTCCAATGCATGAAAGTGAAAAACGAAAGTGAAGTCGCTCAGTCATGTCCAAGTCTTAGCGACCCCATGGACCACAGCTGATGAGGCTCCTCCATCCATGGAATTTTCCAGGCAAGAGTACTGGAGTGGGGTACTATTGCCTTCTCCATAGTAAAGGGGCAGTAGGTATGAAAGAAATGCACAGCTGAAAGCTCTTATTAGTAATTCTTTTATGATTAGTTCCTTCAATGTCATTTCTGAAAGCATTAGCTGGCAGCTTGTGACTCCTTCAAATGCTGAGTCCTTTATGCAGTGATTCTGAGTTTTATTTGCCACTTGTTTGCAGGGTATGATCACTGCCTCTTTGTGACAAGAGGTGAATATGGTTGCCCAAATATCTCTATTATACACACACTCTTTCTCTCTCTCTCTCTCCCTCTCTCCAGAAGAAACAAGAGGAAACAAAGACATCCATAAAAAGTAGAGAGCTGACCATGCTGACAGAGATGGGGAATGGGGGGATGGGACTGAGGCCCAAGAGGGAGGGGATATATGTATACACATAGCTGATTCACAGCAGAAACAAACACAACATTGTAAAAAAAACCCACGTCCCAGTTTTTTAAAAAGTAGAGAATTGATACACTAACGTTTCTCCCACTCTGAAACTATAACACTAAGCCAGACACCAATTAATTGTAAAGAGATAACATTCATTTTAATTAAAATGCATTATCACTGGAGCTCTAGATTCAGAACACAAAGTATCATATCTTCATCTTCTCTGCTGATGAACAAATTGAACTCTAATGAGAATGTAAATTGGTGCAGCCACAGTGAAAAATAGCATGGAGGTTTCTCAAAAAACTAAAAATAGAGTTACCATATGATCGAGCAATCCCACTGCTGGGCCTATATCCAAAAAAATGAACACAATCAAAAAGATAAATGCACCTCAGTGCTCACAGTAGCATTGTTTACAGATGTCAAGATATGGAAGCAACCCAAGTGTCCAGCAACAGATGAATGGATAAAGAAGACATGGTATATCAGATTAACATATTTGCAAAGCAGAAATAGAGTTACAGATGTAGAGAACAAACTTACAGTTACCAAGGGCAGAAGCGGGTGGTGGGATGAATTGGGAGATAGGGATTGACATATATACATGACTGTGTGTAAAATAGATAATGAGTGAGAATCTGCTGTATAGCACAAGGAATTCTACTCAGTCATCTGTGGTGACCTAAATGGGAAGGAAGTCTGAAAAAGAGGGGATAGGGACTTCCCTGGTAATCCAGGGGTTAAGAATTCACTATGCAATGCAGGTGACTTGGGTTCAATCCCTGTTTGGGGAAATAAGATCCCACATTCTACAGAGTAACTATGTTCATGTGCCGTAACTGCTGAGCCAGAGCGCCACTAGAGAGTCCATGTGCCATGAACAAAAGGTCCTGGGCACTGTCACTAAGACCCAAATTGATAAATAAGTAAATATTGTTTTAAAAGATAAAATGAGGGAATATATGTATAAATATAAGTGATTCACTTTGCTATACAGCAAAAACAAAACATTATAAAGCAACTATACTCCAGTAAAAATTCATTTTTAAAAAAGAGAAAAAAAGAAGATGTAGCACATATGTACAATGGAATATGACTCAGCCATAAAAAAGAATAAATACTGCCATTTGTAGCAACATGGATGGACTTGGGGGTATTATGCTAAGTGAAATAAGTCAGAGAAAGAAAAATACTGAATTATATCACTTACATGGAATCTAAAAAATACAACAAACTAGTGAATGTAACAAAAAAAGTGGACTCACAAGTATAGAGAACAAAATAATGATTACCAGTGGGAGAGGGAAGTGGGGGAGGGGCATTACAAGGGTAGGGAAATAAGAGGTATAAACTGTTTGGGATCAAGTAAACTACAAGGATATATTGGACAACACAGGAATAGAGTCAATATTTTATAATAATTACAGATGGAGTATAACCTTTAAAATTGTGAATCACTACAGTGTATACCGTCACTTACATAATGGGGCTTTCTTGGTGGTGGCTCATTGGTCAAGAATCTGCCTGCCAATGCAGGAGATGCAGGTTCGATCTCTGATCTGGGAAGATCCCCTGGAGAAGGAAATGGCCTGGATATTCATTAGAAGGACTGTTTCTTAAGCTGAGGCTCCAATATTTTGTCCACTTGATGCGAAGAGTAGACTTTTTGAAAAAGACTCTGATGCTGGGAAAGACAGAAGGTAAAAGGAGAAGTGGGTGGCAGAGGATAAGATGGTTAGATAGCATCACAAACTCAATGGACATGAACTGGAACAAAGTTTGGGAGATAGTGGAGGACAGAGGAGCCTGGTGTGCTGGAGTCCATGGGGTTGCAAAGAGTTGAACACAACTTAGAGACTGAACAACAGCTTACATAAT